>CM062392.1:22966581-24186841 GCA_031304145.1 Cardiospermum halicacabum
CTGCCACAAAGTCCGCTAGTGCTTGGGATTTTACAGCAGTGTGGGTTTGTAGTTGATGTCAAATGGACTCAATTTCACTGCCCATTTCATCATCCGGTCGGACACTTCTGGTTTGCGCAATATGACCCTGATTGGGTAGGATGATATGATGGTTATTGGATGTGCTTGGAAATATGGTCTTAGTTTCCTAGAGGCGGACACCAAGTCTAAGACAAGCTTTTCCATACTATTATACCTTGTTTCGCCATCTGCGAGGGATTTGCTTGTGTAGTAGATGGGTTGTTGGGTTTTCTCTTCCTCTCGGACCAACACAGCGATGACTGCTACCTTTAAGACATCTAGATAAACATATAGTGTTTCTCCAGGTTTTGGTTTGGCCAAAACTGGTGCTTTTGCTAGATGAATTTGAATCTTTCGTAAGGCCTCGTCGCATGACCTTGACCAATCAAAATCGTGCCCTTTTGGAGTAACTGGAAGAGGGGTTTGAGGTATTCTGATGACCTCGCAAGAAATCGATTGAGAGCAGCGATCATTTTGGTCAGACACTGAATGTCTTGTTTGTTTTGCGGGATTGGAATTTTGATGACACCATCCAATTGGCTTGGATTAGCTTCTATTCCTCTTTTTGTTACCATGAACCCGAGGAATTGGCCGGAGCCAACCCCAAATGAGCATTGGCAGGGTTCAACTTCATGTTGTATTTTCTTAAAATTTAGAAGGCTTCGTCTAGATGATCGATATGTTGTTCAGCTTTAAGCGACTTCACAAGCATATCGTCTACATAGACCTCCATTATCTTTCAGATTTGATAAAAGAACATCCGATTGACCAATCATTGGTATGTGGCACCAGTATTTTTAAGTCCGAACAGCATAACCTTTTAGCAGTAAGTTCCCCTTTCGGTTATGAAGGCCATTTTTTCTTGATCGGCTGGGTCCATCTTAATCTGGTTGTAACCCGAGAATGCATCCATGAAGCTTCAGAGTTCATGACCGGCAGTTACGTCTACCATTGTGTCAATGTGAGGGGGCGGGAATAGATCTTTTGGACAGGATTTATTCAGGTCGGAATAATCCATGCATACCTGCCACTTTCCATTTTTTTCTGACAACTACAACGTTTGCTAACCAATCTGGATACTTTACTTCGCGGACCATACCGTTTATGAGAAGGTTCTGGACCTCTTCATTGATGATTTAGTTCCTCTCGGAAGCAAATATTCTTCTCTTTTGCTTAATAGGCTTAGCCTTAGGATCGACTCCGAGTTTATAAGCGATGAAGCCTATGTCGATTCCTGTCATGTCTGCATCTGACCAAGCAAAACAATCGAGGTTAGTTGAAATCAGGGCCAAGAGTTTACCTCTAAGTTCCGGGTCGAGTGCAGAACCAATCTGAACTTTCCTATCGCAATGCTCCGGACCAATCGGAACTTCCTCTAGATTTCTAACACTAGAACTTCCATTCAGCCTTTGGCGGAGCTCCTTTCTGTAATTGCTATGCTACGGACGCTTTCTTGAAGCTAGTGTGGTAGCATTCTCTTGATGCTTTTTGGTCGTCTTTGATTTCCTTGATCCCCCATTTGGTAGGGAATCAAAGGGTGTGATGGTAGCTTGAAGGAACTGCTTTTATCTTGTGGATCTAAGGTCTTCTCATGATTAAGTTATAAGATGATTGTGCATCCTCTAGGAGAAACCTGGTCACGAGGTTGATGCCACCTGCAAAGACAGGCAAAATGACCTCACCTATGGTTTGCTTGGACTCTCCACTAAATCCGGTCAGTGTTGTTGTGTCTCGGATGATAAGCGACTCGTCCAAATGCATCTCCTTGAGTGCCGGAAGGAACATGATATTTGTGGAGCTTCCGTTGTCAATAAGAACCCTCTTTAACTTGCAGTTTACGATTTGCAAAGTGATGACTAGCGCGTCGTGATGCGGATCTGCAAGTCCTTGCATGTCTTATTCAGAAAATGATAGTTCATAGGTAAAAGGGGTTTTACCTAGCCGAACGGAAGCCTCATTGATGCCGATGAGCTCCCGAGCATGTCTTTTGCAGAACTTTAAGTTATTCTGCTCACCACTGAGCCGCCATGAATAACTCTTATCCACTAGACTTCTGGGGCTTCGTCAGACATTTCGATTGCTTTTGATTCATGATATTTTTCTTCAGACTTTTCGAGAGTGTTCTTCATCTTCTCGGACAAAAACTCGCGTAGGTGTCCCTTCTTTAGTAGGGAGGCTACCTCAAACCGTGATGCCACACAGTCCTCCGTTCTATGGCCATGGTCATTGTGAAATTGACAAAACTTGTTTTTATCTCTTTAGTGTGCGTGAGTTCACATTTGTTTGGGCTATTTAATAGAGGATCCCATGTCCTTCATTACTGCGACAAGGGTTTTGACTCTATGGTTAAGTCATAGGCCGAAACCTGTCGTTTTGGTTTATTTTCGCCATTCTTACTCGAAGTTCAGGATGGGCCTGAATGAGGGCGAGAGTCGTGCCTTTTGTATGGCTCAAACCTTCCCCTACAAGGCTTGTTGTCGCGCTGCTCAGACTTTCCATTAGCTCTATTCTTGGCCATGGCAGCCTTCGCAGGATCTTCTTCTAATTTGATTTCCCGAGTTGCAATTGCGAGGGACTTTTCTAAGTCTGAGGCTCACATTTCGTCAGATGTTCGTAGAGGCGAGAGAACAGTGGTAAGCCCTTGCGGAATATAGTTGCTGCAGTCGATTCAACAACATCTGAAATTTTGATATATTCGTTGGTCAAGCGAGAGACGTATTCTTGGAGGCTTTCACTTTCTTTCTTTACCACGAAAAATAAATGATTCGTGGTTAGCCTAAAGTGCCTACGGCTGGAGAACTTGACAAGAAAATCATCAACAAGTTGTGAAAATGAGTGAATAGAGTTATTAGGAAGATTAAGGAACCAGGTCAGCGCTGGACAGCCCAAACTACTACCGAATGTCTTGCAAGTTATGACTTCGCGAGTGTCGCTCGGAAGATTGACCAGAGACATATCCTGGCGGTACTCGGCCACATGCTCTGCCGGATCTGAATCCCCTCGAAACTTATGGAAGGTCGGGAGGATACTCCTCTTCGGCATTTCTATTGTAGTGATTCTTTCTACAAATGGGGAGAGGATGTGGGTGACCGCAGCAGAGTGTTCAAAAGGTGCCGGAATACCTGGGATGGTCCTGATAACGATCTAGAAATTTTCAGCTTCCTTTATCATTCCTCTCTTTATCTCTTTGATTTCAGATAGGAGGAGCCTGCTCACACTGATAACTAGTAAGAACTACCTATCAGTGCACAAAAACTCATTCACAGTTCGAAAATTCAACATACAAAAATGAACACTATATAACATAACAAGTTACAACCAACAACAAAACGTATAAACCTAGATGAAGAAATTGGGTCCTTCAATTGTGATTTCTAGCGATTTTACAGAAGTAGCATCCTCAGAAACTGCAACCTTAACACTTACAGAGCTTCCTGCGTACAATAATCGACTCCAACTAAGCCATACAATCCTAACGTTAGGTCTAGGGGTTTGTATTTGGAAAAGGAAAAGAGTGAAAGGAATTGGACAGAAGAGAAGAGAGGGACTAATCCATACAATCCCAACGTGAAACTATTGAATCAAATGGTTTTTGTTTTATGTCTTCTCACAAGGAGGGTATTTGATGTGAGCCACATCGTGGTCACATTGGAGATATGATAGATGTTGCAGTTATTAGTCTGATATGTGATTTATATTTGTCTTAATAGTCCATGTTATTTATTTGTTCTAGAACATTATGTTTTGTTAGTTCTGTTAGTGTAATTTGCAGAATCCACAATTTTCACTAATTCCCATAATTGTGGAGTGGGTGAGTCACAACTGTTCATAGGAATATGTATAAATATCAAACTCAGTTGATTAATAAAATATAGATGAAAATTGTCAAATACTTTTCCTATCTGATCTTCTGAATTCTTTCTTCTAAAAAAATTCTCTATCAATTGGTATCAGAGGCAGGTTGCTCGAATGACTACCGTAAACCAATCAAATACCGAGTTCAGAGTCGAGACTCAATAAGCATTAGATCGTACTCAAGAAGTTGTGAGTTTTCATGAATCCAGTATCTAGGAAATCCATTATACACTTAAGATTATCTTAACCAAATTGCAAAGTATTGAAATCAACATAAACCCACCGAAAACTCCAGATGATGAGAATTCATTCGCTTTTGGAAGTTCCATCCACACCCCACATATCTCAAACACAACTGTCAACACTCCGCATATCACAAACACAATTGGGAACACTTCATGCATTCCACCCAAAATCAACATCAATCCAAACAATGTTGATTCCACCTTTACTATCAACTATAACCGAAGAAACATAAAACTTCAATTCCCTAAGTTCGATGGCATCGACCTGCAAGGGTGGACGTTCAAAGCAAAGCAATACTTTTCGTACAAGGAAATTCCACCTGAAGAGCAAGTCCTTATAGCGTCTTTCCATATCGAAGGAACTGCATTACAATGTCATCGTTAGTTAACCAAGATTCAAGGGACGACATCATGGGATGAGTTTGCTCAAGCCGCAATCAAAAGATTTGGTTCTACAGAATATGACAATCCAGGTGAAGCTTTGACACGCCTAAGATAAAACTCTATAGTCGCGGAGTATCAGGAGAAATTTGATAGACTATCACATCGGGTTGATGATCTACCAGAGAGTTTATTAGTAAGTTCTTTTATTGGAGGGCTTCGAGACGAAATACGATTTGAGGTTAAACTTCAGCATCCACGAACCCTTGTCAAAGCGATTGGCATGGCTAGATTAGTGGAAGAGAAGCAGAGCTTGCAGAAGAAAAGTAACAATGTCATGAAATTAGATTTGCTTAACAAGAACAACTCAGACTAAGACTTGCTCCAAATTCGAAAGCCACCAACAACAACGAAATAATACCTCAAATACGAAGAATTTCAGGTCAAGAAGCGAAAGAGCAAAGAGAGAAAGAGTTGTGTTATTACTGTGATGAGAAATACATTCTGGGTCATCAATGCGTCAAATTCCAGATGTTACGCTGGAGGACGGCTCAGAAACAGATTCAGATTTTTGTCCTTGAGAACAAGGACGCTTTGGGTGGGTTGGAATGACGTGAGCCACATCGTGGTCACATCAGAGATACGATAGATGCTGCGATTATTAGTCTGATACGTGATTTATATTTGACTTAGTAGTCCATGTTATTTATTTGTTCTAGAACATTATGTTTGTTAGTTCTGTTAGTGTGATTTGCAGAATCCACAATTTTCACTAATTCCTATAATTGTGGAGTGGATAAGTCACAACTGTTCACCGTCTGAATATGTATAAATATTAGACTCAGTTGATTAATAAAATATAAATAAAAATTGTCGAATACTTTTCCTATTTGATCTTCTGAATTCTTTCTTCTAAAAAATTCTCTATCCGCATTTAGATTTTTTCACAGCTAATTTAAACATCTAATATATTTTAATGGTATTTTTATAAATTTATTTAAATTAGGAGTATAATTAAAAGCACAACTGATATAGTTAAAAGTAAAATTTGCCGAACACATCAAATATCTTAAAAAACAAAATGACTCATAAAATTAAAAAAAAATATATGTCATATTAATCATTATATCCTCACCAACAATATATTATTAACTTCTTTTGTAAATATATATTTTATTTCTTAAAAATAAAATATAAAAAATTATAAAATATTAATAAAAAGTACTAATAGGCGCTAGAGGGCGTTGACTCAAGAGTGGTGTAGGAGTGACGACGACAACTAGCAAACTAAATATATTAAGTTCCGTTTAGGATTGCTATTTAACTATTTAGGAAAAAGAATTAATAATTATTCATTTACAATATTATTATTTTTTATATATTATTTTAAAAAATTTAAAGTAAAAGTGCAAGAGTTCTTGTCAGTGTCCAACAAAAATTTTTAATTAAAAAGAAAAAAAAAAGTAAAAGAAGATTACTTTAAAAAAAAATGTTTAAGAAAAGTAAAAATAAATAAATAAATTGTCAAAACACTAATTTATTATCAATTACAATAAAGTTTTCATTAGAATATACCTTTCTAAATCAAGAAAACAGCACGAAGAGGCCCATTACCACAACGATTATATCAAGAAATTGTAAGTTTGAAAAAATGTCAGATACAAGAAGTAAACAACTACTAAGTGCAAAATCTTATCACTTCAAATATTTTAATTAAGCCAATAAAAATCAAAATCTTCAGACAATTAAAATAACTAAAAAAGAACGAGACATGTTTGATTAGGTTGGGTAATTAACATAAATATTTCCAAAAACACACAAATGACTTACAAATGAATCAAAATTGTCTTTAATTGTCGTTCAAGTCTGTTGTTAGCTGTTGTATAAATTATTAGCATATACCCCACAACAATTCCTTTAGGAATCATCAAAACGGCATCGTCTGGTCTGCTTAAAAAATCACAGTCCCTCTCCACTCTCCTTGATATCCACAGACATTAAATCTTCAAAACCCAAATATAAATAAATAAAATAAAATAAAATGCCTCGGTTTGACCGATTTCAAGCGCTCTTCGTTTTGTCTGTATTTATCCAGTTTGCAGTGGTGACTATATGATGTTGCTGTTGCGCATGCTTCTCTCTCATTGAATGGATTCTCTTCTCTTCTCTACTGAGGTAAGGTCAGCTGAGCTGTTTATCTGATTTTTGTGGTTTTTGGTAGCTGTTTCGATCTGAGTTTTTTTATTAGGTTTATTTTTTGTTTCCAGATCCAAGTAGTGTTAAGTCTAGCCAATTAGTTTGACTATAATTTTATTATTATTTTTAGAATGTTTAGTTGATTAATTAGCATTTATGTGGTTTGAATTTGTAGTTTAATTTATTTCTTGTCAGTTTGCATTTGTGTTTATTTGTTAGGAAAATTAATACTATAAAAGGAAAAATTAACATAAATGGAGAAAATTCATTGTGTTATATTGTTGTAAAATTAAATTGTTTGTATTTCTTAAATTCCAATTAAAATGTTTAAGCAATTGTTGCAAGTGGAAGAGATGCATGTTCTTATGTTGATGTGTTTTTGTTGTTGCAGGGTGTTGAAGGTCTATTTTGAGATCTGTGGAGTGTAGTGGGTTGTGTTGAATGGGAAGAGAAATGTTGATGGAATCGTGGTTTGATAGTTTAAGGCGCATTTCGTGGAAGAATGCATCGGAGACAGAGAAGGCTGCAGTTGGGATAATGGCATACGAAGTGGCGAGCTTGATGTCGAAGATAGTTTGTATGTGGCAGTCTTTGAGTGAGAGAGAGTTGAATAGGTTAAGTGAAGAGATCACCGACTCAATTGGGGTTAAAAAGCTTGTTGCTGAAGATGATGATTACTTGATGGATCTTGCATTGAATGAGATCATTGAAAATTTTGGGAATGTGGCATGGTCTGTAGCTAGGCTAGGGAAGAAATGCACAGACCCTGTGTATCACCGTTTCGAGGCTTTTATCAAGGACCCTATTGCGAACAACTCCGAATGGTATGGATGGAATTACAGGTTGAAGAAGATGGATAGGAAGGTGAAGAAGATGGAGAGGTTTGTTGCTGTTATGTTGCAAATGTCTCAGGAGTTGGAAGTTCAGGCAGAGCTGGATCAAACTCTTAGGAGAATGCAGGCCAATCCTGAAGTTGATCGGGTTAAGTTGCTTGAGTTTCGGCAGAAGGTGACGTGGCAGCATCAGGAAGTGAGGAATCTGCAAGAGATGTCTCCATGGGTGAGAACTTATGACTATATTGTTAGGCTACTGATAAGATCTCTTCTCACCATACTTGCTAGGATAAAATATGCTTTTGCTGTTGATCAAATGTCATCCATAGAAGGAGACCAAGACTCTGAAGTCAAGTACACAGAGTTTCTTTCTCGCAGCCATTCCTTTTCTGCTTCTATGCATTCTTCTGTATATCCTTCTGAGAGCAACCTTTGTGGATCTCTAGGAATGTCAGTTCCCAGATCCGCTGTGAATAGAACACATCAAACTGTGCAGGCTTCCCTTACCTATTCGAAATCTAAACGATTGGTTAGTGTTGGACCTTTTAAAGGATGTATGATAGGTGCTGCTGATTCTCCGATTCTTCCAGGCTGCAAGCCCACTGGTGGTGGTTCTATGAGATATGGAACTGTTAATACAAAAAGCATTGAGAAAGTGGAACCAGGGAAGTCAGGATTTCTCAATAACAAAGACAAAATATATTTCAAATTAGCTACCTTTATATCCAAGCGTGGATTGGTTAATGCTTCTCCATCTACTCTCGGTCATGCTGCTTTAGCTCTTAGGTATGCAAATATCATTAAATTGATTGAGAAACTTGCTTCATCTCCTCACCTGATCAGTCTTGATGCAAGAGATGATCTGTACAATATGTTGCCCACAAGTATAAGAAGTGCCTTGAGAGCCAGACTTAAAGCGTATGCAAAAACTCCGGCCTCAGCGGTCTACGATGCTTCTCTAGCCGAAGAATGGAAACAGGCATTGGAGAGGATACTGGAATGGTTGGCTCCACTAGCTCATAACACTATAAGGTGGCAGTCTGAACGTAATTTCGAGAAGGACAGTGTAGTTTGCAGGGCTAATGTGCTTCTGGTGCAGACTCTTCACTTCGCCAGTCAAGCCAAAACCGAAGCTGCAATAACAGAGCTTCTTGTTGGCCTGAACTATGTCAGCAGATTCTGTAAAGAGCACAAAGGGAATAGTTTCACAGAGCTCAGTGGCGGAAGAGGAGTCTACAATGATGTCATGTAGTTCGATGCTAACCAAGGAGGCATGCTGCAACTCGGTAAACTACATGCTCTCTTTCTAGTTGATGTGGCTGATGGTTTAGGTTTTAGATTCTGTGTTAATCTTCTCAGTACATTTTGGACTTAATAGTTTAGTTATGTTTGGTTGGGATTCCAGAGATATTCTTTCATTTGTTAATATAGTGGATGACTTTGGATCCCTTCCCTTCCCTTCCATCTAAGCCATTTCCTTGTAAAGCTAGCATCTGAAACTCAGACCTATATAGTTATAAAAATTAAGATGAATTTTCAGTAGTGTTTGTAATTTTGGTTGTGGAATGTGTAACAGTGTTTACTGTTGTGTCACAGAGCAATTTGTAACTCAACTATTTTATGTTGTAATTCAGACCATAACCACCTTAACAAAACTCTCGTGTTGTTCGGTTATCTCTAAAAAGGTTGATTTGAAACATAATATATCTGTAAGTTAGATAGATGGGCCGTACATATGTCTGTGAGTTAGGTAGATGGGCCGTACATATGTCTGTGAGTTAGGTAGATGGGCCGTACACATTTGCACATTGAGTGGTGATATTGCCACCCCTCACCGTTCGTACACCCCTCTGACTATGTATAGGCAATGTTGCCCTTTAGATATTAAATATTATAATTTTTATATTTTATAATAAATGAAATATAAATATTAAAGGAAAGTAGATTATATTTTATCCTAAATTTTCCGATTACATTAATTACAAATTAATTAGATTTATTACTATATTTAATAAATAAACCATAAATTTAAATCAAATTAATTTATTCATATAAATAATTTTAATATTATTATTTCTTTATAGTATAATAATATTACTACTTTCAATCTTATTTTTATCCTTTATATTTTTACTTATTAAAAATAAATAAATAATTAATTAAAAATAATATCATTTTAAAACAAAATAAATAAATAAATTAAAACACATTAAAATTAAAAGTAATTAAAATTTGAAATATATATTTATTTTATTTTTTATTTATAAGTATATTAACTATAATTAGCACTATGACTAAATAATATTAACTAATATAATTAATACTGTATTAATAATTTATTGCTTAAAATTGGGTTCTTTTTAAAATAAGGGGGCTATTTTTAAAATTTAAAAAAATAAATGAAAAATTGGGGTGTGAATACACATTTACGGGGTGGCAATAACACTGCTCTTGCACATTCTACTTGAACCATTATCAAGAGGTTTATCGGCCCACTGGACAATAGTAGCATAGAAAAGAAGAGAACGTAGACTTATTTTCTTTCTCCTATAGAGTCCGAGCAGCTTTTCTCATTTAGGGCGTGTTTGGAACAATGGGTGCTTTTCACGTATTTGGAATAATTTATATTTTTAATTTTTATAAAAAAAGTAAAATTTTTTTTTATAGAAATATCACCTCAAAGTATTTTTTTTACTTATATATAATTCTAATCGAATACTATCAAAAAAGTATTTTTGAATTCAGAAAGTTAAAAATATTTATATAAACCATAAAGAAAAAGTAGTAGTGTGTTTGTTTGGATTGGCTTCAAACAATAGAAGAGATGCAAGGTACAATAACAGCTAGGATACCTATCACCATTAGGTTTAGGTACGATAGAGACACCATATGATTTTGTAATCTTATGTAGACAGCTGATTCTCAAACTACTGACCATATTATTAGATGATTCTTCACCATTAGGTGAGAACTCAAATATTGATTCCTTTTGTCTCATGTATAATATCAAATACACATGATGCTTGCAAAAGTCTAAATTTGTAATGTAATGTTACTTTATTATACTAGACGAAGTTGATTTTATATTATTGATCCAATTTGTGCAACTTAAATTGATTCTGTGTATGTCAATTTGTCTTGTTTATTTGTAGATATCAAATTGTGCTATCCATTATTCAACAATGGATGGCTAAAATCTATACACAAATGTAAAAAACTTGAACTTTCTTTGTTATAAGATTTGTTTGTTATAAGAAGAGAAGATTTACCAATGTTTTTGTTCTGTTTATATATGTCTATACATGGGTTAGCCGCTTTAATAATATTTTTTTGAATAAATAAAACGTATTATTGAAATATTTACAACATACTTCTTCAATTTCATTCAATTAGATAAAATTTAGACGAAAAAAAATAAAATGCAGTTAAACGAATACAAATTAACAAAAATATTTCCGATAGAAAAATTAATTTGCTAGTTTAGTGAGTCGACAAATTCAGATCCAATGAAAATGGAGTTAAACAAATAAAAATTAACAAAATTATCTCCAATAGAAAAATTAATTTGATAGTTTAAAGAGTCCACAAATTTAGGTCGAATGAACTGATATCTGAAATGTTATATAAAAAAAATCAGCATTAATAGATAAAAAAAAATTATTAAAAAAGTTAAAAATGACCCTTTTAAATTTTCATATTAAGTTAATGAAACCATGGAATTTTATTTTAAGTTTACAAATTATGAAAAATTGAAATTTTAGAAAAAAAATGAAAAAAAAGGAAAATTGCATGAAATGGCCATTTAAAATTTGACTTTTAAAAATGGATCTATTTTGAAATTCTTAAAAACTAAATCTTTTGAAAGTTTGTTCGCACTCTATAGGTTACACCAATTTTTTTAACCTCAACTTAAAATTTTAATTAAGAATTGTCCTTCCGGATTTTTCTAATACGTCTTCATAAAATTTTAATCGTCTTTGAACCTACATTAAAAATAAACTTTTTAGATTAATTTTACTTGATTGCGAGTAGGGGTAAACATAGTCCAGTCTAGTTTGGATTTCGTTGGATCCGGACCGGAACGGTTAATATAACCGGTTCCAAAATTTTGGACCGAACCGGACCGATTAAAATATTGGACCGATCATTACAGTCCAAATAGGTCCTGTCCAGTCCAATCAGGTTGGAATTTTAATAGACTTTTTACTTTTTTTAAAAAATAATTTTAATATATTATATATAAATCATATCTATTACAAATTAAGTGATTTATAATATTATAATCTCATCTAAATTATTTTTTATGTCTAGTAAATTCAAATTAATATAATTAAATATTAAAAATTTTAATATATAATTAAATTCGATCAATCTATAAAATAAATTTATTTACTTATTTTTTTCAAATATTTTATTTTTATTTTTTAATATTTATTTTATTAACGGTCCGATCCGATTTCTAGAGACATGGGACCGGGCTGGACCGACAAATATAACCGGTTCAAATTTTTGGACCAGATTCAGATCGTTTGGACCGTGGACCGATAATTTTCGGTCCGGATTTTATGCCCACCCCTAATTGCGAGTCACAAATCGATTATCGCAGGTCACAAATGTGTGATAGTGGATCGTTCAAGTGTGATTTCGAATCATAAACCTGTGAAGCGACCGATTTTTGAAAAATTTCAATCAATGCAAATAAACTTTCACGGAGTTTAGTTTTGCAAGAATTTCAAACCGGGACATTTCTCAAGCTCAAACTTTAAAAACATCATTTATAAAAAGTTTCTTTTAAAAAATAACAAAAATGACCAACATATCCCTTCTCATTTCATAAGTTTTTAAAATGTCTGCACTTCATATAACCTATGAAGACGGTAAAAATCCGGAAATTGTGGAAGAGAGGTATGTTGGTCATTTGGGTTATTTTTTAAAAATTTTAATTTTTGAAAGTGTATAAAATTAAAATAAAATTTGGATGGTCTATTAAAAAAAATTACTTATTGAGCATATCTATTTCACGTTAAATTGGTTGTTTTCTTGAAGTCGTGGGTGATTGAGCACAAAATTTGAATTATTTTTATATTATTTTATTTTAGGGAAAGTTTCATATTTAACCATTTCAAAGTTTGATTTAAGTTAATGAGCCACATAAACTTTGTCTTTCAAAAATAAATTTTTCAAAATTTCAATTTCACAAAATGAGTCTTCATGATTTTTTTGTCCTCGTCACAGATCAATAAGGTCCTTCACATGTTATGAATGATCTCCATCACACGTCATGAAGGACCTTTGTGAAACACCTCTAATTCGTGACTGTGGTAAAAATGCAATGAAGGCTCATTTCATGAAATTGAAACTTTAAAAAGTTTATTTTTGAAATGTCAAGTTTGTTTGGATCATAAACACAAATTAAAGTTTAATTGGCTCATATTTTGAAGTTTTTCCTTTATTTTATTATTTGAAGCCTTATTGAAGATTTGCTATTAATTTGCTTATTTTTGTAATTTTGGATAGATCGAAGGCAATTATACAAATATGAAGATTTTTTAGGATTATTGACAACAATTGCCAAAGTAAAGTTAAAGTCAACAAGATTTTATCTAAAGATTTATTTATAAAGCAAATAAACTGATAGGATTTAGTGTAACAGACCGTTTTTGGGCTTAGTAGCTTGTGTCACAATTTAGGGTTTTAATTGGAATTTGTTTAAAGTTCTGGTTTAGATTTGCAATTTTCCTGAGTCAGTGGGGTTAAGTCACAATTTTCTGGTGTTAGAGGGGGTTAGCTGGTTATATGACATGTTATAAATACGTGTTTAACATTAGGGTTTCAGTCTTATTCATTAATAATGTAAGTTGAGAGATGGAGAGGTTTTCTGTGTGAAGATCGGTGTGGTGTTCCGCCTTAGGGTTCTAACGTGTTCTTGGTAAGTTTTTCCGTCCCATTTCGGTTCCTGTTAGTCTATCTCATCAAATTTTTCGGTTCTGACTTCGGGTAAACGTTCAGGTTCTGTTTGCTGTCCGATTTAGAGTATTAGAACTCTCTACTCGAGATCAAGCGATTCTCGGTAAGTTTCATTCGCTCCATTCCAGGTTCTGCTGAATGGAATCTGTTATATTCTGATCTTAAGTGGGTTCTATCAAATAGGTTCGGGTGGTCTAGAGATTCTGAGCGTTTCGGATTCTGAATTCGAGAGGATAGTCGGAACCGGTGGTGTGAATCACGGTAAGATGTCTAAGGTTCGATTTTGGATGTAGTGGGGTTTTGATCGGGTTTGGTTTTGGTCTGTCGTATCGGTGTCCAGGACGATTTATGTTTCACTGCGGTTGTATTTATATGTTTGTGCAATGAACTGTAGGAGTGTTGGACGGAGAGACTGATCAAGCAGCGGCATAGGTCGGATTCTTCTCGGATTGTCGTGCTCTGTGTGTTAGGTTAGTAGTTCATTTTTAGTCCAATATGTGGTATGATGTATGTTGTATGTTTTCTGCATCTGTCATGGATTGTTGTGTACCGAAACTGTTTTCCAAATTTGTCCCGTTATTCGATTATAATTAAATACATAAGACTGTGAATATATTGTAGAACTGCTTCCTAAATTGTAATCGGCTATACTGAAACTATTATGTTGATAAACTATATAATTCGGTTAAATATCAAATAAATGGAAATTCAGAATTTTTTCCCTTAGTCAGTCTACTAGTAGAATATACGACATGTCTAGGGATAGAGGATCCTCACTACTGAAATAATTGGCTTGAAGTGCCTATACTGGTTATAGTTTCAACTACTATACTGATATTGTTTACTGGGCTTCGGCCATACCGTTACTGCTACTGTAATCCCGTTTTTCGTTGTTAGCTGCTTTGGGCATAATTCTGGTAATTAACTGGCTAAACTGTTAATTAATGAAGATTCTATTTCTGGTTGCTAGACTGTGTTAATGGACTATTAACAGATGGTAAATAACTGTGTTTGATGTTTGAATCGGACTTAATTAAGTAATCACAAGCTGGTTGATTTTTCTGTCATTTGTAAATATAACTCTAAAAGCTAAATAACTGAACTTAAACTACTAGAAACGGAATTCTAATGAGCCTAGTTTTAGTTGATACACATAAATTAATAAGATCTTAAACCGTGAACTTTAGGAGCCTATTTTTAGTTAATAATTGGACGTGTAGGAACATATAGATAACAGATGATTGAGTTTTGGTTAAAGGAAGATAACTAATAAACTACTGATTAATATGTTAATTAGTGTGTTGACTGATATAGTGGACTCTAGGGAGTCTATAGAGCCTTGCATTGTGTGCTCTCATGATTAGAGTCGAGCCTATGTCACTCTGTATGCGTATGTTGGAATGTGAGTGCTAACTTAGACTAATTCATAGTCTAACGTTTCTTTTATCTCTTCCTATTCTATAATCTGGGGATCAAATCCCAAGTTGAGTGCAGGTACTCCGATTGATTAGGCGTTGTCTCATATACGGATCACGGCATACATCATTAGCATTTCATTTCTATTTTTATTATGTTATTTTCATACATTGGTTTATGGACTGTATTTGGGACTTTTATCATTGGATTTGTATTTGATTTTGCTGGACATTAGTATTATTATTTTCTTGGGATTTTTAGACTATATGACTGTTTTATGGGCTATTGAAACTTTTGGGATTTTGAATTATTCGACTGTTATGTTTCTGCACCTGTTATGTGGCGTCAGACTCCTAACCATGGTTCTACAGGGTGGGGGTTTGCCGTTACATTTAGGATTTTTATGTTTTGAATTTAGAATTTCCAAATAAGGATTCTAAGTAGATTTTTAAAGATTTTTAGTTTTGTAAAATAGTATATATTTACTTTGAAATGATCAAAATTGGGTGGTTCTGAATAAAAACAATTTGTTTTCTTCCTTCGAACAATTTTATTAAGACGATGATGTTCGCTGCGCTTATGGAGTGCTAAACTAGTGTCATCCAGCTAAGTCTCTTAAAAGTATACTTGTGAGATTTGTGTTTCAATTGATATGTTTGTTTAATATTTGTGTAATCTCTGTAGGCACAATCAAGTGAACATGTTAGTCTATTTAATTGATTAAGTGCGCAATTGATTAAGTGATTAGGTTAACACACTGCACATCAAATAGTTCGTAATTAATTTGACCTAGGTAGTGTTGAGATTGCATAATCATAAATCAAGAATGGTCGTACGAATTTAATATTAGTTATGGTCATGAGTCTTTTCTAGTTCTTAATGTGGTCTACTTTAGTGATTGGTTCGAAGGGTCGTACCCGGTCAGTCTAATATCTAAAGAAAAGATTGGTTATTAGGCATGTTTCAATAGCTATAATGATGACTATTAAACTGCATATATATGTTTAATTTCAATGATCAACACTTACATTGAATAAATTGACTTAGCTAGATGTTCAAATATCATTGGTTGTTTTATTTTGTTAATTTCATTTTTATTTTAATTATTCATATATTCTATACCCTCAATTTTATTTGATTTGGTCTTAACGTTTATAATTATTGATTTTCGTTCTCTGTGGAATAGACCTTGTTATAAGTTAATTTATATATTGACGGATTCGACACCCGTCAGTGGGTGTAGAAGGACTTTGGTGAAATATTCTTGTTTTTGTCACTTTTAATATACCCTCCTCTAATTTAGTCGATGTATACTACATTATCTTTAGAAAGTATTGTTAGCTCTTGTATGGTTTGAGTAGTTCCGTAGGTTTTATGCACATGTTGTATCACTGATCGTAATCATATACACTCTCAATTAGCTTTGTGAAGGTTAAAATTTTAGAACGATTAGAAAATGGGAGGACTAATTTATATTTCGTAGAACAGCGAGAAATAGCTGTGTTGTTATATATAAAGACATATCTAGTTTGAGAACACATTTTTTGTTGATCTAAAAGACCTTGCATTTGCATAACCAATTAAACTAGTTTGATAACTTGAATGTGTATAAAATAATTCTAACTCCATTGTTCTATGTTGATAATGAAGAATAATTCTAGCTCTTGCATCTAAATGACATCTCTGGTCTAGAGAATATGCCCTAACATAATTTCTTGACTTTTGTCCTCATAATTTAATATGCTCGTGAAAAATTGGAGAATTAAAACTTGAATCAACTGATATCATATACATAAATCTAGCATCACAATTGATCTCAAGAGATCACCAGGACTATTAGCTACTCATGATCAGATCTGATTCAACAGCTAAGCTCAAATTCATCATAATCATGTTAATTCAGTAAAGAACTTACCAATGTGAAAGGACAACTAGCTCTGTCACAGCTTGATCTTCTTCAATCTCTTGCTAATCTCCACTATAACTAAAAAAAAGTACTAGATTTTGAAAGGGATATTACTGAATTGAAACTGTTGATTGTCTCAGACTTTACAATTCAGCTCTCAAGAAATGTTCTAACTATCTAAAACTGTCTAAAAACCATCTAATACCCTAATTGCATCAACTGGACGTCTATTTATAGAGTTTGAACCCAGTGGCAATTTTGTAAATTTGAAAAGATAAAGAAACACAAAGTGGCGAAGCTCAAAATATCAACATCAACTGTCACCGGTTTATTCGTCTTAGTTTTGGTGGTACAGATATTCTTCGCAAATACTATCGCCTGGTTTGAAAATCTTTTAAGGCGAGATTTATCACTTATCGCCAGGTACTCCAGGCAAGACTCCTCTACATCGCCAAGCTATATCGCCTAATTGTGTTTGTTGAGGCAATGGGCAGCAGGCAGCATTTTCTCCTTTCACCATGTTCTTCCTTTACTTCTAGCTATGATCCTTCACTTACTTCTTACTATCGCCAGTTTCATTCTTCACTTTGGCAAAGCTTGAGGTGTTGCTTCCTTACTTTCTGAATGTCGCCACATTGCTGAACTTGGATGATATCTTGTTAAGTCCTTCTCATTGTACGATTTTTTCTCTTTTTAGTTTAATTTTTTTTCCATCTAAGTTCTTGTCTCATTAAAATAGTTTAGAATTACTAGAAATCAACTCAATTATCTATATTTTCAGCTCAATTTCTTTATAAAGCAACTCATAAAATATATCAAAATATAGATAAATTCTAGACTTATCAATGGTTTCCAACTTTTCATAATCATTTGTTAGGATTTTGGATTGGATTATGCCATAATTGGGCGCAATCCAAGTATCAGGTTCAAACCCGAGTCCAATTTTGCTCATTATCAAATTGTACATTTTATGTTTCCAAATATTCTTATTTGACCAAAATACCATTTTCACTATTTAAAATTCATTTTTTGAAAATAAAAAATCAATTTTGACCCTATGACCATTTTTGAACATCAAAGAGATTATTTTTTGTAATTTATATTATCCATTATTTTCATAAAATATTTTTTGATAATAAAAAGTCATTTTGAAATTAAAATATTCATTTTCAAATATAAATATCGATTTCAATTTTAAACCTTAAATTTCAATTCAAAATTTCTAATCTCATAATTCCCTCAATATTATTTTTGATTTATTCCACCTTAGAACTCCAAAATATTAAACATTTAAAACTTTCAAATTTTCTCATAACTTTTGACTCAATTTATAGACGTTACAAAATTAACAACGAAACCAAATTGATACTAAAACCACATTATTTATGGGCATAAACAACACTTGGAATTTTAGGGTTTCAACCTAATATCATTAAAACTAAAGGGAAGCATGCAAATTCGTCCTAAAACATAAAAATAAAATCCAAACACCAAATCTCTACCAATTTTAGAATTAGGGCATCGGTAAATACCGAACCATACCGCACTCTATCACTCTATAATTTACAGTTTTATCATTAATAAGTTTTTTAATTTAAAAATATATTTAATTTAAATATAATATAAAAATTATCATTATTTTAAAATTTTAAAAATAAAAGGATAAAAACCCTAAAAAAGTGGTATTATATTCTAATCTCAGTTCTAACCAACTAGATACATATTTACATATAAATAACTTAAAAACTTTATTCGAAAACAAACTTTCTTATTAAATTACTACAATAGGCACAACAAATATTATTTAATAATGACTCAAACAACAGCTCTAATTGGAACTCCATATATAAGTCTAGAGGATCCATATAAAGTCTCTTCAAATCAATAATTAACTCTTTAGTTTATATATGAATCAAACTCATATTAATATAAATTGAATTAAAAAATTCATAAATTAAAATATTAATTAATTAAGAGAAAAAAAATATAAATTGAATTTAGACATCTAAACTAGATAAAAAATATATTAATTAAATAAAAATAAAGATTAAATTGGAATATGTGCAGTATTAATTAATTTAGAGTGCGGTATTTACCACATTTGTAGACTTAAACAAGTTAAGATTTTAGATATTTTTTTAACCATTTTAATTGGAGAAGAGAAGAACTAAAATAACTTCAAGGAACCATCAATGCAATTCTATTAGTTGTAACAACCCGCTTTCCTAGGGATATTAAAATATTATTATCTACTAATTATTTTACTAGTCAAGCATGCTCCATAATAGGTTCACACACAACACAACACAAGATATTCATATCAAAATGCGGAAACTAAAATACAATATCAAATGTCAAGTTAAGCATATGCATGATAAAATCTTAAAGTTTAAAAAAATCATCTTAATACTACATTCATTATTTCGATGAAAGAAGAAATAGGCAGCATCCTATTCTATCACCAAAATCACTTTACTCGGCCATCCACATACGTCAACGCCCAACTATAGCTTTACCTGAAATATGAAAGGAAACTATGAATCTTTTTAATTACAACTTGAGCATATCATAATTCACTTAAAAAAATACAACTTATGGTTACTTCTAGGATCCAAGACGGTTTGAACTTTTAGTTACTATGAGTATATGGCACTTTGAGCAATTCTATATTCTTACCAGTGGCGGAGCGAGAAAGTAAAGTAACTGGGTTCATGCTCAAAATCTTGTGGTGTCATTATGTTATATTTTATATTAATAATTTTTTTATACATAAATTTTACACATAATCTAATTTTTCCCACAAAGCTGTGGTGTCAACTGACACCCTTCTATCTCATATGGCTCCGCCATTGATGCTTACCAATACTCATAGTTAGAGTAGAAATAATCCTTGAATAAATTCTACATGTAGATCATTCTACTACAATAATATTGACTATACAGGTCTAGATCATTCTATGAGTATATGGCACTTTGAGCAATTTTATATGCTTACCAATTCTCATAGTTAGAGTAGAAATAATACTTGAATAAATTCTACATGTAGATCATTCTACTACAATAATATTGACTATACATGTCTAGAGTTGTAATATGCATCTTATTTAAAAGCGGCTTGTCTAAAAGCAACTTATCTAAATGCTAGCATCACAGCTTGAACAATTTAAAACACAATAACTTTAATTTTAATCTATTCTCAAGACTCAGTAGGTACGAGAGTACTTACCTAGACGAGTGTACAAATACTCCTGCAACTTAAAAATCTCTCATTGCGATTCCGCGATTAATTTAGTTTCGAACAACAACACTCTGGTTCTGGTAGCTCATTCTAGAGACATCTAAATTAGATATTCACCGTTCAACATCAACATCAATATGTTTTCTGAAATATATTAAAAACTCAAGATGATCTAACGGCTAAATTAAGAGAAAATCAACTTTTAAACTTACTATACAGTGTAGATTTCTTATTCCGACCAGCCCTAAAACATATTAGATTTCTCTTAACTGAAATCTTATAATTAAAATCTCAATAGTGAATATCCATATAAAGGTGTAAGGAATCTTACTGTTAATTTTCAAGTCGATCCAACTATTATAATGAAAGAAACCTCACTTATTAATATACTACACTGAGAAAATCTCTGATTCCGACTAGATCTAAAACGGAGTCGATTTCTCTCAACTAGAATCTCTAAATATCAATCCCAACGGTGAGTATCTATATCAAGATGTTGGAATGCTTACCTTCAATTTTGAAGATTATCCAACGGTTGGAATTTCTGTGATGAGCATATCACTAAACCTCGACAGATTGTCTCTCACCAAAATTTTTCATCGATTGTACGTTCTTTCTCTTTCTTTCTCTCCAGCTTCTATATTCTTTTCATATCTTATTTCTTTTCTTTTCTTTTATTTTTATTTGAGTAGGGTTTTGCGAGAAAGCGAGAGACTTTATTCTTATATATTATAATTTAATAGAAAACCTAATGGGCCTAACAATTAGACTTAATACATCATACTCCTTTAATATCTCTTAAGCCCACTTTAAACCTATTTATCTTAACTTATCTCCAATTAAATATTCTATTATATTAATTTACTAATACAATAGATTACTAATAAAATGACTTATGAAAAATAAATATATAAATTATTTTTCGGGTCATTTCATTAGTTAACAGACCTAAATCCATCTTGGGTTCAAATCCATTCATAAAGCCAAGTTCACTGACTCCCACTTCTATTAGTTTTCATATATTTTAGTTCTCGGTTTTTTTGGAAATTATGTTTTTAAAATCTTATATAGTGTTCCTCTTCCAAAATTCCTTTTCATTTTGAAATGAATTTCCAAATATTATAGATTTCCAAATATTATAAATTCAATTTTGATATTAAACTATCATTTTTAATTTAATATCGGCTATTTCAATTTTTGCCCTACTAGGTACTTCCGAAATTTTGCAATTCGGATTTTCAAAAGTTTCATTTCAAAGATAAATTGTTTCAAAAATAAATAAAAATTTTAGATTTTCAAAATATTAAAATTTCACAATCTCATCAATTTTGATTCTTCCCAAAATTTTATTGGGAAACACGACTAGTTCTAATATCACTTGCTGAACAAATCGATGATCCATTGCAGCGAAGACGAGTATTGATAACCACAAAGCAAAACAACATGCACAAGACAAGAAATAGAGATAGAAGATAAGACACAAAGTTTTTACATGGAAACCCAAAACGGAAAAAAACCACGGCCACCAGGACGACAAGAGACTAATTTAGTATGTAACAATAAAGTAGCAGTTACAACCAGAATACCCCTCTCTCACTCCCCAATTCAATTACATTGGTTACAGTCTCACACATAAGCTCTCCCAATATGCCTCTCACAGGATAACAAGACTCGATTCTAGAACTCAAGATCTCCATGGTTCCCAGGCCCCCATGGGGCACCTCTCAAATCTAACCAACTAGATCTACATTGTTCTCTCAGGATATCTACTAATAGATACAAACATCATATTTATAGCATTAGGTTACTTAGTCACAAAGTAATCCTAAACCATTAAGAAAATCTTTTCCCTATTTAGGATTCTCAATGATCTCTTTCCTAATTAGAATCCCCTTTAGGAAATATCATTCCTAATCAAATATGACACTTTCAAAATAGTCTTCAAGTCTTTTCCTAATTACAAACCAATTATGGATATCGGAGTATACTCAAATTCTCGTCACAATCTTAACAAATTTATGTATTAAATCACTTATTTTATTCATTTTTAAAATTCATTTTTTGATTTTTTTTTTTCAAAATAAAATCATTTTAACGGTTAAAATTTTATTATTTTTTAAAAATCCACTTTGATTTGTAAGCAATTTGCAGGGATAGATCCTAATGGTTTTTAAAATTTCATCATTTTTTCCCTAATGATTTGTAAATATATTTTTAATAAAAATTAATAATATATAATATTAATTATATTATCTAAATCATTTATAAATTTAAATATATTGTAGATTTTATAAAATATTTTTTAAAATAATAAATAAATTTATAATTTTATTGTACCACTTAAATAAAACTATAAAATATTATAAATAAATAAATAAATAAAACAAAGTTTAGATTAGTTATTTTATATTGAAAATGATTAAAATTTTATTTACGATATAAATTTATAAATATGTTATATATAAAATTTGGGGAGGAAAATGACGTATTTTATCATATAATTATATTACTTATAATATGTATATAGATTAAAAATCATTTAATATCTTTTGTATTTATAAATTTTTATTATAATTACTGGTTTCAAATTTTTTATAAGTAATAATTTTGAATTTATAAATTTATGAGTATTTTTTAAATATTTCTATAAATATATCTTTTTTAAATTTATAATTTTGAATTATATATTAACTATAAATTTGTAATATATATATATATATAAAAGAAGTAAATTGGAAAAATATGAGAAAAATATAAAATAATAAAATAGAAAAAAATTAAACAAAACTTTTAAAAATATGAAGTTCCATGATAGAGTGGAAACTATTAAGCCCAACCAGTAATGGTGAGAATAGGTTAGATCGGGTCAAGCTTTTAGTTAAACGGACCCAACTTGTACTCTAATATTTTGACTAGAAATTGACATACAAACCTATCACATGCCTGTAGCACAGGCCTGACTTGACCTTTTTAAAGGCCTGAAAACCTATTTAAAAGTCTATTAACAACTATTTATATTTATAAATAAGGTGTTATTCTTTATATTTATAAACAACCTGTTGGATTTTAAATTTATTAACAAATTTTCCAATAGATTTAATAATTAAAATTACATATAAATAAAATACAGGCCGGAAGATTTTTACTATAGTTTAAGTCTAACCTATTTAATTAAATAGATTTTGAAAAAGTTTGAATCTAGTCTATTTCTTAAATAGGTCAGAGCAGGTCATAGGTCCTTAAAAGGTTGTCTGAACTATTCCCTGGTACTTGCCAACCCCCTGATTTCGTCCCCGGCTACAAAGTGATATTTTAATAGAATATGAAAAAAAAATAATTTCAAATATTGGATAATGATTTGACGGGGTTATTTTTAAAAAATCCACTTTTTTAAACGTTTTACTTTAAACCACCGGTTTTGAAAAGTTTGGTAAAATCACCCCAAATCCAAAACAATTAGTGATTTTGTGGTTGGATGAGTGGTTTTGGAGTTTAGATGGGTAGTTTTGGAATATTATGATGTTTTAATATATTAAAATAAATATTTAAAATTATTAAATGAAAATTTAAACATGATTAAAATATCATAATTATTCAAAATCAATCGTTGTTTTGAATTTGAGGGTGATTTTGTAAAACTTTCCATAACCTGTAGCTAAAATCAAACATTCGAAAAAATGAAGGTTTTTTTTTAAAAAAAAAAATAGAAGTAATAATATTTAACTTTCTCATATTTAACTGAGAGACTACTTTTTATTCTTATTATATATACTTCCTCCGTACTTTAATAGGTGAAACATTACATGCGGGCACACTATCCAATATTTATCTTTAACAGTAAAGATTTTTAATTATATATAACAAAAAATTATAATAATTTAATATTTAAAAAATAGACATTAAGATAAATTTTACAGGAAACAATATGAAAAATAAATTGATGGATAAATATTGAATAATAGCCTATTTTAGCTATTTTAATATAATATATATATATATATATAAATAAAGATCAATAACTTTTAATTAAAAAATTTAAAAATTCAGACGTCAGAGACACATTATTGATCAAGCCATATTGCTCTGTCTGGGCTATTTTTAGGACTGAGATTGTTACATAATACAATCAAAGCGACACCTACCTAAGAGGGTATAAAACAAATATATATATATATATATATATATATATATATATATATATCAAGGTCATTTTGGTTAATTTTTATTTTATTATATTTTTAATTTTCATTTTATTTATTTATTTTTATTTGTTGAGATTCGCTGTTTTGGATATTTGTCATTAAACTAAAGAAAAGCCCATGTGACGAGGAGGCGGTTCTGAGTTCAGTGTTTTTTTTCGCCTATCCCAATTAGATAACAACACTAGAGATAACGCGAGAAGGAGTCTGGTGCAACATGGGGTTCCAATAGTCAAAATTCGTCATCAATGTTAGCATACAGACAAGACAAATAATAATAAACATATATAACCGCTTCCTTTACGAACTCGAATTTAAAAATGTTAAATGATTAGTAAGTGATTTTATATAATTGACCATATAATAGTACTTAACTTTATATTAATCCAGATCTGTGTAATTAACAAAACTGTATAAATGTCATCGATTAGGTTGATAGCGAACCAGTCGTAACAAAGCAAACAACAAAAAAAATCACTTTCAATCATGTTGTCCTCAAACAGTCTCTTTCTCTGCCTTGTTGTCCTCGGAGTTTCAACACTCCTCCTCCTGAAAAGGAGAAACTCACGAAAGCTCCCTCCGGGACCACCAGGCTGGCCTATAATAGGAAACCTCTTGGATCTCGGTCACATGCCCCACCGAACCCTAACTCAACTCCGAGCCAAATACGGTGACGTTTTATGGCTGAAGTTAGGAGCCACCAAAACCATGGTGATTCTCTCAGCCAAAGCGGCCACCGACTTGTTCAAAAACCACGACCTTACCTTCTCCGACCGCAAAATCATCGAAATCATGCGTGCTCATGATTACAATAAAAGCTCGCTCGCTTTAGCTCCCTATGGGAGTTACTGGCGTCTGATGAGGAAGATCGTGACCGTTGAAATGTTAGTACACAAACGGATTGCTGAATCGGCCTCTATCCGTAGAAAGTGTGTGGAAAACATGCTTACGTGGATCCAGGAAGAGGCGGTTACAGCCGGGGATCGTGGGATACACGTGGCGAGATTCGTTTTCCTGGCCACGTTTAACTTGCTAGGGAATCTGATGTTGTCACGTGATCTGTTGAGTCTGGACGGGAAGGAATCCGGTGAGTTCTTTAGCGTGATGATGAGGCTGATGGAGTGGTCCGGTCATCCCAATCCGTCCGACCTATTTCCTTGGCTGAAGTGGATGGATCTTCTAGGGCTAAAAAAGAAGATGAATAGAGACCTCGGTAAGGCTTTGGAAATCGCGTCGAAGTTCGTCAAAGAGAAACTGGAGCAAAAGAAAACCAACGACAACAAGGACTTCTTGGACGTTTTGATCGAGTTTGAAAGCAACGGAGTCGATGAGCCGAAGAAGCTTTCACAGAAAGAGCTAACGATTTTCATATTGGAAATATTTCTTGCAGGTTCGGAGACCACGAGCAGCACCATCGAGTGGGCCGTGACGGAGCTCTTATGTTATCCGGACGTGTTGCGCAAGCTGAAACAGGAGTTAACTGACGTTGTCGGAAACAGGAAGGTGGAAGAGAGCGATATCGATAACCTTCCTTACTTAAAAGCGGTTATAAAAGAGATTATGAGGTTACACCCTCCTATTCCCTTTTTAGTCCCGAGGAGAGCCGTCAAAGACACAAAATTTAAAGGGTATGACATACCAGAAGATACACAAGTTTTCGTGAACGTCTGGGCGATCGGGAGAGACGAGGAGGCCTGGGACGATGTCAACAGTTTCAAGCCTGAGAGGTTTTTAGGGTCTAACGTGGACTACAAAGGGAACAACTATGAGTTCATACCGTTTGGAGCTGGGAGGAGGATGTGCGCAGGCGTGCCGTTGGCTCATCGTATGCTTCACCTGATTCTGGGTGCACTGATTCACGAGTTCGAGTGGAAGTTTGGCGGTGATGTTTGTAAGGAAAATATCGACATGAAAGATAAGCTGGGTGTTACCGTCAGGAAAGAGGTCTCGCTCTTTGCCGTGCCGACCAAGACTGAGTTTTGAGTACCTGTAGGTTCTCTAAGACTTAATTAGGGTTAAGGAAGAACAATATGATACTAGTCGTGAGTGTCTTTTGAGTTATAAGTATAATTAGGGTTATAAATTTTAATATAAAATTATATGGTAGTAGTTGAGTTCTCTTAAGTCATATGATAGTAGTCTGAGTTCTGTTCAAGTATGTGAACGTTTTATGATGTATTAATGATGCTTTTACTTACATGAAGCTTTTACTTATATAATCTGGGATTTCTTTTTCAATTTTGGTCTTTATATTTGTAATTTGATGATCCTCCAGTGCTTTCAAGAGTAAAAATCAACTAATAACTATAATAAAAATAATTCATAATCATTTAAATTAAATAAAACCTCAAATTGAATGAATGAATTGAAATAATTTAAATTAATTAAAAATTTATAAATAATTTAATACATACTACATAAATATACTTAAATTCATAAATATTTAACTACTTTCAAAAAAAAAATATTGGATTTACAGAGAATACTGATTACTGAATTAGTTAAGTTGTGGATACTATGATTAAGTTGGGGTTTGATTAGTTGACCTAGGTTCTATTACTTTCCTTAAAGCCTAACATGAGGTGAAAGCACCTTGTATAGCTTTATTGACATAACCGGAGATAAAGGAAAACAAGTTAGTGCTTGTGTCTGTAGATTAAGAAGTAATTATAGGCCTAATGAAGATAATTAGTGTTTCAGTTTGATGGGATTGGATCATCATCATTAAAATGGGTAATCTTAAACTAATCACATAGTAATATTCATGCTTTTAATGATATTGCCGTAACATGTGGGTCACTCTAAATTGGGTTGATTGGGAATAAAGAGATTGATCTACCTATATATAGCAATCTAATCTACAGCATTTGCATCCATAAATGCAATTTGTGACAATACTTGCATTGTTCCATAATTGGAGAATTCCTATGCATCTACTATTACGAATGGATTGAGTCATTTTCCATTTTTATGTTAATTTTCTTCTTTGTCAGATCATGTTATATAGGTTGATGACACATTGTTTTCTCGCGTTTCACTATGTGTTGTGCTAAGTGTGTCTCTATACTAATGTCATTTAGGGAAGAAAAACAATTGCGTCACATCTATATATATATAATTGAAAATATGTATTTTTCAATTCGACCATCATAGAAATGAGAGCAGACCTATCTTTTGAAGGCTATTATATGTATAATTCAAAATATGTATTTTTCAATTCGACCAACATAAAAGTCAGAATAGACCTGTCTTTTAAAGAGGATTAAAGCCTTACTTTTCACAATGGGACAGTAGCCACTTGAAGGTGAGAGAAATGGCGGTCTTTTCTTGAAGAAGAGGTAGATGGTGCTTCGATTGTTTACTTTTGGAGGTGCTTTCGAAATTTAATAAAAAGCCGGTGGTTTGGTTAAACATGGGTGGTTCTTACATTTGTTAAAAAATATAGTAAAAAGAGTGTATATTTCAGGTAGATATAATTAATACTCTTATAATTAATTAAGGATTTGCTAACTGGCTGATAAAGTACTCTTATTATACAAGTCTGGAGTTGGAATCAATCAGAGCATCTCCAGTGGTATGTCTATTTGCAATTTCTCCACGGTCACGTCAGCAACGTGGACAATATTTTAAAAAGTAGAACTCCAATGATACCGTCTATTTTAAATGTCCAGCTAACGTGTCAAATTTTAAAGGCAAAGTCTTGGGTGTTTTTGAAACACAATAAATTATTGTGTTTCAGAAACACACACGCGCGAATTTTGATCCTTGTTCTCTCTCTCTATGGGCGACAAGGAGAGATCGGATCCAGTCAGGGGATTCTCAAGCGACGACATCTCCTGGACTCTCGCCGACCACGATTTCTTCTCCTCCTCCATCCTCGGCGACTTCTCTTAGAATCTTCAACAGGAAACCACTTCATCACCCTTCGCTGACGAGAGATCCGATTTGGCTTCAAACAGTGTCGGATATGGACTTACGGAGACCAGCAGCGACGAGAGTCATGTGATCGGTTGATCATTCTACGTCTCGCAGATAATAACCTCAACAGATACATATAAGAATTGCACAGACATAGATACATAAATCACAGAGACAGATAATAACCTCGCAGACACATATAGCATCTCAGCTGATACATATAAGAATTGCATAGACACAGATACACTAGCACAGATAATAACCTTGTAGGCACAAAAAATAACCACACAGGTACAATTAATATCTCAACAGATACATATAAGAATTGCACAGACACAGATACATAAATCACAGAGACAGATAATAACCTCGCAGACACATATAGCATCTCAGCTGATACATATAAAAATTGCATAGACACAGATACACTGGCACATATAATAACCTTGCAGGCACAAAAAATAACCACACAAGTACAATTAATATCTCAACAGATACATATAAGAATTGCACAGACACAGATAATAACCTCGCAGATACAAAAAACCATTCAGGTACACTTAGCATCTCAACAGATACATGTAATAATTGTACAGACACAGATATATAAGTTATGTTTTGTAATAGCGCGCGTTTTTATTTTGAATGTTATGGTTTCACACGTGTGAAACTTGTAACACAATAAGATAGTGTGTTACATGTAACACAATAAGATAGTGTGTTACATGTAACACCTAAGACGCTCTCAATTTTAAAATAGACATTGTCCATCAGACCTTCTATTTTAGACGGTGAAATAGACATGCTGACTCAACTTTTTTATATTATTTAATGGCATTTAGAGAAGAGAAACAATTGTGTCACATCTACTATACGTATAATTGAAAATAGACTTGTCTTTTTCCATTCGACCAACATAGAAGTGAGAGCAAACTTGTCTTTTGAAGGCTACTATATATATAATTGAAAATATGTATTTTTTAATTCGACCAAGAGAACAGACATGTCTTTTGAAGGGGATTAAAACCTTACTTTTCACAATGGGACAGTAGCCAGTTAAAGGTGAGAGAAATGGTGGTCTTTTCTTGAAGAGGTAGATGATGGTTCCATTGTTGACTATTTGGAGGTGCTTTCGAATTTAATAAATAAAAAAAACAGCTGGTGTGGTTAAACATGGGTGGATTTTTACATTTGTTAAGAAATGTAGTAAAAAGAGTATATATTTCACGTGGATATGATTAACACTTTTATAATTAATTAAGGATTTGCTGACTGGCTGATAAAGTACTCTTAGTGTGTGTTTGGTAGATAAATTTTTAAGTAGCGATTAGATTTTTCATTAGAGATTTGGCAATTTAACCGTTTGGGAGAAACTTTTTGATTAGCGATTAGATTTTTAATTAGCGATTTCCAGAACGCTACTTCAAGTAGCTTTCCATGAATCGCTAATCAAAAAGCTCTCATTTTACCCTTATCAATTTATGAGTATTGCTAAACTATCCTTAATAATATTAAAAGCTTCTATTTGTACTAAATTAGTTAATTTTAATAATATTTTTATTTATTAAATATGATTAAAAATCTTTAAATAACTTTTTTTGTTAGTCTATATTTTATTTATTTTTTAATTAGTTGATAACTTGATAACTAAAGGATGGTTGGTTTTAAATTAAAAATCTTAAAAGAAAAAATTGTTTAAAAATGATTACTCACGCTACAAAATTATATTGTAAGGTAAAAATAATATATTGTATTGTTTTCGTAATTTTACATCTAACAGCTACTTCAACATCTAATTATTATTACCAAACACTCATGTGAAATCGCTACTTCAACATTTAATGTAACAGTTAACAGCTAATCGCTACTTCAACAGTTAACTAATGTAACATCTAGCGTCAAACATACACTTACTATACAAGTCTGGAGCCTGAATCAATTAGTTAGGGCTAATTAAGTAAATGAATTCGTTTTTCTATAAGAAAATTGAATTAACTAATTTGTAATATTTTAATTTAATAAAATAATAAGAATTTATAATTTTATAATCACTAGATAACAAATTATTATTTATATGATATATATTTTAATAATCCAACTATAACAATAAATATTGTTTCTATAAATTTTGAAATATTTAAAAAAAAAAAACTCTTAATATTTGTAAGATTGAAATATTTAATTTTTAAATAATTTAAATAAAAAGTATTTTTTTTATATCAATTTGGATACATTTCAAATAACTTATAAAAAAATTTAAAAAAAAAAAACCCTCCTAAACAGCACTTAAGATCAATTTTTCCACATTTTTTGAAATAATGTAAATAAAAAAGAATTTTTATATAAATTCATACCTTATTATTACATAAATAATCTCTTAATAATAATAAACTAATATTGAAATATTAATTTTCAAATAAACAAAATCAAATGAGACAAATAATTTATTATTCATTGATTAAAAATTTACCATTTAGGAATATTTACTTCAAGGTGTTGTTTCCTAACTATATAAGGATATTTTGGATTGAACGCCTCCATGACTTCAATCTCCAACCACTAAATTATGAAGTATCATGTTGTCTGCCAAAAATACTTCAACGCTTAAGAGAATTGACGGAAAAACTTTAAAGTATAAGAGTGATAGTTATTTCTTACCGGAGAAAGTGCACTAGTCTCTATTTATAGATAACCAACTTCAACGTGAATAGATAACAATGCCAGAACAGAACTGGAAATTCAAAAGGAATTTTCGTCTGTTGTTTACGGGAACTCCATTAACCTTTTAAATTGCAACTACCCAAATATTTTGGGGAAATCTGGACACCTTAATGGCCTTGCGATGGTCACCAAATTTGTCGACCCAAACTAGGGTCAAGCCTAGCCTTGCGATGGCCACCCAATTTGTCGACCCAAACTGGGGTCAAGCCTGGAGATGAGATTATGGATCCTAGAAACAATTATGCTTGACTCAAATAATAAAATACTTATTGATCCAATTATTATATTAGATTTAGAGTATGTTTGACATCATATTTTCAATTAACAGTTAGATTAACATTTCAAATAATGATCCTTAAAATAAATATATCTGACACACGTAATAAAATACTTATTGTTTCAATTATTATTTTAGATTTAGAGTTCATTCAATATTAGATTTTCAATTAACTGTTAGATCAACTTTTCAAATAGAGGTAGTAGTTAGTTGTTGTTGGTATTGTGATAAAAATTTCGAATATACTTTGATATCTAGAATTATTTTGAGAAATGGAAATTCTTAAAATGAATTCTAATGAGGAAAGAGATATTTGAGAATCTCAAATAATAAAAGATTTCCTTTATAGTTTAGGATTACTTTATGACTTAGTGATAAGTCTCTGACTTATATGAATTTTCCCCTTTTAATTCTTAAACTTTTGTGATGAATCCAGAGTATTATCATGTTATTTGATGAATTTGTTAAGATGTTTCAAGTAATTGAGTTGAACAAGTAAAAAACGATAATCAAGATCATATGGATAGAAAGCTGAAGTTCGGAGAAACGAAGTCGAATGAGGAAAGAAGCGAGAGAACACTTCACTGAGGTGTCTGGCGACATAGCCTTTATGTCGCCAGCAAACGATGCAATGACTTCAAATGGGCACGACACTGTAGCTGCTGGCGACATAGATCTTATGTTGCCAAACCAGCAATTTCAAATAGCAAGGCTCGGTAGTGTCTGGCGGCATAGGCCTTATGTCGCCAGACTTGTCGCCAGAGACCAATTAGGGCGAATTCTACCTGCTGTTCAAGGGCGTTTTAGTCATTTCTTAGATAAGTCTATAAATATGAAGTTTCAAGATGTTGAAAGGATTTTGGCCGGATTCAGAACAAGAGACTACTGCGATAAGCAATACAGAAGTTAAAGATCAACATCTGGAAGGCGAGATCAAGAACATAAAATCGGTGAACTCTTTTTCACTTTTTAGGAATGATTATGTTAGGAAGAGTAAACACCATTACTATGTGTAAGTAAACTCCCAGTCTAGGGCTACGAAGTAGCCAAACCATGTAACCCTAATTTGATTATACTTTTATGAATGAGATAGTTTTTATTCTTTCTCTTGCCCGTGCTTAATGCTTGCTTTGCTTGATCACCAATAGCATGATTTAGGAATTGATGAATGCTTGAAAGAGATTTATATGGTAGATTAGGGCAAGAGAGAGTGTAGATTTATGTTGCTATGAATAAAATATAAAATTCATATATTCAGGGATACGTGTTTCTTAATGCATCTGCCTAGTCTATTCACATAGGAATTTGGAATCAGGATATGTAGATAGTCTCATGTGTGTTTGGAAGAAACCTTGGGAATAGTAAAACCTTGAGAATAGGAATAAAAGCTTGTTGACATATTAGGCATGGTGGTTTACTGGTGAGGTGAATTCATAGACCTAAGACTTAAGCTCTATATTGAATCCTCACCTTAAGAAATTAGTTTTATTTAATTCTTCAAACTATTCGCTCTTATAAATTTTACGCTTAAGATATAGAGAATTTTATAGAATTGATATTAGATTAGTTTTAGTCTATGTGAGTTCGACAACCTGAATTTAATTCACTTTACTACTTGATCACGTGTACTTGCGTGTAGAAAATCTTAGTAATTGCATCATTTTATATTACTAGGATTTTCGCCATCGCTTAGTAATCTGGTGCTATAAATATGATACATGCATTATTATTAGGTATCCTGAAAGAACAATGAATATCTGGTTAGTGAGGATTAAGAGGTGTTCGATAGAGACCTGAAACCAAAGAAACCCTGACTTTTAGGATCGAATTTGGTTATCATGTGAGATTTATATAGGAATAGTTTGTTTGTAATATGGTGACCAGTGTAATTGGGTTGGGGTGAGAGTGTGGTATTTTGCTTGTACCTTTTTATTTGTTGTTACATAGGACTCCATCGCACTTTTAGTCTTTTTATTAAAAAATATATATATTTAGACCAAATTTAAAATTTTTACAAATCTAAATTTTTTTTGCAAAAATAGACCAAAATAACTATAATACCCCTACTTTTCGGTTTTGATTTACTTCATTGACAAATCAGACCGGGAAGTAAAACTGCACCGGAAAGCAGTAAAATATAACTGCTTCTTTGTGTTATGTTTCACAGATCGAGAAGCAATTATATTTTGACGGCTTCTCTGTCTACCGGGAATCTCATTTTTGTAATTTTTTTAAAAGTTTAATTTTGAAATTTTTTTATAAAAATATTTAAAAGTGAAAAATATTTAGAGTTGGTTAAAACTAAGAAAAAAAAGTTTATAAAATCTAATTTTGCGTATTTTCACATTACATAGTGAATTGGTCTCTCGTCGTCCTGATATGTGTAGTTTTTTTCTTACTTTAGGTATCCACGTAAAACACTATCTCTTTTTTTTTATCTCTGTATTTTACCTTGTGTATACTTGTTTTACTTTATTATTACCAATACTCGTATTCGCTGTAAGGATTTTTTTAATAAGTGACATCAAAGCTACGTATTTTTTAAACAACCGGTATTAAAGCCCTTGATTCAGGAGCTAGATTTGGTGTAGTTTGTGAGTTTTGATTTGTTCAAAGTAAGCATAATTTTAAATAAGTTTAAAGCGAAAGGTTTTGAGGGATAGATAAATCTCCCAAAGTATCTAGAAGTTTTCACAAGATGGATTTGTTTTCTCTGATCAAGTTTTGGTGAGAGCGATATGACTCTTATAAGATAACATGACTCGATCTAAAATTCAAGATCTACATAGTTCTCAAACCCCTATCGGGTACCTCCTGAACTTAACCAACTAGATCTACATTGTTCTTTCAAGACACATAATAATTTTAAATAAATTCAAAGTGAAATGTTTGGAGGGATATATAAATCTCCCAAAGTCTCTAGAGATTTTGACAAGATGGATTTGTTTCCTCTGATCTAGTTTTGGAGTGATAAATATGACTCTTATAAGATAACATGACTTGATATAAAATTCAAGATCTTTATAGTTCTCAAACCCTATCGAGTACCTCCTAAACCTACCAACTTGATCTACATTGTTCTTTCAACATATATAACAATAGATACAAGCATGATATTTATAACAATAGGTTACTTAGAATTTTAAGAAAATTTTTTCCTATTTATGATTCTTAAGAATCTCTTTCCTAATTAGAATCGACTTTAGAAATTACTATTCTTAATCAACTATGATGATTTCAATGATTTCAAAACAGTTTTCAAATCGAAGTTTGATTACCCCTTTAAACGACAAAAACAGTTTTGAATTATAGAGTACATCCAAAATCCTCGCCCCAATTTTAACATTTATCATTCTTTTTATTTTAAACTTCATAGTTTCTCAATAAATGAATGTAATTATTTTCTAAACCTCTTCCTATGTTTTGAACATACTATTAAAGTTTAAAAAAGATTATTTAAAAAACTATATAGAAGAAGACTATACATACAGATTCAATGGATCAAGTTTTTATACGAATTAATATAATATTATTCTTTTACATATAAATAAATATCAAATAATTTAAATTATTATTACTTTATTAAATTTTATTATTATTATTAATATTATTATTAAAATTCTCACGACTCATTTAAAATAAAAATCATTTTTTTATATTGAACGTCATTAGAAATTTCAAGTTCATCATTAATTATTTAAAAATATAATTAATTAATCATCAACAATTGAACGTTTTGAACATTTTAAAGAGATTACAAAATTTCACAAATAAAAATATTTTTATTTTAACTAAAAACTCAAACATAAAAAATTAGTTTCTAACTTATAGTTATGCTTAGAATTTCAAAATAAATATAATAATTAATTATGATGATTATAAAAAAAATTATTAAAAAAAATTATCAAATGAATATAAATAGCTACTCAGACTATATAAAATTTAAAAAATAGTTTAAAATCTTTTTATTCGTAATTTTATTATATTTAAATTTAAAATTTTAATATTAAAACATGATTTAATTCCAATTACTTTCTCTTCTAAAAATATTTTTTTTTGAAAAATTTAGGGAAAGCCAATCCCATTTTGACAACGAAATTTTAAAATTCTTGCTAATTTTATGAACCACAATGATATTCTTCGGCCTACTTTCCGTTGGATTGGGTTCCTCGACAATGAGGCTTTCATGAGCTGGGCCAGCTAGTCCATGTCAAAGAGGCTCTGCTGTGAAGTCCACCAACCTTACCTCCATAAACAAACCAAACCATATTTGTCATAATAAAAATACAATGTTAACCCACACGCTCAATACGTACGTGTCGTGTTGCATAGCATTTCATTGCCATTAATGGCCCACGTGTCACTCAAACAAATGCAAATTGTGTCCATTTGCATGCATATTACAAATACAATCCCAGGCCAGTCAATTATAATCGTTAATAACCGAGGACCACTCCAAATCAAGTTGGGACCATAATTCGTTATTTTCCTCTCATCATTATCAATTAATTAGCACAAACAACAAACCATCTGATATGGCTAAGATCAATCAATCTGGTCCAACACGATTAATAATAATAAATCGATCAATCCATCAATTTTATCAACTTAATCATAAAATTGAATAATATTATCTCTTTTTCTCAAATCTACATATTATATTTGTATTGGGTTCAATGATAGCATAAAATATACACAAGAATTTTGATAAATAATTTAATTTGTCCCTTCATGCATAAAAGAATATGGTGACCAAAATAAAGACAAAATCAGTGCATCTTATATCAATATCCGGTACATACGGTCCCAACCTGGTCTTGTGATAATTTAATTTAGTCCTATTCCTGTTAAAATCATGACTTCACAAACTTTATTTCTCAAATACATATCTATGAGAATCAAGGTTTTAATGAGTGTGCAACGATCAGCAGTAAATTTGAATTTGGCTCTATTATCAAATATATATGTCTAATTAATTTTGCTTTATCATGCAATATCTTGCCAACCAACCCCACTCAACTATATTAAAATTTGTAGTACATAATTTGCTCAAATTAGTTGAAAATGAAGACAAGAGAAAATTTAAAACCTCAACTACATCGATATGGTCAATTGTCTCCGTCCAAAAGATTTAGATTTAGATAGGTGGATACCATCGTATAAAAATTTATCTTTAAATAAATATTTAATAGAAAAGATAATTGGAGTAGTAAGATAAAATTTCATTATATTGAATTAGATTGAGTTGGATATAGCGGTTCAAATCAAAAGTATTTAGCGTTCTGAACAACTATGGCAATAGTGTTTTAAAATAATAAGCATTCGATTGTAATAGTTAAAAATAGCGGCTTGGAACGATTTTAAAAAAATACATTCGTCTCTAATAATTAAAAATAGTGGTTAATGATTTAAGTAGTGGTTTGAAAAACGCTACTAAAGTAATTTTCTCCGGACCGCTACAAAACTACCTTTATATTAAATTTTAATAAATACAAATAAAATAATTATAATATTTTTATTTGTAATTTTACATCTAACTACAATTTGGAATCGCTATATCTAGCACCAAATAATATATAACTATTACTCTCATAATTAATTACTCTAACCGCTCTAGCTATTTAAACCGCTAATATTAATTACAAATATTTAAGTATTTTTAAGGCATAAGGAAGCCCTAAACTTGATTATATTTTTCAAGTTAGTTCCTTTAACTCTTAAATGATTAGTAAATTAAGTCAATTTGTTAATGTGGAGGTTGATCTGAAAGTAAAAAGTATTAACTTCAAAATATTAATTATATCATTCACAACCATAAAAAGGGCTCATTTAATATAAAATTTAAAAGTTAAGAAATTAAATTGATCCGTAAAGTTGAAGGATTAATTTAAAAAATATAATAAATTCAGAAATTTCAAAAACACGTATGCCCATTTTTAGTAATCGTGTTTTCTCAATTGATGTACACCTATTAGTCAACTTCAATTGAGATACACATATCATTTCAAATTTTACGTGATGTCGTGCTACGTCTTTTCCTGTCTCGCGAACTCTTCTCTTAATTTATTATTACATTATTATAATATAGCTTCGTCCGAGTATTGTAATGTAGCTTCACAGATTCCTAATCGAAATGGGCATAATTTCTACATGCAAAATACTCAACCAATGTGGTCACGTCTACTTGTATAAAAATAACCTAAGCTTACATCGTTAACATCTACACTACACAAAAAAAAAAAGAAAGCAAAAATGGACTACGAAATAATAGGAATAGTAATAGCTCTATTGGCATGGGTAGCCTGGGCGACGACAACCGACCGTCGACACCGTCGAATGGAGGAAAACCACCGTCTACCACCGGGCCCAAAACCCTGGCCCATCGTCGGCAACATCTTCCAATTGGGCTGGGCCGCTCACGAATCATTCGCCAAACTATCAAAAGAGTACGGGCCCATCATGAGCCTCTGGCTAGGCTCAATGAACACGGTAGTGATCTCATCAAGTGACGTGGCAAAACTCATGTTCAAGAATCATGACGTGGCACTCGCTGGTAGGAAGATTTACGAAGCCATGAGAGGCGATTTCGGCCACGAAGGCTCCATCATCACTTCGCAATACGGTCCTCATTGGCGGATGCTGAGACGGTTATGCACCACGGAGTTTTTCGTCACGAGCCGCTTAGACGCGATGCGTGGCGTTCGGAGCGGATGCGTGGATCGGATGGTGAGGTTCGTGGAGGAGGCTGGTGACAGTGGTGCTAAAGCGGTTGATGTCGGGAGGTTTTTCTTTTTGATGAATTTTAATTTGATTGGGAATGTTATGTTTTCGAAGGATTTGTTGGACCCGAAGTCGGAGAAAGGAGCGGAGTTCTTTCGGCATGCGAGGAAAGTGATGGAGTTGTCTGGGAAGCCGAACGTGGCGGACTTTTTGCCGGTTTTGAGATGTGTTGATCCTCAGGGGTTGAGGAGGAAGACGCAGTTTCATGTTAATAGAGCTTTTGAGATTGCTGGTGGTTTTATCGAGAAGAGGATGGTGGAGAGTAATGGCGATGGTGATGAAGAGAAGAGAAAAGATTACTTGGATGTGTTACTCAATTTTCGTGGTGATAGTGCTGACGAAGTACCTGTGTTTTCTTCTAGAACCATCAACGTTATTGTTTTTGTAAGTTTCTTAACCTTTTCCTCTATATTCTTCCATGTATACTTTTTCTATAGGACAATCTGGATGGTGAAATGTATTTTAAAAAATTAATTTAGAAAACTAATTATTTTAACCTATGAGATTTCATATCCGTATTTTCACAAACCTACTGACTACTATTAATATTAAAATAAAAAAAAAAAAAAAACTTCATGATAATATTTTAAAATATTTTTTAATTTTTAAATTTAATCTTTATATATTTTTACAAAATTAATTTAAATAACTTTTATTAAATATCATTCTTAATAATTTCAAAATATCATGAACTTTATACTAATATGTAATTTTAAATAAAATACAAACAACATATTTTATTTTTATATTATAAAAAAATTAACTCATTTTAACCATAATATCCACATATATTTTTCAAACTTTAATTAAATATTTAATAAAATAAATTTTTAAAAAAATTTATCCATTTAAAAATAATTCGCGTATTCTATACATTAAACATTCTAATAATTAATTTCAAATTGCTCTCGAATATTATCTTTAGCAGTGAAAATTTTATTAATTAAAAAATATTTTTTATAATTATATTTTTCGTTTTTATTAATGTTATATTTTTACGATAATTTTTTTGAAGGATTATTTCTAAAAACACCCCATTTTTTCAAACGTTTCACTTTGAGCACCCGGTTTTGAAAGTTTTGGAAAACCACCCCCAAAATCAAAACCACCAGTGGTTTTTGGTATTTTTTGTGTGGTTTTGGTGTTGTATGAGTGGTTTTGAAATTCTATATGTTTAATTTAGAGATTCAGAAATTTTCTAAGATCAAAATTACTCATACAACACCAAAACCACTCACAAAATTACCAAAAACCACTGGTGGTTTTGATTTTGGGGGGTGGTTTTCCAAAACTTTCAAAACCGGGTGTTTAAAGTGAAACGTTTGAAAAAATGGGGTGTTTTTGGAAATAACCCTTTTTTTGAATGTCTATATTTTCATATTTGGTAAAAAAAAATTTTAAAAAAATTCAAAATTTATCCTTTATTTTCTAACTTAAAAAAAATAAAATCATTTTTTCCACAAATCTACCTATCCTTTTTATCTCATAAAAAAATATATAAATAAATAATATTATATTAATAGTAGCTATATTATGTATCTACAACTGGAACAGAGAGGAAGTATTTAAAACAGCTATTTTATATTCAATTTATCTTATCTTTATGGGCAGCGATCAAAGCATTATTGTGATTTATATTAAATAAATTGTATAAATATTATATGATATAGGAATTGTTCATTTATAGGAATTGTTCATTGCGGGGACAGACACGTCGACAAGCACATTGGAGTGGGCGATGGCTGAGCTACTCCATAATCCGACAAAGCTTAAAAAAGTCCAAAACGAGCTAAGGACCAAAATCGGTCCAAACCAGAAACTGGAAGAGAAAGATTTCGACAACCTTCCATACCTACAAGCAGTCATCAAAGAAACATTAAGACTACACCCACCGCTACCGTTCCTAGTCCCACACAAGGCCATGACCGACTGCAAAATGTTAGGCTACCACATCCCAAAAGAAACTCAAGTTTTGGTCAACGTTTGGGCAATCGGGCGAGACCCGAAAACCTGGAAGGAGCCGCTTAGGTTCATGCCTGAGAGATTTTTAGAACCTGGTAATGTTCCGGATTTTAAAGGACGGAATTTTGAGTTTATTCCGTTTGGGTCCGGGAGGAGAATGTGTCCTGCTTTACCACTTGCTTCGCGTGTGCTTCCTTTGGCTCTTGGTTCGATGTTGCATTCGTTCGATTGGGTGTTGGCGGATGGGGTTAAAGCGGAGGAGATGGACATGACTGAGCGTATGGGCATTACGCTTAGGAAGTCTGTTCCATTGAAAGCCATTCCACTACCTTATAGAAAGAATAGTATTGGTTGTTGCATGTAATTTATGTGTAAATTGTTCATAACTTAATTGGGTTTGTATTATAATTTTGGATTCTCCATCCATTAAGGATTTTTCTTAATTATATGTATAATGAATTGAAATCATTATATTATATATTATATAAAAATAAAAGTGTCAAAGTTTAAAAACAACCATTTTTTAAAAATATTTTATTTTGAATGTTTAATTTTGCTAAGTTGAGTGAAACAATCTTGTATAAGACAAATTTGATATTTAAACTGGCGACGTTTATGTTGATGGTTGAAATGGGTTATGAATGTGTTCATATAATTTTGTTTAATTATTTGAATAATTGAGGAACTAAAATGGATAATTGAGGGATTAAAATGGACGTTTAACAAAATATGTCTAGGAAGCAGTATATTACGGACAATGTGGCAGATGTTGGTGTCAACTCTAAGGGCTGATAGTTGAAAAGGTGAAGTTGCTGGACAAAGACACCTGTAATGTGCAATTTGTCTTTTTCTCTCATCTCTTCCCCGCCAAATATAAGGTATGAAGAGAGGGAAACTGAAATTTTCTGTAATTTTAAACTCGCAAGTGGCCTTCGACACTCGAACTACCACTTTTATGTTTTGGTGGCTAGAGATACATCGTTGAAGCTGTGTTGTGTAAGACTTGATTAAGAATACGAAATATCTTTGTGTTGTTAGACCATCTCGAGTGTAGGTATTTGTTGAGTCTCTAATCTAAACACATCAACTTTTATTTATTTTTTAATAGGAGAGAGTGTTCTTTTAGAGACTCACTTTTAATCATTACAATCCATAGAAATAGAACACGTAAGAGTGAGAAAGATCTCAACCAATGATATTTCATTTTTGATATTACCTTTCATTTTTATTTTATTTTTTAATTTAAAAAAAAAATATTTTATTTATTTATTATATATGGACCCCAGAGAGACTATAAGACTCTAGATTGTAGATGGTCTTATTTTTCTCTGTTTTGTTCGTTTTGGTGTTGATGGTTTTCTCCAATTACAGTTTTTTCGTAGTTAAACAAGGTTTGTACTTTTTAGATTAAAGTAGTTATAATCTTTTCTTAATGTCAGGTTTGAAGTTAAACTCTTAAACTTGTGAAATTAAAGAAGAGTTAATTATTCATACCTCTGCTAAAGTTTGACTTACTACTTATCAAGTATTATTCTAATTACTATTTCATTCCATTGACTAACATTCATTGTTAGTTGACTATCAATATAATGAAAGAAAGGTTATGTAAAAAAGTAAATAGGTATTTTCAATTTTTAAATTTTTTATTTTTATAAAAAATAATATTTTTATAAGTTTCACCCTGCTGAATCCTAATTCAATCCCAAACATTAAATTCGTTCCTATTTCAAATACAAAACCATTCAAACCCTAACATCAAATTCCATCATATTCGAAATACAAACCCAAGTTCACCATACCAATTAAGATAATAACAAATCCATTAATATAACCGCACAATATCTACATTCAACATTTTTTCATTCAAGTTCACTAGAAAAATCTTAATTTAATTTGACTTTTAATAAAAGTAAATTAAAAAAAATCTTGCGGTGCCCGAAATTTGGAGGAAGATTGAAAGGGATCTGATGTAGGTGAGACCACCGAAGCTTTGGCAAAAATGAGACAACGAAGATGACGCACGAGATGCGATAATAGTGAAAGAAGATGGCGGAGATGACGCACGAGCAGCGAAGAAATGGTGTTAATGGTGGTGGTGAAATGTGTCGAAGGTGAGAAGAGAGAAGATTGAGGAGATGACGACACAATAAACTATTAATGACAGTGGTGAGAGGTGTTCGCGTTAGAGGATAAAAGATGAAAGAAGAAGGAAAATAATAACATAAAAAAATAAAGAATGAAGGAAGAAGAAAGAAAAGGTGTTATGATGAGAGAGATATGATTGTACTTAACAATTATTTATTTATTTATTATTATTTAATATAAATTAAAAAATTATTGAAAGCCATCTAAAGGATAATTTTGACATTTCATACTAAAATACTTTCTATCAGCACAGTTAATGGTCAACGTATATTACAGGTTAGTCAAATGAGTGTTATAGTTATAAAAGTAATTTTTGACAAAAAGTAGTAATTAGATAAAATCTTGGGGAAAGTTAGAGTATAACTCATTAAAGAATGTCTGTGGGGTTAGTTGAAGAGCAAGTTTTTAATAAAAAATATGGTTACCTCGTTTTTTGGTGTATGCTTTATTAGTGTGATTGTAACAGAATAAAAGATTTTTGTTTAGTGTTATTTTTCCTTAAAAAAAATTATAATGAATATGCTATGCTTGTTATCTATAAATGTCAGTTTTTGGCTGTTATACTTGAAGATTGACTATTGGTTGTTTCAATTTTTTTTTTCAAGAGTAAATTTGCAAAATCAACGTTCTATCCCTTTCCTTTGACAAAAAAAATCCAATTTAAGGTAAATGTTATTATGCGTTTTGTTGTTGTCTTCTATTTAAAAATATTTGTTGTTATTATAGTTTGAATAATGGTTCATTAAAGTGGTAAATACTTTATCATATGTTTTGCTATTTATGTTGTGTAGAAATATTTGTCTTGTCACATTCTTTGTATTGTTATGATTTCAATACAGGCTAAGGAGTGTAAATGCTTAAATTTTTTTGTTGTTTAGTTATGTATACGTTGAAGGAGTTATTTGTATGTGTTTTTATTTGCAATTTGACTTGTCTATAGAATATCTGTTTTAAATTAATAATTTTATGAGTGTTATGTATTGTAGTATTTTCATTATTTTCATTTATATTATTTGAACTTGAACAGTGGCAGGATATAGAACATGATTTCAATAAGTTTATATGGGTAAAGAAATTTTTATTATGTTATCGTGGGTGCTTATATATAATGAATAACAATTTTGTTAGTTATTTACTGCTATTGGCTGTATTTTATGCATATTGCATAATGATATTACTTGTAACTACATAGTGAACATATATGGTTTATATACTTATGAAGATTGATTTCATTTGTTTTATTTTTTTCATCAAGTTTCATTCTGTTGGTCTAATGACCTATTTATTCAATATATATACGAGAGTGCTAGGTGTTGAAGTAGAAGGTGTTTTAGAGAGGTGCACAATATCCTTAATAGTTATGATTGAGCCTTATTGTAAGTTTGGTTGATATCTAAAGGGCTGCTCCAAATTCCTTTCAGTTACGTTGTTTACCTAGAAGTTCCTATAGATAGAAATATGCTTCAAATAACAATATTATGAAGCTTCTTGCAGCATCAAATATGTTCTAACAAAATGCACAAAGATGAGTAGTGTTTATTTGTTAAAACTAATGATGAAGCAAATGTTGGAGTAACACATGATGAATATATGAATGTAGGAATTGATATGGAGCATACAATAGGAAATGAACTAAACAAATAATTAGCAACAAGAAATGAAGGAGAACTTGGCAATAGTGGATCATCTAATAGTGGAGGTAAGTCTGAGGAAATTTGCACCAAGGATTGGGAGTTAGAGGTTTTATTACTGAAGATGAACATAATAATCCTGAGAGTAAAAAAAAATGTAGATAATGCTGAGAAGAAAATATTATCTGAAGAAGATGATAAATTTAATGAAAATGAATAAGCCTACATTATAATGGAGGAATATGAAAGTGGAGTTGATAAAGAGTTACATTTTTCCATTAAACAATGCATAGATATAGCTGCAGCAGTTGATAACATCGTGAGAGAGACAGAATTTCATGTTGAACTAGATACACAAATCAGATTCATAGTGGGACAAAGTCATAATACTATTTACACTCTTACATAAGCATTAATGGATCCCATCGTGCAAGTTGATATGACATTCGATAGAGTGAAGAGTAATTCAAATAGGATTATTTGGAAGTGTAAAATAAAAAAGTGCCCTAGGTTATTCATGTATTAATAATGATGAGAGGCAAAATATTGGAAGTGAAGAAGTATAAAGGAGAACATATTTATCATAGATCATCAAAGTCAAATTAAATCAAGTTGGCAATGCAAAAAGTTTGAGAATCTGATTATTAAAAAAAACATTACATGTGTATAAAGGTCATTAAGCAACTTCTGCATGAGAGTTATAGAGTGAAATTTGATGAATTCAGACTACACGAGGAACGAAAAAAGTCACTCCACATACTTGAAAATGAGCATAGATAGTGTTTCAAGATGATACACACACGTGCGAACATGATACTATCAACAAATCCTAGATCTCGTGTTATCATTAGAACAAGAAAGCTTTCATTTACATTTGAGAGAATGTATTTCTGCAGTGATGCTGAGAGGCTGGGATTTTGGTTTGGATGTTATCCATTTATAGGAATAAATAGGACCTAGCTCAAGATTCATTTCAGGTGTTGCCTTTTTACCGATATGACATTTGATGAGAATGATAGTTATTTCTTATCGCAGCTGGACTGTGTGAAGGTTCATCTAAAGAAAGTTATATGTTATTTTTAGAAAATTTGAAGATGTTTCTTGATCTCCCTCTAAAGAAACCAATTTTTCTTTTGTCAAATATAGGATTGGAGTATTAAAGGCCGTTCCAAGAGTTTGGCTTGAAGCAAGTCATAGGTATTGTTCTTACATTGTTATTATTATTATTTTTTTTTTTACATTCTTAGTATTAATCTTTACACTGATGTGTTTATATTTGTTGGAAATGAGACTACTTTAAAAAAGATTTACTTATGTTTAATCTTACAAAACAGATTCTCTCAAAAAATACAACAAAAATTCCATTTCAAATGCCTCAAACATCATTCATATTTCAAATATTATGATGAGTGTAACATTTTTAACTTTATGAAGATTCCAAAAACCACCATAAGAGTCACTCATACAGTGAGGATAATTAAAAACCACCACAAATCATGAATCTAAAATGGCATATAAATACAGTGCACACAAATGTAATGTGGTAATGGACCATGGTGGGCTTAACATAAATGGTTTTACACTATATACAATTTATACAAGTAACTCAAAATTAAATATATTTGACAATTAGAATACTAATTTAAATTTATTTAATATTAATAATACTAAGTGAAATTAAAAAAAAAACAATGAATTACCCATCCACCTTATATCTACATTTTACCTTCTTTATTTTTCACTCGATCACACTGTTTATTTCTCTCTTATTCTTCTTTTAATGTTTTTTTATACCATTATCGAGGAGAAAAGAGTCTTAAAATTCCTTTAGAGACTTTGGAAGGAGTTAGATGATGTACGAGGGAGAATTAGGGCTACTCGATCAATCCCAAAGCTGAGAGGCGCATTTACTGAAGCGAAGTGAGGGAAAAGTGGGAGAAGGGTAGTGATGGAAGAATTGTCTCAGGGACATGAGGTTAATATGATTGATGGTTCAGCGTTAATGGTAAAGAGTAATACAATTCTTATGTAGATTTTCAACAAAGAAAAGGGAGTTAGCTTTAGTGTAATCACTATCGAAAATAGAGATATACAAAGGACAAATGCTGGTATCTTCATAGGAAGATGAGAAATCCACAATTATTTCAAAACGGGCATGCAAATCAGGCTGGAATCACGAAAGAATCTTGAACAACAAAACCATCAAGTAGAGAACTTTATAAGATGATGTAAAAGTTTATGAATCACACCAAAAGTACAATTCTACTAGCAATAGTATTAGTTCTACTATTATAGATACTGGTTCAGTGGCACAAAAGGGTACGTTTTCTTATGCTTTTACAGCTAAAAATGAAATTAAAACAGTATGGATAATATATTTAAGAGCCACTGATATTAAAACTGGTGATTGTAATTTACTTGATACTATTACAACTCTTAAGGATGATTTGAGAATTAAAATAGTTGATGGAAATATCTAGAGTTGTAGGGATTGAAACCGTAAAATTAACTACTAAAATTGATCTTGAATCAGTTCTTTTTGTTGCTTCTTTAAAATGTAATATATTATTTGTTAATAAATTGTCATGAGAGAAAAATTGCAAAGTAAATTTTTTCTACTAATTGCTGCGAATTTCAAGATCTGAAATCCAGGAGAATGATTGGTAGTATTGAAAGCGGGTTCGGACTATATCTCCTTAAAGTAGGTTTTAAGGATGTGAAGGATATTTCAAGGGTATGAATTTATGTCATCATTCTAAAAGAGTCAATAAAGATGTCATAAGTCTTTGGCATCGCAAGTTAGGGCATCCAATATTTTGTATCTCAAAAAATATTTTCCTATATTGGGTATTAATGAAATAAATGATTCTTTCTCATGTGAAACTTGCATGCTATCCAAGCGCTCAAAAAACTCTTACCACTCTCATTCATATAAAAAATCTCAATCATTTACTTTCATACATAGTGATGTCTAGGGACCTCCAAGAGTTCCTAACATTATCGGTTCTAGATGGTTCGTTTCTTTTATTGATGATCATACTATGGTAAATTGGGTGTTCCTTAAGAGGGTAAATTGGGTCTGTAAGAGAGAAAAATCAGAATTTTTAGAACAGAAAATGGCAATGAGTATTTTATTTTCATTCTAAAAGAGTTTATTGAGAGTGAAGGATTATTCATCAAAGCTCTTAACCATATACACCATAACAAAATGGTGTAGCTGAATGAAGAAATAGATATCTGTTAAAAATTGTTAGGGCACTTATATTTGAAAATATGTATTTTTCAATTGAATTGAAAATATGTATTTTTCAATTCGACCAACCTAGAATTGAGAGCAGACCTGTCTTTTGAAGGGGATTAAAGCATTACTTTTCACAATGGGGCAGTAGCCAATTGAAGGTGAGAGAAATTGCCGTCTTTTATTGAAGAGGTAGATGATGGTTCCACTTTTGTCGATTTGGATATGCTTTCGAAATTTAATAAAAAGCAAGTTGTTTGGTTTAACATGGGTGGATTCATACATTTGTTGCGAAATATACTAAAAATAGTATATAGTGGATTTGATTAACACTCTTATAATTAATTAAGGATTTGCTGATTAGCTGATAAAGTACTCTTACTTACTGTACAAATCTGGAACTAAAATTAATCAGTTAGGCTAATTAAGAAAATGAATTTATTTTTCTATAAAAAAATAAATTAACTAATTTATAATATTTTAATTTAACAAAATAATAACTATAATTTTATAATCACTGGATTATAAATTTAAGTCAATATAATCTCTCCTATTAAATTTAAATATTGACATCCCTCACCATCTACTGCATACGGATTGATCGGACTCAAATCCGGATGGTCACACCTACGTAAATCTTTTCCGCTCAAAATAATAACATTGTAAATAACTTTCTGCTCCTTTTTTAAGATGGCTCACCAGTAAGTAATTTCCTCCCTCAAATAAACATAACGTTATTGTTAGAGCCCACAGGTCTCTCAAAACGGCACGGCCCAGTATTGCATGCTGCTTCTCTACTGCCTCTCTCTCTCTCTCTCTCAACGGTGCTGCGAAGTGAAAAATGGGTTCCGGAGCTAAAGGAAAGCTGGTTTACGCTATGTACCGAGCCTTGACCTATGGTCTCTCTCCGTTGGTATACCTTCACCTGCGATGGCGCCAATTCCAAGGCATGGAGCACCCTCGCCGCTGGCCAGAGCGTCTTGGTCGCCCCTCGATGCCTCGTCCATCAGGCCCTCTCCTCTGGTTTCACGCCGTCTCCTTAGGAGAAGGCATGGCTACCATTCCTGTCATCAAACACTGCCATTACTTGAGGCCTGATTTCACCATTTTGATGACTACATCCACTTACTCTGCTTTGTATGTATCAATGCTTCTTGCTATGTGTCCTAGTTTTTCTACATTTTCACTTCAGTTCAAAATTGAAACGTAATAATATGCCTAATTCAATAAATATAAGCCAATTGAAGTCAGTTGATAATTGGTAGCTATGTCGTTGATTAATACCTTTTCATTGTGGTTGTAGAGAAAAAAGCATAACATTTGTTTGTCGTTTTTTTATTGTCCAGTGAAGTTTTAAAGAATCGACTTCCAACTGGTGTCATATATCAGGTATGATGCTATGTACATAATTCATAAAAAAGAGTAGGCTGTTCTTAGCATTCTTTACTTGTCCTTATACTAGGAGAGAAATATAAACAAAGAATGATGTGAACCAATATCTATATAGGATTTGAGGACAAGTTATTAAAAGCTAATCAAAGTAAAATGAGAGAATTGATATAGCCAACCCTTATTAATTTGCTACCTAAGGTTTGTATTTTGTTGTTGACGCCAAGCATGCTATAATTCCATTACAAATGTATCTCTTGTTTTCATTATTTATTGGGATGTCACTTTATTGTTGTTACTATATATTATATTTCCTTATGAAATTGTTAGAACTAAAAGGTTATCTGTTCGTTGATGCAAATGTTACTATGGTTCCAGTTTTGCCCACTTGACATTCCTTCTGCTGTGGATGCCTTTCTTAGCTACTGGAAACCAAATGCAATTATTATAATGGAGAGTGAACTGTGGCCAAACCTTATTATCGGTGCTTCAAGACATGGGGTGAGTAGGTATGCCTTCTAGATTATATAACTCTTACTTTAAGTGAATGAGTATTGACTTATAGTTCTACACATTTGTGTTTTTTATCTGAAACAATATGTCATCTGGTTACCATTTTATGAAAAAGTAAATACCATCTTGATGATCTCATCTTCATGCAGATAAATGTTTATCTTATTATTGGCTTGTCGTGCTTTAAATTGCTACTTATGGATACATGCACATGCATAGTTTTGTGTATTTATGATTGTGTTTTAGTTGTTAGTTATATGGTGTTGCACCTTGACATAATGTTTTGACTTCTGTGGACTTCAGATTGCATTAGCATTGTTAAATGCACGGGTATCAGCCAATTCATTTAAACAATGGTCAAGACCAATTTTGCTTCCGTTGATATCGATGTTGCTGTCAAAGTTTTCCTTAATTGCTCCTTTGGTATATGACTTATATCTTTATCAAATTAATATGCAAGTTTTATTTGTTCCATCACTGATCTCAATTTTGTGACAGAACACCTCCCAGGCAATCCACTTTCAGCTACTGCAGGCCCCACCTTCCATCATCAACTTTTCTGGTGACTTGAAATATGGTATCTTTGACATTGTTTAGAAATGTCCCCTCTGATATCATTGTATGTTTAGTCTAAGATGGTCTGTTCAGCTATTTTTATTTAACAAAATTCATAATCCTTTCCCCTATATGTATTATGTATATTAGTTTCTTGTGCGAGTATTTGTTTGAATTTTGTTTTCTTCTAAAGTTTAAATCTCTTTTTCTTTCATAATTCTGATCACCGTGCATGCTAGTTTTAATATTTTAATATTTTTCTTATCACAATTTCATGTCTTGAAACAACAGTCAATGACTATGAAAATTCTGAGAGAGATCTAAGCAGTTTGGAAGATCTTAAAGTACAGCTTATTCACAGGCAGATCTGGATGGCTTCTTCTATACATAGAGGTGAAGAAAAAGGTCAGTTCTTGCTCATTTATGCTAACTTCTCTTCAAGGACATGATCAACGCTGCTAGTGATTTGTTTCTGAAACAGTATGTTGTGCCATTAAAATTGTAGGGATGATGATAACTCTTTAGTGCTGACTTGTAGGACCAAGTTGGTTAAGGTAAGGTCCTTCCTTTGAGGGCCCATCAAATAAAGAGATCATCATCAATTGAGCCCTCTTCTTAAATGAATTATCAAGAAGGAATAGAGGTGTAAGTAATTGAGACATTGGAGCTAAGACTGCAAATTTTGGACTGAGGTGGCAAAAGTTGTAGTGTTAGATTAAAGATAAACATTCAGCTAAGTAGAGGTGGTGAGAAATGTGTAGAATTGTGTGAGGAATATGTCAGAGGAGAGACTTGTATCTTGAGATCAGAAATAACCTGCCCCTTGAACTGCAAGAAATCAATTGTACTTCTACTCTGTTGATTAATAAGAGAATTTTGGTAGAAGTTCATTGAGTGTTATAGTACTAACCTAGGAATTCCAAAGAATACCAAATTGGCTTGTAACAAATGCCACAAAGTCAAGTGTTTTTGTGCTCATTATATTCTCTGCTATATTTAAGGCCATAGCTTCTCTGAATTTACCAGTATATATATATATATATATATATATATATATATATATTGCACATTATACCTTCTGCTGGATCTGGATTGTTGTAAATACTGTAAAATCTTCAGTTGAGTGTTCAGTGAAGATTTACTTTCCTTGAGTTGTATTAAATATAAATAAGTAAACTTTTATGTATTATCTGCAGTAATATTAGGAGTCCACCGCATGCTCAGAAAGATATATCCTCAGGTGGTCACCATTATTGTGCCTCGTCATCCTCAGCATGGGAAAGAGATTGCTCAAGTAATTTTATGATGCCTTACTTTTCCTTTCATTGTTCCAGTTCCTTGCTTAACTTGAGAGTAGGGATAGTAGATAGTGGAATTGTTATTCCTGTTTCTTTATCAACTTTCACTTGTCATCAATTTCCTGATGGGACTTCTAGCTAGTGAGAAGTTTTGGTTAACATTTTGCATAATAAACTGTCTCCTGCAAACTTTGGATGAACTTATTTGTTTCTGGAATGATTTTTCAATCTCAAGATTGTCGTATCTGCTTGGACCCCTTAATATCACCCTAAGTTTCATATGAGTGAGTTGCTGCCTTTAGCTGTTTTTCATGGCCAGCCTCCTCAATGAGATATTGCAGGAATATTGCATTGTGCAACTTGTTACCACTCATGTCAATATAGGAGCGGTAGTGCTTAGACTGTTTAAGTTAAAAATTCTGCATCTCGAGGAGTAATATTTTGAAAAAAAAAAAAAAAAAAATCTTTTTCTCGATATCAATAACACTTGCTTCTTAATTTTCTTTCTGTAATTTACTTGATGAGTTGATTCTTCATCATTAACTAGTGTTGTTCATGTTATATTGCTAGTTTTGTGTATGATTAATTTAACAAATAAGAATAAAAATAATTAAAAAAAAAAAAGAAAGAAGAAAAGAAAAGAGAAGAGAAAGAGCGGGAAAGAGATTCTGCTATGCATGGCCATAGTTATTTGCTATCCAAAATATGCTTTGCTCATGTGTTTGAGGTGGAGCAGGAACTGTTGAAGGGTGGAGAACATGTAGCTCTGAGGTCTCAAAATGAAAAACTTACGCCAGGAACAAATTTGTATGTGGTGGACACATTAGGTATCTCTTTCTGCATGTGCACATTATGTTTCAAATTGCTCATTTAGTTTTTCTACTTTCAACTTCCCATTGTTGTTTCATATGTTTCATTTGCGTATATTAGATTATATTTTAGCGTTAGTTGATATAGACTTTATAATAATGATTAGAGATCTGTTATGATTCACGTGCAAGGTATGAGACTTGAGATCCCATATCGACAAACTGCAAGGTTGGTATGGGGTTTATTAGGACTTTGGGCTCTCCCTCCTCATAAGCTGACTTTTGAGGGATGATTCTTCCGAGGTTCTTATCGAGATCTTGGCAACATTTAAACAAGTTAACTAGATCCATTTCAGCTGCAAATTTTGGAAAAGCCTAAGCTTGATGATATTGTGATAAGACAGGCGAAACATTAGACTACTCAGTTTTGAGTTTACAAGATTTTGCTGAGGTGAATGGTTCATACACATGCATCTGTTACTGATGAATTGGGAACTAGAAATGAGGATGGGTGACAATAACACAGATGATAATCTCAATGAAAAATGGTTGTTCTATGAATCTAGTTCATGAATTTGAATTTTATTTATGTGTTCTCCATAAAAGTTGCTCAAAAAAATTTGCCAGACCCTGCTGAACTCATTTGTTTCTATTAGGACATTCATGGAAGACAACTAAACCTTTTTTTAATTTTTTTTAAATTTTTTTTTTTTTTTAAATTTTTTTATGCTCGAGTTTTTTAGCAAACAAACCATAACATTATTCTCCTATTTCCACCTGTTTATAGGTGAACTGAGGCAGATGTACAAATTGACTCCAATAGCTGTAGTTGGAGGTTCTTTCCTTCCTAGTTTGTCTGGACACAACATATCAGAAGCTGCTGCAGCTGGCTGTGCTATTTTCACAGGTGATTGTAGGATTAATTTTGTCCCTAATTATTACCTATCTACTTAAAAGAGTACTGTTGGGAATTTCACCCTTCCTTTACTTCCAGGTTATTATGTCGGACATTACAAAAGCATGATATTGGAAATGCAACGGTTAAACCCTTTATCGGTTCTGCAGGTTTGAAGACCGTCTTTCTTCCATATTTTCTTTTTTGGATATCTTGTCCATTGGACTCTTTTTTAGAATCATTCTTCATAATTAAGACTTCTAAAACTTTGGTATAATCCCTGATTTGGTTTGACTAGTTTGACTTCTTGGTCTATGTTAAGCCTTAACAATAATCCAGTTTTAGCATGATTGCTTCATTTTTATGTTTATTATACATACATATATATACATATATATATATTGATATATTGTTTGTTCTTATAGTTACTCGAACCTTGCACATAACGGTTTTGAACCTGGAGGATATGTGCACTTCACTATCTTATAAATCAACTTTCAATTTTATTCAGAATACTTCAGAATAGATATCTCTGATGTGCCTTTCCAAAAAAAGATACCTCTGATGTGGGTCAAAACCATGCTGCATGTTAGTGCTCTTAATATATCTTAGCATTAAATTTCATGGAGAGAGAGAAGGAAATCTACAGGGACATTATATAACTCGTTAATATGGTTAAGCCCAGATCCCAATGATGAATCAAAATAATTGATAATTGACGATGATCTCATACTTACATTTGTGATAGTTTTTCTGGAAGAAAGTTTTCCTTTAATAAATAACATATTTGGTCCCCAATAGCTGTCAATTTTAGTGGTAAAATATTAATGGAAGTTTTTTCTTGTCACTATGTAGGTATCTGGAAAACAAGAGCTTAAAGAAGCTCTTGTGGAGCTCTTTAGCGATGCAAGAATACTGAAAGTGCGGCAAATGGCTGCAAAAGAAGCATTCTCTTCTCTGTCAAGCGGCATTCTTGCAAATTATTGGAATCTACTAAGTTTTCATGTTTTCAGCAGACTGTCTTAGAAATACATGAGGACTGACAAATGAAACTTGAAAGTGGGCCATACAAATATGATGATAGCTCTTAGTTCCCCATTTTAGTGTGTGTAACCCCTGTACACAAATTTTATTTAAATCAGCATTTACTCTTGCTCCACCAACATAAATCCTCGGGATGAACTCGATAGTCCTGCCTTAAACTTTGCCACCCTTAGGGGAAAAAAGAAAAAAACAAAACCTGGAGAATGATCATGTGCATCATGGACAGGTATGTGGAAGCATTTAGCTAAATGTTATTGTTCCTGACAAGCTTCTTGTTTATACTCACCGCAGTCAATAACTGATTTGCATTTTATCCCAAGGCTGGACTGTGGAGCTCAAAGATCGAGTGCAGAACACAGTTAAATTATAAGAAATCACGGAAAGTAGGTAACTTTGTATCTTTTGGCACGCATATAATGCTCCTTCCACACATCTTTATCAGTTGCTATGTATAGCATTTATGTTATTTCTACTTTTAGTTCTGAACATGTAGTTTGTTAGAAAGAAAGATTCCAAGGGGAAAGATTAGGCGTGTTTTGTATAACAGACAGCTAATGCTATATCGTTCTGCATGGTAACAGCATCTCTTGAGTATGACATAGAGTGGAGTAGATAATATTCAATTATTATATTTGTTTTATAGGTTCGACTACTTTTGCAGTTATCCTTAAGAAAGACTCTTTAAGTTCATGTGATTCCATTATTATACTTGGCAATGTTAACTTGTCAATATTATTTGTTTTACACTAGAAACAGTCAATATCCTTCAACCGCAAACTGATGCTTGCAAGAAAGATATCTCCTCTCTTCTCTTCTAGTATAAATTACTGATACAGGAGATAAATTAAAATGCTGCCCTTGTGTAAGTCATGCTGCAGTTGTTGCTCTAGTGCAATGAAGGCTCACTATGCTGCGTGCGAGAAGTGGCTCCGAGTCTTTCTGAAAGCTCATTCCAACTTGGTTTCCACCCATGTAGCAAGGTAGTGCCTCTGCTGTGCCTTGCAAAGAATTAATGATATGTTGAAAGTGAAACTCATCGCAAGGTATAGCCAGAGGACCATCTTTGTTCGGACTGCAATCCTCATACGCTTGTTCCAGCAACTGTCGAATAACTGGCTGATTCAAGTAATCTGCCTTAATGATGAACCTCTTACCAGCTTTACCTACAATAACAGCTAAGTGGCCCGGAGGAACATCCCTGGGCAGATGCTGCTCTGCACCTTTGGCAAGTTTGTTGCATGCACAAGGTATCGTCTTGCACTTCAGTATTTTATAAATGACATAAATGATTTCTTTTGAAGAAGCCATGAAATGAGGTTTTTGGTGGTGTTGTCAACTTTTGGACAACTAACTGAAAACTGGCGTCTATTTATCAACCCATGAATAGATAATTTACAGTTATGGTCCACAATTTTCACATTTACATACCATGGGCAGATATAACATGATTCATTTATAGCTTTCTATAAATTATCTGATATTTATACATGTACAGTGGGTTAGTTACTTGGGTCGTATGCATTTTTGGTTCATTGTTAACCTCATTGGATAGTGGTGCTTTTACATTTCCAAAAACATGAAAGAATAGGGTGAGACCTGCCAAATCATCTTGTTTATCACATGTTGAATGACAAATGTATGCAAGTTGCAGCATGACATGTGGTTATAAAGACGTCGAGTATAGGAATCAAAGGGCAAGTCGAGTGTGTGCAGAATAAAAGTGGTAGACGAGTTCCCTCAGTTCATGTGGGTTGAATGTAGTATACGGAATATGGTAATATGTACTTAGTTTAAGTGGGGAGCATAACGAGAAATTCGCGGTTGTGCATGTGTTTTGGGTACTTGGATTAGATCTATCATCCTCTCTGTTCTTTTACCCTCATACTACTTAACAAGACCCACTTATGGGCTACCACGAGGATGTAGTAGTTATTTGTCTAGAATGATTGATTTTGGGATACGGTAAAATCCTTGCCAAGTCTGGTTTATGTAGGGGAGAACAGTTTTCGGTTTTTACCGAAATCGAACCGATAACCGAAAAAAATTCGGTTCGGTTAATCGAAAATATGTATATTTTCGGTTTTCGGTTAGTTCGGTTTGGTTAACTGAAAATTGTGGTTCGGTTAACCGAAAATTGTGGTTCGATTTTCGGTTTCGGTAGTGAAAAATTTCGGTTAACCGAAAATCGAATTTTTAACCGAAAATTCTAGTTTTAAAGATTTTATTTTAAAATTTATTGAAAAAATTAATTAGTTTTAAGTTATATTGTCAATATATTTGATTTTCAATTATTTTATTGAAAAATTTGGTGTTTTATTTTAAAATTTATTTAAACAAATTAATTATTTTTAAAAAAATATAATTTTTCGGTTAATTATTCGATTTTTGGTTAATAATTTGGTTAACCACAAAAGTTCAGTTTCGATTTTCGATTAACCGTTTTAATTTCGGTTTAGTATTCAGTTACCAAAATTTGAAGTTCGGTTAACCAAAAACCGAATTTTCTGTTCGATTTCGGTTAACCGAATTCTCACCCCTAGGTTTATGCATGTTGGTTCCGACTTTTAGCTGTTAAATAATCATTTTTTAAGTAATGGTAGTTCTGTTATATTTATGATAGGTTAATTATATCCATCTCATTTTAAAATTACAAGTATGTATAGTACACTTTTATTGTCTACTCATTTATATGAGTGGATGATGACTAAGTGTAGTGTGTGTTTGGTTGATCTTGTCTAGTGACTGAAAGTGTTTTTTTTTTTAAATCTAAAAGTACTTTTGGTCGTTTGGTAGAAATTGCGGTAGATCTTTTGAGGGTTTAAAAAAAAGAAAATCATCTATGGAGAGAAACACAAATTTGATACTTGTTCGTGTAGATCTTTTTGAACTTTTTTAAAAAGATACAAAATATATTTTATACCCTTATAACATATTATCTATAACTCATGAATTCATATTTTATTTTACTTACTTTACATGTAAATACTATTATTTTGATACGATAATTTAAAATTTTAAATCAATAATTAAAATTTTTATCTAAATTTGTGAAATCTTTATATAAAACAAATTTGTAAGATTTTATAAAACTTTATCTTCTATTATTATTATTATTATTATTATTATTATATTTGTAACTTGAATTTTTTCTTTTCAATTGAGTTTAAAAATAGAGAGCGTCTTAGGTGTTACATGTAACACACTATCTTATTGTGTTACAAGTTTCGCACGTGTGAAACCATAACATTCAAAATAAAAACGCGCGCTATTACAAAACATAACTTCGAACGCTATTACAAAACATAATTTATATACCTGTGTCTGTACAATTATTATATGTATCTGTTGAGATGCTAATTATACCTGAACCTGTGAGGTTATTATCTGTGTCTGTGATTTATGTATCTGTGTCTGTGCAATTCTTATATGTATCTGTTGAGATATTAATTGTACCTGTGTGGTTATTTTTTTGTGTCTGCAAGGTTATTATCTGTGCCTGTGTTTTATGTATTTGTGTTTTATGTATTTGTGTTTTATGTATTTGTGTCTGTACAATTCTTATATGTATCTGTTGAGATGCTATATGTACCTGTGTGGTTATTTTTGTGCATGCGAGGTTATTATCTATGCATATGTTTCATGTATTTGTGTCTGTGCAATTCTTATATGTATCTGTTGAGATGCTATATGTACCTGTGTGGTTATTTTTTGTGCCTGCAAGGTTATTATCTGTGTCTGTGATTTATATATTTGTGTCTGTGCAATTCTTATATGTATTTGTTGAGGTTATTATCTACGAGGTTGTATCTCTGGTTATGAAACGTACCCTGTAAATATATCTAGTTGAAGATTGAAGTACAACAATAAATCGATGTAGTTCAAGATTCAAATAAAAGCATTCAAGTAAAGATAAATCGTAATAATACTAATTCATTACCATTATTCGAAGAGGAAGGAACTTGAAACGAAGATTCAATAACGACTTCTTTCTGTTGCTTGTTCGTAGAAGAAACAAGTTGAAAAGAAGATTCAACAAAATCTTTTTGTTTTTCGCTTCTATCGACATCGAAAGATGCTGATAACATAGATGAATCCATGAATAATAGAAGTAAAGAACAAAGATATGGTTTTAAGGAGAGAGAGAAAAGATAAACGTGAAAGATATAGTTCTTTTTTTTTTTAGAAAAAAATAAAATTCGCACGTGTGTTTCTGAATTTCAAATAAATATATATTAAATACAAATTAAAATTATTCGGTCATGAATGGTTAGGTATGAGTAGACAACAAAAAAAAGACTACTCTAGACTACAAGAGTAGGTTCCTATCATTACTCTATATGATATGAATAATGTTAGGGAGTTTATTTTTGTTGTCTACTCGTACCTGCTAATTCATGATTGGATAATGAATAAATAAAAATAAAAATATAATAAATACAAATTAAAATCATTTAATCATAGATCACCACGTACGAGTAATCAATAAAAATGGGCTACAAGAGTATGCTCCCTATCATTACGCTTGTTGGAAGCTGTGGAACAAGCTCTCCTTTCTAAAGATGAAAGTTTTGCAACTCATTCGTGTTAAATTGCAAAGAGATACGAAATCTATTACAAAGGACATCATGACGTGCATTCTCGATTTGGTGTGGTTGTGCTAACATCCTTGTCTTCAAAGGCAGTGTGCGTTTCTACTTTTTCACAAACTCTGCCCGAAGTTTTATGGCCCTTTTCAAGTTGTTCAAAAGATTATATCGGTGGCTTATTGCTTGAAGTTACCACTGGAATCAAAGTTGTACTATATTTTACATATCTCATTTCTCAAGTCGTTTAAAAGAAATGCTCCATTAACTTCTCCAACTCTACTTCCTCTTATTATTGATAACCTATTACCAATCTAGCAACAATTTTACAATCTCAGTGCAACTGCGGAACATATGAAGTTTTGGTACATTAATCTGATTGAAGATCCCACATGGGAATCCTTAGAGCATTTTAAGCAAGCGTTTTTTCATTTTTCAAGAACAAGTTGAATGTTCAGAACAAGAGTAATGTGGATGATTGAGAAGTTTATGTTTCAAACCCATCCAAACAAAGTACCTACTTTTGATGGGGAAATAACTTTTGCCAAGCGCTTTGATTATGAGAATGAACGTGGGTAAATGCTTCACATCCAAAACCTTCATAGGAATGATTGAGAAGTTTATGTTTCCAGGGAAAAATCCTTGCAAGATGTGGTGAGGTGTTTTAACACCAATTATTTTGAAAGATAATTGATTGATAAGATAAGCACCTACTTATCTCTCTCAAAATAGAATTTAGGAACATTATTACTATTCAATAATGCCTTAATAAATTCCAAGAGATGTTTATTTTTTTCCTTTGAAATCTCATTTTATTGTGGAGTATCCACATATGAACACTAATGTAAAATGTCTTTCTGAAATTTTTTTTTGCAACTTCATATTTTTCTCTTAGTAAAAACATCCAAGAGTCTTGTGTGATCATTAAGCTTGGCAAAAATCAGGGTTTGGGTAGACCCTTACCCAAACCCTTGTTGGACCCTCACTTGATTTTGAGGGTCCATATCCTACTCTTACCTTATTTTAAAAATTGAGGGTAAGGATCTTATCCTACCCTATAAAATTAGGGTCTAATAGGATTTTTATTAGGGAACTGGAAATATGTTGGAATATGATTTTGACCTGACTTTGACTGAGTTGACTGGCGTTGACCTAACTTTGATCGGTGTTGACCTGACTTTGACCGGCATATTTTTTTAATTTTTTCCCATCATTTCTCTTTTTTTTTTTTTTTTTTTTGTGTTTTTTGGTGTTTCGCTGTTTTATATCTTACTTTAATAATGTTAAAAATAAATAGACCATATAAAGCTATGAATATTTCCACCCACAATATATAATATTATAAAATCAAATGGATTTAATAGTATATGTGGAAAATTTGTTACTAATCATACCACTACACTATGTTAAATATGTTTTTAAAAAATATTACAAAAAATAAAAATAAATAGTAAGGATAATAATAGTACGAAAAGGAAAAAGAAAGAATTTAAAAAATCCAAACAAAATGAAACCAAACTAAACTACAAGTCATTTTCAAAACTCCAAAGACATCAACGTCAAAATATAAATACCATTTAATCAAACTACAAATAAGAATAAAGTAACAAATATTTATAAAAAAGCTCACAGTAACATTAGAGTTAAGAAATTCCCTCTTAGCATTCAGGTACAACTGATGGATCTTCTTCATCCAAATTAGGATATACTTCATCTTCTAAAATACCACCTGACAAGATAAAACCTAAAGTGGTTACTCAAATAAACAAAATGGTATACTGTTGAGGACCTAATTTTAGGGATTTGAATACTAGTCAAATCTTCGTAACTTGACCGATAAGTAAAGCAACAGCTCTGACTTGTACAGCAAGCAATCTCGGATTTGACCTAACTTCAGCCGCAAAATACCCAAATCTGCCCCCAAACAGTCCACACACACTCACCGATAGATATGAATTAGGTCACCTTAATTAGGGTTCGCTAATTCTCTAGAGATTAGGTTATTAGCCTTCACCCTAGCCCAAGCACTTGGTAGTTAGCCAAGAAGCCGAATAGATAATCTAGAGTCAAGGTAGTTAGCCTTTCTTCTAGCCCAAGCAACTGGTTATTAGCCGAGAAGCCGAAAAAGATAATTAGAGAATATTCTCAATATTATTGATATCTGATCTGAATTGAATCCATAAAACTACATAAATCAGCCCTTTATATAGGCTAATATTATGCCCTAAAAATAAGGAAAACCTAATGAAATACAAATAGGAAAACTAATAAAAGTAAAATAACTAAAACAAAACCTAATAGGAATTGAAATACTAACTAACCCTAATTTGAAATAGAAATAATTAAACCCTAATTATTAGGTTCTCATCATTCCCCCGGTCTTCAAAAACATCCTTGCCCTCAAGGATGGGGTTCTGAAATCCTTTTATCTTCTTCCTTTCACGTTCATCTATCTCATTACCCCTCGCGTAGTTATCTCCCGCACTAATGAATGCGAAACCATGATCATTCTTGTTTAAGACTTCTATCATTTGAACACATCGCTTCTTAGTAGATAGAGCAGTCCAAATATGCTTCCTTCCTCCTAACTTCGGATCCATGGTCTTGCTTTTGAAATCCATGTTTGCCTTTCTAATATTGTTTACCCATACATCACCAAACACAAAATCTACTCCCACATTCGATAAAACATGCAAATCAACTATAATTCCCACATCTTGCACATTTATCTTTTCCTCACGAGCAATCTTCTCTTCATGATTTACCTTCTCACAAACAATCTCCTCTTCATCGTCACAAACAATCTTCTCTTCAATGTTATCATGAGTATTAGTTGAGTTAACTTGAACTTGATCAAGCATCAACTTCTTTACTTCATTATCTCCTGTTTTGAGTTCTCTTTCAATATCCTCCCTCTCGTTGTTGTTGCCTTTATCAGCTGATTCGGGTCCTTTCCATAATGTAGAACTTTTTGAGTCTTTAATTCCACTGCTTTCTTTGAATGACTTCTTCTCCTGAAGATAACCATCTTCTAATATTTTAGCAAGTCTCATTGCCTCAGTTAATCTTTGTGGTTGCTTCGACTTCAATTCTCGACATAACCAAGGTTTTAGCCCTTCGATGAATGTTCCTAATAAAGCTTTCTCAGACCATCCTCTAACTAGGGTTTGTAACCTTCGGAATTCATCAATATAAGTTTGTACTTTTCCTTCTTGTCTAAGTTTTGTGAGCTTTCCGTGACGATTAACCACAGTGGAAGGACTCCATTGTCTTAGAAATTCTCTTTCAAAGGTTGTCCACCCTAAATATCTCTCTTCTTCATATTCTGCCCTTAACCATCTCCACCACCGGTTAGCCTTACCATCCAGATAGATACATGCAGTGCTAACCTTATCTTCTTTAGGAACTTCATAGACTCGAAAATAGTGATCCACTTTATCAAGCCATTCATGTGGGCCGCCTCCATTAAATCTAGGAATAACCATATTTGGTCTTCCCGATCTTCGTAGGTAATTATGTGTTTCTCGCCAATCGATATCAAAATCGTCATCTCTCCATCGATCCCTTCGTCTCTCTTCATCTCACCATCGATTCCGTTGCCTCCAATCATATTCAAAATATTCCTCATCATCCCATTGTCTCTCTTGCCATTTACTGCGATTCCTCCAACCAAACTTATAATCATCCCATCCATAATTATTATAACCGGTCCAACGGTCCCTTTGTAATGGGCACCTCTCAATTCGACCACTCGATTTTTCTTTTACCATGAGTTCGCCCTTACCACCAATTATCACCTCTCAATGAAAGCACCAATTGTTGAGGACCTAATTTTAGGGATTTGAATACTAGTCAAATCTTCGTAACTTGACCGATAAGTAAAACAACAGCTCTGACTTGTACAGCAAGCAATCTCGGATTTGACCTAACTTCAGCCGCAAAATACCCAAATCTGCCCCCAAACAGTCCACACACACTCACCGATAGATATGAATTAGGTCACCTTAATTAGGGTTCGCTAATTCTCTAGAGATTAGGTTATTAGCCTTCACCCTAGCCCAAGCACTTGGTAGTTAGCCAAGAAGCCGAATAGATAATCTAGAGTCAAGGTAGTTAGCCTTTCTTCTAGCCCAAGCAACTGGTTATTAGCCGAGAAGCCGAAAAAGATAATTAGAGAATATTCTCAATATTATTGATATCTGATCTGAATTGAATCCATAAAACTACATAAATCAGCCCTTTATATAGGCTAATATTATGCCCTAAAAATAAGGAAAACCTAATGAAATACAAATAGGAAAACTAATAAAAGTAAAATAACTAAAACAAAACCTAATAGGAATTGAAATACTAACTAACCCTAATTTGAAATAGAAATAATTAAACCCTAATTATTAGGTTCTCATCATATACTAGATTGAATTTTAAAATTTTTTCATACCACGAATTGGAGCCCAAATCCAACTCTGTGCACACATCAATGCCTCTAATGTATTTGGATTTAATCTCCTGCGATGAGGACTCAAAAACCTACCACCAGCACTAAAAGCAGACTCCGAAGCGGCTGTAGAGACTGGAATAGCTATAATATCTCTAGCAACTTTTGACATAATTGGATAATTACTCTCATTCAATTTCCACCATTGCAAAATATCAAAATTTGGAGAGTTAGCTTGAGCTTCTTCCTCTAAATATTTATCTAACTCGGACTTTTTTCTACTTCTAATTGCATCAAGCTTATACCTCTCAAACTCTTCATCATCATTCATCAGATCACAAGCAGGTGTGACAGAAGAATCACCAATTTGTTCACGCAAAATTTTATTAATTGGATTTTCTAACTCATACTCATGGACCAAATCCGTAATCAATTCAAGCACTTGACTTCGTCGATTAGGAGCATCCAAACCATACAACTTAACAAAATAGAAATCAATGAGCAACATTTTATTTCTAGGGTCGAAAAATGCTGCAACCGCCATTACATTAGGTATATCATCCCAATATTTTTCGAATTTAATGAGCATACCTCTTGCCATTGCTTGTATCATTTCATTAGGAGACATAACCCACTTGTTAATTGCATCATTCATTTTACAAATCAACTGAAATACGACATTAGCTGTAGGATATTGGGTACCTGATAGCAGATTTAAACTCAATCAATGGTAGCACTACATATCTAGCAAAATTTAACCAAAAATCAATAAGCACCTATGAACTAAAAACCATTAAAAACAGCTATAAAAACTGACTTCTTGAAATACATCAAGTCCAAAGAATAACTAGATATATAAAACAGAAAAATAGAAACATTACAAAACTAGAAAATTCACAAACATTACAATACTAGATAGACCAAAATATCTCATTCTTATCTCCAAATTTAGAAACAAATTACCTGAGTAATCTAAAAACCATGATAGGAAAAATTTATTACCTGAAAAAATTTATGTTAATTTGTAGAATGGTTGCAAATGTTTCACCATTATCATTGCCGATTCCCATTCCCGATCATCTAGCAAACATTTATAATGTGGCTCACTAAGTTTCAACCGAACAAACACATCTTTATACATCAGAGCTACCGATAACATAAAATAGGTTGAGTTCCATCTTGTTACACAATCTAAAACAAGTTTCTTTGAATACTTCACTTTCAGCTGATTTTGCTGCCACTTTAAATGCATCTTTTCTTTTCGGTGAAGCTATCCAAAAACTGATACTATCTCTTATCTTTTCAATGCAACCATCTATAACTTTCAGCCCATCTCTCACTATTAGATTAAGGATATGTGCACAGCAATGCATATGGAACAATTTTCCACCTAACAACAGTGAATCAGAAAACTTATCTCTAATTTTACTAAGCATAGAGCCATTGGTTGAACAATTATCCATAGTAATTGCAGATAGTTTTCTTTATGTTCCAATCAATCAAACATTTCATCAATTCTTCAGAAAGAGATTCTGCAGTATGTGGACTTGGTACTCGAATAAACCTCATAATTCTACTATGTAAAATCCAAAATTTATCAATAAAATGCATCGTGATAACCATATAACTCATTTTTGAGCCAGAAGTCTACATATCAGTAGTGATTGCAACCCTACTATTTAAATTATCTAACAACTTCATTGTCTTATCCCTCTCACTACTGTATATTTTGAAGATCTCATTTTTCAAAGTATTTCTACTCATCGAATCAAACACAGGTTGACAATAACTCATCATTTCCCAAAATCCGGTATACTCAACAAATCGTAGAAGGAGTTCATGCATAATAATCATTTTAGCAACCTTAGCTCTCTACCAACGTTTTGATCAAATGATGAAGAATTAGTTTCATCAACAACAAGTTGTTGTAACTTAAGACAACTATTCACATGCTTATTCAAACTAGTTGTCCCTGACCCTACAACAGCATTAAGTAATTTTTCACAAAGATTGCACTTAGCCATCCTAATACCATCAACTAACTCTTTAGTCATATAATCCCAGCAAACTGACACTTTTTTCCGTTTTTGTTTTGGTAGCCCTGAAGCACTAGGTTGAATCTCCATATCATCATCTGCATTTGATTGCATCTCGCTGGTATCAAAACTACTCATATTTTTTAACTACCTGGAAAAAATCAACAACAAATGCATAAGATGGTTATATTGAAATGATGAAATGAAATGAAACACACAGCATAAATTATATTGAAATGATGGATTGCTATGAAAATAATCAAAATCACATAGTTTCAATCATTATAGGTTAATACTCGTTGCTATAGACACGGACAGATCCATACAGCACGAATTCTAGCCAAGAAAATGAACTCCAAAAACCATTACCAAAAGTTTATGTTTGGCACTAACTTTTCATTAGCTTTTAAAGTAGCTATTTACAAATTACTAGTCTCGACTTTTTCAGATATTTCAACCTTTTCTCTGGTGTCTTACTACATTTATTTCACCCTCTTGTTTCTAACAAAAGCTCAATACAACTGTCACTACAAATACTCATCTGCCTGATCACTAATCTAACTATTACTTCAATTGCAAATATGGCAAAATCTAGATGGAGGGAAAAATGCTATTCTACACAAGTACTACGCATGGAAATTAAATTCACATCAATATAACGACTCCCATCAACTTCTCAGGTCTCAATTTTGACACAGTATACTATTGAAGATAAAATCTTGGAGACTTTCAGCCCAAATTACATGGTTTCCATTTAATTTGATGGATCTTAACAATAATATACAACTACTTTCCATCCAACAGCAGCCCATTGCCAAAGCTCATATATACTAAAATGCTCAAGTGATCTATGATGATGAAAAAGATTCAACTACAGTACATACTGCTCTAGAGATTTAGCTGGTTCATTTTGATACCATAACTTTAACATTCACTCTCAAGTAATCTTATGGATTGTTAAGATACCATAACTTTAACATTCACTACTGAATTAGTGCAAAAAGAGAAAGAAAGCAAGAAAATCAGAGGCAGATTATATTTGACAAAATCTTCAGCATTTTATAGGAAGCAGAAACGCCAAATAAACATTACAATAAGACAATGCAATTTCTAGAACAGACCTGTCGATGTCCTTTCGTACGACGATAATTCTTTCTTCTCTTTTTCTTGAATATTACCACCTTAGCATCTAATGCCTATAACAGAAAAAGAAAAAATCAATGACAACCACCAGACTACAGTTAACAGAAAGAGAAATACTATTTACATATAGGCCACAACAAAGAAATCATATGATGATAAAGAAAATAGCTTCCATAAATTAAAAAAAGTAAAATAGATGTCATGTAACCAATTGTTAGATCAAACAATCTATTAAAACTAAGAGTCAGAATTAGAATTCTGCAATAATATTTACAAGATATGAGCATGACATTGAAATGCAGCAAAGGTTGGTCAAACCACTGAGTGCAAGCAATCAATTTTCATGCCATATGAGTTGGTAGCAAATATGATCATCTTTGCCAAACAATTGTAACATTTTATTTTCATAAGAATAATGCAGCAAAAAGCAAGGAGAGAGCCCAATGGACAGACAGCAAGAGAAATATTTAATGCAAAACTTATATGTTCCTCAATAACTGCATGAACTACAGCCTCTGATACAATAGGCCTCTCAACAATAGTTTGACTACTAGATCACAACCTTGTTTAAAATTAACTGCAAAGGTAACAGAAATAGTAGAAAACTCAAAGAAGCATATCAGAGAACAAAAAAGGCAGAAATAGTCATCATTTTATTAGAGACATGTATGTAATGTATCACCACTTTCTACAGGAACACAAACACAATAACTTGCTATTCTGAGAAAAATTCAAAAACCCAAAACATGATATTTCAACATCATTACAAATCCTGAAAACCCCATCTAAGAAATTAAACAAAACTCAAAACCCAAAAAGAAAAGCCTAACAAAAGTGAATCCATGATAAGAAACTGAAAAACTTACATCATGCTTGCAATAAGAAAACCACCATCAAAGTAGATATGCAGGAATTGATTTCAGAAAAGAAAGATCAGAGAGACCTGCAAAAACATACAAGTTGGATGATTTGATCAATTAAGTAAGATAATTAAAAATAATGAGAATCAAACCATTAAGAAAATCAAAACAAAATGGAGAGTTACCCAGTATTCAAATGACAGAGAAACTAGGACAGAGGAGCGGTGAAGACGGAGAAGGGACGGTAACGGCTGAACGGCGGTGACGGACAAGTAGCAGCAGTGACAGAGATGCAGCAGTGGTGATGACCGGCGGTGATAGCTGTGTCGATAAATCACGAGTGAAAAAAAGATATTCTAAACATGCGATTGACTCGAATTGGGAGCGGGTCTAATTAGGGTTTAGTTAGACCCGTGGGTAAATTCTTACCCTACCCAAAATGGATATACATAATATCCTACCCATTTAGAATTGTTAGTTAATGGACCGGGTAAAGAATCTGCCCTTTTTAATTGGACAGGGGTAGGGTCCAATGGACCCTCTTTTTTTTGCCATGTCTAGTGATCATGGATAAAAGAAAATTACCATTTTGATTAGTTGCCATTCGAAACATTAGATGGTCATCAAGAATTGCTATGAATGATTAGAAAAGATTTCGAAGATTTGTAATATTGAGAAGGATAGATAGTTATTGTATGCTTAGATATTTGATACACATCAAATTGAAATAAACTTGAAAAGATGAGGAAATAACTTCTCCAAATATGAAAAACTAGGATGACATATAATGACATAAAAGAAAGACATGATCATTATTAAAAGAATCCTCTTCTAAGTTACATTCTAATCCATGAGCTATTTGTTTATAAAGGTCAGACTCGTTCAAGTAGGAATAGTCCATTCTTAGTTTTAGCACATCCAATTTTCATCCCAGTTACCAAGACTTAAAAATCATGTCCACGAGTGAATTTTACGCAGAAATTAAAATCTCTAGGTAATTTTCCTAATACAAGAAGATTGCAGTCAAAATTTTAAACAAATAAGACTGATCTCAAGAGTAACTTTTATATTATTTTGGAGTCACAAAATAAAGGAATCACTTATTATATGATTGGACGCCCTGTGAATCTACCGTCTAAGTTTCATTTTTATATTTTCACATTGAAAGCCGGAGAAGTTTCACCTCTTCTGAGATATGTTAGCACTAGTGATGAAAAGTTAGCCCCATGCATAGTATATATTTGAAACATTTCTAGTAGCTCCTTGTTGCTTGGAATTGTTTCTACTTTTTTGAAGTTTTGATTTTCAGACGTGGCTGAGGAAGCATGTGAGGCAGCCATTACATATTTGATAGTAGAACAAATCTCGAATACCATGTGAAATTTGGAAGAGAATGTACAACATTCTACTTAAATTTGAAGACAATAATGCTAATATATTTTGTTATTAAATCATATATAGTTTTCAATTTTTTTTAATCTGTACATACCAAATATATATTTTTTTTAGTTGAATGTTTAGTTCCACGTATAATATTTTATTGGTGAGGAAGATCTTTCAATTCGATACGATTGAGAGAGATTAGAATATAAGAAAAATTTGTTTTATATTGTAATTCTCTTGTATAAAATATTGTATTTAATTAGTATAATAAATTTAATATTTACTTAATTCTGACATTTAATTGGCAGTAAATTGCTTATGAGAAAAGGATTGATACATGTAATGCTAAAGATATATATATATATATATATATATATGTATATATGTTAAATTTCAATACGCGTGAACCCCATTTACCCGGTGTGCTAATGGAGGAAACTATTACCCTAAATTATATATTTTTACAAAGGCAACTAATTTGCATGTCATTTGAATTAATTTAAATATTTTATTAAAATCTAATTTATTATTTGTTGGGCAGATGATTTACTAATACTCACCTATTTAGTGAAACTTGTGAACAAACAAAATGTGTAATTAGTAGGAGGATTTCTATTATTTTTCATAAAATCACATTGCAATATTGGAGACATTTAGGCTGAGATCTACAGGTGATCAATGATTTTATGAGTTTGTTATTTATTAAAGAAATATTTAAATTTGATAATGAATAATGTGTGAAAATGATTATATAAAGTTGGGCAAAACTCGCGAAAGAGGCAATATTGACTAGATATGTAATTTCACTTAAAATGGTGTTGTTTCAATATATAAAATTTGTATCTATAGGTGATCAATGATTTTATGAGTTTGTTATTTATTAAAAAAATATTTGAATTTGATGATGAATAATGTGTGAAAATGATAATATGAGATTAGTGATAGCTCGCGAAAGAGGCAGTTTGGACTAGGTATATAATTTTTCTTAAAATGGTAGTGTTTTAATATAGAATATATATATATATATATATATATATATTATATTTTAATATATATATATTAACTTTTTACTTGGTTATCCTTATGCATTATTCTAGAATCGAATTTGATGAATATGTCGTGTGACTCGAAAAGGAGAAAAAATTGGGAGGGGCTTAGCTCTCTAGGTATAGGCTGATATAAATTTTTTTCATAATAACATTGCTTCGGCTACACTACGCCAAAAAATGTATTAACTAGCGGTACCTATAATAACCGTTCAATAAAATCCGCTATTATATGCATAATTAAGTCATATGTTAAAATTTTTATGGCGATTTTTATTCGAATGGTTATGCAAAGTTTGATCTTTTAATAGTGATTACACTAAGAACTATTGTTAAATATATGCGTATAAATAAAAGATGACCACATTAAATTATAATAGCGTGTATTCTAACAACCGCTATAAAAACGGATACCATATAATAGTTGTCCCTATTAGAACCATTATGTAAAGTAAAACCTTTCAATAGCAGTTGCATTATGACCTACTAATAAATGTCTACCCGAGAAAAAAAAATAGTCGTGCACATATATAATCGGGCATAATAGTAATAACCAATGTAAAAAATGTATATAATATAATAACACTTAAAATTGAAATGCTATTAAAGATCAAATAATATATATATTTAAAATTATTTTTATATCAACTCAATAACCCGCCAATATTTTTATCATATCTTACTTCTCGCTCACAAAATTAAATCCCCAATCCTACTCACCGACCAGCATAAGAATTACTGAAGTCATCTTCGAGTTTTCAAATCCCTAATCTTACTCACTAGATCTTCAACATTGTTAGCAACCATCTCCTTTCTCATTCACCATCAATTTCAAAACAGAAGCGGCAAGTGTAAATCTCTTTTCAAAATTGCACGTCTATCTTTAAGAGACGCATTACCTCTCAAGCCGCTCTGTCGCCGTTGGACAAACTCGACACTACTAGTAAGGGTTTCTTGTTCAGTGTAATCTAAGCGTTAATTAAGTTTCTAATTTCTGAAGGGGTCAATCTTAGACCTAAATCGAGTTATTCAAAGTGTTGATGATGAATGATTATTGTTAAATTAAGTTCAATGATCTCGTGGTTAGTGTTTGTTACTTTTGAACGAATGGATATTACTGGTTCTATATAGCATTACTCTGTTTTGGTTGTTTTGGTTTTAGTTGAACGGAGTGTTTTTTATATATGTTTATATTGTTTACAAACTCAAGCTCTATTTAATCACTTTTTAGCTTGAATTAGCAACCATGGTGATCCAAATTATTGATTATTTCAGGATCAATGATCAAGTACTCAAAACGAAGAAAATTTGGACATAAAGCTGGAGATTCGAGAAAAAGGGAGTTCAAGCATTGGAGAAAAGCAGGAGTTGAGGGAAACGAAGGCCAAGGAGTTTCCTCGCGCCTTGGTCCGCGCCCTAGCCATTCTTACCAGGGCGCCAGAGTCATGACCAGGGCGCCAGAGTCATGACCAGGGCGCCAAAATTGGCACCGTAGGCGAACCACGCCCTGGTCAGCGCCCTGGCAACAATTACCACGCCGCCAACCACACCGCCAGAAATGGCACCGCAGCTGCCACCGCGCCCTGGCTTCTCTTACCAGGCCGCCAACCAGGCCGCCCACGAAGACGAACAGACGCCGCGACCTAGCTCGCGCCCTGGCAATCTTATACCAGGGCGCCGACCAGGGCGCCCAGATGCGAAAAGTTTTGGTTTTTGGCTGTCTAGAAGGGCATTTTTGGGAGAAAAGTCTCTAGGGTATAAAAAGAAAGTGATAGAGTTTTTGAAGGGACTTTTGGCTGGACTACCTAGAACACAAAAGAGGGAAGAAGAGAAGGAGGCTACCTATAAGAAATCTACCAAGGGAAGAAGTGCAAAAGTTCAAGAAGGGATTCAACTCAAGTCATCAAACCATCATTTCTCCTTTGGTTTAGTTGTTCCCTAACCTTATTATGTATCTTTTGAGTAGAGATTTTGTTAGTAGAATAATGAATAGCTAGAACTCTCATTGAGTTTCTAGACCCTTAGCTAATGTGATGTTGTTATCCTTGGATATGAATGAATGATTTTGCTTACCATTTTCACATGAATTTTCCTTAAGGCTTGTTAGAGCTTGATCAACTCTAATTTGATTTATTGGTGTAGGCTAGCTTGGAAGAGTGGCTAATGCTAGATTTAGATTCATGTGTCTTAATGAATAGTTGCTTAGACATAAGAACTAGGAATTAAGTGATTGATGATGGGGAACTTCATAATCTAACCTTATACTTAAGTGACATAAGTAGGGAATAGGGTAGATAAGCTACTTGTGTGGAAGCATAAAGTGGTAATTTAATCTTGAGATCATTTGGTAGTAATTGACATTGTTTTGGTGACAAGGTTACATTAGCAAGGAGATAGGAACCCCTTCGAACCAAATTTCCGACCCATTTGTTAAGACAATAATATAGTGGCCTTAATTATTCTTAACTCAATTAAATTTAGTTACGTACCTTGATCGAACCGATTGATTATTGATTTTTGCTAACTCGCCAATCCCTGTGGATCAATTTTTATTACTTGACGACATAGTGTGCACTTGCACTAGAATACATTGGAGTTTTATCCCGTCAAGTTTTTGGCTCCGTTGTTGGGGATTTGCATGGTTTAGTTTGATTTTTAATTCAATTGATTCTATTAAGTTGATACTTACTTTGCAATCTTGTGTTTCTTTTAAATTCTTTATTGTTTATGCGTAGGTCCCAAAATCCGGAGCTTATTCCTTACAACTCAAACTCGGAAAGGCTAGTGAGGCGAACAAGAAGAAGAACCCCTATGGAGGGTCAAGGGGATGGACCCGTAAACGGACTTGAAGGAACGGTGGTCAATGAAAGAAGGGAAAGAAATAGGGAGAACCGTGGGAATGATAATGTAATTAATCAAGGTGGTGGGGATCAAGGAGATCCGAATGGTGGAGAGAGGGAGACTCTAAATGGAGGGGATAATATTAATTTGGGGTTCGAATATCGGTTCAATCGCTTTGGGCAACCACCAAACCAAGCAAATGGAGAAAGGATGACCATTAGGGACGCCGTTAACCCTAATGTTGGAGTCATGCATCATGCCATCCGTCCACCACCGGTAGAGAACGAAAATTTTGAGATCAAGCCACCTCTCATCCACTTGATCCAAAATATGGTCCAATTTCATGGTTTGCCCGCGGAGGACCCTCATGAACACTTGGCTCAAATCTTGAATGTGTGCAATACCGTTCAAATTCGAGGTTGCCACCCGGATGCAATTTTGCTAAGGCTTTTCCCTTTTTCATTGAAGGATAGAGCTAAACATTGTTTGAATTCTCTACCGCCGGGATGCATCACCACATGGAGGCAATTAACTGATAGATTTCTCACTAAGTATTTTCCTCCTTCAAAAACGGCAAAGATGAGAAATGATATCAATGCATTCCAACAACTACCGGAGGAGTCATTTTACGATGTTTGGGAAAGATTGAAGGAATTGGTTCGAAAGTGCCCACATCATGGCCTTTCGGAAGCTCTGATTATCCAAACCTTCTACATGGGTCTTCTACTAACTTACCGGTTAGCACTTGATTCTTCGGCCGGTGGGACTTTGATGAATTTAACCTCGGACGAAGCATATGACAAAATCGAAGATATGGCCACTAGTTGTAATAGTTGGGGGCGAGAGAATACTACATCTCAAAGGAAGCAAGCAGGGACTTATGATTTAAACAAGGTGGACGCCTTAGAAGCACAAGTAGCGGCCATGACGAATCAACTTGCCATGATGAAAGCAGCTCCAACACAACAACCACAGCCGGCAAATGCCGTGGATTGCACAATGGCTAGTGGGGGAGTTGAATTGGAAGAAGGATGTACCCGGACCTTGAACATATGTGCTATCTTGGAAATTTCAACCGGAACAACAACCCTTATTCCACCACTTACAATCCGGGATGGAGGAACCACCCTAATTTTCAATGGAAGCAAGACCAAGGTAACTCTCCAAATTATGGAAATTTTGGTGCTAACAAATTTGTAGGTGCAGGACCTCCCGGATTTAATCAACAAAATCCACCTCAACAAGCTCAAGAGAAGAGATCCATTACGGAAGAATTGCTTAGTCAATTAATGAAGACGCAAACCCAATTCATGCAAAACCAAGTTCAAGAGAACAACAATACTAGAGCCTCAATCAAGAATCTAGAAGTTCAACTTGGTCAAATTGCACAATCGGTAAATGCTAGGCAAGCTGGAAGCCTACCTAGCGACACTCAAAATAATCCAAGAGATGACAAGGGGAAATGCAAGGAAGTAAATGCAGTTTCATTGAGAAGTGGAAAGAAGCTACCGAGGAGAGAAGTAAAGGAGACAAACACCTCACAAGGTGAGACTAGTCAAACACCCCAAGAAGAAATTCCTCAAGACGATGAGTTGGCTAGGGAAAGTGAGGCAACACCAAGTGATAGCAACAAGGAGGAGGTCACCAAGAAGAAATGGTCCGAACACGTCCCTCCACCACCCTTTCCGAGCCGGTTGCATAAAAAGCACCAAAGGGAACAATTCGAAAAATTCATGGAGATCTTCAAGAAGCTCCATATCAACCTTCCCTTTGCCGAGGCTCTTGAGCAAATGCCACATTGGGTGAAGTTCATGAAAGACACCTTGACAAGGAAAAGGAAATTCCTTGACCAAGAGACAGTTCAACTTACCAAGGAATGTAGTGCCATCATTCAAAAGAAGCTTCCGGAAAAAATGGAGGATCCGGTGAGTTTCACAATCCCTTGCACTATAGGAAACAATTTCTTTGGTCGTGCTCTTTATGATCTTGGTGCAAGCATTAACTTAATGCCCTTCTCAGTGTATAAAAAGTTGGGATTGGGAGAATGCCAACCAACATCGGTTCTTCTACAATTAGCGGACTCTTCCAAAAGAAGACCAATGGGAGTGATTGCGGATGTGGTGGTAAAGGTAGACAAGTTCATCCTACCCGTGGACTTTGTCATCCTTGACATGGAGGAAGACCGGGAGATCCTAATTATTTTTGGAAGACCATTTCTATCAACAGGGGAGACCGTGATAGATGTGAAGAAGGGGGAGTTATCCATGACCATTGAAGGAGAGTCCATAAAATTCAACGTTTTGAAGGCAATGAGATATCCGGTTGAAGAAGAGGATTGCTATAGAATGGAAGTCAAAGAAGAGCAATTCGACTACTCATGTCATGGGGCTAGAGATGTGCTTGAAGTGGCAATATTCAATGCTAGTGAAGATGTCTCTAATGAGGTAAAATCCTTGATCCATGATTTAGATTTCTCACCCATTGTAGAGAATTGTGTTTTTGAGCAGGTAAGATCCTCACAAACAATCAAAGCCTCAATTGAGGAACCACCCACCTTGGAGCTATAGCCTCTTCCAAGTCACTTGAAGTACGCTTATCTCGGTGATAACGCTACCTTACCAGTCATCATAGCCGCGGATTTGGATGGAGGTCAAGAAAGGAAGCTTATACAAGTCCTCAAATCACATAAGGAGGCAATTGGTTGGACTATAGCCGACGTCAAGGGCATTAGTCCACATTAGCATGCATAAAATACTCATGGAGGAGGATTTTAAACCCACCTTTGAAGCACAAAGGCGACTCAACCCAAACATGAAGGAAGTGGTCAAGAAAGAGGTACTAAAACTTCTCGATGCAGGTATAATCTATCCAATCTCTGATAGTGCTTGGGTGAGTCCGGTACAATGTGTACCAAAAATGGAGGAATTACGGTGGTAGAAATTGAAAGCAATGAGTTGATACCTACTAGGGTAGTAACCGGTTGAAGAGTGTGTATAGACTATAGAAGACTCAACAAGGCCACTAGGAAGGATCATTTCCCTCTCCCGTTCATAGATCAAATGCTTGATAGACTAGGTGGACATGAATATTATTGATTCTTAGATGGCTACTCGGGCTACAACCAAATAGCTATAGACCCACTAGACCAAGAGAAAACCACCTTCACATGCCCTTACGACACCTTCGCTTACCAAAGGATGCCCTTTGGTCTATGCAACGCACCTGCCACTTTCCAACATTGCATGATGTCCATTTTTTCGGATATGGTTGAGCAATCGATAGAGATATTCATGGACGATTTTTCGGTTTTTGGAATAAATTATGATGATTATTTGAAAATTTTGGAAAGAGTATTGGTGAGATGTGAGGAAACTAACTTGGTGCTAAATTGGGAGAAATGCCACTTTATGGTGAAGGAGGGCATAGTATTAGGCCATAGAGTTTCTAAAAAGGGGTTAGAAGTAGACAAGGCAAAGATTGAGGTCATAGAAAGGCTACCACCGCCTACTTCGGTTAAGGGTGTGAAGAGCTTTCTAGGGCATGCAGGGTTCTATAGGAGGTTCATTAAAAAATTTTCCCATATCACAATACCTCTATGTTACTTGCTCGAAAAAGATGCACCTTTTTGCTTTGATGATTCTTGCTTACAAGCATTTCAGGTTTTGAAGGAGAAATTAATTTCGGCTCCTGTCATCATCTCGCCGTATTGGTCCTTACCATTTGAATTGATGTGTGATGTAAGCGATTTCGCGGTAGTGGCAGTCTTGGGGCAAAGAAAAGAGAGGGTGTTCTATACCATCTATTATGCAAGCAAGACTTTGACCGGAGCTCAATTGAATTACACTACAACCGAAAAGGTGCTATTGGCGGTTATTTTTGCTATGGACAAGTTTAGGTCCTATTTGATTGGATGTAAGGTTGTAGTGTACACGGATCACGCCGCCATTCGCTATTTGATGGAAAAGAAGGACACCGAGCCTAGGTTGATTCGTTGGGTGCTTCTACTTCAAGAGTTCGATTTGGAAATCAAGGATAAGAGAAGGACCGAAAACCTTGTAGCCGATCACCTTTCTAGATTAGAGAATGGGAGCAAGGATGATGGAATAATCAAGGAGACATTTCCGGATCAGCAGCTCTATGCACTAAAAAAATCTCAAGATCCTTGGTATGCGGATTTGGTAAACTACATTGTGTGTGGGATTGTGCTGGAAGAACTTTCGTATCATCAAAAGAAAAAGTTCTTCCATGAAGCAAAGAAGTATGTTTGGGACGAGCCTTATTTATTTAAGAGAGGGGCGGATCAACTCCTTAGAAGATGCATCCCAGTAGAAGAGACACGGGAGATAATCAAGAGTTGCCACTCATCTGAATATGGTGGCCATTTTTCTTGCGACCGAACTGCATCAAAAATCCTTCAAGCAAGTTTTTTCCGGCCTTCTCTTTTTAGTGACACTAAATTATTTATTGCTCAATGTGATAGGTGTCAAAGAACCGGAAACATCTCAAGGAAGCATGAGATGTCTCAAAGGGGAATCCTAGAGGTGGAGTTGTTCGATGTTTGGGGGTTTGGATTTCATGGGGCCTTTTCCCCCATCTTTTGGAAATGTCTACATTTTAGTGGGGGTGGACTATGTATCCAACTGGGTAGAAGCTAGTGCAGTGCCAAGAAATGATGCTAAGGTGGTTGAAAAATTTCTCCGGAAGAACATATTTACAAGATTTGGGGTTCCACGTGCATTGATAAGCGATGGGGGAACACATTTTTGCAATCACCATATAGAACGGTTATTGAAGAAGTATGACGTTCACCACAAGGTCACTACCGCTTACCACCCACAAGCAAGTGGACAAGTTGAGGTATCAAATCGTGAGCTAAAGGGGATCCTAGAAAAGACGGTTGGGAGCTCTAGGAGGGATTGGAGTACAAAACTTGATGATGCTCCTTGGGCATACCGCACCGCATTCAAGACCCCAATTGGAATGTCACCATTCAAGTTGGTTTATGGAAAAAGTTGCCATCTTCCGTTGGAACTAGAGCATAAAGTATTTTGGGCAACAAAGTTGCTAAATTTTGATTTAGCAAAGGCGGGAGAAAGGTGAATGCTCCAATTGGAAGAGATGGAGGAGTTTAGGAATGATTCTTATGAAAATGCTAGAATTTACAAAGAGAAAACCAAAAGATGGCATGATAAGATGATTCAAAGAAGGAACTTCAAACCGGGACAACAAGTGTTGCTATTCAATTCAAGATTGAAGTTGTTTCTCGGAAAACTGAGATCAAGGTGGTCGGGCCCATTTACAGTCAATCAAGTTTATCCATCCGGAGCGGTGGAGGTGAAGGATGAAAGAGACGGGAACCTTTTCACGGTTAATGGGCAGCATTTGAAGGTCTATCAAGGAGGTGACACCTCATGGAAGGCGGTTCACTTCCTAGATGATGCATAGAATGGTTGTTCGTCGATCTTAACGATGTTAAACAAAGCCTTGTTGTATTATTAGTTTTCTTTTTCACCCCAATTTGAGATCTTTTGAGTTGAAATAGTGCAGGTAAAGAGTAGAGTCGGAGTTGCTAGCTTGAAGGGGTAAAAGGGCAAGATTTCCAGCTGTTTCAGAGGCCTAGGCGTCCTGGTCTACGGCCTGGTTAGGAAACCAGGGTGCTTAACAGGACTCATAAGAAGACAATCAGGTAATTTCCAGTCCCCGCTTAAGAATTTACAGGAGAAATTCATATAAGTCAGAGACTTATCAGCGGTACTGAACTTAAGAACCTCTAAGTACTGTACAGTGTATGAGTGAAGTTCAATGTTCGTGAGGTTCTTAAAATTTTCTTCATACGTGCTTGTGAAACACTAGAATCACATTTGCCTTGGTAAGTAACTCTGATTCTTAAAGTGACTAGTGTATTGAGTGAGTAACCTCTAGGATTCTGAGAGATCAAACACTTATGAGAGACTACAGTGAGGAAGTAGTTTCAAAACTCAAATACTTGGATCTTCTCAGATACTTTGCCACATGAAGAAAATGACCAGTTTTGAATTAGTTGATTAGAAATTTTGAAAGAAGAGCTGGTCACTGTTTGGAGATTTTTCAAAACATATTAGATGGATTGCTTTGAATTATGATATAAGTTTGCACTGATTGCTGTCTCAATAGATTTTAAGTCAGTTTGCTTCAGGACAAGCAAAAGGCTAAGTTGGGGGTAATTGATAAGTCTAGAATTTACCTATGTTTTAGCATAGTTTATGAGCTTGAATATAATGAAATTGAGTTTAAATGATGAGATATTGAATACATTTCTACTAATTCAAGGCTATTAGTGTTGAGACAGGGACTTGGATGAAAAGTTGTGGAAAAGAAGCTAAAACATGCAAATTCAGAAGAAAGAAGGACCAAATCAGAATTTCATCCAAAGTCAACAAACTGGCGAAATGATTTTGCTAAGAAAAGAATTCGCCTGAAGACGTTGCCATGATTTGGAGTAAAGGGCGATGCAGTAGGCGATATAAATAAGATTTCGCCTCGAATAGTTAAACATGGAAGGCGAATCAGAAGTTCCTCGCCTTCGTATAACGCCATCCTGGCAGAAATTTAGGCGATAAAGATTGAACTTCGCCTGCCTTGAGGTGATAGCTCAGCCGATGAAGGGGAATTGCCTAAGAAGATCTTAACTGGATAACAACGGGCGACATTTGATGAGACATCGCCTAAGAAGATCTTAACTGGAAGAGTGTTTTGGCGAAAAATGTCAACTCGCCTGAGCATCAGGCGATGTAATGTGGCAACATTAAGAACATTTCGCCTTGAAAGATTGTTAACTTGGCGATCAAGACAAGCGAGACTTGAAGAAGTCGTTTTGTTCAGGCGAAGGAACAGGCGACATAAATGGAGAAAAATGTTACTTCGCCAATTTGTGTTTCTTTGTCGATTTTATTTCAAAATTGCCACTGAGCCAAACTTTATAAATAGGAGCTCAGATGAAGTAGGTGTGTGAAGTTTTTTAGAGAAAAAAAGTTTAGACGATTGATTTTCACTCTTGACATTATGATATACTTTAAGAGAAATTCTAGATTCTTCTATACGCTTTATTCAACATCTTCAGAGAAGTTTCTTGAAGAAGTTTTGTACTCTGTTTTTGTTGATCATTAAGATTTAGCTTGAAGATTGTGAAGCAACAACTGTGAAAGAATCTAGCTTCAATCTTCCTTGGTAAGATTTAGATCTTGAAGCATGTCGATGATGATTTCTGTACTTGATTGGATATGCTGAAGTAGATGTGCTAGCTAAAAGCTCTGTTGATTTTTTGAATCTTGATGCTGATTATCATTTCAATTGTAATGTTTCTTGTTCAATCATGGCCAGATCTACTTGATTTCATGAGCTAATTGAATTACAAGAGCGAGAGTTACGTAATATTGTTAATCTGAGATTTGATTTAGACCAGAGATGGCGATTAGGTTTCAGATCTGAGAACAGAGGATCGTAGTGCTAGAGATAGACTACAGATCTATTTTTCTACAGATTGTCCTTATCAATTGTATAGGTTGTAGTATAGAGATATATGCAACTATATAATTGAGATCTGTTAAATTGAATTGAGAGATCTTTTAACAGATCACTGATGATGATCTAGAAGGTAAATCGGTGAATTAAGATGAAACTTGCATGAGAAGTTAATTGATAACAGATTTAGCGAATCAGTTTATTCATTGTTAAGATCAATTGCAGAATAGAGTGCTGACTTGAATTTTCATTGAATGAATGTCATTAGTAACTTTTACTTCATATCAATTCCATGATTCGTATGATTCATTTTGTATAAAGATTCTTTTAGCAATTCAGTATAAATCTTAGTCTCAATCATGCTTATTAGCTTACAATCCCTGTGGAGACGATATCTAAAATACTACATTAGACATTGATAGATAGGAATTTTGATTGATTACTGTGAATTCTAAATATCAGTTGAGTTTTCATATACTCAGCATACAAAAATTTCTTCAGTCAATTTCCACACCATCAGTAGGTCGACGGATTAATTAGTGAGTCAAAATCCACTAATTTTTCAAAAAGCCCATCAAACCCATTTAGAGCTCACACAATTAGAATACACCCAACCACACTCTAAATAAACCCTAATAAAAGCCTTATCAAAATCTCTCTCTTGCCAAGACACTATTCATCTTCTTCTTCACACCATCATTCATACGTAAACTACACAACCTCCATTAACACCTTTTAAACAACCATCCCACTCCATACACTTCCAACCCAATACTCTAAAATCCTTGCCAACACTCTAGGAAGGTCTCCACTCACTCACATCATCATCCATATTTGGTAAGAACACAACTCACTTTAATGGAGTTTTAATGGTTGTGGTGCTCAAGCACCATTTATTGTGCAATTAATACTATTGAACGAAATAGATACTTCCATAGAGTAGTTTTGTTATTAAATTCTCTAAAGACCATTTTGAGTAGAGCCCTAGAGTAGTTATGTGTCACCAATTAGTTAATTAATGTTATGTTGTGGTATACTGTTGTGATTGTATTATGTGCGTTGCCATTAGGCAATATTAGTGATGGGGCGCACCAACCAAAAGCGAGCTAGCTTTTGGGTCTTTGTAGGAAAGGTTAGCAAACTCTTTTTAAGCTCTATATATTGAGTGTTGTTTTTTTATTGTGTGATTCCATAAATTGGTTAAAAGCATGCTTGCCTTAATTGCTATATGCATAATATGAGATGATGAGTTGTGGATATGGATGATTGATTCTAATGTTGCAAATATGCATGATTGTTGAATAATGATGAATTAATGCTTATGGAACCTTGGTTGCTTAATTTATAATCATGAGATTCTACATGTGTGTGGTGTAGAAATAGCTACATGAGTTCGGAAATGATTTATTGAAATGAAACGTGTTGGATTTATGTGTTTAATCCACCTCTTGTTGAAAGGCTAAAGAAATGCGGGTTGAACCTTAAATAATTGGTTGATTAAGGTGTTGTGTTGTGTGAGTTCATTAATGAATTAAATGCCCTTATTTGTATCTAATTAGTGAAGGTAGTTGCATGTCGAGAATTCTCAACATGTGTATAAATGAACATTAAATTGGCATTGGGGTAAAAAACGAACAAATTGTGTGACGATTCCTAATGGGTGTGATGGCACCACAGCCTTCGGGCTCAACGAATGAATACAAAGGTAGATGACCGACTCGAGGTAGACTAAATCAACTCTATGGATTATTGGTCTTCGGACCCCAATGAGAGCTTGGCTCTAAAATGATAAATTCAACCCTAATGACCCAATTTCACTAAATATGTTAGAACTAAGGGCAACTAAATGAAAACTAATGAGTGAATGTTATATTGTCATGCTTGGCTCTTTTAAATGTTAGACTAAATACTTGGCTGAGAATTTGAGATTGGCGATAAATTTATACTTGGTCTTGATTGAATTGTCATGTGTAAATGGACTTAAAAATTGTTGAATTATGCCTCTATAAGGGTCTTGGATTATTGCTGGAATTGTTGTAGTTTTGGGTTGAAATTTTTGGGTTTAAATCTTCTCAGACCTAAGCTAAAAATGTCTATCATCGAGCTATAATTCAGTCCTCAGTTTGATACTGAGTTTGAATAGAATGTCAATTTTTGTGTCAAGTTTTATATCAGGCTACAGTTTGGTATGCAATTCGAACAGAACGTCCATTTTTGTGTTAAGTCATATACCGGTAATCCAGTTCGGGCAAAAAGCCCAGTTTTGTATAAAGTCTCATACCAAATTATAGTATGGTATGCAGTTCGGGCATGAAGCCCAGTTTTGTGTAAAGTCCCTTACCGAATTATAGTATGGTATGAAATTCGGTATGCAATTTGTCCAGAAGCCTGAGTCAACCAAATTTCTCCTGTTACCAAATTACATTATGTATGTAAGGTATACAATTTGGTTAGATTTTCTACCTAGCCGTTTTTTTATGATTTTGAGTCACGATTGTGCATGTTGTCTAACAACTTCCAAGATCTTAGTTGTTCTTCATCATTACCTATTGAATTGATCAATGTTGGACTATTATTTGATATGAATAGCTAGAAATGCATATTGTGTGACATGAATAGTAAATTAATGAATTTGATGGAGTTTCTTGGAGATCATAATGCATTCCTCATGTTTTCTTTCATATTGTTACACTTGTTTATGTGGGAATTGTGACTCCCTTATTGCTAGAATAATTTGCAAACAACTCATGAGACTTGTGTATCAAATATTATTATACCATACCTTGAACTTGTTACTTATGATATTCATGAGGACTATTTGAACATGCATTTGAGATGTGATTATGATTATATGCATGTGTTCTATAATCAAGGTTTAATGCATGCATATGAACTGATGAAAAGGCTATAGCTAAGAAAGAACGTGTATGCACTAGTACATATGGCCTTCCGGCCCTCGCACCATGGTTCGCCATAGGCGGGGTTGGGACATCACAACTACAACTTCAATCTCAACATCGTTTTCGACCCTTTTTCCATATCCATCAACAACGAGCACAATCTAATGAGTCACGTCCTATCGCTGCCAAAAATTTAAACCATAAGAAAGATTTGTCTCATTAATCCACTAATATGCATGTTACTAAGCTCGTAAAATGTATTATCTCGCTTTCAATTTTCTTATGGTTTTAATTAGGTGAAGAAACTAGTTTTTTTTTCAACAATTAAAGTCTTTATTTCTTCTTCACACTTTGGATTTTGGCTTTTAATTTTTTAGTATGGATAGAAATATAAGTGTTACATTTTAAGCAATTGGATTTTGAATTTCTGTATTTGGATTTATTTGTCTCCCAAAATTTGATATGACCTATTTGATTTAAAGTTCTGAAACATGTAAAGATTTGATACTTGGGAAATTTTTTTTAGGCAATAAAAAATTTAATTATACAATTGTAGGGCTATTTTGAAAAGTTTGCAAAACTAAACTTTGAATTTCACTCCATGGACCATTCATAGACTGTGACCGAAGTTCACAGACTGTGAGGTAGTTTACAGAATCTATAAATAGTTAAACTTTAGAGGTATTTTGGAAACTAGGCTTATGGAGTGAAAACCAAACTTTAAAAATTTGTTTTTGTATATTTTTTAAAACGTGCCTATAATTGTAATTTGATGTTTAAAAGGTCTGGTTAAAAGAATTATCACTTGATAATTTATTAATTTGATTACATTGATTGTGTTCAATTTTTGTTAAACTGATATGAAGTAGCGAGTCTAATTATATTCTTTTTGGCAATGGAAAAAAAAAACTTGAAAACCACTACACTACTTTGTAAAAAAATAATAATAATAAGTAGTGAAAATGTTAACAAATTTGTATCGAACAATGGATTTGATTAATTTTAATGGTGGAAAATGGTTCGGATTCATTTCACCATCAATTTAAAAGAGATTAAAATAAATTAAGTTTAATTTTCTAGAATTTAAATTAGTAGGTACTAATTTATTTAATTTGTAATTACTTATATGTTCTGAAAACTAATAGAATATGCACAGTTAACCTAACCGTATATGACAACAAAGTGGAGAATGGAAAAGAATTATGGATGGAGTGATAAAATGGAGGGAAAATCCAAACTCTCATGGGAATTTTTGGACTATTTCTTAATTTAAAGTTTCAAATGACTAGAGGTGAAATCCTCTATTGTTTTAATGATGCTTCCGCGGTACGATTGATATAATATAATATTTTGATGAAATGAATTGAACAATTGGAAATAATATGGAGAGAAAAACCAAATATATTAAAGATTTAATAAAGCATCAAACTTTATGGGTCTCACTGGGATGGGGTCAAAAGCTCACCATTTAGTTAATTAATTAAAGTTCAATGGCTATCACAACAAGTTTAAACCACATTAGTGAGTAAGGCCAGTGAACTCCAAAATAGGTGTGAATTTAATTATTACTCGTTACTCAGGATATGTTATTCAAAATGAGAATAAAGCATGAACTTATGAGACATCATTGCAAATGATGAGGAAGGATTAATCCTTAACCCTAACCTAAATTGATTTTTTAGAACCATTTATGATAGTTTGTTTTCTTTGATTTTATTTTAAATTGCTGAAATAAATAATTTTTTTCTCATTTTTACTGGACAAATTTGACATGAAAATTAAACTAATAATTAAAATTAAACACCAAAGTAATCAAAGATAAAGTACAAAGAAAGAGTAAAGTAAAGAGATACAGATTTTTCATGGTTTGCCACTTTGGCTAATCCACAGCAGCTGGGATTTTATTTCACTATGATATAATCTCTTATTATAAGTAGATCTAGAGAAACAAATATTTATATGTCTAGTAGAATAAAAGATATAAAAACTGCTTAACAAAGCACTTCAATTATATGGGTTTAGTGTATACCCCAAAATCTATTATCAAAGTCCATATCGAAATAATTCTCCTATTTGAAGGCAGATCAAGTCAACCCCAATATTTTTATTTCCATGTCAATGCACCAAAACACCAACATTGACTCCACCTATTCGTAATATCTCTCATACTAGTGTGGTAGTAAACCAATTGAAATGTTGCACAATCCTAGTTTCCCAGAATCAATACATTTAGTCAACATGTGTATTAGATTCTTGGCACCCTCAATTTTCTTCAAACATGTCTCACATTCTTCCATAAAACTACGAGTGAAATGGTACCTATGCCAAATGTATTTGGTTCTAAAATGATACATTGGGTTCTTCACCAACTGAATGGCACTTTGATTGTCAATAAAGAGAATACTTTCATAGTGCTTCTTACCTAATTCCTCCAAATAATCTCCTTACCAGCTTAAGCTATTGCAATATATTCAACTTCTGTAATAAAATAGAAACACACTTTAAAAGTTTAGACATCTAACTTATTATTACCTCATCAACAATGTAAACATATCCAAATGGACTTCTAATAAAGTCCATATCCCCACCAAGATCAACATCAAAAAAATCCTTTAGTACTAGCTTGTCATTCCCAAAATAAAATAAGGTTTAGTTATTCCTTACAAGTATCTCAAAAGCCTCTTAACAACTTCCAAATGATGTTTTCCTATATTTGATATATATCTACTAACAGCTCCTTAACAAGTGCTATATCAAATCTAGTGTAGAGCACAACATACATTAAACTTCCAAGTTTAGAAGCATAAGATATATTTATCATGTTCACGTTTCTCAGTTGTCTTGAATGATTTGCTAATTTTACAATTTTCTATGATTTGCTTAAGGAAAACTCCTATGTTTAACATTATCAACTCGAAACCTAGAAAACCCCATCTCAATGTATTTTTTCTGGGATAAATTTAAAATTATTTCAGACCTGTCCTAGGAAATCCTAATCCCTAGAATCTACTTTGTTGCATCCATATCCTTCATATTAAACTCCAATGAAATTTTTTCTTTTGAGATTATTTATCTTCATACTCAAAGAAATCAACATATCATCCACATACAAGAGTAAAATAACACAAAAGTCAATGATTTTCTTGAAATAACAACATTGATCATTTTCACTCATATAAAAATTGTTGTTGTACATGAAAAAGTCAAACTTTTTATACCACTGTCTTAGAGCCTGTTTTAACCTATACAAATGCCTCTTAAGCTTACACACCACGTTTTCCTTACTCGGAACCTCATAACCCTCAAGTTACTGCATATTAATTTCTTCTTCCAAATTTCCATGTACAAATTTTATTTTATATCCATATGCTCAAGATGCAATTTTTCTGTTGTAATAGTACTCAATAAAATTATGATTATATTTAATTTCACAATATGAAAGAATATTTTAGTATAATAAATATTTTTCCTTTGTGAGTACCCCTTTAACAACTAATTCAGTCTTGAACTTAACTTTATCATCAGGTTCTATCTTAATCCTGAATACTCACTTATTTAACAAGGCTTTCTTCCCTGCAGACAAATCAGTTCATTCCCAATTCTTCCTAACTGACCATATCGAATCATTTATGGCTTACTCCCATTTGATTGAATCCTTCACTTGCAAAGCCTCATCAAAGGATTCTAGTTTCCTTCCATCAGTTAATAATAAATAATGTAAAGATGGAGAAGCCCGTTTTGATATTCTCATAATTTTGATACATCTCCTCAACACTATTAGGTGTGACTAGCTCTAAATTTTGTTATACTATAGTGTTTTCTTGATTATCCTACTACAATATCACATTGTGAATTTTCTTGCAACTTAACCTAAACTCCCAATTTTTCAGCATCTTCAGAATGTACCCCAATCTTATCCTTATACAAGATATTCTCATCAAATATCACATCACAATATCTCAAAATCTTCTGATTCTTATCATCCCAAAATCTATACACAAATTTAGAACCATACCAAATAAAGTGGCACTTTACAACCATTATATTAACATTATCTCTCTATTCAGGATCAATATGAACATAGGTAGTATCTACTATAACATAATTTATTAATATAGGTTATTTTAAAAGGCAATGGATTGATATTCATTATAGTTAACCTTCTAAATACTTTTCCACGAATAGGGAAAAAAAGTTCAAGCTTCTATGTATGGTAAAGATATTAAACTCTTCAGAGATACTTTGATGTTACATCGTACCTATTAAATATTGAACCCATATATGAGCTTATTGACATCAAGATACCAAATTTTCAATAATGCAAAGAACTACTAATGGATAATTGACGAGAGTAATTAAGTTAAAGAAGCCAAAATTGAGACATCAGTAGTGCTGCCATCCTTCGGTTTTGTGAAGCTCAAAGATTTTGAAAAAAATCAAAAAAAAGGCACCACCCAAATCAATAATATTTAATATATTCATTTACCATTTAACTACCTACTTTGTGCATTACCAAATTCAATTTAAGCTAATGTTATTTATAATTACTTAAATTCGTATTATTTGTCTACTTTCATAGGTAACTAGCACTAGTCATTGATATTCTACCTCCATAGAAAATTTTGAAAACTTTTGGATTATCAGATGTTCAAGAGATGGTATTGATCAATTAAGAGTAAGTATACTACTTTATTTAAAATCAATCTTAGATAATAAATTTTAACTATCATATAATTATTCTTTCAGATTAAAATAAAATTATTTGACTAATTGAGATCAATTTTTAAACAATGAAATCATACAAATTGCTATGTTGGTGGTCAAAAATCAATCATCATTGCATCAAAAATCAAAGTTGTATCATAGAATGGTTTAAATCAACTCTATCTTCAACATTTGTATTTGATACTTCTATTTTCAAATAAATTAAATTCCTCACAATTTTATTTATTTTACTCACAACTTTCAACTCTATTATAGGCACATTTTTATCAAGTATATCCAATAACTCATTCATCATTAATCCGGATAATGCCGAAGTAAAAATGCTACGTCGTTATTGGAAAGTCAAGCACTAACTTACTTACTTTTATTACTGGAAAAAAATGCATAACTTACATAAATCTTTTTTTTCCATACCCTTACCAAATAAAAATTTGCTTTAAACAATATTCGACACAAATTCATATATGGACTCTAGTTGTAGCTCGAATTTGTTAGGTACAAAAGAAATTGTGGAAATCAATGAGTTGTAGAATTTGATTTCGCATATAATAGTTTATCCTAGTGAAAAAGTTCTAATATTTTCAATTTTTTAAGATGATTAATAATAACCATATATACACATTATTATATAAAAGTTGAGATTCACTACTGTCAAAATCTTCAACTGAAAATATTGGTATATGTATTGTGGTCACTACAACAATAACGTAAAAGTCAACTATAATGAAATGTTCACATGTTCACTACAGACGAGAATACTAGGCAGAAACAAGGTATAATTCATAAACGTATAAATAAATACGTTAGAAACTCACTTAACTACTGAATTTTATCTACATAATGCGACTGGAACTCAAAGTACGAGATTAATCAACATCAATTCCTGCAACTTTGTATAGAGATGATGCCGAAATGGTGTTAACATATTTGCACAGCAAAAACACTGATGAGGTTAAAATCTCTCCCCCTCTCTTAAAATATGTTAGTTTATAATCACTTAACTTTATAAATACTAATTGAATTTGATTAATTATTTCAACCTTCTATTAACTTATCATTATATTTCCCTTCATATATCACAATTCACAGCATAGAGTTGTAGATATTGCAAATATTACAACAGTTTGCAATCCAACATAATATCTAATCCGCATCAAAACATCTAAAATGCATCTACAAAACAATAGAATAGTCAACACATTTAAATGAAATTTAACGTGTCAACAAAATTAAATTTAATTTAACATGTCAAGAATGCGAAATATACCTAAATATACCTACTACCTGAAATAAAAAAATCCAAATAAATCTAATATTACATAAACTTTTTTTTTAAGTACCCGATATTGTATATTATGTATTGTCGCATGTCAAAGGTATATGTAGGTGCAACTGCATGCACCTTTTTAATTTTTTACTGTATTTTTTTCTAACTTTTTAGAAGTTTTCACTCAAATCATCTTATTTAAAAAATAAATAACTATATATTTTGTTTCTATATATATATATATATAATACTCTCTGTGGTGGGAAAATAACCATAAGACATCATAGTCGAAGGTCAGAACATGCAAAGACAATCACGATCCTTAACCAAGATCGGCCGAAGAATGAAGAGGTGCCCTAAAACTACGCTCGGCCGAAAGGGAACCAAAAGCCCTGGGAACGTCAGAATCAACTCGACCGAAAGGGGCCAAAAGTTCATGAAACGTCAGAGTCTGGCTCGACCGAAATGGCCAAAGGTCCAATGCAGATTCAACTCGGCCGAGCCCAACAGAGCTCAAACCAGAGCACACCAGCCCACCGAATGATTACCTAACTGAACGAGGATTCCCAGAGCCCAATCGGAAAAGGAAGACTTATCATGCTAGGCTTAGGATTCCTAAAGCCCATCTGATAAAAGAAGACCAAGCCCAAAAAGGAGACCGAATTCAAGGGAAACAAGGAGTCCCAATCCAAATAGAAATAGGACCCAAATATCTCCTATAAATAGGGGATAGGGATGATTGTAAAAGGATCCGATTTTTACTCGTTAGAACAAAACTCTGTGAGACCATATCTATAAGCTGTTTAGCTACTTTATTCAAGCAATCTTAGCCTAATATTTGGCTGTGGTTTATTTGGCACCACAGTTTGGCGCCCACCGTGGGGCTCGAACCTCACACACAAGGTTAAGGTTTCTTGAAAATTCCAAATTCCATCTACAACTATTCTCCACATCTGTTTTTATCAGACATGGCTCCAATAAACCCTAATACCACCGACGTGGAAGACCAAGTTCCGAAGACACCTGAGGAACAGCTGGCAATCCTGACAGAGATGTTGAAGAAGGCTGAAGAAGAGAAGGAACAATGGAAGAAAGAAGCGGAATCCAGAAGGAAATCTACGGACCTCATCAAGGAAAAAGCCCGGCAACCGAACCGGAAATACTCTCCCCTCCGGAAGCGCAAGCTCAACTTTGAGGACTCCAACGGGGAGACATCAGAGGAAAGTGATGGGTCGACGCAAGGCCGCAAAAACATTGATCGTCACGATACAAGCAGTTCCGACGAAGGGGCCGGACGCCCAAAATCAACCCGCAAGGACCGAGAAAGGCGTCGTGACCAAGAAATCAGAGAACTCAAAGACTTAGTACAAAGAACCTCAGGAAGACGGATCACGATGAGGTCGTCGACAATGCGATATTCCGACATGCCCTTTACATCATGGATCCTAGAAACAAAGATGCCCAAAAGATTCACAATTCCAAACATGAAGCCGTATGATGGGACAACAGACCCTGAGGACCATATCGCCGGATACAAAAATCGCATGGGGACTTGCAATATCCCAGAAGAAGATATGGAAGCAATTATGTGTAAGAGTTTTGGTTCCACCTTGACAGGAACCGCCCAAAGGTGGTATTCGGCCCTACCAGAGAAGAGCATCAAGTCATACTCATCATTGGTCACCAAATTCGTGAACCACTTCTCAGATAGCAGAAAGAAGGAGAAAGACGTAGATGATCTATATGATCTAAAACAAGGGAGCACCGAAAATCTCAGACAATATGTAAGAAGATTCAAGGAAACCAAAATGGCCATTCCCGACTGCCGAGACAAGAGCGCCACCAAAGCTTTCATCAAGGGCTTGCTGAAGACTTCCAAGTTCTACGAAAGCTTAAAGTTAATCAAACCCCACACTTTTGAAGAAGTTCTGGAAAGAGCCGAAGACGCAATGGAATATGAAGAGGAGCTCCAGCCCAGAAATCATAGAAACTCCCAAAATACACCAGGCTCCCGCGGCCGAAACAGTACTGCAAATTTCGGCCGAACTGAAAGACCAAGAAACGACTTAAAGGAGTCTGATCGCAGCGGCCCATCTAGACCGGATTATACCGGCCGCAATTCCTCGAGACCAGATTACCCCGAACACAGCCGGAGGAGAAAAGAACTGCTACCTTACCCACTCACCATTCCCACAAGAGAAACCCTTGCAATTCTCAAAGGGATGGAGGACAGAGTCAGATGGCCCGACAAACTAGTGAACCCCGCAGGAACATGGAAAGACAAATCACGATACTGCCAGTTCCATGGAGACCATGGCCACAACACCGACGACTGTTGGACTCTTAAGAGAGAAGTCGCCGAGCTGATAAAAGCAGGTCACCTACGAGAATATCTATCCGAAAAGGGGCGAGAAATAGCGGCCGAGGCCGATAAAAATCGCCGATCTCCAAAAGCGAACCCAGTCGCAAACGCGGAAGAAGAAAGGGTGATCAACATGATCGCAGGGGGATCCGAGATATGCGGATTAACCAGCTCGGCAGCAAAAAGAAAGTTGAGAAACTCCCTCAGTATTTATAGTATCAGAGACGGACCCACGGCCGACAACTATTCTATCACCTTCACAGAAGAAGAGGCCAAAGGGATCAACGCGCCGCACCACGACGCGTTAGTGATCAAAATCTCAATAGCAAACTTAACCGTAAAAAGAGTTTTGGTGGACAACGGAAGCTCGGCCAACATATTATTCCTGGAAACATTCAAGAATATGCAACTGGACGAGAGAATGATGCGCAGAAAGGCCGTCTCCCTTATCGGCTTCGACGGAACAGCCACCTCAACAATTGGGGAGATCGAACTACCAGTATTCACAGAAGGGATCAATCTACACACAACCTTTCTCGTGATAAGCTCGAGGTCCGCGTACAATGTGATACTCGGAAGACCCTGGATACACGATATGAAGGCGATCCCATCTACATATCATCAACTCATCAAATTCCCAACCCCGCGCGGGATAAAACAAATAAAGGGTGAGCAAAATTCCTCAAAGGAATGCTACGCTAACTGCTTGAAGAAGGGGATCGAAGAATAGCAATTACCGTCTCGGCCGAACACACCGCGAAGTCCGGCCGAAGACGAAGTAGACGAAGTCCCCCTGGATCAGGAAGGGGCAAAAACAGTGCAAATTGGAGCCGCGGTAGAGGGCCAGGAACGAGAAAAACTGATAGGCTTCCTTAAGGCCAACCAGGATTGCTTTGCCTGGTCACATAAGGACATGACTGGGGTTGACCCAACAATCATAACCCACGAACTGAATGTGAAAGAAGGGGCGAAACCAGTCAAACAGAAACGCAGAAGGTTCGCCCCTGAAAGAAACAAAATTATCAACGAAGAGGTTGAAAAACTCCTCGCAAACGGATCCATCAGAGAAGTCCAGTACCCAGACTGGCTTGCCAATGTGGTGGTCGTCAAGAAAAAGAATGGGAAATGGAGGGTCTGCATCGACTTCACAGATCTGAACAAATCATGCCCGAAAGATCCCTTCCCGTTGCCACACATCGACCTCACCATCGATGCAACTGCGGGCTACGAGATGTTAAGCTTCATGGACGCCTATTCAGGTTACAACCAGATCTTGATGCATCCTAACGATCAAGAAAAGACTGCCTTCATCACGGAGAGGGGGATTTACTGCTACAAAGTAATGCCCTTCGGCCTAAAAAATGCAGGATCCACATACCAAAGGCTCATGAACAAAATGTTCGCTGATAAATTGGGAAAAACCATGGAAGTCTATATCGACGACATGCTAGTCAAATCCGAGGACGCGAATCACCATGTACATCATTTGAACCAGGCTTTCAAGACACTCCGAAAATATAACATGAAGCTCAACCCCACCAAATGTCAATTTGGAGTCAGAGCAGGAAAATTCTTGGGGTATCTGGTCACGAAGAGGGGAATCGAGGCCAACCCGGATCAGATAAGACCCATCCTGAACATAGCAGAACCTCGAAGCAAGAAGGACGTGCAAAAGCTTACTGGAAGGCTAGCCGCACTGACCCGATTCATTCCCAAAGCTTCAGAAAAATTCCAGCCTTTCTTCGAGGCTCTCAAAAAATCCAAGGAATTTGAGTGGACAGAGCAATGCAGCAAAGCTCTGGCAGATATCAAAGATTTCTTGACCAGCCCTCCACTCTTGGCCAAACCAGAAGACGGCGAAAAACTCTATTTATACCTGGCACACTCTGAAATTGCAGCAAGCGCCGTTCTGGTCAAAGAAATCGGGGGAAAACAACAGCCAGTCTATTTTGCAAGCAAAACCCTGACATCAGCCGAAACCAGATATCCTACCCTAGAAAAAGCGATCCTGAGCCTTATATTCGCTGCAAGAAAACTTCGAGCATACTTCCAAGGTCACCCAATCACGGTCATAACTGCGCTACCCCTTCGAAGCGCCATCCATTCGCCCGAAAAATCCGGAAGACTAATGAAATGGGCCCTAGAACTCAGCGAGCATGACATATCCTTCGAAGGAAAGAGGGCGATCAAATCTCAAGCTCTGGCAGATTTCATGGCTGACTTTGAAGAATCTCCACCGGCCGAAACAGCCTCGGTCGATATTAACCAGCTGATAACACCCTCACTGACGAATGGATACTAGAAGTAGACGGGGCTAGCAGGCAAAGCGGCAGTGGCCTAGGCGTATATCTCAGACCCCCAAATCTACCCCCAATACTTCAAGCAATCCGATGCGAATTCCCAGCCACCAACAATGAGGCCGAATACGAGGCCCTTATCGCAGGATTAAGGGTGGCGAAAGAAAGTGGGGCGCACAACTTAACGATCAAATGCGACTCCCAGTTGGTGGTAAATCAAATCAACGGTACATACCAAGCCCGAAACGAAAAGATGGCCAAATATTTGAAGATAGCCAAAGATCTTATGAAACGCTTCCAAAAGACCAAAATAAAACAGGTCCCAAGAGAAGAGAACGAAAGGGCCGACGCCATGGCAAACCTCGGAGCATCAATGCATAAAGACGAGCCGACGGGACCAATTGTATACGCCTTCCTCCCGAAAGCAGCCATTGAGTACGAAGAAACTTTGGCCATAGAACAAAGTGACTGGAGAACCCCAATCATCAGTTACATCAATCATGGCCAAGTACCTGAAGACAAGGCAGAAGCAAGGAAGCTGCGAGCCCAGGCTGCCAGGTTTTGCATCATCGGAGAGTTACTTTTTAAAAGATCCATAGGCGGCCCCTTCCTAAATTGCATCTCCATCCCTGAAGCCGAGCTAGTGTTGAAAGAACTCCACGAAGGATCGGCCGGAAACCATTCCGGAGGAATGAGCCTAGCATTCAGAGCGCACAGAGCCGGATACTACTGGCCAACCATGAAGACAGATGCGGCCGAACTTGTAAAAAAGTGCGACAAATGCCAAAGGCACGCCAATTACTCCAACCTTCCCGCCGGAAATCTACACAGCATCACCTCTCCATGGCCGTTTGACAGATGGGGGATGGATATCATCGGGCCATTTCCAATATCCACGCAGGGTCGAAAAAGATATATACTAATGGTAACTGATTACTTCACAAAATGGATAGAGGCCGAAGCACTGGAGAGAGTCCGAGAGCAAGAAGTACAGAAATTCATTTGGAAGCACATCATCTGCAGATTCGGCATACCAAGGGAAATTATCACTGACAACGGCCCTCAATTCATAGCGCAGACTCTGAAAGACTTCTGCAACCAGTTAAACATAAAACTTACTTACTCGACTCCAAGGTACCCCCAAGCCAACGGCCAAGCCGAAGCATCCAACAAGGCAGTGGTAGACTCGCTGAAGAAAAACTGGAAGGAGCCAAGGGGTTGTGGCCCGAAGCCCTTCCCGAAGTCCTCTGGGCATTCAGAACAACCCCTAGAACTTCAACGTTGCAAACCCCCTTCTCGATGGTATACGGAACAGAAGCAGTACTCCCAACAGAAGTCCTATCACCCCAAGAAAGGCTGAATGAAAGGGCCAACGCACAAGTCCTGGCTTTCGAGAGAGACACTTCGGATGAAAAAAGAGAGAGCGCACAGCGAAGAATAGCCGAATACCAAATGGGGATAGCAAGGCGATACAACAAAAAGGTCAAAGCCCGAGCCTTCCAACCCGGAGACTGGGTGCTCAGGAAAGTCTTCCAGAACACAAGGAATCAGAGCCATGGCAAATTGGCCGAAAGTTGGGAAGGGCCATACCAAATAGAGCGCGCATCAGGAAAAGGATCCTACAAATTGCTCACCAAAGAAGGGAAAGAGGTGGAACACAGCTGGAACATCCACCACCTAAAGAGGTATCAATTCTAATGTAACAATATCTGTAATAACGGGCACTCTTTTCCCCAAGCAGGGTTTCTGGCGAGGCCCCATCTTAAAGCAATAAAAATAATAACCCATCTTCCTCAAAACACTCGCAACCGAATGAGCGATACAAAACTGCCTAAAGGGCAACCCGAAAATTGCCAAAGGCAAGCCCCCGGTAAATCTGGAGGGTCTCGGGCGAAGACAAACTGCTCAATGAGCGATGCAAAACTGCCTAAAGGGCAACCCGAAAATTGCCAAAGACAAGCCCCCGGTAAATCTGGAGGGTCTCGGGCGAAGACAAACTGCTCAATGAGCAATGCAAAACTGCCTAAAGGGCAACCCGAAAATTGCCAAAGGCAAGCCCCTGGTAAATCTGGAGGGTCTCGGGCGAAGACAAACCGCTCAATGAGCGATACAAAACTGCCCAAAGGGCAACCCGAAAATTGCCAAAGGCAAGCCCCCGGTAAATCAGGAGGGTCTCGGGCGAAGACAAACCGCTCAATGAGCGATGCAAAACTGCCTAAAGGGCAACCCTAAAATTGCCAAAGGCAAGCCCCCGGTAAATCTGGAGGGTCTCGGGCGAAGACAAACCGCTCAATGAGCGATGCAAAACTGCCTAAAGGGCAACCCGAAAATTGCCAAAGGCAAGCCCCCGGTAAATCTGGAGGGTCTCGGGCGAAGACAAACCGCTCAATGAGCGATGCAAAACTGCCTAAAGGGCAACCCGAAAATTGCCAAAGGCAAGCCCCCGGTAAATCTGGAGGGTCTCGGGCGAAGACAAACCGCTCAATGAGCGATGCAAAACTGCCTAAAGGGCAACCCGAAAATTGCCAAAGGCAAGCCCCCGGTAAATCTGGAGGGTCTCGGGCGAAGACAAACCGCTCAATGAGCGATGCAAAACTGCCTAAAGGGCAACCCGAAAATTGCCAAAGGCAAGCCCCTAGTAAATCTGGAGGGTCTCGGGCGAAGACAAACCGCTCAATGAGCGATGCAAAACTGCCTAAAGGGCAACCCGAAAATTGCCAAAGGCAAGCCCCTGGTAAATCCAGAGGGTCTCGGGCGAAGACAAACCGCTCAATGAGCGATACAAAACTGCCCAAAGGGCAACCCAAGAAAGCCAAGTCTCAAAAGAGCATCGGTCGAAAAGATCTAAAGAACCAAGCATGACAAACGCAAAAATAGTATGACCTATCGCAAGCAGAAACTGGGGGATTGCACCCCTCACAAAAAAAAAAAAAAAAAACAGAAGTACGAGAAGTCCAAATTTCATTAATTGAAAGAAAAGATTACAACGAGTACGCAAAAGATCAAAAAACAAAATACACAGCACTCGCTCAACTCTCATCTCGCAGGGCAGCCAGCGCGTCCAACTCCCTCTGAGCAGACTCGGGCGTCAAAGACCCCTTGATGACTTGCTCCAAAGCAAAGGACCTAATCACCACCTCAGTTTGGGCCGACTCGATGGTAAGACTCTCAACACGGCCCTCAAGCTCTTCAATTCGACCGAGCGAGGCTTGCTTCATCGCCCTCAATTCTTCCAACTCCGCCGCCTGGCGCTTGAGCTCGGCGTCCTTCAAAGCAATCGAGGCCTCGAGCCTAGCGTTGTAAGCCTCAACCCTCTCGACGCGACTAACGGCCTCAGCACATTGGGCCACAGTTTTACCCAGGTCTTCCTGAGTCGCCTTCAGCACAACCGACGCAGACTGGTACTTAGCTTCAAGAGCCCACCTATCTCGCAAAACAGGAACAAAATGCTTGCGCATACCAACCGCCCCTTAGAGCCCCTAAAAATTGAAAAGGTAAGCATAAAAACCACCTAAGAAAACAAACAAAAGACAAACGTACCTTATAAAGACTCGAGATAGTCATCTCGTGGAACTTCGAAAAAGATAGAGACTCCAGCCACTCCTCATCCTGGGGGAAGAAAAAACCCTCTGCGGCCGCAATCATCTCGGCCGACACCTCCCGGGTAGAGGAATTTCCAGGAAAATCAATCACATGATGACCATCGCCGCGAGGCTTCTGGCCGACATGCTTGGTGCGTTTCTTGGCTGAAACAGCGCCATCCGTCATCGGCCGCTTATCCTTCGCGACCGAGGAACGAGACGGCTTCCGAGAAGCCTCAGGAGCTTTCGAGCGAGCAGCCTCAGTAGCTTTTGGGCGAGAAGCCTCAGCAGCCTTCGGAGTAGGACTTTGAGGACGAACAGACTCAGGGGCAACCTCGGCCCGCTCCTCGGCCGGCCCTCCATCAGCAGGACCAGATGCATGCGCCTTCTCCTGCTCAGCCTGAATCTGGCGCATAATAGCCCGCATGGCCAACGCTCTTTGACCCTCGGGCTTAGACATCACGTAGTCGGACAACTCTAAAAAGACAAGCATTAGCAAACATTCGACCGACAAAACTTTATACACAAAACAGTCAACTCACTTGTTCTGGTGAAAGCCCAGAGGCGACTGGCAGACAGCTCACCCAGAAGCGCCCTGTAATCACAAGACTCGGCCGGAAGAGCAAGGATGGCCTCACTCCTAGTCCGCGCCCGAGGAGAAGATTTGCAATTCTTTGTCCCGAAGTAAGCTGAAAAAGAAAACAAGAAAAATCAGTCAACTAGAACGTTCGCCCGAGATAAAAAGAATAAAAGCAGTAAAACCTACAAGAATCACGCCAAAAGGAGGATAACCCAACCCCTTCCCCAGACGGGTGACACCTTTGACGAAAAAATATTTGTCCTTCCATCGACTCTCGTTGGAAGAAAAACCTAAGACTAAGAGCTGGACGTTCGCCCGAGCATTCAAAACATATCGCCCAAATTCCGGATTCTCACGCTTCACGAAGTATGAGTAAAAGAAATCCTCAGCCGTAAATTCCAGGTTGTACTTCTCCTTCAAACGATCGACGCAGAGAAGAAGCCTGATAGCCATGGGAGTCAACTGACTCGGATGAATTTGGCAGAGAGTGCATAACTCCTCGACCAGACCCATGATTGGGAACCTGAGACCAATCTTAAAATGACGCAAATAAAATGGTTCCCAACCATCTGCCAACATGTCATCTACTTTCTCCTCAGGTTCGGGCAACCTAGCTCGAATCCAACCGGGGAATTTATAAGCAAAGAAGACCGACTCCAACTCGTCCATGGTCATAGCGCTCCTAACGTTGAAGAAAGGAGGCAAAATGCCCTGGGGACTAGACTCGGCCGGGGGGTTGCGAGCCGACGAACACTCCTCGCCCACATCCTCCGCGGTCGAAAACTCAGAAGTTAAACCACCGAAAGTGGACGTGCCCAAAGAGTCACTAGACATCTACAATCGACCGAGGATAAACAGCAGGTTAGAGACACTCGACCGAGTTAGTATAAACAAAAAAAAAAACGGAAACAAACAGGCAAGATCAAAATCAAAAACCGAAATCAAAAATCAAAAGTCAAAAACCAAAAATCAAGAATCCGCAAAGCAGACGAACAGTCAAAGAACACAAGAACAACAGTCGAAACCCAAAAACCACAAGACATGTCAAAATCCTGAACTAAAGCAAAACAAGAAGACTAGAAAAACAAACCAAAGACGAACTAACCTGAAAGAAGCCGGAAAACTCAACCACGAAGCGTCACCGGTGAAAATGGCAGTAGATTCAAAAGAAGAAGACGAAAAGTTATGAACTTTTAAGAAAGAGAAGCAAAACGGAAAAAGTGAAGAGAGAGAGAGATACCATCAACCTATTTATAGAACAGCCGTAATGATGGAAGATCTTGGGCTCTGCAGTCGAGGAGCCGCCAAATCTAATCGAAACAAGACAGCCAGGGCTGACGTGTCCCACCAAAGAAACTAAGGAAACCTCGGTCGAGAACCAAGACCAAACACAACTAAAACTCGACCGAAAATAATATCACAGATTGCCATGCTCGAAAAATTCAAGTCATGGCAATGGGGGATTACTGTGGTGGGAAAATAACCATAAGACATCATAGTCGAAGGTCAGAACATGCAAAGACAATCACGATCCTTAACCAAGATCGGCCGAAGAATGAAGAGGTGCCCTAAAACTACGCTCGGCCGAAAGGGAACCAAAAGCCCTGGGAACGTCAGAATCAACTCGACCGAAAGGGGCCAAAAGTTCATGAAACGTCAGAGTCTGGCTCGACCGAAATGGCCAAAGGTCCAATGCAGATTCAACTCGGCCGAGCCCAACAGAGCTCAAACCAGAGCACACCAGCCCACCGAATGATTACCTAACTGAACGAGGATTCCCAGAGCCCAATCGGAAAAGGAAGACTTATCATGCTAGGCTTAGGATTCCTAAAGCCCATCTGATAAAAGAAGACCAAGCCCAAAAAGGAGACCGAATTCAAGGGAAACAAGGAGTCCCAATCCAAATAGAAATAGGACCCAAATATCTCCTATAAATAGGGGATAGGGATGATTGTAAAAGGATCCGATTTTTACTCGTTAGAACAAAACTCTGTGAGACCATATCTATAAGCTGTTTAGCTACTTTATTCAAGCAATCTTAGCCTAATATTTGGCTGTGGTTTATTTGGCACCACACTCTCTTATATGTGCTCAATTTCGTTAATATGTAAGTTGCATATTTTACATAAATTTAGTTTACTTTTTTTTTTTTTTAATGCTATTTCTTGATATTTATACTAAATTTTAGAAGTTTTAATTAAATCGATATATTATAGAGTTAATTTAAACATTATATTTTAATTATTATTATTTGTCATGATTATACGGTTGAGATGACTAATCGTGGCATCTTTTACTCTTTTTAGTGTAAATGAATTGATTTTTTTTATTTCCTGTTATTAAAATCAATAATTTATTTTAATCATATTAATACATTTGAGTAAATAAAAGCAATCACCCTAAAATGATACTCAGCATGTGGCAAGTTTAAACCATCTCAATGAAACCACACATATCTTGTATGTAAAACAGTCCTACTATTTAAAAAATTATATAAATTATATTTTTATTCCTTTTATACTTAAAATAATTCATATTTAATTTTTTTTTTTAAATTGACCAAAATTAGCCCCAATTTTTAACACTACAATCCATATATTTTGAGTATCAATGAATACATTTCTATTTAAAAATAAATTTGACTTTTTTTTATATATAAACATCAATTTTTTATTGATTTTTTTAAAGAACCAATTATTTATATGTAATTTTAATTCATTATAATAAGTTATACATAAAACTTATAATCTATTATAATGAGGTACTCAAATAAAATATATTATTTTTTAATAAAATAAAAAAAATGATAAAATTTTAAAATTAAAAATATTTAAAAAAAATCATTTGAATCATATTATTACTTTTTTTTTTAATAATTTGAATAGAAAATCTTCATTATTACAAATATTATATTTACAAGTAGAAAAATCAAAATTTACAGAAAGATTAACTGTACATTTTTTAAAATATTTTAAAATGTGCATATTTTATTTGAAATAAAATTTTAAGTAAAAGGAGAGGATGATTATGGTTGGTAGGATAAAATAGAAATGGAGAAAATTGAACGTCAATCCCGCCTGCAATTAGAAAAGGCTGTTGGCTTCCTTCACTTTTACCAACATCATTCTTTTCTCGTGCCCCCACCACCTCCCTCATTCTTTTCAATTTTTTATTCCTCTTCTAAATTCATTTTCCCCATTTATTTGGATCCTGCATAGTCTGCTTCTTGTATCTAAATGAACCAAGAGTGTTTTAAAAGCATAAAAACAGACTAAAGCCGAGATTAAAATAAATCAGTAGTAAAACAAATATAAAACGAATATTTCGTAAAAATTTAATATTATAAATTATATAATATATAAAATTAAATTATATTTTCCTCCAAAATTAAAATAGCAGATAGTAGTTTAAAATAGTAATAGATATAATTTTTTTAAAATACTATAATTATTTGAATTGTAAATATAAAATATTTTAGAATTTTTAGACCGATATTTTAAAAGAAAAAAATATTTAAAATATTTTATTTTTTTATTAGAAAAAATGAAAATGATATACATTATGCTATATTTTGTTTTATAAATATATATACATATATATATATATATTTTTATTTTAATTCTTTATAATGTATATATTTATGATGATTTATTTTTAAACTTAAATAAAATATTTATGAATTCTAAAATTATTTTCATTACTAAATGTTTAATAATTTTTATTATAAATTAAATAATTAAAATAAATTTTTAATTTAAATATATATTTTATCTATTATTTAAAGTAATCATATAAATTAGATTGTTACAATTATATTTTTCTAGAGATTTTATTAAATTATGATTTTATTAATTTATTTGAAAATATTCATAGGATTGATTGCTTTAAATTTTTATTTTTTCAAAACAAATAAACTGATTGGATTTTCATTTTTATACGATGAATTTTTTTCCATTATTTATTTTAAATATTTAAAATTGATTTATTATTATTATTATTACTAATTGATATATTTATAGTATATGGCACAGTTAATTTTTTTGGGATGTATCATGGATTATTGATTGGTTATGAATTTTTTTAAAAGAAATTTACTACTAATTTTATTTTTACTGAATTTTTTTAATACTTATTTTAATGGTTAATATATTCTCTCACATAATATAAATTTATAATGCTTCAAAAATATATAGAAAAATAACTCCTATCATTCTTAATTTGTGAAAAAAAATGCAAATTATCGAAATACTTAAAATAATATAAAATATTAAAATATAGTGTATACATATATTTAAAATAATTTAAAGATTATAAAATATGTAATTGTTTACAAATTTTAAATATGTATAAAAAAGGATGGGAAATGATTTTATTTAAAATAGCTAATTATTGAACAATTTTTTCCTTTCATGATTTGATATATGAATAAGATTTTGATGTGTTTTTTCTTTTTCTTTTTTATTTGATTAAGAAAAAGTATCATATTAATGAAAAGTTTGGATTGCATTTTATCTTTCCTTATTTTATTAATATATTATTTTATTTTATAAAAATTAGAAGAAGAAAAAAAATTGTAGCAGCCAAAATGAAACTTGAATTCAGAATCGTTCGTGCCCATTTTTCCAGACTCAATTCTAACTGCTGCCTTCCGTTTTTGTTATATAACTCTACTTGGGTGTTTATATTGAACATGTTGGAGACAGCAAATTTCAATTTTACCACATATAGATAGATATAGTAGATGAATTCTACAGTCACACACACCGACAACAAATGATCTTCCTCACCAACTGAATGATAACAACTTTCACTGTTAAACGAATATATATCAACTCCAGTCTTTTTCTAAACACAATTAATTCATGAACTGTACAAAAAGTAAATACCAGAGAAAGAGGGGATCATCTAGTGAAGTATATTATATATAGATGGAGTTGATTATTTTCATGGAACTTTTGTGATGATGAAATGAAATCCCATGCCAAGTTGGTCCAACTATATTTCTTTTCTTTTCCATGACTTTAAATGTACACTTTCTTTTTTCCCTTTCACTGCCATTAAACACACCCAATGTGAATCATCAAAGCAAAAATAATTTTGAAGTCAAACATGATAATGAAAAAAACAGTACAATAATTTCCTTAATGACCTGAATATTCTGATATATTGGAGTTGACAGTGAAGTGTATATATTTTATGTTAGTAATACTAGAGCTAAGACTGAATTTTCAGAAGATTCTAAATTGACCTTGTGTTATGTACCCGTCAATTAGTGTAATTATTATTATTAGTGACAGCTAGCTTAGGAATTAATTACATAAATCAAACATGAACTGCAAACAAAAACAAAAACCTGTGATTGGTTAAGAAAAAGCACTAAAGTTGAAAGTGAAGAGTACAGTAACACTTTATTTTTTTCACATATGGAGAACAGCAATCATTTACCCAACCATATCCTTTAATCATTCTTGTCTCTCTCTCTTCTTTAATCATTTTAATATTCTCTTCTCTCCACTTTTTATATTTGAAAACACAATCTCTTCACTCTCTCTTCCCGCCCACAAAACCAAACCATGAACAACAACAATCTCTTCTTTCTTCTGCTTCTTGTCTTGTCTCTCATTGTCTCTTCACTTTCAATCTCTTTACCAAATGACACATTTGCCCTCACTGAATTCCGTCTCCAGACAGACGCGCACGGCTACCTCCTCTCCAACTGGACAGGACCCGACGCCTGCGCTGCCAATTGGATAGGCGTCGTCTGCTCACCTTCCGCTAAGCGCGTCGTCTCACTCTCTCTCCCTTCTCTTTCTCTCCGCGGACCTATTACTTCTCTTTCTTCTCTCGACCGTCTCCGCTTCCTTGACCTCCACGATAATCGCTTAACCGGCACCGTTTTGCCGCTCACTAATTGTACTCACTTAAGACTCCTTTATCTCTCGTCTAACGACTTCGATGTTCAAATTCCTCAAGAGATCTCGTCTCTTACCGCTATTTTACGGTTGGATTTGTCTGATAACAACATTCCCGGTACTATACCTGTTCAAGTTGCTAACTTGACTAGACTTTTGACGCTTCGGTTACAGAACAATGAGTTATCAGGTCCGGTACCTGACCTTTCGAATTCTCTTTTGGATTTGAGAGAGCTTAATCTGTCAAATAATCAGCTTTACGGTCGGTTGTCTGATGGTTTGTTGAAGAGATTCGGTGAGCGGAGCTTCGTTGGAAATGAAGGCTTATGTGGACAGAGTCCGTTACCTGTGTGTTCTTTCAACGGGAATGTACCTCCGGCGGAAACAGTGCCTTCGAATCCGAGTTCTTTACCCGGACTGGGTCCCGGTCCCGAGTTGTCTCCGCCACCACGGCCTAAAAAAGGAGGGCTGAGTACGGGAGCAATTGTGGGGATTGTGTTGGGGAATTGTGTCGCGATGCTTGTTGTGACTTCCTTTCTCGTTGCGTACTGCTGCCGTGGTGGAGACCGGTCGTCGAGATCTAGTGATAAAAGGAGTGGAGGAAGCGGTTACGGGAGCGAGAAACAACGAGTTTATGCCAATGGAAACGACAGCGATGGAACCACTGCTACGGATAGAAGCAAGCTTGTGTTTTATGAGAGGAAAAAGCAGTTTGAGCTTGAGGATTTGTTGAGAGCGTCGGCGGAGATGCTTGGTAAAGGAAGTTTGGGTACTGTTTATAAAGCTGTTCTTGATGATGGTAGTGTTGTTGCTGTTAAGAGACTCAAAGATGCCAATCCGTGTGCCAGAACTGAGTTTGAACAGTACATGGATGTTATTGGGAAGCTTAAACATCCAAATGTTGTTAAGCTTACAGCTTATTACTATGCCAAAGAGGAGAAACTACTTGTTTATGATTATCTTCCTAATGGGAGCTTGCATTCTCTTATTCACGGTAATGGGATTTCCAATTTGGTTTTAGCAAGTAATTGTATTGATTGTGTGAATGCTGTTGTGTTCAGGTAATCGTGGACCGGGAAGGATTCCATTGGATTGGACTACAAGGATTAGTTTGGTGTTAGGGGCGGCAAGAGGACTGGCTCATATTCATCAAGACTATGGTGAATCAAAAATTCCACACGGGAATATCAAGTCTTCGAATGTGCTACTCGACAAGAATGGTGTAGCTTGCATATCTGATTTCGGGTTGTCGTTGCTTTTGAACCCTGCTCATGCCATAGCAAGGTTGGGTGGATACAAGGCGCCGGAACAGAATGAAGTGAAGAGGCTGTCTCAAAAGGCGGATGTGTATAGTTTTGGAGTGTTGCTGTTGGAGGTTCTTACAGGTAGAGCTCCATCGTTGTACCCTTCACCTACACGTCCTCGTGTAGACGAAGAGGAACAAACTGCGGATCTTCCCAAATGGGTGAAATCAGTTGTGAAGGAAGAGTGGACAGCGGAGGTATTTGATCAAGAACTATTGAGGTACAAGAACATTGAGGAGGAGCTTGTGTCTATGCTTCATGTGGGGTTGGCTTGTGTGGTTCCACAGCCTGAGAAGAGGCCTACAATGGCCCAAGTAGCTAAGATGATAGAGGAGATCAGGGTGGAGCAATCCCCTCTTGGTGAGGAATATGATGAATCTCGCAATTCTGTTTCACCCTCCCTTGCTACCACAGAGGATGGTTTGGGTGGATATTGATTTTCCTTTTGCCTATAAGCTAAGTGATGGTGGATGGTTACTCAATCATCGCCCCATTCTATATTTATTTGCATGTGATTAGATTGATTATGGTTGTGTTTCTAATATTTGCCGAGACTCTTCTAGCTTAATTTGTACTTAGTTTTGAGTTTCAATTGCTAATTTTTCCCAGCTTTTCTCTAGACCAGCAGCACGTACATTGGAAACAATAGACTCCAATACATCACATTATTTTTTCCCAAGTAGACAATAAAAGTGGTTAATAATGGCAGAAGGTTTACTGGGTAGAGGTGACTTTAACTATGTTATAGAAATAGAGTTTGCTTGATAGAGAAGGATCTGAGTTTGGTGGATAAAGAGGAACACAAATTGTCTCAATCACCAACTTAAAAATTACAATAATCTCATTTGGTATTTCTAATTTTGCTCAATTCCACCCAAGTCAGCCAAGCATAACTTAGTTCCATTCAAAGTACAATTACATAAATTCAAACCAGTGAAAACTTAAATGGCAATATAAACCAACTATAAAGAAATAGAGATAACATAAGCAAAGCAACTCAACTCTTTAAATTAATTCTACATAAAATTCCAGTTCTCACAGGATTAAACGGTAAATACTCTTCTCAACAGCCTATCAAAACAGCCACCCTCAATCTTTGCCCAATTCAGATATTCTCCCTGAACACTACCCCTAGATGATAAGTTGACAAAATTTACAAATTTAAACAACATACAATAATAATAACAATAATTAATGTGTTAGTATGTACTTCACCTCACACATTACTAAGGGAAAATCAACTATCAATGATTAAAATTACGATATCAAGAAATCAGGACCTCAAAAATGTACAATACAGCTCTATAGCTGAATTGAGGTCTCTTCATCCTGAAAAGGTAATAGAGAACGGTCAGAGCTAATAGAGAACCTGAAAATGTCTCAGCAACTACTACCCAAGCCTTCCAGTCTGATCAATAAATGTACCAACTTGGTCCCCACATAAAGCTTTTGAGATGTTTCCAGGTTCCAGAAGATTAAAGACCACAACTGTAAGAAAACAAACCAATTTGGTTAGTGAAGGATACTCCTGAGAACGCTAATCAAGCAAGCTTCGTCTTGTGTGTGAGTGTTCTGAAGTGTATATTAACTGATACACCTCAACTATTGCCATCTTCAGAGCACTGATGTAAGTAGCACCAATACAAGAAATGAAATGAAGTGGATAACCAACATTCTCTAGACATGACTATAACTATTATCATGCTTTCAATAGTTTTATAAATAATAAAAATCAAAATAAAAAAATAAAATAAAATAAAATTAAAAAAAGAATACAAACCAGGAATGTTATTTTCATCACAGAAGGAAAGTGCCATATTGTCCATAGGTATAGCACCTCTAGAGCTTAACTCCCTGAAAGAGATATGCTCAAAGGTAGCATTGTTATCCCGGGAGTGGCAATCATAGACGCCATCGACATTGGTACCTTTCAGAATAACCTCAGCATTAACTGTACAGGAAAAGATGATCAGATTAATTTCATGGTACAAGGCAAATACACACTTATACACATCAAATAGAGGGACATAGAAGGTGAAGAATATGAAATTCGGTAAAAGAAAAGATATTTAGAAACTGTAATTGGGAGATAAACTATACTCTCTGAAGCTCGAAGAGCTGCAGCTGTGTCGGTTGAGAACAGTGGATTTCCAATTCCGGCACCAATGCCGCCAAATATTACAACTCTTCCTTTTTCAAGATGCCTCATCGCCTTCTGCCTATTGTATGGCTCAGTAACTTCTGGCATAGTCAATGCAGTTTGCACACGTGTCTGAATGCCACTCTTCTCTAAAGCTGACTGGAGCAAGATTGAATTCATTATACTTGCCATCATGCTGAGACACAAGGCAAAGACAGCTTATTTACATCATAATAAAAATGTAAATCAGGATAACTTTACACTGATCAGCTCAATCTTGTTCAACAAAAGGAACTAAACCCCAATAGTTTATCTCGACGAATATGAGGAGGATATATTTATCATCTATAAAGCAGAATAAATGTTAAGAAGAAAATAATCCTATCCAGTACCATTTTAATTTCCATCATAAACAAATTCAGAAACAATTTCTATTAAATATTAATTGGCAGGAAATTTATCAATTTACTACCTACAAAGTTTTCTACATGCACCTAGCATACATTCTTTTCGAGTTGTTTCTTGATAATGACAGCTTCTTTGAGCCTATTTGGTATGGGTTATATAAGCACTTTTATAGTTCTGGATTTAAAACCATTTTCCAGTACTGTTTGGTTAGAAATCCATAAGTGGTTATTGGGTGGGAAAGTACTTTCAGTGAAAGTAGGTGAGGTGGTGGTTCTGCTTCTCTTCTTATGCCAGAAACCAAAAGCACAAGCTATCCCAAACAGGCCATTCAAATGCTTGTAAATCTTATAAACAGCACAGCTTTCTTTTGGTATGAAATAGAAAACAAAATTCATAAGCAGTATTTTAGTAGAATCCTTCAAACATTCTAGTTCAATAGTCATGATATCCAAATATCAGTTTTGTAAATTTGTATTCAGACATTAAAAATGATAAGAAAACCTACATCTTTTAACACAAGCAAAATGTTAGTTTGATCGTGTCATTAATTTACCAATTTAATTCTAAATAACATTTTTTCTCATGTGGAAAGTGAAAGCCTACTGAAGGAGCAGTTTATTAATTCAGTAGTGGTAATGACAAGGCATGTCACTGACTAATTAGTAATTAGAAAAGACAAATTAAGGTAAGAAACACAACTTATTTTGTTAAAGAATTTCAAGCCAGAAATAGGCAACCATCTACTAGCTTCATCTCGCTTTTTTAAACTCGAGGAATTATTTTACTTGGGAGAAAAATTCCATAAGTTTTAGGAGAGCAACATGTATGCAGCCCTTATAGTTCAGAAAATATACATACCCAATTTGGTATGCAGTACTTCTGTCTGCGCCTGTTTCAGTTACCCATGTATTTCCACTGAAAAAATTGCTACCTCCAATAACGATAGCCACCTAAATATTAAAAAGTAAAATAAAACAAAATTAAGCAGCATCTACTTCAAAACTTAGAGTAGCAAAGTACAGTTTTGTGTCAACTAATACCTCTACACCAAAGCGGCAAGCAGTAGCCACTTCTCTAGCAATCAACATCGCCACCTAACAGTCCACCAAAATCAAGTGAGGCTCACAGGAATTTTGAGAATAGATCAATTTTCACCCGACAATAAGGTAAGCCATGTTATGCCAAAGTAGTTCAACATATTAAACAATATTAGATTAACCTTGGGGTCAATATTGTTATTGCCACTGCTAGCAAGAGCAACACCACTAATTTTAAAGACCACCCTCCGCCATCTAGGGCTTGACTTAGCCTTCACAATCATCATCTGACCTGTTGGGGTAGGTGTAGCTGCAACATATCTAGTAAAGACAACTCTTCATATCAGATTATGAAGTTACTTTCCAAAAAAAAAAAAAAAAAAGGACAAATGAACATAAACATTCATTTTTGAGGGAAGAGATTACATACATAGATCGATACTAAAGCCTATACAAGGAGAAAGACTAACAAAATTTACTTGGAATAAAGAACAATCTGTTGAGGATAAAGAACACCCTTTATATCTTCATCCCACAGCTGGCAGTACACTGAATAAATTTAAAAGAACCAGGATATTTTGGGATTAAACACTATTGAACCAAACATAGATTAGGATTTAATACTAGATGCATAGAACTAGATTATACAACAACATGCACTTCTTATGCTGCATAATGCTACAGTCTAACATTAGCCAATTCAATAGTCCAGACAAACAAGCTGTTGAGCTAAAATCAAACAGCCAGAAAGAAGATTCCATCTGTATTAATCTCATCGAAGATAAATGATAACGGGTAAAATTTAAGAGCACCTTGCAAGTATAAGCAAACTATAGCAACCAAGAATCTTATAGACGCTGCTGTCTTTTCAGGATACAAGCCTGATAAATTATTTTGACTGTTCGATCAGAAAATTAACCACTCCTAAGCATTACATTCAACACGAATTTCAGTAAGCTCATTCAACATCACAAAAAGAATGATTCTCCTAGTCATAATCAAACTGAATATACCAAAAAAAAAATGTTCATGTGTAGTATACCTCTTTGACGGCCTGATCGTACAGCCCGAAGACCCGCTGCCTTTCTCTTCTTCATTGATGGACTTCGTAGGCAACGAATTTCCAACAATCTCTTCCATCTTCTTAAACCAAGGCCAATGACTTGCGGAGATACCACCGTTACTCAGCCGGTGACGCTCCAATTTGTACCGCTTCTTCAAATTATCAACCTTGTTCTTGCACTGCTCCACGCTCTTACTTTGCTTCTCGGAACGTTCACTAACCGCCGCAGCAACCTCCTCCCAGTCTCTGCCTCTGAGATTGCCTCGGTTCAACTGCGTGAACTTGTCGAGGTACGCGTCGAGTAAGCAAGCGATCGCCGCATCGCTCCACTCCTCCCGATCTTTCCGATACTCGCTGTGGAAAGTCTTCGTCTTCTTGGAACTAAACGGACTGCTATTGCTGTTGTTGTTGATATCTTCACCGCTGAGATCCTCACCTGGATCTTTCCTCTTCTCAGCCTGCACATCGATGATCCGATTGCCGCTGCTGTAGTTGTTGTCATCAAAACCGAAGGCCGATTCAGCTTCCTTGGGGACTTCTTCTTCAGTGTCTGCGCATTCGACGCCGATGTTATCGGCGATAGGCTGCGGTGGCGCGTGTCGTGACGAGAAGCGATGGGGCGCGTAAGGCTGCTGTTGGGGGTGGAAAATATGATGGTGGTGATTAGGATTTGATTGGTGGTGATGGTCGTCACCGAGGAGAGAGAAATCGTCGTCACAGGAGGCCATTAAGAGGACGTTTAGTTACGGTTAGGGTTTGTTGGTGGAACGGCAACGGCGACGTTAGGGATGGAATTGAAAACGTTCAAGGACGAGACGAGAGTGCCTCCTAACGGAAGGAGAGTTTCGTGAAAATGTGTGAGAAGGGCCGTGACGGATTCTGACGGTACCGTTAAGTATTTGTGACATTGGAACACATGTCGATGGGACCAAACAGATTTGCATTGTTCATTTTTTTACTTGGGCTGAAACATGTAAGTTGTTAGTTTACTTGGGCTTTTTGTCCGAAGGTAAATATCAAAAATTAATTATATTGTATTTTGTATAATTTTATATTGTATTAGATTGAAAATTTAAAATGAACAAATAATAAACTCATACTATAATAATAGGTTCTGTAATTTATTTTCTTAGATGATATGTGAGTTTCATCATGTTCATTTCCTCCCAAAACCATCTTCAACCATTCTCAAATTTGCAATTTTCGTTTGTCTTTTAATTAGGATAATGACATCCATCATTAACTGCACAGCAAAGTAAACTATAGGAGCTTCACAATTAAGGTAAGATTGCAGTAGCTTCAATTTATTTTATATTAGTATATTATAATCATTCCTCTAAAAATATCCATGGAAATTTATTTGAATGGAAAATATGAAATATATGCACGGTTGTCTAATTTCGTTGAATTCCACTCAACTAAAATTGTTCGCTAACGGTGGAGATTGAAGAATTTTAAATTTTAATTCCAATTGAATATTTAAATTTTATTGAAATTCATCAAACTTTATAAATAAAATTAATTTAATTTAAATCTTAACAGAAAGGAATTTGCATAATTTTAATTTAAAAATTTAAATCAATTACTTATTAATTTTAAAAGTAAAATTAAGTATATAATTTTGATTTTGTTTATAGTATATTCACACGTTCATTTAACTTGCCAAATAAAATGGAAGTATGGTTTTGAAATTTTATTTCAGAATTATACAATAAATTTAAATTTTTAAAATAAATTAATATAAAATATAAATATTTTGTCTCGAAAGTGTTTTTATGTTCACGTAAATTCGAAAGGGACATTTTCTTAATCGATGTATAAAATAGAATTAAAATTTTAATAGCCTATTAAATAGGGAAAACAATTAAAATTTTATATTGTTTTATAATTTAATAAAAATTTAATTAAGTCTCAATTTTACTATTTTCACTAAATATAATATATAGTTTTATTAAATAAATCATTTTAACTTCTTAAAAAAATTAAATGATATTTTTCAGTTGTAATACAATATAAACTTAATTTATAATTTAAACTAATGGTGCAAAGTTACTTCATTAGGATAAATTTATATTTTTTTTTTAATATTTCCACAGATTTTTTAAAAGCTTTCACAAGTTTTGAAGGCCCTACAAAATATTCGTGACCCATGTAAAATATTTGTGAAGGTGCGAAGTGATGTAAAATATTTGTGAAGGAGCGAAGTGAAGGGCTATGTTGATCATTTTAATTTATTTTTTAAAATTTCAGTTTTGAAAATTTATAAATTTAAAATAAAATTTGTTGGCCTATTAACTTAACTAATAAAGAGACTCGCGCGATTCTCGAGTATTTATAATTTTTTTTATAAGATGTAATAATAATATTTTATATAATTTAAGTTATTTATTTTGATAATTTATTTCATAGGTTTAAGAATATTTTAGAGTTGGAATAAAGATAATATATATTCTTAGATTTTTAATTTAGAATATTATTTTTTGTTGAACAAAATTATATTTTTTATAAAATAAACATTTTTCAAAAGTATTTACTCCTAATAGACCTAAATTACCATATCACCCATTATTATTATAAATATATATAATATTATTATGTATTCTATTTGTGGAAAAAATATGTTATTTCATACCTTTTTTTCAAAATATAAATATAATTAGTTCATATTCTAATAAAAATTCTATAAATTATTTTATAAATACTTTATGAGATATTTATTTTAATAGGTTTTACTATGAAGTAAATGTGATATAATATATCCATCAATAAAATTAAGTAATATAATAACTTAATCTAACAACGTATAATCATATATTACATGTAAAAGATAAAGGGTTTAAGGATCGATTTACTGTAGTTGTAGCATTCAGAGGTAGACAAAGAATCACCAGTGTTATGGAATCCTCTGTGTTTCTCACCGTCTAAGTACTCTTTCCCTGAGAGAATTTTTTTTTTTCGATTCGTCCAGAGAACTAGAGAGAGAAGTGGTTTTTGATTTCTTAGCAGTTTTAATCAAACTGGTAACTGCTTATCAAATCACTTAAATCATGTTATGCGTGATACGCTCTCCTATATCCGGAGAGGTTAACTCCCACTTAATCTAGGAGTCTAAAATCAACACCCCCTTTTGGGTTCAATAGTGGGCTTGGGTCCATCTAGTGTGGCCCAACCCAAATACCAACATTCTCCCACTCACACTATATGTGCCCATGCCCCACGAATGGCGACGGTTATACGACTCAGTTCAAATTACTCATCATCAGGTGGTTATACACACAAATAGACAATGTGACCAATGAACCAGATTCTCAATCCCAAAAAAAAAAGGGAGAGAGTACTCAAAATTCATTTCGGGTACATCCTAGGTTTGACACGATCTCACATCATATGCGTCTGGTCCCAAAGACAAGCAATCTGATATCCTCAGAGTACTCTCAAATCACGATTGTATTCATAAAGAACTACAATTAGCTAGCATGTGATCAATGTAGTGAAATCAGTCAATACCTTCCAGTCGCTCTTCCTCCAAAAGTCAATGACAAGCAGTCGACATCACAGACGTACTACATTGGTCAAATTATCATGACCATAGAAAAAATACGCTAACGATACAAACACTGCCTCCACAGCTTCAAATGAAATAGATGAATGTACCAAGGATACACAAAAAATTGGATCTTGTACGATAAAAAAAAAAAACAAGGGACTATCTTTAAATATCATCCATGGCAGCCAATAAGTAGCATGCACAGTATAACACATGCATTATAGTGAAGCTTATCTCCAATGAGACGCATATGTTTTAAAATCTATTTCCTTCACCATACGAACGACAATCCAGATGTCTCTTAGATTCCACCAATTACTACCATCCATGTGTAGCAACAAAGAATCTAGTCCAGCTAATCAGGTCTTATGACAGTGGGGAAACTCATGAGCGATTTCTCGATATTGAAAAAAAAATCTCATCTTGATTCCATATCAATGCGACCTTGTATACTTTCTTCTTAAACTTTGATATCCAAATCAATCAAAGGATACAAGTATATAAGTCTCATCTTGCATTATTCCCTAGAATAATCAAGGCGACTGCACGTACAAGTATGCCAGTCTCTTGTACCTGATAACATACTCTTTGGATATATGATTCCCATAAGATATACTAGATTGCATGAGCACTTCATAAAAGATAAACAATGTACATAAGAACTAGGCATAAAATATCCAGATATTACAATCTACGAAGACCTAAAGACTTATAATGTAATGCGAAAACATCTCTAGGTAATGCTTTAGTAAGAGGGTCCGCAACCATTTCATGAGAAGATATATATCTGATTGAAACAATTTTCTTAGCCACGATATCTCTGACAAAATTGTACTTTGTCTCTATATGTTTCGATTTGCTGTGATATTTAGCATCCTTAGTATATACTATTGCCGCTTGGCTATCATAATTTACAGTAACCGGCTCAGGCTCCTAACTGTTAATATTTAATTCCTCTAAGAATCGTTTGAGCCAAATAGCCTCTTATACAGTCACCGAGCATGCAATAAATTCAGCTTCCATGGTGGACAAAGCAATACAAGTCTGCTTTTTACTACTCCAAGAAATAGCCCCATGGTTAAGTATGAACGCATACCCCGAAGTAGATTTCCATTCATCCAAGTCACCGCCTCAATCAGCATCTGTGTATCCTATCAAGTGAGTGTCACCACTTTGATAACACAGAGAATAATTCACGGTTCCTTTTAAATAGGCAAGTATTCGTTTGACAGCTATCCAATGTTTCTTCCCAGGGTTGGCTTGATACCTGCTTACCAGTCCAACTGCGTAGTATATATCGGGTCTAGTACACATCATTGCATACATCAGACTCCTAATGGCATTTGCATAAGGCACATTCTTCATTTCTCACGCTCTTGCGGAGTTTTAGGGCACATATCTAGACTTAAAGTTTTCCATTTTGCTATGGGTGTATCCATGGGCTTACAATCAGTCATCTGGAAACGTTCGAGGATCTTATAGATATAGGGTTCTTGCGATAACGCCAAGATTTTCCTTTCCCGATCCCTTGAAATTTTGACTCCCAGAATGTAAGCTGCTTCACTCATATCCTTCATCTCAAAAGTAGTTGACAACCAGTCTTTTGTCTTCATTAAGAAATTCTTATCATTACACTCCAACAAAATGTCATCCATATATAAAGACAAAATCACAAATTTTCCTTTCGACCTTTTTACATACACACAGTGGTCTTCTTCTGTCATTTCAAAATCATATGTTAAGACAGATCATGAAAACGAAGGTACCACTATCTCAAGGATTGTTTGAGTCCATAAATGGACCTCAACAATTTACAGACTTTACTTTCTTGGCCTTCAGTTATAAAACTTTCAGGCTACTCCATGTAAATCTCTTCCTCAAGTCCTCCAGTGAGGAATGCAGTTTTGACATCCATTTGATGTAATTCAAGATCTTTGTGAGCGACAAGTGCAAGGATGAGGCGAATAGACGCAAATCTCACCACTGGGGAGAAAGTCTCTTCATAGTCTATACCCTATTGTTGAGTATAACATTTTGCCACCAACCTCGCCTTATATCTTTCTATTGAGCCATCAGTCTTCCGTTTGACACGAATGACCCATTTATTTCCAATGGCTTTTCTATCAAACAGTAAATTAACCAAGTCCAAGACATGGTTACTTTTCATTGACTCCATTTCCTCCTCCATGGCTTTAACTCATTCATCCTTAGCTGGTGATTTGAGAGCTTCTCTCACGTTCTTAGGTTCATCACCGTCATGTGAGGCCATCATAAAGGCTTCCCCTTTAATCTTAAAACGTCGTCGGGGAACCGAGATTCGTCTACTTCTCCGAACAGATGATTCGGGCATACTCCCACTGCGATCAAGTAGTTGAGTGTTTTCTATAGGCATTTGATCGCTCCCACAGGGATTTGAGTCTATTTCAACTCTTAGTTCCCCTTCAATCTGAGTGCGCATCAAATCCTCTGATTCATTTTGTTCAAAAAACGAAGTATCTCGCTCAACATCTTCTTGCTTTGGAAACTCATTCTCGATAAAAACTACATCACGTGACTCTATTTTTGATATACTTCTATCAAAATTTTCTCCAATTAGTACATATCCTTTTGATTGCTCAGGGTAACGTATAAAGATACATTTCTTTCCCCTAGCACCCAGTTTTCCATATTTACCCATAAATGTACAAAACCTTACACCCCCCGGGTCGCAGGTAGGATAATTCAGGTTTTCGACTTGTCCATAATTCATATGGGGTCGAAGTCACTGATTTCGTTGGGATCCGATTCAGAATGTGCGTTGCAGCCAAGAGTGTATCTCCCCAATACGAAATTGGAAGATTGACTTGTGCCATCATAGATCTAACCACTTCCAGTGATGTCCTATTTCTCCCTTCAGCAACTCTGTTTTGCTGTGGAGTCCTAGGAATTGTCAATCGGTGTATTATACCCTTTTTCTTGACACAATTGCTTAAATTGTTCTGACAGATACTCTCGACCATGATCCATATGAAGTACTTTTACCGTCCTATCTAATTGATTCTCCACCATAGCCAAAAATTGTATGAAACAATCTAAGGCTTCAGATTTATGGGAGATCAGATAGATGAGATTGTATCGCGTAAAGTCATCTATAAAGGTAATGAAATACGACGCATCACTCCTACTCTTAATATTCATCGGTCCACAAATATCAGAATGAAAAATTTCTAAGGGGTTATTAGATCTAGTAGCCTTACCAAAAGGTTTTCTAGTAGCTTTCCCAGCTAGACAATGACCACAGGTTGCCAATTCGATCTTGTCATAAGATCCCAAAATCCCCTTTTTGGCCAACATGTTTATTCTATCCAGTCCTCTATGACCGAGTCTAGCATGCCATGTAGTAATGTCAATATCAGAAGAAGTAATGTATGAAATACTATTATCATGCGATGAATAAGAATGTGCATAACAATCAATATTCAAAATCATAAAACCATCCGAAAGATATCCAAAGTCAACAGAAACATCATTGTACGATAAAATCAAGCTATCATGTTCGAAAACCAATTTGTAGCCATAAGAGAGAATAACAGGAAAATACACTAAATTACGCCTTATATCGGGAGCATAGAGGACATCATGATAGAATAACTGCTGGCCTCCTTGCATAATCAATTTGCAGGAGCCAATTCCCAAAATAGCAACTCGCGAGTTATTCCCAACATATATCTAGCGAGTATCTTGTGGAATCCGACGATACTCTACGAACGCCCTCGATCTCTAGCTATGTGGTTCGTGGCGCCTGAGTCTACAATCCACATAGGGTGAGCCTCAGCTAGTAAAACAGAGCTAGAAACGAAAACATTAGTTAAGGCATAAGTCAGAAAGGATACCTCCTTCTCTTGCCCTTTGCATTCACGGGCATAGTGTCCCATCTTTTTGCATTTGAAATATTTGATTTTGCTTTTGTCCTTCTTCTTCCCACCACGACGTTTGAATTTCTTGTTTGGATTACTCTGACCATGCTGATTCGTATTCTGATTGGAGTTTGCAACCCATTTTCCTTTCCCTTTCTTGGACCCTCGCTGGCCCATCTTGCGCTTGTTGTTCTTGCGCATGCTAGTTTCGGCCATAAAAAGTTGCCCAGAGGATTTAGCCGCTTCTAAGCGCTCATCCTCTAGCTCCATATGACGGGCTACATCATCAAAGCTCTTGATGTTGTCGTTATGCGTCATGTTAATCTTCACATGTTCCCAGCTATTGGGAAGTGAACAAATCACTACCTCTACTTGTTGTTCTTCAGTAAGAACATGACCAGCTATTTTAAGCTCTCGGATCATGTGGGTCATCTCTCAGATGCTGACGCATGGTATTATCCTGCCGCTTCTTATAAGTATCAAACTTAATTGTAAGCCAGCGAAGTTTAGTGGTCGAAGTACCACCTTACTTGTCCTTGAGAGCTACCCAAATATCTTGGGCTATGTCGTAATCCTCATAAACGCACATCAGGTCATCCGCCATGCTGGAGAGAATTGTAATCCTGGCGATATTGTTCTTGCGTTTCCAAGTCATGTAAGCCTCCATGTCACGTCTTGCCTGAGCAGACTGACCCCTCTCGGGCTCTACCATGGTGTTGGTAAGAGTTTCAAGTGCTTCTTATTCCTCTAGAACATACTGAATCTTTCGGTGCCATATATCATAGTTGTCACCATTTAGTTTTTCTCCTTTGTTCAACTCAGCTACGATCGACTTGGAAGCAGAAGCCATTACTGAAACACAATCACAAAAAAATGAGACTGCCAAAGTTCTCAATCTAGTAGAATCACATCCGAACAAAATATTGCTCAAAAAACCAAAACTTATCAAGAATATAGTAACAAAAATAGAGAAGAGAGAATCGAAAAAGACAGTCTAGGCTATCTGATCACAATCTATGCCCTCAAAATTCTCATCACTATACTCAATTAATTAAGGGAGCAATGAAGTCCAATTATTATCTATAAGGACTCCCACATCAAATAGCAAGATCAGAGCTGATAATATTATATGTATGATCAATCATAATGCAAAATATAAAACTATTCATAAAATAAAGCAAATCATCTAACTCTTCATAAAATAGGAAATCATGGATAAAGTAAACAAAAAAATATATATGATCCATAATGCAAAGAAGCTAATAATGAAGTCAAGATGATAATATGAATGATCTATCATAAGCTCAATGATCGCTATCAGAAGTCTCTATAGTCTCAGGGTCTTCATCAGGGTCCTCTATCGGATCCACCTCTGGATCCTCATCATGCTCTCTATCACGAACCCTACTCGACCCAACTTCATCGTCATATGTTGTCTTCCGAGTGACGAAACTTCCCGGCTGCAAGGCGGAATAATAACTAGGGAAGTGAGACAAATCTCCAAAAATAGAGTATGGAATGTGAGTAGCAGCACTCGTAGGAGAATACTCGGGTGTAGAAGGGGTATACTCAGGGCTGAGAGGTGTGTACTCAGGGCTGAGATGTGTGTACTTAGGAGATGCTGGAGTATAATCAGAAAGAGGATTCTCTGGAATAAACTCAGGTGAGCTAGGAATCTCTGTAGGCATCTTCATACTCGAACCAGGACGACTAGACGTCCTACTCCTCAGTCGGCTCGAATGTGGATCAACAGGTATCACACGAGAGCGGATACGAGGAGTATATGGAGTATCATCAGGATCCTCCTCGGGTTCATATTCTTCAGTAGACATATGATCCATATCATCACCACTGTCCTCAATAATAGGATCAACATGCTCGTCATCCTCATCATCCGAGATAATCACAACCTCCGGATGTGCCTGCTCAGGTGGAACCTCATGATCGTCTTGATAGAGTGGGTATTCCTGATCTTCAGGAGCAAGCGGAACCTCCATTTCAACGTCATCAGCATCCTCTAGGTGATGAAGAGGTATAGGATGATCTGCTGATAAAATCTCAAGAAAATGGGGAAGTCCATTATTAATCCCATAGGATGCTCCATTCTAGGAGGGGGCGACATACATCAAAGCTGGCACAAGTTTCTGGGATGGATAGAAGAAAGCAAGCTCATGACGAATTCAGAACCCATTTTAGAAGTAACCGAGCCAATAGAGATCCATCCTGTGCAAAAAATTTACAATAATGCACTATGGATGCAAGTGTATGCAAAAAAAAATGATGTAGAAACAAACGTCATTAAAGATAAAGCATATACAATAAAGCAAAAAAAATAATAAAAATAAAAATAAAAATCCCTTTTTTTTTCCCGTCGTCGGCGGCGGAGCGTGGCCGGACGCGCTGTCGAAAAACGGCGACGCGCAGTTGCTCACCGGCGAGTGGCGGCAGCGCCACGTGGCAAGTTGAGAGGCTGCTATGTAGCGTTGACGTCAGCGGCCAAAAGGTAAGGTGTCAGGTGACGTGGCCGCCACCGCTGACGTGGCGTACACATTTACGTGGACGAGGCGCTACGTCAGCGCTGAATGGGCGAAAAACTGCCTGGCCAGAGCCGACGCGCCCCAACGGCGCGTGCATGCCACTCGTGGCGATTCCTTCCACCGACGCCGTCGGGACAGTACCAGTCGACTCCGTTCGACGTCCCGATACCGTAAGTGGTCTCGGATTTTGAAAAAAAAAATTGGAAAAAAAGGTTTTGAAGTTCAAACAATCTGACCGTGACTGGTACTTGAAAAACAGAATGTTCTTCTTGAAATTGTTTCAAAAAACCATATTCCAATCCTTTTTCAACTCGTCAATTCGATAAAAACCTGTTTTCTCCTTCGTTTTAACTCGAAAAACGTCATATAATATATCAAATAGAAGGGTTTTTCAAGATGGTTCTAATGGTGTGATTTTCGAAATTTTTTGAAAACGTTTCAAAAACCAAAACGAGCAAACAAATTCCGGCAGCATTATAATCAAGTACGAAAAAAAACATAAATCATATCTATTACATCATACAAATTATGAACTACCATTAAGCATGCTCTAAATTTATAATCACACATAAACAACAGCGAAAAACAGTAAAGTAAGGCTCTGATACCAATGTAATATAATAACTTAATCTAACAACATATAATCATATATTATATGTAAAAAATAAAGGGTTTAAGGATCAATTTACTGTAGTTGTAGTATTCAAAGTTTGACAAAGAATCACCAGTGTTATGGAATCCTTTGTGTTTCTCACCGTCTAAGTACGCTTTCTCTGAGAGAATTTTTTTTTTCTGATTCGAACTAGAGAGAGAAGTGGTTTTTGATTTCTAAGCAGTTTTAATCAAACTGGTAACTGCTTATCAAATCACTTAAATCACGTTATGCGTGATACGCTCTCCTATATCCGGAGAGGTTAACTCCCACTTAATCTAGGAGTCTTACGTCAACACCCCCTTTTGGGTGTATTCAATAGTGGGCTTGGGTCCATCTAGTGTGGCCCAACCCAAATACCAACATATTTTAACATAAATTTATTAGATTTTGATTATCAATTTCACTTTGTCTATAATATTAAGCACATAAAAAAATCATTATTTATTATATTTTTAAATAATTGAATAGTTAAATAAAATTTTAGAAAGTAAAATCATTTAAATAAAATTTTGATATAAGAATAAAGAAAAAATAGACAATAATTATGTTCTTATTACTGCAATGTATTTTTATACAACACTTACATAATTTAATCGTCAAATAATTTTTTTATATAAAAAATTTATAATATTATTTAATTGTTTCTCCACCATTATCATTTAAATGCTCAAGAATTAGATATGATATTAAATTTATTTTAATAATTTTAATCTAATTTCAATGTAAAATCATTTGAAAAACCACATTTACATTTATATAAATATTAACAAAAATAAATACTTGAAGAAATTTATTTTTTTTAAATAATTTGATATTATATGTATAACAAAAGTAAATGTAAATTTTAATTTTATTGTCAAATATATTAACCAAACATATCTATTTTTATTAAATAGTCATATATTTATTCGCATTTATTTTAAAATAAAATATTAATTTAAATTCTTTTTAGTTGAAAATTTTATAAAATTTTCGTGTTTGATTGTAGTATTTGTGTATTTTAATTTTTTTTTTTTTAAACAAGACACCAACCATAAGCTAATTCAATACATCTGCTAAGTTACATCATGAAGGAAAAGTATATAAGTAACGGAATGACATCTTCAGAAACTACAAAGTATCAGTGATAAGATAACTACTAACTTTATTAACTTTCTATTACAGTTTAATAGTACATTCTGAATAAAAATATTGACTTCCCTCCCCATAAATTACTCAATGCCTCGTACTCTAACTTTTTAAACTATTCTAATTCTCTTTTCATTTTCCATTCCCTTCCACTTTATTCTTCACTCTCCATGACAAACCTCTCCTCGCCTTTTCAAACAAACACCACTTCTCTCTTCTCAATTCTTCTACATACTTTTCATGGTAATTCTTATCAGATGATTTTTTTTTTCATCCTCGCCCTCTACACCTTACTAACCACTCGACTTGTCGCTCAACAACATTTCTGGTCCTCTTCCTGTCACTTCTTTCGTCCACACCTGTCATAATCTGGTTTCTGCCAATCTCTCACCATTCAATCTTTCTCGCCAATCTTTACATCATTCCTTTTCCTTTCTAGTCTAAAAAATATAAACTCGAATTTGAAGATCACTCATTTTCCTTTTTCATCTTTCTCTTCAAATTCTGCCGCTACAGTTTCAACTGCTCTAGTTATGCTTGCAGAGCTACACGCGTCCAGCATTAAAGATTCATCTAGTTATTTCCTTTATTAACAAAATGTCAAACAAAGCTATCTTGTTTGGAGTATAATTATTTAATGAACACCGAAATAAATGAAAACCACAACATGAAATATAAGTACTAATTTCTAATAAATCATGTTAATAATGTATAAATATTCTCGTTTTCATCCTGGTTTGTATTTACATAAAGTGTCCTTAGGAATTCAGAGATCAGGAATAAATTTTTTTTAAAAAAAAAGAGTAATCAGGTTAATAATTAACCGAAATCTTTTCTTTATCTATCAAATTGTTTCCAAAATCCAGACAAGTCAGGCGAATTTATTCCAAATCACAATGAGGCTATAACATTTCTAAGATTCTTACTTCACAAAATAAGTTTGTGCTAAGTTGACGTCTTCCTCATTGTGCAGGATTTCCACCTCTTCATCATCATTTTTCTGGTTTACAGAAAATAAGATCAACACAGACTTAAATTATAGTTCCAGACTACTAAAGACCAAACACCTTAGGTATGAAAAGAATGACTTAAGTACATATAATTATTTCATTAAAAACTTGATCAAGAAAATACGCTTTTATCATCATTTTATTCATTCTTGGATTTAAGAGTATACTTTCAAGAGAGGGGATATTCTTAGTTCTTCCTCAAAGTTTGCAATTTTGTCCTTGCAAATCTCTATACTTAGTTTTGTCTCTACAAAACTATACTCATTATTTCAAGTATATTCATCCAAACTCTTCCTAAATTCTTCAAAAAAAAAAACAGTGCTCCAGAGTTTCATATTACTATGAAAATCTTCAAGTTACCATCAAGGTTCTTTCCAACCCGAACATCCTAATATGCTTGCAATTATTGTGAATTTTATCTTATTACACTTAATCATAGTGCAATGTGAATTGAACATCCTAAATATGATTAAATTAGCTACCAGCTCACAAATTCATTTATTCAACGAAGGTGTACTTTTAAAAACTAATTAAAAATAAATCTAAGTTTCTTCCCTACTTTCAAAATTAAGAATATTTCTAATTTATCATTTATTTGGTAGAAAAGACAAATCAATAAATAAAAATTGTACCTGCATTTCCATATTGTAGAACCGATCCAACAACTGCAAAACCTCATATGAAGAAAAGTTCCAATCAAATATATGATAAAAAAATTAAGATTTAGCACTGTAGAATGGAAAATATTCTCATGTAAAAGTAAGGGATATCAAACCTTCATCTGAGAAATTCCATTAGACTGTAGAGAACAAAGTCACAATCGAAAAGAATGTATAGAGAGTTTTCATTTACTACCTCCGTCCCAAAAATGCTGCCACATTAGGTTTTTGCATGTTTGCCAATACATCATTTCAACGGAAAATATCTTTAATTATAGACGACGAAAAATTATGATAATTTTATATTTAAAAAATAGACATTAGAACGAATAAAACAAGATCTCACTCGAATATATTTTTTCTATACATAAATCACAAAATGTGAAATAAGATTAGTTAATGAACAGTGTACGAAACCCTAATATGGCAACTAATAAGGGACGGAGGGAGTATTTTAAATGAGATATTTGAAACCTATTTTAGACGTCAGCAACTATAGTAACATGCTCAATTCACAAAACAAAATCACGGAAACTATGTATATATAGTATAATACATGGGTTAATTTATTTAAAAAACTCTAAAGTTTTTATTCACACATAACCAATCTACCAAAGAATAAATAAGTTAACTTGCTGAAATTGTATGATCTAAACATAAATCAGAAATACAAATCCTCACCTATAAAATGACTCCAGAAATTAGAACCATAAAGAGACACTGCAATAACAGTAGACTTCAATGCATCAGCAAAGCCACAAAAGTAGATTGTAGCATAAAATAAATAAATTATTTTTTAGTTATTATTGCAGAACTATTGTTATCTTCAACTCCAAACTTAATAGTTTACTAATTACAACATTAAATCATGCAGATATAGATACAAATCCTATAAATATGAATCACATTTTGAAATATAAAAAACCTAAATACATTGACAAGTTCTCTTCTTCTTTTTTTCAAAAAAGTAAACCTCGACAATTTCATTAAGAGCAATATTATCTTACTATACACTGAGAATGAAATTCAATTAAGACAATCACGGATAATTGCGAAAAGCCTACAAAAGAACGTGAATTTTCACAAACAGGAATTCACACAGATTCAATTTTTAACAATATATCACCAGATAATGTTGAACCCGGATCAGAAAACAACAAAAAGCATCTAATTCAACTCCAAATAAGAAATAAATTAATGAAAGGAAGACGTACACTTAGGTCGTTTGGAATATAGCATAAGTACCATCTAAACAAAAAAAACACCAATCAATAAAACACCAAATTTAATACTAAATCTTCACAAATTAAAACCAAAACTTCTTCATAGTCAACACAACAAAATCTGAAGATAGAAATGCTTAAAAAACATACCAATTTTTATTCCACACATCCGCAATATCAACCGCCATAGTATAGAAAGGATGAATACTACAATCGAGAGACTACTGATAAGAGTGTCTTGCTTATAAATGGTAGACTTTCTGGACTCACAAACACCTTAAAAGAAACACCAATCAAAACAGAAAGAAAACTGCAAATACAGAATAACATGTTTGCACATTTAATCAAATCAACTTGCTCCTTAAAATACTAAAAGTTTATCTCAGGAACCATCAGAAAAAGAAAGATATCCACATTCAATAGAGTCTGCAGGTCCATCAAAATACAAAATCCTAAAACTAAACACTAGCATCTAACACAACTATCAAAATAATTTATAGTACAAAGTAATATACAAATCAATAAAAAACTGATTATCATAGAACAAATCAAATCAGACAACCAAAATCTAACCTGAGAACAATTAAAATGTTATATTCTCAAGCAGATCATCATACGAGCCCTTCTACCTAGAAACCAATCTAATTTGAGCATCCCATGCAATTGAGCATTGTGTCTCTCAAACGTCCAGAATCCATAAAAAAGAAGAGTATACCTCCACATCTTCTTCGTCTTCTTGCATCTCTCATCTCTTTTCTCTACAAACGCTCCCTAAATTCATTACCCCTCATTTTCGGATCCTCCATCAATCTCTCAATCAAATTCTTAGCAAACTCCATTATAAATCTCATTTTTCATTGCTGCATTTATATATACACAAGCGCAATCAAACACCATCCCAAATATAAATCAATAAATCACTGCGTTTTATTAACATTTCATCAACTTTACCATTTAATTACATCGTCTAATAATCGAAATCGAAAACCTTTGACTGTAAACAAAATACATGTAAATATAAAAACAAAGTAACCAAATCTCTACAAAATCTAATATGTGAGTCTTAATCGTGTATTGAAATCAACAGATTTGTCTCGAAATAAAAAGAACTTACCTTTCAAATTCTCTTAAGTAGCAAAGCAAAGGCAACAACTATGTCGGTTCGATGACTGTTTATAGAGACCAGATGTGAGAAGGAGAAGATAAATCTTTCTTGCCGCTATTCTCAAGAGTGAGAAACTGAATCTTTGGTCATCGACCAATGAAATTATTGTAAAAGAGAAAATAAGGAGACATCATTCGAGAAGAAAGAGAAGAGAGAGCGAGAAGAAGAGGAAATTGGGAGTCTCACAATTAATTGTAATTAAAAAATTGAATTAAAAATTAAAACAATTGAATTGAAAATAAAGAATAGATGAGATTGACGTGTCACAATTCTATTTGTCAATTATTGAACCAAACTAAAAAATAGCGATTTGAGCTATTTTTCCACCCAATGCTGAACTCTCAGCGGTGCCACATCATTTTTGTGGGACCCGCTGAGAGTTCCGCTTTTTATATATATATATATATTTAAAGTTTCAAATGACAAAACATTTGTATCTATATAAAATTATTCCAAAACATGCTGATGTTGCATGCTTAGAATCATAGTATTTCCGTTTATAAAATAGGTTTATTTCTAACTTATTAATAACATCTTATAAATTTGGTTCACTTTTTAAGTTACTTACTCATATGCCATTAATAAATTAATAATTTATTACATCTCTTTAAATATCTTATTATTCATTAATGTAATAAATAAAACATGTCATGAATGAATTATGATTCATAACTTTTAAATGGTTAAATTATTAATTTATGATTTTTATAAATTTCATCGGATAATACAAATTAATATTTAATATTTAATTAACAAATAACTCATTTTAATTACAAATTCACTAAAATATATTATAATAGAAATAGATAAATAATCTAAGTTATATAATTTTTTATGTTTAAATTATTCTAATAAATTAATTTATTTTACACGTAAAAAAATAAATCTTATATTAATCATTATTTTTAAAATTTAAATAACAATCGCGCATCACGCAAATTTATTCTCTAGTGAAAACATCAATTTGATAAGTAGAAAATATTAATTAATAAAGATAATTAACACATTACTCTTACTTATGATGTAAGATTACTATTTTATTCATTTTTATTATATTGGTACTTTCCTAATGACATATGTTGATCCTTAGGCATACTAACAATCCACATATATAAAATAAACAGAATAGGAAAACGAGAAATTACTGTCAATCGATCGGCAACGAATCACTTGGAAACAGCGCTCAAGTCACCAGTTAAGAACCCCAACGAGAACGAACGCAAAAGCTACACTGTTTCAATAGTTTCACTTTACAAACACTGTTTGCGTTTAACGTTGTTTTTGAAATGCTCTGGGACTATTTATGAGTGGAAATGAGGACTCTATTTATAATAGTCCATAACTAGTTCACTTGAACTAAAACTGATTCGAATTCAAGTAATTGAATTCTTATCAGGTATCATCTTACCTATCCATTACTTAATGGACAAATAAGAGACTTAGGCTGAGCCTATATTAGGTGGACCAATCACTCAGACCCAATGACCCAAGCCCACTTCATTATAAGGCTTGAGTCAGTCCATTAGTAGCCTTAAGTCCAACATTCTCCCACTCACACAAGAGAGGCACAACCCATTAAGGATCGTCAAGACTTAAACAGAGAAAATATGCGTCGATCAATCAATTGGTTTATACGGCAAATAGCCGGTGTGACCAAATGAACTGGTTTCTTTAATAAAGAAGAATAATCTCGAAATTCACTTAATATCCTAGACTTCCATGATTTGAATTCACTTCAGACATGTTCGGTCCCAAACGAACCAATGTTCTGAAAACTTCGAAGTACTTCTAATCACTACTATGTTCCCAATAACCATAGTCCGCTAGCGTGTGATTTAAATGGTGTGAAAACAATCAGAGTCTTCCAATTCGCTCTTGTCCCAAAAGTCGATGAAAGTAACAGACATCACAGTCATGTCACATAGGTCGAATTTACCGTAGTCATAGAAAGACACGCCAATGACATAGTCATTACCCTAACACTCCGGATACAAAAAAAATTGTACTAAGGATAAACAAATATGGGACTTTGCACGATATGGAGTAGGGACTGCTCTCAAACTTTTCTCCCATAGGGTCAACTTATAGCTTGCACGATATAAAAGTATGCGTGACAATGAACCTTGCCACTACATTGTGCGCATATGTCTATTATAATAGTTCATTATCCGGACGATAACACAAAGATATTCCTCAGACTTGATCACTCTCACTTTCCAAGTGTGATGACTCAAAATTCTAGTCCGGCTGGTCAGGTCTCATGATTGTGGTTCTCATGAGCGATTCTCAATCCATTTTGGAGAATCTCATCTTGACAACCACGTCAATGCGATCATTTTATACACCCCTCTTAGTTCATGAAACTTCTATTCAGAATATAAGTGTATGGATCTCATCTTGCATTATCACCGGATAATCAAGGCAACTGCGCGTGCAAGTGCACAAGTCTCTTAAACCTGACGACATACTCTCGGATGAATCAACTCTCTATATGCCAGAAACTCATGAAGATAAACAATTATCATTAAAACATAGACATAATAATCCAAGACCTTACAATCTACGTAGATCCAAAGACCTAGAATGCTTGACAAAAATATCTCTAGTTACAGCCTTTGTAAATAGGTCTGCTACCATATCATGCGTAGATATATATCTGAATGTTACATGTTTCTTTGCCACTATATCACTGACAAAGTGGTACTTAGTCTCTATGTGCTTAGACTTACTGTGATATTTCGCATCCTAGTATAGGCAATAGCTACATGATCATCATAGTATACATTGACTGGCTTTAGCTCACACTTATATAAGTCGTCTATAAACCTTTTGAGCCAAACTACTTCCTCCACAACCACCGAGCAGACATAAATTCTACTTCCATGGTGGGCAAAACTATGCAAATCTGCTACTCTAGGAGATTGCTCCATGACTTAGAATGAAGCCACAGCCCGAAGTTGTCTACCTGTCATCCAAGTTGCAACCCCAATCAACGTCAGTGTAACCCACTAGATGGCTTTCACCACATTGATAACATAGAGCATAATTTGATGTGTCTTTTAGATATGCTAGAATACATTTCACAACAATCCAATGTTTTTGCCCTGGATTAGACTGATACCTATTTACCAGTCCTATTGCATAGCAGATATCGGACCTTGTACATAACATAACATACATCAGGCTGCCGATGACATTTGCGTATGAAACTTTTTGCAGCTTCTCACGCTCTTGTGGAGTTTTAGGGCACATCTCAAGACTCAAAGTCAGCCCTTTTGCAATGGGTGTATCCATAGGCTTGCAATTAGCCATATGGAAACGTTCAAGGATCTTTTGAATGTAGAGCTCTTGCGATAAAGCCAATAGCTTCTTATTTTGATCCCTTAATATCTTGACTCCCAGTATTAGGCAGCCTCACCCATGTCCTTAATCTCAAAAGTTGTCGTCAACTAGTTCTTCGTTGACAACAGAATGTCCTTGTTGTTACAAGCCAAGAGAATATTGTCTACATATAATGACAGTAACACAAAATTATCACTAGACTTCTTTACATAAACGTAATGGTCTTTTGTGTCATTTGGAAACCATATGACATCACCGAATCATGAAATCTCAGGTACCATTGCCTGGAGGATTATTTGAGTCCATAAATGGACCTCAAGAGTTTACACACTTTCTTCTTTTTTCCTTTAGTTATAAAACCCTCAGGCTGTTCCATGTAAAACTTTTCCTCCAATATTTCATTGAGGAAATCGGTCTTGACATCAGTTTGATGCAATTCCAAGTCTATATGTGCGACTAAGGCCAGGATTAGGCGAATGGAGGCGAATCTCACTACAGGTGAGAACGTTTCCTCATAATCTATGTCCTCTTGTTGGGTATAGCCTTTCGCCATAAATCTTTCATTATATCTCTCAATCGAACCATCAGCCTTCCATTTAAAGCAAAGGACCTATTTATTTCTGATGGCTCTACGTTCTGGCGGTAAGCCAACCAAGTCCCAAACATGGTTACTTTTCATCAATTTCATTTCCTCTTCCATGGCTTTCATCCATAGGTACTTGACAGGTTAATTGAGAGCTTCTTTCACGTTCTTTGGTTTATCACTATTGTGTGAACCCATCATGAACGTCTCCCATTCAAACTCATAATGTTATCAGGGAATGGGGACTCTTCTACTTCTTCGAGTCGATGACTCAGGCATCGAAGGATCAGGAATCTGTGTACTCTCACTGTCATGTTTCAGTGGAGCTGATTCTTCAGGCACTTGTTCACTTCCACTAGGATTGATATCCATCTATGAATGAACTAAGTCCTCTGATTCATTATGTTAGAAAAAAGAAGTCTCTCTTTCTACTTCACCCCTCTTGGGGAATTCATTCTCAAGGAACACAACATCACGTGACTCTAATTCAGAAATGGTATCATCTGAATATTCTCATATCAGTACATATCCTTTGGATTTCTCGGGATATCTGATGAAAATACATCTCTTACCCCTTGAACCTAGCTTCCCATATGGGCTAGAAAAATCATGTACATAACACGCGCACCCCGAGGATCGCGTATAGGAGAGGTCAGGTTTTCTACTTGTCCATAACTCATAGGGTGTAGTTGTCACTGATTTCGTTGGAACCTTATTCAATATGTGGGTTGTTATTAGAAGTGCATTTCCCCAATACGATATTTGGAGATTTGCTTGTGCTATCATCGATCATACAATTTCTAACAGTGTTCTGTTCCTCCTCTCGGTAACTCCATTTTGCTGAGGGGTCTTAAGAATAGTCAATTATCTCACTATACCTTTCTCCTGACACAATGTCTTAAATTGGTCAAATAGATAGTCTCGGCCTCGGTTAGTGCGCAGCACTTTGACAGTCCTATCTAGTTGATTCTCCACCATAGCAAAAAAATTTCCGAAGCAATCTAAAGCTTCAGATTTATGGGAGATTAGATAGACTATATCAAATAGAGTGAATTCATCTATAAATGTAATGAAATATGATGCACCATTTCTAGCCCTAACATTCATAGGTTCACATATACCTGAATAAACTATTTCTAAATGAAAAGTGACCCTAGTTTCTTTTCTAAAAGGTTTTCTAGTGGCCTTTCCTGCTAGACAATGATTACAGGCTGACAACTCGATCTTATTATAAGATCCTAAAATCTCTTCTTTTGCTAACATGTTCATTCTATCTTGTCCAATATGACTAAGTCTAGCATGCTAAGTGGAAATATCAATATTACCATATGTAACAAGAGAAAAACTAGTATCATTATCGACATAAGAAGGGTTCTCATAATCATTAATGCAAAGATAAATAAATCCATCAGTCATTCGTCCATAACCAATAAAAACAGAGTCATAATACAAACTCAAAACTTTTGATTCAAACATTAGTTTATATCCAAAAGTCATCAAAATAGAGACTGAAATGAGACTACGTCTAATCTTAGGAGTGTAGAGGATATCATGTAGTATTAAAACGTGGCCACTTTGCATCCTCAGTTTGCAAGTGCCGTTCCCTTTTACTTCTACTCGAGAGTTGTTTCCCACATATATCCATCTAGTACCACGCGGTATGCGTCGGTACTCTACGAATGCTCCTCTGTCTTTAGCTACATGGTCGATTGCCTCTGAGTCTACAATCCACATAGAATTAGACTCGACAAGCAAAACGGTGCTAGAAATAAAAGTATTAGACATCTTAAGATCAGAATAGCATACCTTTTTCTTCGGCTCGACACAATCACGAGCGAAGTGTCTCATCTTGTTACAGTTATGACACTTGATCTTGCCCATGTCTCTCTTCTGCCCCTTTCCACGTCTGGCATTCTTTCGACGGTTTTTGGTCCCGGGCTTATTTGGATTATTCGAATCCTTATCTTTCTTACTGCCCTTATTTCCCCTCTTGTGCTTAGCATTATTGCCCCTACGCACATTAGAATCAGTCATGTAGAGCTGATCGGAGGATTTTACCGCCTTAAGACGCTCGTCCTTGAATTCAACATGACAGGAGATATCATCAAATGTTTTGATGTTATCATTATGTATCATGTTTATCTTAATATTTTCCCAACTGTTTGGGAGGGATCTTATTACTGCCTGCACTTGTTGATCGTCCGTCAGGACATGACCGGCTGATTTCAATTCGCAGATCATGTTAGTCATCTCACGAAGATATTGGCATATAGTATGATCACCGTGCTTACAATAAGTGCCAAACTTAATCATCAAGCCATCGGAACTTGGTGGTTGAAGTCCCACCATATTTGTCCTTCAGTGTTACCCACATAGCCTGTGCAGTATGGTAATCCTTAAAAGAACACATTAGGTAATCAGTCATACTCGACAGTATGGTGATGCACACAATGCTATTCTTGCGCTTCTAGGACAAGTAGGCATTCATATCACGCCTTGCTTGTGCAATTGAACCATGCGCTGGTTCGACCATCGTGTTTAAAAGGGTCTCGAGAGCTTCTTGCTCCTCGAGGATATACTGGATCTTGCGATGCCAGATATCGTAATTTTCTCCATTGAGCTTGTCACCCTTGTTCAACTTGGCGACAATAGATTTAGTAGCAGAGGCCATCACTGACAAGCACAAAAAGACACATAAGACCATCTATTTTTAATCTAGTATAATCATCCGATAATCATATAAATGCACCAGCTAAAACAATCAGGAATTCATTGAATCAATTTGAGGGGAAATCGGAGAAGATAGGCAATCTACCAATCACCATCCTTGTCCTCAAACTTCATCAACTCGTTAATCATGCAGTGTGCAAACAAGTCTACGCATGCAAGCCTAGAACATCCACTAAATTATTCAGCAACCAAGAATAATCATAAAGAATTCATGTTATAAAAAATATATCTATAATATATTAAATTAAAAACTGCATACTAAACAGTTCTAAAAACATGAATAACTCTAAAAAATAGATGGTGTATATGGTAGTCCTCTGGGTCCCAATCAGAAGGTGTAAGATGGGTATACCCCGGCTCAGTAATCACACTATCACCATTCTGAGCCTCGTCCAGTATCATGGGTTCTTTGCTGTCTAAATCGATTACTGTAATCTCTTCGTCGCCATTGCATTCAGCGACCTCTTCCTCTTCACGAGTCCCCTAGGCTTCTTCCTCCTCTTCACCATCCTACTCAGGGATTTTCCTCTTCTTCACCATTCCATTGGGTTACATCTTCCTCAAGTTCAATCTCATTATCAAACTCATCATCTGCCTCATTTTGCTATTCCAACTCAGCTCCAGCAGCCGCTTGCTGCTCTGCTAGTATGTCATCCATGAAGTTGATGTTCTCTTCAGACACATAAGCTCCATGCACATGCAAAAATGGTGGAGGTGCATGAGCTTGAGCAACCGGGTATTGCTCAAGAGGGGGAGGAACAAAAGCTTGAGCAACCGGATGATGCTCAGGATACATAGGGACCGTTGGACGAACCATTAGAGGATGCTGAGGAAGCGGTGGACCAAAATACTGTCCCACCGGGGGCCGTGGATGAGGAATAAGGGGTGCCCACCTAAACCCCACCGAATGATATGGAAGTGATGGTGGTAGAGCAGTTGGATGCTGCTGCTGGACTGGATGAGCATATCTAAAAGGAGGTTGCACCATCATGTGAGGAAGGTCAGGAGGCATCATGAAGACGATGGTCAGTGCTAAGTAGGGGTGTGCATTTCCGGGTATCGAATCCGATTCGAAATTTTGAATATTCGAAATTTCGGATACAAGAAAACTGTGATCCGTATCCGATCCGAAAAATCAGATATCCGGAAAATCGGATATCCAATTTTCGGATCGGATAACCGGATATCCGGTATTCGATTTTACTCTATTTTTTTATTTATAATGTCCAAATTAAAAGAATAAATAAATAAACGTAAATAAAATTATTATATTGCATTTAATTAAATTATCAAATAAATAAAATATATAAGTATAAAAAAATTATATATAAATGCATAAAATATTTTATTTATATAGGGAAAGAAAATGAGTTTATTATAAAATTATATTTTTTCGCATATTCGGATAATCCGAAATGAAAAATTTCTGATCCGTATCCAATCCGAATATCCGGTTTTTAAAACCGGATATCCGATCCGAATATTCGAAATTATAAAAATCAGATCAAATATCCGAAAATTCGGATCGGATCGGATCGGTGATTTTTCGGATCGATCAGATTGGAATTTTTTGCACACTCCTAGTGCTAGGTGTCTATTCGAATACTGAGCAGCTCTCTCAGTAGGGACCCAAAAGTCATTGTCTATAATGTTATCATATCTGTGAGCCATAACCTATGCAAAAGATCAAATGCACATGTCATAAGCATGCAAATTACATTAGAAAAATAAAAATAATGTCTTCGTAAATAGAAAATAATATTCTCATAAATTTTTCAAAAATTGCATGCAAAAATGTCTCAAAAATGGCATAAAAGGTTAGGCTAAAAAATTGAACAAAAGTCAATTACAAAAATTGGAAAAAAAAAATAAAATTCGGTCGTCAGCAGTGGCACGTGGTGGTCACGTGCTACCGGAGGTCGACGCGTCGGCTAGGGCGGTGTGGCTACCACACGCGCCGGCGATACGTGATGCGCCCAAACATCGCCGCGTGTCGCTACTGCGCAGCTATACAGTCAGCGTTTAGGGTTGACGGTAGCCACGTCAGTGCTGACCTGTGCGCCATGTAGTGCCCAGTGTCAGTATGCCCAGTCAGCAAAATTGCTAATGTGTCGACACATCAGCGCTGACTAGGCCGCTGATAAGGGAGTTGGGCTGTCTCTGTGCGCCTCACCCGCTCGCCGGGCACGTGTGGTATAGGTGTCACTTTGCCCTCTTGCTATGGCGGTCGGGGCGGCTGTCGTTTGTTCCTCTCGTTGTCCTCTCTCTAGTCGTGTCGTCGGTTGTCGTCTTCGGGGCTTCGATCATCGACGGTGAACTCCACTCTCCGCTGCTGTGACTGGGCATTGTTCTTCAAACAATAAACTATTAGTGTTGTTTGGGCCTGATTCTTTCGAATCTGTCCCCGATTTTCAGAAGGTCATAACTCATTTGTTTCTCAACGAAAAAATTCATATTATATATCGACGGATTCATTATTCGAAGACGAATCCAACGATATATAATTTGCATATAGAAAAAACATTGTGTAAAAAATTAATGCTAAAACACAGTCATGAAATTCACATGCAATTTTTCAGCATCTAGTTTACGTTCTATAAAGCAAAAATAACAATGGTAGAATCACTATGACCAACAACAATAATATTAACCAGGCTTTGATACCAATGTTTAGGGGTGGGTATGGTTTTTGGTTTTTAATCGAACCAGACCGACCCAGACCAAGTTAGGTTGTTTTGGTCTTATTTGGGTAAGTCCGGTTTCAATTGTAAAAAGACCAAGTCATTCGGTTTCGATTCGGTTTCATTCTTCAAAAACCAAACCGACCCAAAAAATTGTTCTAATTTTAAAAAATTAAAAGAAGTATTAAACATAACAATACCTAATCCTAATTTAGTTTCAAATAAATATACAACCTCACATAAAAGAAAAAGAAAAACATCATCTTCTGGAATACTCAATATACGGTAAGTGATCACATAAATTACTTGTCAGTTAGGTGTATTAATATGAGGTAACAAATATCTTTGTTACAAAATCCATTGATTACTTGTCAGTAGTTGTATTAATTTAAAGTAACAAATATTATTTTATTGAATTAATATCTATTGAGAAATGTAGCCGCTATATATTTCTAAATATCACATGTGTGTCGCAGAAGTTAAATGTTATAATTTTTTCTCACCTAATACGTCTAATATTACTTGACATTTTTTTTTAATGAATACCAAATTAAAGTTTACATGAACTTATTCTAATTATTTAATTATATTACTAGTAGTACAATTGAAAAGATAATGTGTATTACTAAATTCTAGGAGAATTTTAATATATATATATATATATATATATATATAAAAGTCAGATATCATAGATTCATTTGATATCTCAAGTTTCGAGGAATTTCATATCATAGAATAATATAAAGCCTCAAACATTGTATAATTTCGTTATTATATTTTTTCTTGAAAAATATTGTTATTACTTATTTATTTTTACAATTAAATTAGATTTGAATGGTTATTTGATTTTATACATGTATTTTAATTTATTTTGAATTTATTAAAATATTATGATTTAAATTAAATTACAAAATATCATATCCAATTAAAAAAAGACAAAACTGAGTAAAACCGAACCGACTCGACAAAAACCAAATCAAATGGTTTTAGTCTCTATTTGGGTCGGTTCAGTCCTAAACATGGCGAAATCGAGCCATTCGGTTTTGGTTCGGTTTTACTCAAAATCGGATCGACCTAGACTGTGCCTACCCCTACCAATGTTGATCCTATAGACATATTAACAATCAATATACATAAAATAAGCGGAATAAGAAAACGAGAAATTATTGTCAATCGATTGGCGGCGAATCACTTAGAAACAATGCTCAAGTCACCAGTTAAGAACCCCAACGAGAATGAATGCGGAAGCTATTTCTCTTCGCTTATTGGAACCTCTCAACAGTTTCACTTTGCAAATACTGTTTGCATTTAACGTTGTTTTTGGAATGTTCTGGGATGATTTATGAGTGGAGAGGAGGACTCTATTTATAGTAGTCCATAACTAGTTCACTTGAACTAAAACTAATTTGAATTCAAATAATTTAATTCTTATCTGGTATCATCTTACCTATCCATTACTTAATGGATAAGTAAGAGACTTGGGTTAGGTTTATATTAAGTGGACCAATCACCTAGGCCTAATGGCCCCAAGCCCACTTCATTATAAGGCTTGGGCCAAGCCCCAAATCCAACAGGATATCATTCCTATCTTTCAACCTCCATTCACATAATTTTACGACCTCATATTCATCTTTCAAATTAGGGTTTTCCATTACAATAATGACCTATCACACTTCAAGTAGGGTTTAAATGAAGAATTTATAATAAAGCTCTCATTTTTGAATATAATGGTTATGATCTTCTTGTTAGAGTGATATGATTGAGCTTAGTTGGTATCTAGGTTTCAATTGACAGTGTTTCGCTTTTGGTGTAGAAATGAATTGTAGAGTTTATTTTGGGATTTTGTTAGGATTGTGTAACTTTAGACATTATCGTTGGTGTTTTTCATTTGTCGAAAAATTGAACTAAAATCTGCTTTGTGACAATGTTACAAACATATTGTAGTTGAATCTATTTTTCAAACATCTAATTTTTTTTTTTTAAAATATGGTTTGTGACAGTCTTACAAACTAATTGCAATTAAGCATGTTGTTCAAACATCTAAATTTTTTTTTTTTTTAAAAAAAAAATCTAATTTGTGACTTTCTTATAAACCAATTAGCGTTTAGTTTATTTTTCGGATATCTTAAAATTTAACAAGAAAGCTTAAATGTGGTAGTCTCAAAAATAGCATTAGACTAATTTTGCTATTAATTCTTTTAATTAAAAAAAAAATCTAAAATCCTTCATTTCGCTACATGTACTTCTACGTAAACTTTAAATTTTCAACTCTCAATTTTAAAAAGAAAAAACTCACTCACAATTAGTTTATTCTCACTCCATAATTCTGTGATCCATTTCACAAATTTATTCCGCTATAAAACAAGAGATGCCATGTACTAGAGGTCATTTTCGCAAGTCCATTTCCTATATCTTCATATTTAAAAGATAGTAACAATACAGGCACATACCACATTCCAAGGTACTCGTGAGTGGAGCCATGAGAAGAGGTAAGTAATGAATATTAAAAAGGACTCATAACTCATTTACTATTCTTCATCGTCGCTTTGCTCATATATTTATTTGCTAAAAAATGTTTTAGAATGACAAATGAAATCTTAGTAAGTCTGTTACCACATTGAGAATGATAGATGATTTGCAAATTTAAAAAACGCACCTAAAATGATATTTATCTATAGATAGTATGAAAATGAATTTTATGCTTTTGTTGAAGAATTTTTTGAATTTTTTAAAAATTGAATGTCATGTTAGTGTTTATTGTAAGTGTGTGTTGATTTAATTAAATTGATATTTTTAAGGTTTTTTTTGATGGCGTTATACTTTAAAAGTTCATAGGAATGAATTTTGTCGGCATTGTGATGTTTTAAAATAGAATTTGGGATGATACTTCTTATATGGGATATTAGCACTTATGGTGTTTTGCTTTATTGTTGGTTGGTTTTAAGAATTTTTATTTCTTTTTTATATTTAGCAGTATTAGAATATGAATGAGGCTCACTCTACTTTTCATACTACTTCATATCAGTCGTGTTTTTTCATTTGCAAATAATATTTTATTTTGTCTTAGAGGTAGAAGTAGACTTAAACTCATTCATATTTTGTACGAAGGAATTGATTATTTTTCTATTAGTTAGCAATTGTTTTGACCATTATTTAAATTAGGATTTATTGTGTTTCCTATTTTGTTTGGATTTCTAATTTAGAGGGAATCTAAATTTTTAGATATCTGTTACTAAAAATATGTATCTAAGGTTGCTATCTTTTAATAACGATTTAAAAAATAGCTATCTTTGAATATATATATATATATATATTATTAATATATTCCTATTACAATCGATATTCATTTATTGATAGATCGATAAATCAAAATAGCCATGAAAATTGTTATTAAATAGTAATTGTAAATAATAATTAAAGAACAATCCAAAAACCAACTCATGTAAAATTTATATATATAGAATAATTGTTTATACGAATTTGTTGAAGTGCGGATAATAGCCATTACTAATACATTATAGTATAGTAATAATGAAATCACATAACTAATGTAAGAAATAGCTACATAAAACATCTTTGTGTTATGTCATATAAAGTTTATACAAAAAAAAAAAAAGAATGATAAACCGAGCCCAATCAGACCAAATTTCATCTAACTCTTGCTGACTATATGGAACTTGGCCACGACTATTATACCACTACAAAGAAAAATGCAATACATTACGATCTATGTATAAGAAAACTATTACACATTATATTACACACTTTTGTTACTTTTGAAAAGACATACAAACACTTAATGTAATAAGAATCTCACTTTGACCATTAATGAAAATCTATTTCATCATTCGCAAGACATAGTATACACAATCAATATTATTAGGTTACTTTGAACACTATAAAAAAAATAAGTGGTTAGTTATAAGGAATGTCTAAGATTTAAATCATAAAAAATAAAATCACTTACCGTTATCTGAATCCAGTTAGGAGATGTATGACGTCTTCCTACTCTCAATGCTATAGTATGTAATGCACTAAAAACATTTTGTATAATATAAAAAATAATTAAAAAGTAAAGTAATAAAAGTTTAGAATAATAGTAAAGTCGAAGGAAATCATATGTCTCCATAATATTTTTCATGAAGTCTTTTAAAAGTAACATATGAAACTTTGAATCTGAAAAATTTTGAGCATCAACCATGCAGATTTAGTACATGAAAAACACTGAACAATTTGGCCAAAAATGTACATTTCAAATCAGTTTATTTTTTCGAAGTATGAAACTGATACAATATACTTGAAAACACAGTTATATTGGGACTCGTATAGACTGAATTTCAAAGAGACTAAAACATTTCTTTGAAGATCTATAATAGAACTTCATTACTACAAATTTCCAGATCAAACGAACAACACTAGATGCACAAAAAACTATCATAAACATAGTCCAAAAACCAATATTTTACTCAAAACAAATTTGAGAAAACAGCTTTATTTTTGGCTCATGAATGATCAACTAAATGAAATCCAAAACAGGTAAAGTTTGATTCATATCAAAGTTTATACAACAAGCTTAAAATATAAAAAAATTTGACTTAAAATAAAAATTCTTAAATGATGAAATTCACATAATAATTCTGCCAAAAATTAGCCTAAAAATGCAAATCAGATTATTTTCTTTTTGAGTAAAAAAATGTCCCAAATAGCTTGAATAGTCAGGTGTGTTTAGGTCATTAACAACCATATATTGAGTGAACAAAAACATGTAATTAGAGATCAATGATACGGCTTTATCAATGCAAAATTTTAGATCAAATGGCCATTATATGAGGTGTCAAATATCACCCACAAGTTGCCAAAATATGTTTGGAAAAAACAGTTTTATGCTGAAAATTTTAATCAAATGAACAAGAACTGAGTCATCAAATTCCCTATTAACACATGTAAAATGCAAACCTGATGATAAAAAAAAACACTTAAACATCTTAAGTATAAGAACATCTATCACACACATCAACATCTATTCCCTATAGAACATAAAATTAAGTTCAAACATGCATCAAATGTACTCAGCACACATATTACAACATAAGAACTAAATCAAGTGATGTGCAGCTGCTGAAAATGAATATTGAGGTGATTTTTATGCTCATTTCTTAGCCTTTAAGAACATCACAAGCAACGACAAAATACACTAAGGCTATGTTCAGCGTCAATGGTTGCAATCAACGATTCTAATAGCAATTAGAATAGCAGTAGCGGTTAACTGTTTAAGATAATGGTCTGTTTAGCAATTATAATAGTGGTTCCAATAAGCGGTAACGGTTTTAAATAGCGATTAGATGTAAAAAGACTAAAAAGGATATTATCTTATTTTAGAATTATATTTGTTACACAAAATTTATTTAATATATTTATACTAAAATTTTTAAATTTATAAAGTTAATAAAATTATAATTCACTATAATTATATACATATATATATATATATGTACTTTTTATTGGCATAATCTAAATAAAATATAACAAATATAAAAATATTCCAACTATAACTTATATTTTAAATATAATAATTAATACCATTTAAATAGAATATGACTAAAATAGTAAAGATATAAATAAGCATATTTTTCATGGAATACCACTAAAACATTAAGGATATAAATGTAAATATATATTAGCATTTTCAACCAACGCTATTTCAAATAACGTCCTGCAAAACGCTATTTACATCATTCAATGCTAATTTCGATCGCTATTACTGAACACCCATTTTCTCAAATCGCTATTAAAATCGCTGAACGTTATTTTGACCGCTAATGCCGAACACAACCTAATTAGTAAGTTAATAAATAAGTCCGAATTGTTGTTTTAAAATCGTGTAATTGTGATCAGAAAATAACATTGACATGAATCATTGTCTTAGTTACTTGATTGCCTACATTCCTCACAAATCTAAATATTAACTTTAAAAACATACACACATGCCGACCCATTACAAAACATCAACCACATCACTAATACTAACAATAAACATTTTGAAAAATCTAAGAAATTTCTACAACAAAAGGACAAACCAACCCCACATCAGATAAAAAGAAGTCAAGACCATTAAATTAAAATCAAATCAACAAAATACAACTTAAATGGGTAAAATTAAGAGATCAAACCAAACCTATACCAAAGAAGAAAGTGAAGTAAAGTTCACAGTTGTTTCAAATAATGACAAATACTATAAAAACTCTGATTCTCTGATAAGAACTATTCTACCTACAATTTCAAAAGAAAACAGAGTTATGACAGTGTCGAAATTGACCACGAATCTATTTGTGGAACATCATGAAACAATAAAAAAGAAGTTAATTAAAATCAAACAAGAAAAAACTTGGAACTTGAATGATAATCCCAGCTCTATTAGACGGACGACGAACAAGCAGATGAACGACGAACAAGCGTGGGTATTTCAAATGACGAAGACGAGATGATTAGTGGTTTTCGAAGAATGCGTGTGTTTTGAGGTTATGGACAAGAACAAAGCGTGAGATTTTGATAGTAAAAGAATAAGTAGTATTTGAGGGATTGTTAATTTTTTAAACGTTTGAGCTCTTTTTTTTTTAAATGGAAAAAAAAATCTTTAAATAGTTTTTTTTCTTCTAATAACTGATATCTAAAGATATAACTTTTAGATAGCCTTTTTCAATAACTGGCATGTAATGGTGTAATTAGATAACTTTTCAAAATTAACCGTTATTAAAAGGAAATTTCTTTGTCCATACAAATTTCATGCCAATATTTTCATATCATTTATATATAGAATTGTTATATATAAATTTTTATAAAATTACTTTTTAATTTTATTCCTACATTAGATAGCCGTTTTCTACGAACTATTATTTATATATAGTTATAAATAGTTGTTTTGAGAAACTGGTAGCTATTTATAGCTATCTAAACTCATTTTTTGTGCAGTGATTCTATCGTCAAATCATTTCCAAATAACCAAAACAATCAAACACCCACGATCCACTCTTTCAATTACAAACTACCAACATTAGAAGTCAACCACACAAACAAACAAAACAAAAAATCTTTTCTTTATTTTTAAAAGATAAAATTTCCCGACGCGTTGATATAAACAAAACCCAACTATCACAGGAAAATAAGAAATGCGCATGCATCACACTATCCACAACAACAACCCAATCGAAAAAAGTAACTTATAATTTTTTTCTTTAAAAAAGAGCATGAGAAGTTACCAATTGATCTAGATCCAGACGATGAAATCTTGATCTTCACTGCTACCTTCAAATTTTGGTTTATCCCAAGCTATATAAATAGTAGCACAATCAAAATTAGTCGGTTACCCGTGGGTAGCTCGTAACCGACTTTTTTTTTTTTTTTTTTTTTTTTAGCTTGGGTAACGAAAATGAGGATTGCGGACTTTTAAAACCCAATCTGTAAAAGTCCGTGATTTTACAGGAATAACCGTTAGAGGTGTATTCGAGCCGAGCCGAGCCCGAGCTCATATAGGCTCGGGCTCAGCTCGGCTCGCCAAGCTTTTAGAACCCAAGCTCGAGTTCGGGCTCGCGAGCTTATATACGAGTTCGGCCTCGGCTCGAAAGCTCAGCTCGGGTTTGACTCGTTAAAACATATTAAATAAATTATTACTTTAATATATTATTTTAATATAATTTTATTAAAAAATATATAAATATATATTATAGTAGGCTCGTCAAGCTCGCCAGCTTTTAACTTTGAGGCTCGTGGCTCGGCTCGCCAGGAGCTTGTTTGAATACGAGCTCGAGCCAAACTTTAAATGAGCCGAGCTTGAACCGATCGCAAGCCGACTCGACTCATTTCCAACCCTAATAACCGTGGATAGTCTACGGATACCCGTGGATACACGTAAAGTTTAAAAAATAAAAAATAAAATACATAATACATAATTTATTAATATATATAATATAATATTTTTTATATAAAAAATATAATATACATATATATTGAAATATATAATATAATATATGTTTATAATATATGATATATAAATAATAAATAATTTATAAAAAATTATATAAAAATGGACTTACTCGTGCCCATCTGTGGGTCCGTATGGACAGACACGATTATAAATAATATGGCTGTAAATTTACGGGCTTTCACCGGCTCGAGCCTGTTAGAATCCGCAGAGAATGACAGACGGACTGGATGGGTCCGGATAACCCGTTTTGACACGGTGAATAAATAGGCATGAGCCCACAATGGCAAGATTGAAAAGTAAAGTTAATTAATTTTATTTTAGGTTTTGAAATTTTAGTAAAAATAGATAATGAATTAAGGATATTTTTCAAAAATTTGATATAAAATGGAGGATAAATAAAACTCAGGGATTTATTAGAAATTTTCCATAAATAAACTAATTCAACCTAGGAAACCAACCTTTAAGAATCCGGAAAGGCCCGTGGTCCATAGCCCATAGCCCATAGCAACTCCCATTGAATTCACAATTGACCCCCTTTCAAGAGTTAGAACAGACAGCACACACTACTCCACTTTCAGCTTTCCCAATTTCTCATGACCCTATTTATTTATAGGTTTCAACTATTTTTTCTTTTACCGTAATTACATTTTTATACCTGTATGAATATACTTGACAAGATATCATTGAGATTCAAATCAAACCATATAATATAAATATTATTTTAAATCAAAATAATAATTTATGATTTTTTGAATAATAATGTTGTGGGGTAATATGGTAACAAAATTCTAACAATAATAAATAAACTTTTAAGTAGTCTAACATTGGACACCGCCACCTACTCACGCATCGCAAAGCACGTGCATATTTTCCTAATAAACACGCGCATCACCCACAGAAAAAAAAAAAAAAAAAGCCTGCGTGTACTCCACGCGCTATATTTCAAGTACTGAAAACCACTGACCCCTTGCCCACGAAAGTACCGAAACTACTTTAGCAAAATCAGACCCGGGCCTGCATGGAGTCTTGTATGCCCTCTGATCTCGCCACGTGTACTATTGGAGATCTTTTTCTTCGTTAAAAAAAATTGAAACGGTCTTTTGGGTTCGGGTGGAAGTAGAACCAGGTTTTTACCTACACTCGATTACACCAACACAACTAAGCACGTCTTTTCACCTATAAGTCTCGGTTCTAGAAATAATAAAAAAAAAATCCAAAAAGGAAATATATATTTGTTACTATTTATTAGTAGAATAAGAAAAAGAGAGGCGCAAAGAAAGGAAAAAAAAAAAGCATATTCTTATAAGGTTTTATAGTTTTGTTTGAAGGTTGAAAACTCTGCGTGTAATAGCTTCTCGATTCTCCGTCCTCAGTCTCCCAATCGAATCGTCTGTTTCTCTCGCTCAGCAAAGATGCATTCAAGTCACTTGCTTCTCGAGGAGCCTATCAGGATGGCTTCAATTCTGGAGCCGTCTAAAGCTGTGAGTATTTCTTTTGTTGTTTGTGTTTTTGGATCTGTGAAGGAATTTGTGTGCGTGATGAGATTGAAACGGATTTGTTGTTTATTTTGAATGATGTGCAGAGTTTTTTTCCTGCAATGACGAAGATTGTTGGGACGCTTGGTCCGAAGTCTCGATCTGTTGAAGTTATATCTGGCTGTCTCAAAGCTGGAATGTCTGGTAAGTTTTATCTGATTGTTTGTTTTGACGATTTTGGAATTTGTTTTGTTTCATATTTGGTTTGATGTATTACGGATGTTGCTGTGTAGTGGCACGGTTCGATTTCTCATGGGGTGATCCTGAATACCATCAAGAGACTTTGGAGAATTTGAAGTTGGCTGTTAAGAGCACGAAGAAGCTTTGTGCTGTATGTTTTTATTTGTTGTGTTCATTTATTGTGTTCAATCTTGTAGGGTTTTAGCTGATGACTTGTTGAGTGAGTGAAGGTGTGTAGAGTGACGGTTTTATTTTTCTCCGTGTTTTTTCAGGTTATGTTGGACACAGTGGGTGCTGAGTTGCAGGTTGTTAACAAAAGCGAGGATCCGATTTCACTCCAGGCTGATGGTTCTGTTGTTCTTACTCCTGATAATGGACAGGATGCCTCTTCTGAAGTTTTGCCCATCAATTTTAGTGGTTTGGCTAAGGTGTTGATAATTAGTTGTATATTCTACTGATGAGATGATTTTCATGTTTGGTTCTTCAGTGCTTTATCTGAATTCTGAGTCATCTGGTTTGGTTTTTACAGGCTGTAAAAAAAGGAGACACCATTTTTCTTGGCCAATATTTATTTACTGGCAGTGAAACTACTTCTGTGTGGCTGGAGGTTAGTGAAAATTCATCCTTCTGTGTGTTTCTCCAATTAGAAAGTTTGTCTTTATTAAAGGAGTCTGTTAATATTTGCTTGGATTGTTTGTGACTGATACTTTTTGTGGATTTTGAGCAGGTTTCTGAAGTGAAAGGAGATGATGTTGTTTGTGTGATAAAGAACACTGCAACACTGGCTGGGGCATTGTTCACAATGCATGCTTCACAAGTTCCTATTGAAATGCCAACCCTTTCTGATAAGGATAAGGAGGTAAAACCTGAATTTAGTTTGCTAGTGTAAATGGTTAGTGTATGATGTCACTGTAAGGTTTTATTTGCCTTTTTTTCTCTTTAAAATAGGATGCTTTACTTATTTAGTATCATTATTTATTTTTAAAATTAACAGTATTAGTGTTTATAGAGCTCTCAAAATCTACGTCTTTGTTCTGCTTACTATCTGGACTTACTGTTAATGCTTTTTTTGATGTTTCAGGTTATTAGTACTTGGGGGGTTAAGAACAAAATTGACTTTATCTCATTGTCATATACGCGACATGCTGAGGATGTCCGCCAAGTAATCATTCGTCCCAATCATACCTTCCTAAATGGATGAATTTTGATAGTTCTGCTGATATCAATTTGGATTATTGAAATGGGAATTTATTTATTTATTCTTTGTTCTACATAGGCTCGCGAGTTTCTCTCTAAGTTGGGCGATCTCTCCCAGACTCAAATTTTTGCTAAAATTGAGAATGTAGAGGTAAGTTAGTAGGTATTTTTTTCCTTGGTAAAATGCAGTAGGCTTCTTGAAATTATATTTTAATTTGCAGCTAAGTTTGAATTTATGTGAATGTTTATGAACATTTTCTGTAGGGACTGACACATTTTGATGAAATCCTTCAAGAAGCTGATGGTATTATTCTTTCTCGAGGCAACTTGGGTATAGATCTGCCACCTGAGAAGGTTAGTTTCATATGTGGAAGACAACATGATTTTTTTCTAATGTTAAATTGTGTTTCCCATATCTTGGTTTCGTTAGAACTGATGACATGCATCTTTACAGTTTTTAAAGATAGAAAGAATTGCTCATGTAGTTAGTGATTGTAAATTGGATATTCATAACTACACTTACTTTGATAACATTGCTTGGTACTAAATTGGAGTAATAAATGGATCGGACTTTGGCTAATCCTATTATATTGAATCAACCTTAGGAGTTGGTCTGATAATTGAACAATTAACTTTATGTTGGTTATATTACTGTAACAAAGTTGATTTGATAACGTGAATTAATATAATCTCTATATATTATGTCGAGTTTGAGAAGATGGTTAACTTAACTCTTAATAAAAAATTTTCACATTATGATAGATGTACTATATGATTTTTTTGCTTCTGTTCAAAGAATTTATATTTTGTTTCATTAAATACTGCATATTTAGCCATTCTCTTCATTGAAACTACGAAGCAAAAATCCTAATATTTGTTTGGTAATTTTATAATGTTCTTGAATTATTTGGAAAAACACATTTAAATTGAAGTTCTACAGTCAATAATTTTAATCACTCACTTTCTTGAGAGTTGAACACAGGATTTCGTGCATGAGAATCTTGTTCGTTTCTTGTTTTTTAGGGTTTGCTGATGAAGGTTCCTTTGAATGTTGCAGGTGTTCTTATTTCAGAAGGCTGCTCTCTACAAGTGTAACATGGCTGGAAAACCTGCAGTTGTTACTCGTGTTGTAGATAGTATGACTGACAACCTGAGGCCAACTCGTGCAGAGGCTACTGATGTTGCAAATGCTGTATTGGATGGTGTGTTTTTGTCTCTTAACTCTTTTGACATGTTTACTAATCTAGAATCCAGTAAAGGAAAATAAACTCCATCATTGAATTCCTAAATTTGTGCAAACATACCTTTTTTTTTTCTAGTGTACTTTACTGAACTGAATTTCCGTGTGAATTTTATAATATTTACCTACACCTAAATTTCAAATTAAGTTATCAGTGCTATTAATTTTGGTCTCTATTCGAACTTAATTCCTTTTATTATGTTCTTTCAATAAATGTTCCTTCCTTATTTTCTCCTTCTGTTTATGGTACTCGATTATAAATATATATATATTTCCTATTTACTGTAGCATATTTTGAATTAAGTTATTCGGAGCTGACCAGAATTAAGTTATAATTAGTCTTGGAAACCTTTTTATTTACCCTATTAGTAAATACACTTAATTGATGTTACTTGACAGTCTCATTACAATTGCATGAATTCAAAGTTATATACCTGGTTGTATTTACAAAGTACTGGTTCCTGGCTCTCCTGTTTATATCGTTCTAAATTTAATTGTTTCCTAAGTAAGTTTTTTTATTATGTTTTTCAAGTAGACTTGGACAATTGATAACTTACCGTTACTCCATTTCCCAATGTAATGCAGGAAGTGATGCAATTCTCCTTGGTGCTGAAACTCTGCGTGGATTGTACCCTGTTGAAACAATTTCCATTGTTGGTAAAATTTGTGCCGAGGTAATTATTTGTTGCTGTAATTACTTTCTGATATTAAGGATTTCCTGAATGCAAGATTTGGATTTTTTTTTTAGCTTAAGGCTTCAGTTTGATTTGCATGAACTGAATATTTGAATCTCATTTAGGGTTATATATATAGAGAGAGAGAGAGCTAACAAAATATGTGTTGAAGATAGATGTGAATTATTGTTTGTGTTTTCATTGAGGATCAGGTTCTACATCATAGTCAGGGAAAAAGATTTAAAGGCAAAAATGAGGGAATTTATTTTGTGTTGTGGAAGAATATAATAATTAGGCGTTTTGTACAACAGACACATTAAATATCAGTGCCCATATAAGTGCAAATAAGACTTTCTGTGTGTTTTGGTCCCTCCATCCACTTTTGAATTACTGGACTTGACAGAGAAGTAACGTGTCTTTGATTGTGTGCTCCTTGTTAGTGTGTGCATATTAAAAATGTCCACATATCACAGGTAAAGATAATGCATATTAGATGTCAGCTCAGCAGTCCACCAAGACCATTTGATAATTTAGTTTTACTCGACTTCTCTCGTCATTTTTAATTTGTTTGTCATTTGATCCTATCATTTCAGAGTACATGAATGTTAACCCTGTGGTCTCTGCCATTCAGTTAAGATATCAACATATTTCTTATCTGTTTCTAATGCTATAGGCTCGATTCTGTTTAACCTATTTGACATTCAAGGGGATTAACTGTGCTGAATTTACAGTAGAATGACCAATAGAAATATGTTTTGAACTTTGAATTACATTTGGAATATGTTTTTTCTGTTTCTTTTAGCATTTTACTAAAAATATATCTCTTTTTCAAAACTTTTTGTAGTCAGAGAAGGTCTTCAATCAAGATCTATATTTCAAGAAGACAGTCAAATATGTTGGAGAGCCAATGACCCACTTGGAATCTATTGCTTCTTCTGCGGTATACACATATTACTACTTGTATTATAAATTTAATTTGTAAGATTTGAATGTTGAAACACATTTTAAACTGGCTCTGATTGTTCCAAATTCAATTATCGTCTAGGTAAGGGCAGCTATTAAGGTGAAGGCATCTGTTATTATATGTTTCACCTCATCAGGAAGAGCTGCAAGGTAGGCTATATATTTGGTATTGGCATGCCATGTTGCTTCGCTAATTTTTCAAGCGCACAGTTTTCACTATCTCTTGTTGAACAGACCTAATGTCATATGTATGCTGCAGATTAATTGCTAAATACAGGCCAACAATGCCTGTTCTATCTGTGGTTATTCCTCGCCTTAAAACAAACCAACTAAAATGGAGCTTTAGTGGAGCCTTTGAGGTATTCCCTTGACTGATTTTTTGATATCTGCCTATGTTTCTTCACTGGCTATGCATGATTTTGACTCAGTGAAGTATCTGCTTTCTCTAAGTACAAAATTTTAAAAGATCTTTGAACTACTGCAGTCTATTCTCAGCTGCTTTATTTTTGGAAATACCAATTTGTGGTTTTTGTATATTGACATACTCTTAAGTTTGTTGGCTACACATTTTTAGAGGCTTAGTTGGCGAATCCATCTTCTAACCTGCATCTAGACATTAAGAAAGATATCTTATTGTCTGAATGTGCATATGTTGCAGATAGGATGTACTCTTATCATAATAATTTCAGTTGTCCCTGTATAATTCAGAACTTGGTTTATTAATTTGCTCTTTGATCTGTCAGTTCCTGTGGGAAAGCTGAATTTTAATTTACCAGTTAAACTGTTGCCTTATCTATGGTGTTCTTCAGTTGTCATGTTTACTAATACTTCAGTAACAATGTTTGATTAGATGATGTTAATATAGCTACCAGTCTGGTGACCAATTTGTAAATAATCTTAGGTTATTGAGGATCTGGGTAAAGATTCTCATATTTATAGGGCTTCTGCTGTCTTATTTTAATTTTTTCATCATCTGCTGGTGGGTATACGAGCCAAGGAAAAATATGCCATCAAAACTATGAATTTTCCTCCTCAATTGCAGGCTAGGCAGTCACTCATTGTCAGAGGTCTCTTCCCAATGCTTGCTGATCCTCGACATCCTGTAAGTTTACTTTCCTAAATCCTGTTAGTGCTTTTTGTTTTTTGATATGGTGTTATACTGGTTCCAAGAAGGTCAATCCTTGCTTATGTATTCGTTATCATAATAAACCAGTCTTGCACTCACATGCATGTGAACCTTTCCTTTTCCTGATGTACCATTGGTGATTTCTCCATTAGTTTGGTGTTTTGTCCATATTATGGCTTTGCTGGTGGGATTGGTTTTAGACTCATAGCCCATGAGCTTGACATGACCTCTGTAGACTGTAGTTAACTCTTAGTTTTAGCAACATTGTCTGCACCATAGGGATGTATGAAAATTGTTAGTGTTGATGTGTCTATATTGAATAAGTATCCTGTGGCATTTACAATCCTCTTTCACTGCCAAGATCCTCAAGGAAAATTATTGGCCATGAAATTAATATATACATATTCATGCTAATGCATAATCTTCTCTAAACTTTCAATCTCTTTAACCAAAAAGCATGATCATGACTGTCTTGTTGGCTAAGTTGCAAAAGGAATGAGTGGATTTTGAAGCTGCTATTTTCGATATCTATGCAGGCGGAGTCTACCAATGCAACAAATGAGTCGGTTTTGAAGGTTGCTTTAGATCATGGAAAGGCTTCAGGTGTTATAAAGTCGCATGATCGAGTGGTTGTATGCCAGAAGGTTGGAGATGCATCTGTGGTTAAGATTATCGAGCTGGAAGATTAGTCCATCATCTTGCCTTCGCCTTCGTTGGCCACCATTTTTTTTTTCTAATATCAAAGTTTTGGAATATGATGCCTGGTTTTGGTAGTCCAGCTTTTGATCCATATGTATTAGAAAACATACTGTTCCATTATTAAAGTTTGTCGAAAGGAATGTCATGGAAGATGTGCCATGATTAAACAATCTTGTTTTCGGTGATTAACCTGTTGCTATATTATATTATTTGATAAGCGAATTGGTTGGGGTTTATACCAAAAACAAACGATGTCTTGACATTTGGACATTTGATAGATAAAAAAATTTTGGATCAATGATTCTTTCATTAGCTTCTATTGGGAGGAATATATTAGCAAGTTTTGGATCGTTAAACTTTTTAATTGTATTCGAAATAACACCTAGGGGTAGCTGGTATGCTATGTTATACTATCCTCGTCTTTCATACATTGGAACATAACCCTCTTTCATATTTAGCATTCCACTTAGGCATTCCATTATGATAACTTTACTATGTGATCTCTTATATCTTATATTTATATGAGTAGCATTTATATTTATATGAGTAATGCTATCGAGCTTACGAGAAGCTCGTAGGCACTAAGAAGTAGCGCATTCTTAGTGCTTACTTGGAGCTTACGAGAAAGGCACTAAGAAGTAGCGCATTCTTAGTGCTTACTTGGAGCTTACGAGAAGCCCGTAGGCACTAAGAAGCAGCGCTTACTTAAAGTTTGTCAAACTATGATTGCTTGTTTCCTACCGCACTCTTAGTGCCTACTCAAAGTTTGTCAAATTTAGATAAATAAAAATATATAATAAATATAAATTAAAATTATTCAATTATGAATCTTCGCGTATGAGTAGGCAATCAGAGTGGATTACCGGAGTAGACATACGTGTCATTACTCTATTTATATACCGGAGTAGACTACCTGTCATTAATCTGTCTATATACTAGAGTAATGATTGATAGCCTATTTTTTTACAACATTTCGTGCCTATTCTTACATGACAAGAATTGATTGGGTAAATAAATTAATATATTAATTATTGTAAAATTTATATCTAATGATATATTGGCACGTAACGGTAGACAACCAAAGTAGACATACAGGGTAGGTCGCATAACATTACTCTTTATATTTATGCTTGGGATACTAATGTATTGGGTTTGAGTAGATGGTCCCAAACTCGAACCTTGATGGGTCAAATCGAATATAAAATAATTTTTTAAAAAAAGATTTAACTTTTTAATATATTTTTTTAAAAAATTGACTTAATTTTTTTTAAAAATTTACATAATTATATCTTTAAATTTTTTAAATTTAATCACTATTAATATAGTTTTTAGTTAAAATATTCTTACTAATTTAATTTTAAAATAAAAATAAATTTTATTTATTTTTTAATTTTGAAATATATTTAATTAATTAATTATTTATTTTATTGTAGTGGATTTGGATCAACTCAAGAATTTTTCATCAACCCGAACCCGACCTGCCGACTTGATTACTCGAATCCGTTTTGGGTTCGTGGGTCGGATACCCACTGGTAAATAATTTGGCAAGTTAAGTTGTCATCGCTAATTTATAAGATTGACACATAAATTCTTTGAGGGTACTTTAGTATTTTACATTATTATCCCTTAATCAATGTTAACAAATACAAGTTTAGTATTACTTTATCTTGTCATATTAGTTATACAGTTACCAACCAAACATAATTTTGTATAATATTATCCTTATACAAAACTGCTTATCCTTATTCAGTTCTTCATTCTATAATGTTCATATCATATACGGTGAATCAAATGAGCCATTAAATTTTAAATTTATTTTGTAAAAAGATTAAACAATATTTAGAGCTCGTTTGACTCACATCCATATATAATATGCAATGTTTTTAAAACCGGACCGGACATCGAACCAGTCTCGTAAAGAGGTAATGGTGTTTAGGGTTCGACCGGGTTGAACCGGATTTTTTAAATTTTAAAATAATAATTATTTTATATATATATAATATAAAACTAAAATACAAAATTAATTTATATTTATTTTTTAAAAATATATTTTTAATTAAAAGTATAATTAAACATACTTAAAATAAATTTATCAATATAAATTAATTATTAATAAAATAAACCATCCAAATTTCTTATTTTTATATACTATATTTTGAAACAGCATTTATATTATTATATTTAAATTTTTAAATCCATTAAAAAATAAAACAATTATTCCAAACAAACCAAATATAACAAAATTAAATTAAATTTTTAATTTTTATTATTTTTTTAAAAACCCGGTTTTAACTCGGTTTTTACCGGGTTTGGCCGAGTTTGACCGGTTTTTTCAAAAACCGGTTTTACCACCAAACCAAATCGGCTGGACGGCCAGTTCCCGGTTAAACCGGTTCAGCCGGCCGGTCCGGTTTTAACAACATTGATAATATGACTAATTGATTAAGTATAAAGAATTGAATATGAATAAGCAGTTTTGTACAATGATAACATTGGAATTTTAAATTTATTTTGTAAAAAGATTAAACAATATTTAGAGCTCTTTTGGCTCACATCCATATATAATATGACTAGTTTATTAAGTATAAAGAATTGAATATGAATAAGCAGTTTTGTACAATGATAACATTGGAATAATATTGTACAAAATTATGTTAAACAACGTGGTAGGTAAAGTAGTACTAAATTAAGGATAATATTGTACAAATTACGTTAAACAACGTGGTAGGTAAAGTAATACTAAATTTGTATTTGGTAACATTGATTAAGTAATAGCATAAATACTTTCAAAGAATTGATGTGTAAATCGTATAAATTAGCATGACAATCTAACCCAAAGACCCTGTTTATCCCGCAAACCTTAAACGAATTCGGGTAGAGGTGGCAATTCGGGTTGGCGTGTCGTGTCGTGTTGCCCCAACCCGAACCCGACCCATTTAATAAACGGGTTGATCGTATCAATCCACGGGTTGGCGGGTTGACCCGTTTAACCCATTTATTTTTAAAAAATTAAATATAATTTTTTAAATAATAAAATTTTATATTATAAATTACATAATTACAATTAAAATTTTCGATATTTTTAATTATTATACTATTAGATCTAATTATGATACATTTAACATCAAATTACATTTAATTAAACCTAAATAATATTATAAATAATGAAAATAAAATAAAAAATAAACTTAAACGGGTTGGCGGGTTCATGTCGTGTCGACCCAACCCATTTAAACTCAACCCAAATCCGCAATAAACGGATTCGGGTTCATGTCGTGTCAACCCGTCGTGCCGTGTCCCAAATTGCCACCTCTAGATTTAGGTAATCGGGTAATTAAGTTCGTGGATCGGGTTCAGCTAGATGAAAAAATTGTGAGTTAATCCAATCCCACTACGGTAAAATAGATAAAATAATTAATTATACTTTAAAAATTAAATAAAATCATTAAGATTTATTTTTTATTTTAAAAAATTAAATTCATAAGAATTTTTGACTAACCACTATATGAATAGTGATTAAAATTTTAAAATTTAATAATAAAATCTGTTCTTTCTCTTTAAAAAAAGTTATTTAAAAATTAATTTCCTTCTTAAAAAAAATTAAGGTCGACCCATGAATCAAACTTAACCCATTAAACTCATTAAGTATTCGGGCTTGGAGTGACCATCCAAACCCAACCCATTATCATCCCTAATATGAATATAAATACAAGGTTAAGATGATACATTTTCTAATATGATAACTACATGATAAAGTTATTGTTAGGATTGCCTTGAATCACAAAAATTTCCTTTTAAAAAGGTTTTCCTATTTTGAGTTTGGATATATTTTCTAATTGTTTGATCCTTTGTTTTGGGAAGATTTGGTTTTCCTAATTTGGTTGATTGTATTCCTTAGTTGGAAAGGAAACAAATTAGGAAAGTATATTTGGTAATTACTATAAATAGAGCTGTCTCGTGAAGAAGAAAGTATCTCGTCCTTTTGGGGTGGTGATCATTGGAGTTGAGTCATACCCGTGGGGGTAATGATCATTGGGGTTGGGGTCTCGCCATTAAGGAGATTTCGAGTATTGAGGTTGGGGTCTCGCCATTAAGGATATTTCGAGTATTGAGGTTGGGGTCTCACCATTAAGGAGATTTCAAGTTGAGGTTGGGGTCTCGCCCTTAAGGAGATTGCGAATTGGGTTGTCTCGCCATTAAGGAAATTTCGAGTTGAGGTTGTCTCACCATTAAGGAGATTTTGATTTGAAGTTGTCTCGCCATTAAGGAGATTTTGAATTGGGTTCTCTCGCCATTAAGGAGGTTTTGATTTGGGTTGTCTCGCAATGGTGGAGTTGTTTGCCTAAAAGAGATTCTGGTTGTGAAAGAAAGCAATTTTGTGTGGAGAGAGAGTGTCGTCTGAATGACTTGTAATTCTTATTTCTCATAGTAAAGTTGTTATCTTTCCATGGATTAGGCAATTTGTCGAACCAAGTTAAATATTGTGTTTGTGTTTGTGCTGATTGTTTCGGTTGAATCGAACTAGGAATTAGGAAGAAATTGGGATAGAACCCGAAATTTCCTAACAAACTGGTATTAGAGCTTTGGTGGAGGTTTATTTGAAGATCAAGTTTAAAGAGGACACCTCGATTTGAATTAGTATCCATGATGTAGATCAGTGAAATCAATTTAGTGAATATTTTGATCAGCAGAATTTTTTGGATAGCTTGGAAGAATTGAAGGTTTCTCCTTAACCAGCCGTTGGATTGTGCTCAAATTTGATTCGAACATTCTACACATATAGGTCTAAAGTTTGACTGTTCTGATTGTGGATTAAAGATTGAAGTAAAGAGATATGACATCAACAATTGGGTTTATAGCTTTTGCAGATCTGTCATGCGCAGTCAGATTGATCAATGCATATCTCTCTTTTGAACCGTTGGATCAGGCTGAATTGTGGATATCTTGTAGAAGACACATGGATGTTAAGTATGGACGGTGGAGATTGGTTTTGGAGATTTAAAGAAGGAGCGAGGTTGGAATGAGTAGGACTGTTGTGTTTTGGAAGCATGGTAAAGCATGAGATTGAGATCAAGAGCTGAAAACATCTGGATTTGAAATTTCGAATTTGGTAGTTTCTCATTCAAGGTGGAGAATTTTTTTTTAGATTTGATTGAGAATGAATTGGATGATGGAGACAGAATTTGATTGATAGTGATCGAAGGAAAAAGATTCAAAATTTTGAGGTGATTCAAGTCAAGGTGGAGATTTGTTAGGATTGCCTTGAATCACAAAGATTTCCTTTTAGAAAGGTTTTCCTATTTTGAGTTTGGATATATTTCCTAATTGTTGATCATTTTTGAATTTGTTTTCCTAATTTGGTTTTCCTTATTGTATTCCTTATTAATTTTTTATTTTTATTTTTTTAAAGTTCTTATTTTTGATTGGAGTTACCCGTGGGGGTAATGATCATTGGGGTTGGGGTCTCGCCATTAAGGAGATTTCGAGTATTGAGGTTGGGGTCTCGCCATTAAGGAGATTTCGAGTTGAGGTTGGGGTCTCGCCATTAAGGAGATTGCGAATTGGGTTGTCTCTCCATTAAGGAGATTTCGAGTTGAGGTTGTCTCGTCATTAAGGAGATTTCGATTTGAGGTTGTCTCGCCATTAAGGAGATTTTGAATTGGGTTCTCTCGCCATTAAGGAGGTTTTGATTTGGGTTGTCTCGCCATGGTGGAGTTGTTTGCCTAAAAGAGATTCTGGTTGTGAAAGAAAGCAATTTTGTGTGGAGAGAGAGTGTTGTCTGAATGACTTGTAATTCTTATTTCTCATAGTAAAGTTGTTATCTTTCCGTGGATTAGGCAATTTGCCGAACTAAGTCAAATATTGTGTTTGTGTTTGGGATGATTGTTTCGGTTGAATCGAACTAGAAATTAGGAAGAAATTGGAATAGAACCGGAAATTCCCTAACAGTTATCATGGCTTTTTATTTTGAATCATTTTTCTACTATTTTAGATTGATAAGATTTTGAACTGATTTAACATATATATTAATTTGATAGATTGTGAACTAATTTATTTTTAAGCCAAAAATTATTGATTAATTAGATAACTATGGATTGATTTGACAGTTTTGGAATGATTGATCCATTCATTGTGGACTGGTTTGATTATGTACGTGGTTGAGAAAGTTTTTACATCAAATAATCAATCATAAGGTGGTAAAATTTCAAGTATACTCTCCCTTCCATCCTTAATTAACATTTAGAAAAGTAATTTATGAATGTAAATTTAGGATGAAAAAGAGAAATACTTGAAAATTTACTATTGAAAAAAGATTATATAAACAGCTCCAAACACATATTACATATTATTGACAACAAATAATAAAAATTAAGGGTAAAATGAATGAAGGATAAAATGTGGATCCCTGGATAATTTTAAAAAATTAAATGAAAATGGATAAAATATAAAATAAGTTTTATTCTAATGAGCCAACGCATGAAACTTTTTCTATGATTCATTACAATTTTATAAAAGCCGCGACAAGTACCTCACAAAATTGTTTCACTTTTTTTTTCCTTCTTTACCCTTTCTTATTATAACAATTTAGATTATTAATATCTTATATGTGATGAGTTTTATTTAGATAATTATGTCAATTTACGAACACATATTTAAAAAATAAAATCCAAGGTATGTAAAAGCAATTGGTCATGTCTTTCTCATTCATGTTGTTTTCATCATCTTTATCATGTCTTCTTACATTGTTATTTGACTATAAGAAAATATAGTTTTAGTGACGAAAATTTCCATCACTATAGCCATGATTTCCGTCACTAATGGTCCTTTGTAACAGATTTGTGATAGAAATATTCTGTCATTGAAAACAGCGCCACAAATTTGTTGTGACGGATTAATTCCGTCATAGAGAGTTTTGTAACGGATTTAATCCGTCACAAATTTAAAATACTCCATAAAAAATACTCAAAAGAATGAATATTTTCGTCACAATATTGTGACAGACTTGTGATGAAAATATTGTATTTGTGATATTAATTTTTGACGAATTCGTGACGGATTTGTGACAGAATGTATTTGTGACGGGTTTGTGTCAGAATTAGTTTCTAACAGAATTATGACGGAAGTTGTTTGTGACAGATTTGTGACAACTTTTTGTTGTGAAGGATTTGTCACAGAAGTTGTTTGTGACAGACATATTTGTGTCTAGAAATTTATGTCGAATTTATGACAGAATTATTATTTCAGCAATTTTCATGTAACGACAAACCCCCACCCTGGTAGAACCATGGTTAGAAAACTGACGCCACACAACAAATACAGAAACAAAACAGTCGAATAAATAAAAAATACGAAAAATAGTAGTCATATAGTCCAAAAGTCCAACAGTCCCAAAAATAGATAACAATACTAATGTCCAGCAATGTCCAATACAACTCCTCAAGTAAAAGTCTCAAATACAATCCATGAATCAAATGTACGAAGATAACCTAACAGTAATAAAAATAGAATGTTGATGCATGCCGTGATCCGTAAATGAGACAACGCCTAATCAATCGGAGTACCTGCACTCAACCTGGAATTTATTCCCAGATTACAGAATAGGAAGAGATAAAGAAAACGTTAGACTATGAATTAGTCTAAGTTAGCGCTCACGTTCCAACATACACATACAGAGTGACCCAGACTCGGCTCTAAACATGGGAGCACACAATGCAAGGCTCTACAGACTCCCTAGAGTCCACTATATCAGTCAACACACGAAACATCCTACCATTCAGCAGTTTATTGTTTATCTTTCTTTAGTCGAAACCAAGTTATCTATTATCCACTTATTCGTTCAAGTTCAATTATCATCCTGAAATAGGCTCCTAAAGTTCACGGTTTAGAATCCTAATATTTTTATAGGGCGCTAGGATTACGTCTTCGGGGGTTCCGCTAATATTCTTAAGTTCGATTATTTAACCTTTAGGATTATAGTTACAACCGACCGAAATATCAACCAGTTTGTGATCACTTAATTAAGTCCAATTCAGGCATCAAACACAATTATTTACCATCCATTAACAGTCCATTAACACAATCCAGCAACTAGAACAGATTCTTAATTACAGTTTACCCAGTTATTTAATAGAATTATGCCCAAAGCAGCTAACAGTGGAAAACAGGATTACAGTAGTAGTAACAATATGGCCGAAGCCCAGTAAACAGTATCAGTATAGTAGTTTCAACTACAATCAGTATAGGCACTTTAAGCCAATTATTTCAGTAGTGAGGATCCTCTATCCCTAGGCATGCCATATATTCTACTAGTAGACTGACTAAGGGCAAAACTCACAGTTTCTTTTATTTACCGTTTAAACCTGATTTATTAGGTACCAGTTATCAATTTCAATGTATGTGTTTTATGAAATCCGAGTACAGTGAAGTCTTATTTCGTTAATTTATTAACTTAACATGTAGTTCATCGTGTTCATAATCATTGTTAAATAGGGCAGTTTAGGAGACAGTTTCATAAATCAGAATACACGACACATGCATAAACAACCAACATACAACAATCATAATTTCGAACCAAAAACGAACTACTAACCTACTCACAGATAACGACAGTCTGAGCAGAATCCGACCTATGCCGCTACTTGATCAACCTTTTCGTCCGGTGCTCCTACAGATCGTTACACAAACAAATAAATACTACTGTAGCGAAGCAAAAATCGATTCGGACACCTGTTCGACAGACTAGAACTAACCCGATCAAAACCCCTTAATAACTTATATCCGAACCCTAACCCTCTTACCGTGATTCATACCACCGTGATTACGATTACCCTCTCGAACTCAAAATCCGAAACGCTTAAAGTCTCTTGACTAATCGAACTTGATTGACAGAACCCACTTAAAAACTAGAAAGAACGATTTCCATTCAGCAAAAACCTAGAATGGTACGAGGGGAAAATTGTCTGATTTTGAATAGAGGGAGAGCTCTAACCCTAACTGAACCGTGAACATAACAGAACAGAACCTGAATGAACCCGAAATCAGAATCGGAAATATGCGAGAAAACAGACTAACCGAATCAGAAATAGGACGAAAACTTACCAAAGACACGTCGAAACTCTAAAGCGGAATCACTTCGTCGGCCTCCTCACAAAAGCCTCTTTACCTCTCAACTTACGTGTTTAAAGAGTAATAATGAAACCCTAATAGAAACCCTAACATGAAACACGTATATATAACATATCGAATAACCGACTAACCCCCTCTAAAACCAGAAAATTGTGAATTAATCCTACTGACTCAGGAATAATTATAAATTTAACTAGAATTCTAGAAAATTTTCAAATAAACCCCTATATTTCGACACAAACTACTAAGCCCGAAAACGGTCCGTTACATTTCAACTATTGCCAATTTGTGACGGAAATATGGTAGACTATTTTGTGATGGATTTGTGATGGATTGTTATTATTTTTCGAATTTCTTATCAAATATTTATATAATATCCTGTATTTTCTAATTTTGTACATGTTCATTACTAATTAAAATAATTAATATAAAAGTTCAATTTAATATAATTTCTAAATATACAATATTTAAACAAATAATTATAACATAAAGTCAAAATAAAAAGCTGTTCCATCAAAACAACTTAAACATTCTCATATAGTTCATATTTTTCACCAAAATATGGCATTACCAATAATGCAATTCTACAAAATATCTTATAAACTATGAAAAATATAATTTCGAAAGTATATCTATTTTCTACCAAACCACATCAAGGAAATCAATAATAACAACTAGAAATGAGTCAGGTTTCTCAATATATCCCTTAAAAGAAAGGAAATGCAATAAGCCATGTCTAATCATGACAACAAAAATAATAAAAAAAATCAACCATATCACGTTTACTTTGGTTGAGAACTAGTAGGCTGAGATTGTGCATCTTGTTGCATTTGTAGCATCATTCTTTCCCTAGTTTTGATTCGTTCTTCTATCTCCACATTCGACTTCTGAATATCTTACATTTCTTGCTGCAAATCCTGGTGCACCTCTTCTCGCACTTCTTCCCTCACACATTCAATCTCTATTGCTCCTATAGATGAAGATTCACTTGGAAATCTAGAAGAGGCTGAATCAATGCATGACAAGTGAAATAGGGTTTAAGTGAGAAGAAGACAAGAGTGGTGTTCACATGAGAGTTGTTTTTCTGACGACATCACTAAAGCATCATATATTGATTTGATTTAGTATTTTTTATTTATTCTAACAACAACAACATTATGTATGTGACCAAACTTATAACGAAAAAAATCCACAGTTAACAACCTAGTAGCCAAAATTTCAACAATTCTAAATAAAAAAAAGTAGCTCTGAATCTACTATAAAATAGTGAAACAACAATCGAATTCCAGAAAACTAAATAAACCCCATCAAAATCACAATACAAATATTCAAAAATACCCAAACTATATAAAAGAATCAAAAGCAACAAAGTTTAAAAGCACAGAGGAAATTGTAGATTCTTACCTGTTGAAGAGACTTAATAATAACTTTTCCCTTATAGTTGATATAAAACTTTGCCTTCGCTAACAACACCTGACACTGAAGTAAAAAATGAATATTCAGTTGTATGAGAAGATGTCAACAACGATATATGATATGCATATGCTACCTCCAGTTGATTTACAGTAAATATTGATGTTTGATTGTCTTATCTTTATTATTATTATTAAACAATATATGTTATCTTAGCTGGACACCAGACCAAAAAACATTGACTTTATGACATTCATCACAAGTATGGATTTCCTCAAATACTAGTTGTATAAATTACTTAGATAAATAAGGTTGAATATGAGAGAGATAAGAATAAACAGACACCACTAATGCATAATGATGATCTCTTATCGCTCAACACTTATATTACTTGCCTACATGGTAAATGTAGCAACAACTTACAGTAGCTCCTGGTTGAATTGACTTTGAACCATCTTAAATTATCTTATCTTGGAGATCTACATCTCCTGTGTAGTTTTAATATAAGCATAAAAAATAATATTAATTTCTTAAATGGATTATTTAAAGAAAAATTCAAAAATGAGCGAAAACACCACACCACATAGACTGGAAATTACATAGCTTCAAGACAATGCTATAACACTGCTAACATTCTTGTTGGTGTTAACACCAACAAGAAAAAACCGTCTTATTAAAAGAAAACCTCGAATATTAAAAACACTTTATCAGATCATATTCACATAAAACCATACTATTTCACTATTCACTATGTACCAATAACAGTGCATAAACTAAAACCATTACCAATCAGAGCATGTAAATAGCGAAGTAGCATAACAATCGGCTAAGCATCCAAACATTTTTAGCTCTTCCACCTACCAGTATTGACAAGAAAGAAGAATCAAACACCTAAAAAATTAACCGAAATAACATTTATATCACTTCACAAACCAAAATCATATCTCTCACACCACATAATCCACTTCATAGAGAAGCATTATCTACACCAAGTTAAAATCATTCACATTCACATCATCAAAACCCAACATTCTTCAACAACAATCCAAGACCTAAAAATAGTCTTCAATATCAAATAACTAAACTAAACTATAGAAAAGCATCATAGTCTTAAAATCAAGAATCGAATACAAACCTGAGTGAAGTGGTAGGTTTCTACAGAGTTAGGGCACCAAAAGCGTCAGGGACAAAGCCGATAATCCAACCGAAATTGGAGTCTTCGAGAAACTTAGAAGGAGAAAAAGAGAGAATCGAGTATGTTTTGCTTTGCTTTAGATGGATCGCGTCAGAGGCTTTAGTGACCTTCAATGAAGTGGATGAGGAGGAAGAGAGTCACGAGGAACAGAAATGCTACTTCTTTCTTTTTCTCTCATTCATTTTCTTATTTTTATTTTATTTTTACTACATAGGTTTCATCATTCACCTCTTTTCTAACCTTTTCAATTTTTATTCCCTCCTCTTTATCTTAAATTTTCTTATAACCTCTTTAATAAATTTATTTAATAATGATTTGAAAATAATTAGAAAGCGAATAAATAAATGGTTTAATCTAATAGGATCAGAAAAATATCGATATGAATTCTAGTAGAATTACTAATATTTAGTACTTTTACAATTAATGAATAACGACTTTTAAACCGACTCAAAATTGGCTTTTAAAACAAGTAATTATTAATAAATATATACGATATATTTTTAAAAATGATATTTAATTTATTAAATTTTAAATAATATTTAAAATTATCCTATTTATAACAATTACGACATTTTTTTTTAATGCTACTTCACTTTTTAAATTATATATTACTTTTTGCGATATTTTTAATATAAATAATGTAACGATTGACAAATACGACATTTTTAAAAATTTCATAAAAATATTGTAAAAACCACTATTTTTTGTAGGGAATAATACAGTTACGAATTTCTAACTGAATTGAAAAAATATACAAATTTAAGACAAATTTGTCAAGGTGGTAAGAATTTATAATTTGAGACGGATTTGTGAGGGTACTGGAAATTCATAACATTTGTGACGGATTTATTACGGTATATTTCTGATGAACAGATCGTCCATCATAAATCCGTCAATAATATTACTAAAAATGTGTTTGACACAAATCCGTCATAGTTTTGAGACGAATTTGTGACAGAACTATCTGTGATGGAATTTTCCGTCACAAATCCGACACTATCATGCTAACTAGGTACTCTAAAATTTTCGTCAAAAATCCTTCACAAATCCGTCATAATTAGTGGCTGAAATTTTTCGTCACAAAATTTGTCACTAAAACTTTGTTTTCTTGTAGTTATACTTTTATGTTTTATTCTACCACCCGTGATTGGATTTTGTGGTGTGTTTTCTTATTCATCTAGTTACTTTTGCTTTCTAATTTATGTTTTTCCTCCAACTATTCGTTTTAATTTATGTTTCATATTCCTTCCAAATCCTTACGAAAATTGGAATTTCAATTGGGAAGAAGAGTTGGGGTTGACTATCTCCTTTAGTTTTGTGAAACTGTTTCCATTGGTTAGTGTATGATATATCACTTTGAGGTCACAACATTACAAAGCCAACCAAGATTACCATGCACTTCGTTGATGGCGCCCCGACTACCACAACCCAACTTCTCTTTACTTCTCTTCTACTGTAGAATCATCTCCATTGTATCACTTCACTTTTTCTTTACTTATTTGCTTCTTACTACTTAATCTAGAATTTGATATCATATTCAACTTAAGATAACCATATTGTCACATTTGGTATAAGTTCAAAATTAATATTTCTAACAACCTTAACATCACTACATTTTATTATCATTGACTATTATAGATTTCTGTAATAAAAATAATGAAGAATCTTGTGGTAGCAGTAGTATAGTGTCTAAAAATAGAATACAAATCTAATAAAAAGTAATGAAAAAATTCATGTGAGGATTTTCAAAATGTTTATAGCTTTTACTTGAAATAACCGTGCCAATTGGGTCATTCACTGTCTACTTCTTTTTATGTTTTTCTTTCATTAAGATGATTGCACCACTTACATATAATTTAAATATATTTATATTTATATTGTTCTATGTAATTGATGAACAACTTTTGAAAATCAATGAGTAATATATCTTCCATTTAGACTTTGATACAAATAAAATATACATATATATATAAAACTACTCATGGAGAATAGTCGCTGCAGAATGCACATGTTTTGTATGTGTGTCAATCCTAATAAAGAAGGAGCGTGTTTGAGATTATTTCTACTTTTAACGGTAAAAAAAAGAATTAAAAATTATTTTAAAAAAAATTAATATTTTTTATTTTATTTGAAAGAATTTCTGGAAGGCCAAAAACACTTCTGCCAATTATTTACACTATCTAAAATAATTTTCAAAAATTATACGTAAAAAATCTGTCTATCCAAACAGACTCATAGTATTTCATTATTAATCAACTATCGTATTTTATTTTCAATGTTTACTTTGACTCGCAGCAGGGTGTTTTGGATTTTATTGAAACCAAGACTAAATTGGGGCATTCCGTTATGCGTTTGGTATTCCGTGATGCATAATTCTATAAATATATTATAGAAGCAACGTTGTCAACAAGAAGCGCCTGTGGCCTAATGGATAAGGCGTCTGACTTCTAATCAGACGATTGTGGGTTCGAGTCCCACCAGGCGTGTCCCTTTTTTTGTCCTTTATTTTTCCTGTTTCTCTATTACAATTCAGCCATTCTGCCTCCCTCTCTCCTTTTTTTTATTTTATTTTTTTTTATTTTTTATTTTCCTTGCTCTCTTTCTTTCTTTCTTTTTACCTTTTATTATTATACATTCAGCTACTCTACACGTAATGCAGAAACATAATCCCTCGGTGGGAGTATTTTAACTGGGTAGTTATGGCAAATATATCTCCACATTAATGTCAGCAGATCTCATATAAAAGACCAAATCAGGATAAAAGGAAACCTAAAATACTCATTATCAAGTTACATACTTGGATACAAAAATTTGGTAAACTAACAGATAAAACAACACCTTTTCATCTGTTACACATATATACTTCTACATGTCTATTGATCCTATTATGCACAAATTATCCAGTTATCGAAGACGGGTCACTCCTCTTGTTGTTTGATGAATGCTGTTGTTGATGGTGATGTAGATCAATCAATTCAATCTCCTTCTGCTTAATAACAAGCAGCATCCTTTCATTCTCCAGCCTTTTTCGATCATTTTCCAGCTTAGCTCTCTCCATTTCTCGTTCCTTCTTTGAGCTGAACTTGACCCACTTCAACCTCTGCTTCTCCAGCTCAAAAGCTTGGCACTGGTAATTCACATGCTGCTCTTCTAATTGAAGTAGTTTCATCTTCAAGTAATGCTTCTTCTCCCAACTACTTTTTGTCACATCTTGAGTAATTGCAGATACTTCGCTGGAAAATTGCTGCATCACTGGTGACAATGATGTCGCAAAAATATCTTTCCTAGGCCTTTTGTGTGGTCTTTCACCATTGTGGTTGTCATCTTCATCGTTATGTCCCCTTGAGTGTCCTTCATCGTCATCGAAATCATCATCTTCATCGTCTGATTCATCCTCATCCCCATCCCCATCGTCATCTTCTTCACTGATTGCTCTTCCCATTTTTGACCTCTCTGCTTCAATTTTTGCAGCAGAATTGATGTTATCTGGAGAATGTGAGCAACGTTGTTGTGGTGCTTGTTGCAGCGGAACATGAGACGGCTCAGCTGCAACATCTGACGAGTGATTTGCTCCGGTGCCAGTAGTAGAACCATGGCCACAACTATTATGGTAAGCACACATCTCCCTGAAAAACAAATGTTTAGAATTGAGTAACTTCTTCACCTCCTCCTTCATTTTGGGCGACAAATCCATACCATCAAGCAAATTTTGATTCTCCACAACACGGCAAGCCGTCCCCTTGCCAAGAATTTCATTAACCCTCTTGTACCTCTTATTCAAGTCATTGAATTTGTCCTCACATTGCTGTGGAGACACATAAAACCCCTTCTCCATCATAGCCCTAGAAACCGATTTCCACTTCCCTTTCTTCTGCAGCAAAACCCCAACTTTTTTCTTATCAACCCCTTCAGATCCAACCTCATCACCAATATAAAACACAGCCATTATGAGCAGCCTAACCATGCTATCAGTCCACTTCATCCGCTGCCAAGGCGACACTTTCCTCTTCCCATCAGCATCATCAGGTGCAAAACCAAGTTCATCCTCATCGCTAAGAGGAGACATCTGCTGCTTAGCTTTGGGCGCATATGAGTAAGCCGACTGTTGCTTGACAGATTGGAGGGATTGTGCATGGTGGTGCTGGTCAGTTTCAGGGTGGTGGGCAAATGCAACCATTTGGGGATGGTGATTCAAGTGAATAGGGTTTTGCGGATTTTGAGGGTTTTGTTGTTGTTGATGTAGTGGCATTTCTAGCCCCAGCATTCCTGAACCAAAACCAGAAAACAACAATCCACCATGAAAACCATTTGATTCCATCAAATTACAATTCTTTACCAAAACCCAATTGATTATTATTCATAAAATAATATAAACAACTAAACAGTGTTTGAATACAATCAGATTCAACATCAAATCAAAACAGTAACAAAAGATGAAAATAAAAACAAGACATACCAAATTTTGCAGAGACAGCAACTGAAGTTGAAGTTGTTTAAAAGAAGAAGAGAAAAGACAAGACAGAAGAAATGTTAAGACAGAGAAAGATAGATGGGGTGAGGAGTATATACAAAGGAAGCAGCAGCTGGTTTTGGAATCGCAGGTTTTGTTTGAAGTAAGTGGAAACACAAAACTGCCCATGGTTTTCTGTAGAGACAAACCCACAGGAATTTCTCAAAACTGACTGAGGCTCTACTTGATGGCTTTCTAAACTCTAATCTATTAGCCCTCGCCCACCACCTCACATGTGTCTATGGACCCAAAACTCTAGTTAGGTAAATCACAAAATTTGAATAATTTAACTTTTTTTTTTTTAATTAAATAGGTACAAGAAAAATCTCATCCCACATTTTATTTTGTATTATAATACACACCAAATGATTATTTTTATTACAATTTTTTTAAAATAATATAAAATGATACTTTTTATTCTATAAAAATAAATTAATTGAGGAAATGATTGTCACCATATAATTATTTCTTTTACTATTTGTATAATATATATAAATTTATAAAATTAATTTGTTTGGGCAAATATTGGAAATTTTGGAATATAAGTTTATTAATTTTAAAAGAGTTAAATTGAATATAATTTTAAAAAATAATATAATATACATAACATTTTTTTATTGGATAGTAAAAATTAAAAATATATATATAGCTAAAAATAATAAAAAATTTATTTTTTACTTGCACAAATTTATTTTATCTACTATAAAATGTTTGATTTTTTAAAAAAAACATATAGATTCATGAAATTAAAATTTAATAAAATGACGATATAATAATTTAATTTTTAGTGAAAAATATGAAATATATTATTAATCAATTAAAAAATATAATATATATATATATAATATTCTATATCACATCTACAATTTATTTTCATTTCAAACATAATCCACTTCAATATATGATATTATAGTTTTATATCTAGATTTATTATTCTCTTAATTTACTTTTTTTATTTATTTTAATAATGTATTGATTTTTGAATTATAATTTAATTTGTAATAAGTTAATTTTTATTTTAAAAGTAATTGTAAATATTTAAAAAGTTATTAATTAAATTAAAATTTTTATTTATAATCTAAATATTTAACGGTTAAAATTATGTTTTAAATATTAATTACGGGATAAATAATTAAAATTTGATTTAATTTCTGTTACTATTTTTATAATTAAAATTTGTTTGATATTTAAGGCATTGGGCCGTAATGAGATCCACCTAGAGGTGCAGCCAGCCCACTTGATTTAAAGATGTAGTGGTTAAGTAAAAGATAACCTCCATCCAATACATAATGATTTGATGGTCATAATTGATGGGTGATTTTTTTTAAAAATTTTTTTTTTTCAAAAAAAAAAAATACCCCAAAACACATATCAATCTCCTCTTGAAATTGGATTAAAGAATCTATGTTAAACCCAAAAACACAAATAAAATAAAATAAATAGGAACAAATTATAAGAAAAGTCCTAAAATAACGGATGAATAGTATAGCTCTTTGAATTTTGGATCCCTTTCTAATTATCTCCCCATTTTATAAAGGGTCAGAGGACCCTGGTTCTTCAAGGATTGAGTTTTTTAATCTTTTCAGAATTCGCTTCTCTTGTCATACTTTTAAATGGTATTTCTAATTGGATTTGTCTTTAAAATATCCGATTTAGAATGTACTTGAACTTGCTAGGCCTGAATCGTTCACATCACAAAAGGATGGTTTCACTGGGCTAGATGCGTCTTCGACCGAAAGCTATTTGAGACTCTGTATGTGCTCGATTGAGGGGATCTGGATTTTGTAGACGCATTCTTTTAACCGATTGGTATTCATCCGAAATAATTGTTGGCCGAAATAGACCTGACCATGGGCTCGCCCATCAAAACTCCTTGAAGCATTAAACTTTCGACCCTTAACTCGTGGGTTGTTCAAGTCTCCATTAATCCCCGAAAGTACAGTCAAAAACAAGTTCATAGTTCATCAATATAATGATTGTAGCGGGTTGGTCCCAAACGAGCCGTAGAAATAGGGGGCCTCAGGCACAAAAGGGAAGACAAGCAAGAGAAAGAGATCACACAAGCCCGATAGTAGTCATGACTGATCGGTTGTCCCAAAGGCCATACAGGCCCGATAGCCGTCATGACCGATCGGCCGTCCCAAAGGCCACACAGGCCCGATAGCCGTCATGACCGATCGGCCGTCCCAGAGGCCACCAGGACCCGGCAGCCGTCATGAACGACCGATCATCCCAAATGTGGAGTAGGCCTTGAGGCACTTATAATTGAGCAGCATTGACGGAGGATATGAAGGGTTGAATTGAGAACGAAGTCAGTTAAATAAAACGGATAGTTAAATAGGAAATGCTCAAAACCCTCGACAGTCTTTTTTGGACACATCACACATATTGAACATTCTCTAGTCTTTTAGGAAAACATTCTCTCCCTTCAATCTTGACTCTCATTAATTTCAGTTCAGAACCTATAACAAATTGGCACCGTCTATGGGGAGAAAGTGGTTCCGGCGACTGGAGAAATTTCAGATTACGTGAAAAAATGCCAACCAAACAACTCAATGTACCTGCTACCAAGCCCAAACTCAAGCTCAGATGGCTGAGGACTACCTTCAGTCGCCCCCGGCGTCGTCGACGGAAGAGGAGCTAGCCACCCTCACAACTGAGTTGAAAAAGCGGAATGAGCAGATTACCCATTTACTCGCTGAGAACACCGCCCTGAAGAAAGGAAACGGAGTCGTTGTCGAAGAACCAGTGACCGGGAAGAGAAAAGGGCAGGAATAAGGTGAATGATCGCCCTTATACCGGCGTAACACCCCGAACTCGAGGACGTCTTATCGGAGGGCAGTGATTGCAATTACCAGTCAAGCCGAAAAAGGCATCCAGAGGGCCGGTTGACCGGGTCGGTTGACACCAGGGATGAACTCGAAAAATATTATGAAGATAAGTATAACGAACTCAAGGGCCTGGTTGACGAGCTTAAAGGTGAACGCGACCACCAGATCCGAGAGTCGACGACGAGATGTTCGGACAACCCATTCGCGTCCTAGATCTCCGAAACTCCAATGCCTAAATGTTTCACCATGCCACATTACAAACCATATGAGGGGTCAACTGACCCGGAAGACCATGTAGCCAACTTCAAACACCAAATGAGTACATGCAATATCCCGCCGGAGGACTACGAAGTTATGCTGTGTAAATATTTTGGTTCCAGTCTTTCGGGCACGACCCAACGTTAGTATGCAGCCTTTCCCCCCGACAACATCCAATCCTTTGCTGAACTGGTAACGAAATTGGTGCAAAACTTCTCATATAGTAGGAGAAAGGAGAGAGATGAGTCCGACTTGTATAGCCTGAGTCAAGGAAAGGCTCAAAACCCTAGGCAGACTTTTTTGGACACATCACACATATTGAACTTTTAGGAAAACATCATTTCCCTTCAATCATGACTCTCACTGATTTCAATTCAGAACCCACGATAATGATATAAAAAAACTCTCTTCAACTATTATAATAATAATAATAATAATAATAATAATTATTATTATTATTATTTGCATGTTATTGGTTAATTGGAGGTTATGTTTTCAAATTTTTAATTTATTTTAAATTAATTAAAGTTGATTTGTTTGGCTTTTGTTCTCGAGACTTACGAATTTGAAATAAAAGTCAAGATTGTTGATGGAGGTTATTTTAATAGTGACCATTACTGAAGAAAACGAATTTGAATTTTGACATTTAAATATTTACCAAAATAAGGATTCATGAATGTTAATTTTTAAAATAAATAATTTATTTTTTAGTTTTAAATAATAATAAGTAATGATTATAAAAAGGAATAATGATTTTATTTCAATTTTTAACATCAAATATAACGTCCGAAAAATGAGTCAAATTTTCGTTTGATATTTTTGATTATTTTAAAAATCTATTATAATTTTATTTCATTTACTATTATTAGAATTAATAAATGGTTTTGCCTAACTTTTTTCGTCTCATAAAAGAGAATGGTTCGGCTAACCTTAATTTATTTTGAAAATTCGGAAAAATAACATTTTAAAGTCAAAACGTCCATTTTTACAAAAATTATGATGTTGTCATTTTTAATGGAATTTTTGAATTCCACAACTAAGGAAGGTTTTTAATTTGAATGGTTTAAAAAAATTTAGAATTAGATGAAAATGTAAATAATGTGATCGATGGAAATTTGGATTTGGAATTGGATTGAGTCAATTTTGGCCCAATCCAACTCAAAATCCTAAGCAGGTGTGATATATCTCACTTCCCCATTAAACACACCCCACCAATATACTAATTACTATTTATTGTCTTGTGCAACCCACCCACTCAACACAACCAAACACACAAAATACGTTTCAAAGAAAAGCTATCAAACCTAGCCTCTGTTGTTCACCTTCATTATTAGAATCACTAAAAATCACCTCATTCTCACATTTATTAACCTTCAAGGAGTTTATTTTATTACTCTAGGGTGTTTTGAAGCAAGGTCAAAAAAAACTATTCTCTCTCTATCATGTGTTGAATATGAAAATGGGTATAAAAGATGGGTTCCAGATGATTTAAAACTTGTTTTGGATAAACTATATGTAGTGCTATAACTTCCATTTATGTCTAGGATGATCATTACATAATATATCTACTCTTGTAAAATATTCATGTGTTTGCAATTGATAAATTGTTGTCTTAAATTGATTGTTTAATTGATTTTGGTCACCCTAAATTGGTTCATGAGGCAACCAACAAGGGGGAGACATTTAAGAGTAGGAGACCTAACTATTTGGAGTTAAAATCAAGGTTCATAATTTTTTTTATATGCACTGATTGATTGAGTGGTTGTTGCATGTTGAAGAGTAGATTTATTACATTAGAATAATATTAGAACCCCTTGTATGCTTCATATGGTTAATTGGTGATAATTGGTGATAATTGGTGATAATGATGTAATTTGTGTCTTATATGATGATTTTTTGGTTATTGAATGAATGTTGCTAGTTGTTGACGGTAATGGTATAATTAACATGATTGAATGATGATAATGAGAAAATTGGTATAAATGTGACGTATATATTGAAAACTTGGTTATTGGGATGAAATTGTGTAATATTGGTGAAATTGATGCAATTAGGTGTCATAGAACAACAATATTGATTTTGTGATGTTGATGATATTAAAACTTGCTATGATATGATGGATAACAAATATTGTATTGAATTGTAGTCTAATGGTATGTTGTGGCTCAATTATTGGTTCTATTGGAAATCAATAAGTTGACTTAACAATATTTGGTAATGAAGCCAATGCCTTTAAGTTAGGTCTAAAATATGAAAAATAAGGCATGCTTAGGGATTAGAAGTACTTCAGCACAAATAGATCGTGTTTTTACCATGGAGCAATATTGGGACTTTAGTCTATATCCGGATTTCGTTCCATATTGTATTGTGACTTTGGTCCATATTGAAACTTCGGTTAATATTAACAAGGGTCCATATTGAATCTCCATTTCTATTATATTGTTTTATTTTGGGCAATGGTTAATAAACTTGAATAATGTCAATGATGATGTTTTTGATGATGTGAATGATAATGTTATGAACACTGACAACAACATTAAAAGTGATGTAGTTGATAAATAAAAGATGATTAATACTCACATATGTGTATGCTTGTGTAGCCCTTGTATGCGTCTCACCACTCTCTTTTTAATTCAATAATGGGATTAATATGATGATTGGATGAGATGGTTATGTTTTGTAGTTAATCCCTTGTTCAATGGTTCTTATTAGTCATCTTACTTATGTTGTTGTCTTGTAAGATAGATAGGGTTGGATCCCTAATGGTAAGGTTGGCAAAATTCAGGACAGGGGTAAATCTTTACCCATGTCCTAATTGGATCCTTAATTTTTTTTAAGAACAAAAGTCCTATCCATGTCCTAAAATAAATTTTATGGATAGGATAAAATCCTGTCCTAAGAAATTGAGGATATAGATTTTATCGTTGTCCATGTCCTTATTTTATCCTCTCATTTTTATTTTTTTAAAAAAAAATTTCATATTATTCATAATTGTATTCTAATATTATCTTTTACTACGTTATAAGTTTATCCTTATTAATAAATCAATAAATAAATAATATTACATTATAATTAAACTTTTAAATAATGATAAATTAATTTATTTATCTAAATATTTAATTATTTATAAATTTATTTTCATGTATATTGGAACCTATATGAATCATAGTAAGTGTTATAGGATACGGAAAATTCAAGTTGCTGGATGAAAGGATCCACTACAAATGACACAAGTAAATACATTATTCACTATTCAGTGCACATCGTAAAACAAATAATATCAATTCATATAAGCAAGAACTCTCACATTACTGTACAAAATAACACCAGCTAAAAAGTAAGATATAAACAAAAAGATAAAAATACGTTGAAAAGATCATCTTGTCAGCTCAGATCATTCCTTATATTGTAGCAACACACATATTAGTATCAAAATTTCTTAACTATTTTCTTCCCCCATAAAACCTTCCTAATAACCCACCAAAGAGAAATCCTCCCATCTTAAATAAATCACAAATCATAACAAATTATGCCAATAACTCATCAACCAAAACAATCAAAATCACAAACTCACTAACATGATCATCTAAGAACCTCTATTTTCAACTAAAACCTTCTCATTTCCAAACCATTTACTTCCAAATTTCCTGCAAGAAAACACAAAACAAAGATCATAAACCACCCAACGAAATCCACCAAAATGGCTTTAAAACCAAAGTCAAAACTTCATCTTTTTGCCATTTCAAAGTGACCTCAAAGTCAAAGAAAGAACACCAGAGTGTTTAAACACAAACACAAGAAACAAAGTGAAATGAAAATCCAAATGAGATTTCTTTATTATTGTAATGAAGTCTTATTAGTCAACACCAAAGACTATAGAAAATAGTCATTTCGTCTATTTTCTTCCACATCAAAGCATGTTAAGAGGAGCACAAAGCTTCAATATTTTTATGGTACCAGTCAAACCACCGAGCTTTGCTGCTCGTGCTTGTTCCTAATTCTCGTGCTTGTTCCTAATTGGTTTTTGGTGCTGTTATGTTTTGTATCATAGAGCTACTTCTTTTGTTATTTGGTTTGACAGGGTTGTTTGTGTTGGTTAAGGCTTATGGGCCTGGGACATTAATAAAACCCAGTCCATATGATCTAACCCGGCCCATGTGTAACCTAAGTATATAAGCTTCTAATTTTTACTGTAGCAGCAGATTTTGGTTCTCTGCTTTAACTCTCTGTCTCGTCTTCTTGCTCTGACGAAATTAGGGTTCTTGTTTTGGTTCTTCTTCTCCTTTGGATATGAAAGACTGTTGTGATCTTTCTCTTGTAATAACACCACCATAGTGCAACCGGTCACAAAGCAAGAAACCCCGTGGATGTACACCTTTGGAGGTTCTTTGGAGCCACCGGTGGAACCACGTAAAATCGATTGTGTTCTTTTTGATTTTCTGTTGATTATGTTTGGATTCGAGCGATTAATTGTTGTAGGATTTACAACAAGTGGTATCAGAGCAATATTGCTCGTTCTCTAAACCCTAACTCTCTATTCTTTTCAATTTTCTCTTTACACTCTACTGACTTGTGTTCTCGGTGTCTCTTACAGGTGGACGGCGCAACCCCTGTCGACGGTGACGAAACCCTAAGTCAATTTCTAAAGAATTGATAAGAACAGATCTGAAAGAGATCTGTCAGAATATTTCGAATATCTTTCTCTCTTTATTACTGTCATTTTGTATTATTGTGGTACTGACTTTGTGTTATTACGGGTACTGGGTTCGTGGAAAAAGGAAAGGAAATTAATACAATAAAATCAAGAAAGAGGAAACAGGTATAGAAATGGCTAATAAAGGAATACTAGAAGATATTGCGGCTTTTGGTTTCTACTAGGTACATTTCTTGATCCTTTAGAATTAGGTCTCCTGTTTACTGCTTTTCAACATTGCTGCCTGAGTGGGGTTTGGTTTACGCCCTTTGGGAAACTGCTTGATTGAAAAACTTTGTGACTCTTGATGAATTGATTGTATTGGTTGTTGTTTGAGCTTATCTTTGTGAGTTCAATCTCTGATTGTATTGATTGAAAGCTCTTCTTGATGTTGTGATTGATACTGTGATTATAGTACTAAACTGCCTTTGTTTGTTGTTTGGTTAAATTGTACTACTGTCTTGCTTTGAGTATAGTATCAGGTTGCTTGGTTACTCGTCTTCTGTATTGCCTGCCCACCTTGTTTACTTCTTGTATTGTTAGGTTTAATATGGCTAAAACCCCTAGTTCAAGCCATATTAATATAGAAGTGTTTGATGGTAATCAGGATTTTATTCTTTGGCAGAAAAAGATATTGTCTGTTCTGGTTTATCATGGGGTTGAGGGTGCAGTAGATAATGAGTATCCTGAGAATACTTCGGATGCTGAAAAGAAAAGATTAAATAAGAAAGCATATCATATGATCTTATTGCATTTGTCTGATGATGTTATGACTAATCTTACTAGCTCTAAGACTGCATCTGAATTGTGGACTGCTTTAGAAACGAATTATTTGGAAAAAGATGTTCAAAATAGACTGTTAAGCTTGCACAGACTGTTTGGTTTTAAATTTGATTCTAAAAGGAAAGTTGCTGAAAATCTGGCTGTTTTCAAAAGGCTTGTGCAAGATTTTAATAGTAGAACTAAAGAGGATAGTAGATTGTCTGAAGAATATCTTGCTATGATTCTTTTACATGCATTACCTGAATCTCATTCTATTGTAAAATAATTTATTTCGTTTAGTAACACTGCATTGACCACAAAATTGATCATTGATGCATTGACCTTTAGAACTGCTAGTGAAGAAAAGGTGAAATCTGAACCTGAAGGGCTGATGGCTCATGGTCTGAAGCCTTTCAGGAATAAAAAGAAAAGGTCTGCTAATCAAAATGGTAACAATCACGGTAATAACTCTGGTAACTCTAAGGATAAAAATAAAGGAAAGACTAAATCAGATAAAGAAATGAGTTGTTTTTACTGTGGTAAACAAAATCATCTTGTGAAGGACTGTTTTCAGGAGAGAAGGATGAGGCTAAGGGTATCTCTAAGCCTGTCTCTTCTAACTCTGTTATTGTTTGTGATGATCATGTGCAATTCTGTGAAGGTTTGACTGTTATTGTAAAACTGTCTGATGCTTTGTCTGTTAATCAATGTTCTGCTTTGGATTGGGTTATTGATTCTGGTTGCACACATCACATGACACCCAACAAGGACTGGTTTGGTGAACTCAAACTTGGAAATGAGGGACTGGTCCTAATGGGGTCTGATCATAAATGCATGATTAAAGGCATTGGTACTGTTAGAATTAAACATTTTGATGGTTCCATTCGAACTTTGCATGATGTTAAATATGTGCCTGATCTTAGGAGGAGTCTCATTTCTGTAAGTGCTTTGGACTGTCTTGGTTTTGAATGCATGTTTAAAAATCAGACTGTATGCATTTTGGACTCCAACACTAAAGAAATGATTATGAAAGGGAAGAAATGTGGTAATCTGTATAAACTGGTTGGTGAAACTGCTGAAGTATTGGCTGTTGATAAATCTGCTATTTCTGATTTACAAAAATGGCATAATAGGCTTGGTCACTTAGGTGAAAATGCATTAAAGGAATTAAAGAAAAGGGGTTTGATTGACTGTGATGATAACAGTAAATTGGATTTCTGTGAGCATTGTGTTCTTGGTAAACAAACTCGATTGCCTTTTACCAAATCTGATTTCAAAGCTGCTTCTGTTCTGGATTATGTACATGCTGATTTGTGGGGTCACTCTCGGACCAAAACTTTTAGCAAAAGTGTCTATTTTCTGTCTGTTATTGATGACTACTTTAAATATGCTTGGATGTATTTGTTAAAGAGTAAAGATGATGCCTTTGTTAAGTTTAAAACCTGGAAAATGCATGTTGAAACTGAATCTGGTTGTAAGGTTAAGAACTTAAGAACAAATAATGGACTTGAATTTTGTAATGACTTGTTTGATGTTTTTTGTGCTGAGAATAGTATTAAAAGGCATAGGACAGTTAGGTATACTCCCCAGCAAAATGGAGTAGCTGAGCGCTTGAATAGAACCCTACTTGAGAAAGTTAGGAGTATACTATTCAAGGCCAAGTTGCCCAAAATCTTCTGGGGGAAGCCTTAAACACTGCTCTTTATGTCAGGAACAGATCTCCTTCCTCTGTGATTGATTGGAAAACTCCTTTTGAAATGTATTTTAACAAGTTACCTGTTTTGAAGTACATCAGAACTTTTGGGTGCAAGGCTTATGCTCATCAATCTGTGGGTAAGTTGGAACCTAGATCCATAAAATGTTTGTTTATGGGTTTCTCTGCTGGTATAAAAGGTATTAGACTGGTTTATAAAGATGGTCCTTCTTACAAATTTATCATTAGTAGAGATGTGATTTTTAATGAGCTTGAATTTCCTGGTTGTGCATCTGATTGTTCTAATTCTGATGACTGTGTGCCTGGTTTTACCTTGTCAGATTATACCATTAATTCTGAATTGGATGTGGTGAATGATAATGGTGTCACAGATAAATCTGATGTGGTTACCACTAATGTTGTTCCTCCTGATATTGCCCTTGTTCTTGCTGTGCCTGAAACCGGTTCTAGTTCTTCTAATAATGATTCACCTGATATTGATAATTCTGAAGTGAATGATGAAACTGATGAATATGTTGTTGACACTGAATTTGATCAGTTTCTTAATGTGGGTAATTTGGACACACAAGATCATTCTATTACTAGAGATAGGCCTAGGAGAACCATTAGAACTCCAGCTAGATACTTGGATGCTAATATGGTGATATATGCTTTAACTGCTGCTGTTTCTGATGAATTTGTACCTATGTCCTTTTCTGATGCTGTCAATTGTAAGCATGCTGATAAGTGGTGGTTTGCTATGAAAGAAGAGTATAACTCTCTTCTGAAAAACCAGACGTGGGAGCTAGTTAACAAACCTGTTGGTAAGAAATTGATTGCTTGTAGGTGGATATTCAGGATTAAGGAAAATCTCTCTGCTTCTGATCCTAGCAGGTACAAAGCCAGGCTAGTTGCCAAAGGCGTCACTCAAAAACCTTGTATCGACTTTACTGAAATTTTTTCTCCTATTATTAGGTATATTACTATTAGAATAATGCTTGCATTGACTGCTTTCTTTGATTGGGAACTTGAACAAATGGATGTAAAAACAGCCTTTTTGCATGGTTTTCTAGATAAAGAAATCTTTATGGAACAACCTGAAGGATTTTGTAAAAATGGTGATGAAAATAAGGCCTGCTTGCTTAAACGTTCCTTGTATGGGTTGAAACAGTCACCCAGACATTGGAATGACAGATTTCATAAGTTCATTACTTCCATTGGCTTTGAAAGAAGTCTGTTTGATGCTTGCTTGTATTACATACTTGATGAAAATTCCTCAGTGTTCCTGCTGCTATATGTTAATGACATATTATTGATTGGTCCTAATATTGATAGGCTGAAATCTGTTAAGCAACATTTAAATTCTGAATTTGAGATGAAAGATCTTGGCCATGCTTCAAAAATACTTGGGTGTGTATTGATCAGAAAAAGTATTTTGAAAAGGTTTTAAAGAATTTTAAAATGCTGGATTCTAAACCTTCAAGTCTGCCTCTTGTTGCTGGTCATGGTTTGGATACTAAACTGTCTGATTCTGATGATATTCTTGATAATGTCCCGTATGCTGAAGCTGTTGGTTGTGTTATGTACGCAATGGTCTATACTAGACCTGATCTGGCCTACTCTCTTAGTGTTCTAAGTCGCTTCAAGATGAAACCTAAAGCAATTCATTGGAAAGCAATGAAAGGGCTATTAAGGTACATCAGAGGCACTATGGACATTGGTTTGATCTATGGTAAGTACACTGATTCTGTTTCTGTAACTGGATATTGTGATTCTGATTTTGCAAAAGAGATAGAATTTTGAAGATCTACTTCATCTTATTACTTTACTATATGTGGGAATTGTGTTTCTTGGAGAGCAAGGCTCCAATTTGGTGTTGCTTTATCTACCACTGAGGCAGAATATATTGCCTTGACTGAAGGTATTAGGGAGGCTATATGGATTCAAGGATTACTAAGGGAATTAAAGCTCCTAGAAGGAACTGCTTCTGTTTTTACAGACAGCCAGGGTGCCTTTCAGTTGAGCAGAAACCCTATGTATCATGATCGAACAAAACATATAGATGTTCAATTTAATTTCATTCGGTTACATGTTTTAAATGGGACTGTGGATGTGGGGAAGATCTCCACAGATTCTAATCCTGCTGATATGGGTACTAAGGTACTTTCTGTGAAGAAGTTTCTGTTTTGCAGGGACCTTCTTCATATTGGACTGCTGTAGGAGGCTTTGTGGCTGGACGCCAGTCAATGATGTAGGCATGGAAGGCACTGGTGGTTGTTTGTTGTTCTTGTACACTGTTGTTTAAATGTATAAGCTTTGTATTTGTTATGATCCAAAAGGGGAAGATTGTTATGTTTTGTATCATAGAGCTACTTCTTTTGTTATTTGGTTTGACAGGGTTGTTTGTGTTGGTTAAGGCTTATGGGCCTGGGACATTAATAAAACCCAGTCCATATGATCTAACCCGGCCCATGTGTAACCTAAGTATATAAGCTTCTAATTTTTACTGTAGCAGCAGATTTTGGTTCTCTGCTTTAGCTCTCTGTCTCGTCTTCTTGCTCTGACGAAATTAGGGTTCTTGTTTTGGTTCTTCTTCTCCTTTGGATCTGAAAGACTGTTGTGATCTTTCTCTTATAATAACACCACCATAGTGCAACCGGTCACTGAGCCGGAAACCCCGTGGATGTACACCTTTGGAGGTTCTTTGGAGCCACCGGTGGAACCACGTAAAATCGATTGTGTTCTTTTTGATTTTCTGTTGATTGTGTTTGGATTCGAGCGATTAATTGTTGTAGGATTTACAATAGGTGCTTTTTAGGGGCACTTTCATCAAACTAAAAGAAAGAAAAAAAATCAGTCTCAGAGAAAAGATTAGTCATGTCAACACATTTAGTTCAAAAATATGCTTGCCTTTTCTAAAAATATGTTGTAAGGCCTTAATATAGTAGCATAATAGGCAAGTTTCAAAAAAATTAAAGGCAAGAATAAATGCTCATTTACAGCTTAAAACAAACCAATAATACAACATTAATAGATGATCAAATCCATACATAATAGCCTCAATCTTCACATAGAAAAAACTTAAAATTAGGAAGCAGAGAAACCCTATATACATAGAGCCATTTATATGTGTCCAATAGATTAATCAAATCAATTCAAAACGACACTAGCATACTAATAGAGCAACACAATTAACAAAGACAACACAAGAAAGAAACTCGGTAGAGCAACATCAAACCAACTAAATATCATTAACAGAACACAACACGAAATCAACTAAGAACCACCACCAGCACAAGGACAACACAAAATTAAAATCTGATAAAGTTGAAATGAGAATGTCCAATGACATTGACTAAACCAATTTTTTCACATAATTAAAGACATGAGGTTACAAGCTACATTCAATATCCTTTTGCAATACTCATAGATTTCATATTCAACAACAAAGTAGTTTCATACCTTAAAGAAGAGAAATCAGATTTTAGACGACGGTTCTTCTTCATCCAGAGTAGGATACACTTCTTCCGGAATACCACCTAAAATAATAAAATTAGTTAAGCATTAAATAACCAAATATTACTAAAACCACTAAATTAGGAAAATATGTATTCATACCACAAATGAGAGCCCATATTCAACTTTGTGCACACATTAACACCTCTTAAGTGTTTGGATGCAATCTTATATGATGAGCATTAAAAAATCTACCACCCACACTAAATGTCGATTCAGAAGTCACAGTAGACATGAGAATTGCTTTCTCGAGCAATTTTTTCCAAAATTGAATATTTTCCCTTATTTCCTTTCCACCAAGATAGAATATCAAAATCAGGAGAGTCTACTTTAGCATATTCATCTAAATAACTATCCAACTATGATTTATTTTTGCTCCTTACCACATCATGTTTATATTACTCATACTTCTGATCAGAATCAAGGATACTAGAGGAGAAGAAAACTGAAAATTCTCCGACCTCTTTTGTTGAACTTAAGTTCAAAGAATTTTTCAATTCATAGTCCTTTACTAATGCTCTAATCAGCTCTACTACTTGATCCCTCTGAGAAATTACATTAGAGCCACACAATCTATTGCATTGAAATTCAATCAAGAATAACTTATTTTTAGGATCTAGAAATGATTCTACAACCACCACACCAGGTATGTCTCTCCAATACTTTTCAAGTTTGGCAGACATCCCCTTTGTTATTGTTCTTATAACTTCAAACTTAGAAGTAGCCCAACTAAGTATGATTTTCTTTCATTTTGCAAATAATGGAAAATGCTATGTTGGTGGTAGGATGTTTTGTACCTATAAGATGTTAAGACAAAGTTAATAACATTCTAAAAATAAAAATATCAATTATGCACATAAAAAAGTATATGAAAAAAACTTTGTAGCTTTGTAAAATGGCTTTAAATGTGTCACCATAACTGATGCTAAATCTCACTTCAAGTCAGTTGGCAAACACTTGTATTGTGGCTTGCGTTGTTGTACACATACAAACACGTCCTTGTACATTAATACCACTCATAACATGAAATATGTAGAATTCCATTTAGTAGCACAATTGAGCACGGGCATTTTACTATACTTAATTTTTAATTTACTTGCTTCAAACTCAAATGCTTCAATTCTCTTAATTAAGGAAGTCCACAAACTAATACCGTCTCTAACTTTCTCATTGTCATCTCCAATCACTTTCAACTCATCTCTTACCACCAAATTCAAAATATGTGCACAACAGCGCATGTGCAACAATATACCTCTGACCAATAGAGAATCAGAACAATTATGCTTAATTTTTTCAACCATGGCATCATTAGTAGAGCAATTATCAACTACAATTATAAATAACTAATATTTTCTCTAACTTTCTTAATGTCATCTCCAATCACTTTCAACCCATCTCTTACCACTAAATTCAAAATATGTGCACAACAACGCATGTGCAACAATTTACCTCCGAACAATAGAGAATCAGAACAATTACGCTAAATATTTTCAACCATAGCATCATTAGTAGAGCAATTATCAACTACAATTTTAGATAACTTTCTATTTACATTCCAATTAAGCAAACATTTCATCGGCAAGGATTTGGCATTATGTAGACTCAAAATATGAATAAACCTCGTAATACATCTATGCAATAGCCATGATTTATCAATAAAATGCATAGTCAGAACCATATACCCCATTTTTATTCTTGATGTCCACATTTCTGTAGTGATCACTACCCTACTATATAATCCATCTAACAACTTCATGGTTTTTTCTCTTTCACCAGTATAGATTTTCAATATCTCATTCTTCAACGTATTTCTACTCAGGGATTCAAACTTGGGTTGACAGTAATTCATCATTTTATGAAACTCAGTATACTCCACAAATCATAAAGGCAACTCATGCATAATAATCATTTTTGCTACATTTTCCCTCTCAATGTTTTTATCAAACAAAGTATTAGTGTCAACACTTGTTTGATATTTCTCAAAATATTTTTCTACATGTTTTTTCAAACTAGTTTTTCCACATCCTACTTTTGCAAGCAATATTTTCCCACATAAATCACACTTAACTCTTTACTCACCATCAACAGTAAGTCTATTCATATACTTCCAAGCTATTGATATTTCTCATTTCCGTTAGGAAACATTGAAAGCACTAACCATGATTAAAATATCATTAATTAAAAGAAATTAACAAAAAAAATATATTATGCTAGTAGATTATAATAAAGGCCAATGTATTCACCAAAATAAAAGAACATTATAGTAAACTAATCATAAACAAATAAACAATATTCAACAAAATAAAATAACATTATAATGAACTAAACATGAAAAAATAAATGATATATGCACAGTGTTTTACATACCAACTATACATGGAACCAAATGTAGCACCAAGACCTTGAACATAAAACAAAACCAAATCAACAAACTACAATCTTCATCAACCAATGCTTAACGGAGAAACTTAATCCAAGTAACCTACAAGAGTTCTTCCAAGTGTGAATGTTAAGCCCGATAAAACATTTTCAAACTCCGAACTGACATTCTAAATATAGTTAGATGCATGTGGTCTATAATACAATCAAAAACGAAATTACAAGATTTGGAAACAGTTGATATAGACAAGCTCAATTTATCAGTCCTTTCATCGTCAAGTGTCTAATTTTTTTTATTGTCAAATCAAACAAATACATAGTGCCTAGTGGAGTATCAGAAAAAACATCCTTAATAAATGCTTTATGAGACATTATGGGTCAACATATTCACATTAAAGCACAAAAGATGCAATTACATACTTAATACATCAGCACCCTGGTTACATTATAAAGATCTATTACTAATTCATCCGGATTCGGAGAGAAAGCACTGTTGACATAAACAAACTACAACAAAACAAAAAAAAGTTTAATAATCCAACGTTCATCATTATATTAGATTAGAAGAACAATGATGACAAATTATTAGTGTCTTTCGTCTAAGTTGTCAACAAAGGAAGTCAATCACTTTTGCAAACTTGTTTGTCCCAAAGATTTGCCCATTAGCACTTTACATATAAACACCATCTTTACAATAACAGTATATAAGCATGAGACACAGGACATACTGTCTCACCGAAAAAATAAAGCAAGATAACATTTCTTAAATGACATCACCTTTATCTTCAGTTCACAGTTTTCATAAAGCACATGGTGAACAAACTTGTCTCTTTAAGCAACTGTATCTATCACTACTCAATTTTCATGCATTTTGAAGTGTTTTATTCCACCAACCATCAATCATGTAGTATAACATTACGTAAGACACTTCATAACTCCCACTTAGTGATTTTTCATGGACAAGTGACCTAATCTAAAGAGACATTTTTCAAGTCTAAGTTCATCGACATACATTAAAACTAACACCTCATGAACATAAACAATACAAATAAAAAGCATATACTTTTTTGTATTTTCACGTAAAAATCAAAGATAGTTGACACCTCTAAATTGAAACTTTTCTACGTTCAGTACAAATCCTCACTATCTTTCAATTTAACAAACAAATAACTAATCCATTCAAATCAGTAACTCTCTAAGAACCAAAAAAACACAGATAAAAAGAAAACCTAATAGATATTAGACTTTTGACAAATCAAAACTAAAATGTGCAATCATCAATTCGATTACTTTTAAGAACCCATATACAAATTCCATCAGAAAACCCTTAACCCACTAACCTTTTCTCCAACTAACCACAAAAGACACAATTAAAAGCTCATAGATTTGTTATTAACAAATTACAAAATCTCAACCATACACAAATAAAATGAATCAAATATGATTGAATGAGAAAGTAAATAGATAAGTAATTACCATAAACAATAGCACAAATAAATAGATAAGTAATTACTTACAAGAGAAAGTAGTAATGATGGAGAAGGAACGTGAAGCGAAACTTATGAGTAGAAGAGTAGCAACTGAAGTTTTGGTCAGTAGACGACATAGAGAAAATCAAGAGTGAAAACAACGTCGAGGAAATATGACCGGTTTTTTTGAGGATTTTTTAAAATCCAGAACAAGGACCGGATTTTTTCCGGAAATGAGAGGATTTCAAATGGACCAGATCTATTTTTGATAGGACCACTAAATAAATGGATTTTTAAAAATCCATTTACGTGTGGACATGGGCTGGTTTTAAAAAACCGGCCCATTTTGTCATCCTTACCTAGTGGTCTGCTTGTTTTGAGCTAATGCTTTGTCTTTAATAATTTAGACTTTATAACTTCCTTGGTGTATTTTTGAGAACCTTGTGAGTAAATTGGTGATTTTTCATTTTTGGAACCTAGATTGTTAAGGTAGATGCCATGTCTTGAATCCCCTCCAATAGAATTCTTTTCGGCTATTTGCCACTCTCTAGACATTGTATAGATGTTAAAATTGGTCTTGCAATGCTAAGGGAAATTAAATTATGGTTTTGGGGTAAGAGTGAGTGTAAATTGGCTCTAGGCAGCAAGTTTGTGATTGTGCATCTTAGTCGGCGTCTTGGTCATCAACAAGCCACGAAAATATATACCGAGAGTCCCTGAGCCTTGGTCTACATCTTATACCCTTAGAATAAGTTAGAACATATACTGAGGGTTCTTAGCATCTTGCTCTGCATCTTGATCCATGTCTTAGTCAATTAGACCAAGACGCCAAGACCTGAACCATGTTATTTCCAGTTCACCACATCCTTTAATTGGTTGGTTGATCACCTGTAAGACCTTTAGGTACAAAGAAGGGAAATAACAAAAAATAAAAGAAAATGAGGGGGGAGTCAGACTATCAAGGTCCAGTTCGTAATCTCTTACCCTAACAAATAAACACAAGTATATTTTTACCTTACGGAAAGAGAAATTATTCAAGAAAATGAAACTGATGGACTCTCAAATTCTATTATAAACACACTAGTCATATACACATACATTCCTATCAATATTTGAATCATATAAGATCGTGCAATTAAATCATGCAAAAATTAGTATCACTCGGCAGTTAACAAGACTAGTAATGAGACTTTCTCGGGTTAGAGTTCAAAAACTTAAGAAGAAAAGTAGGATAGAAGTACTTGTTGAAGAACTTACCAAGTTATAATTTGGTAGCCTATGAAGAAACAAGGGTAGCGGGGCTTACTGAGGTACTTACCAAAGTACCTACCGAGATACAGGCATGACAACTTAGGAATAATGACTTTCTCTACGCACTTATTGAGCTTCTACCAAGTTACTTGCTGGGTAAATAGCTTGGTAACATATTTAAATTCGACTCCAGTAGCACTTGTAGAGCTACTTGCTAATCTACTTGTCAAGTAAGTAGCTTAATAACATATTTAAATTTGACTCCAATAGCACTTTGAGCTACTTGCCCAGTAAGTAGCTAGGTAAACTATTTAAATTCTACTCCAGTAGCACTTCACGAGCTACTTACGGAGCTCTTAACTGGCAACTTACAAAAAATGTACAGTTTTGAATAGAAAAACACACAAAAGAGACTCCAAAACAATACACTACCTAAACTTAGTTTAATCAAATTATTAACATATATAAGGTAATTAAGCACACACAAAGGCTACAAAATTTTTTTTTATTCAATTGTGTTCATTTATCGTCTTTCATCTATCAACATATCAATCTCAAATTCATTCAATGTTGTGAACATTGTGAATTCTATCATCAATATCATATCAAGATTCATCATTATAGCATATTCAAGTTTATTAACCATGGTTAAAAATGAACCATAAAGTCGAAAACAACTTATTATGGACAAAAGTCCCAAGATTGGCAAACCCACAGTGAATCGAAGTTCCACGAGGATCCTAACATCATAAGGATGCATCAGATTTGTAGTTTGGATTGTCATCCTAAGACAAATAAATCCATAAATAGGACGGAGTCGTCACTATATAAGTGAACAAACAAGCTCAAATGTCTTAATGCTGAATCGCAATCTAGCTTGTCGAAGTATTTCTAATTCCTAAGCATGATTTTCATTTTATCTTCTAGCAAGTTAAAGGGCATTAGGTTATTTTACCAAACCTTCATTAGTCAAATTACTGAATTACCACAAGCCAACCACTTAAATAATCATATTTTCATCAAGCTCAAATTATCAACTATTATAAGGCCAATTATCCAATTTAACTCATTTGCCAAGTCACAATACAACTAATAACATTTAACAATAATAACCAAGATAGCCAATTTTCATCCACATTTAGCACAAACATACCAATTTTAGCAAGTTAACAATCTTAAGCTAGTATGATAAACATGGAATCCTAGATATTGTTTTAATGCACACTTGTTAATCTAAAACACATAACATTCATCGAACAATCATATAAGGCTTAAAACAAAATTACGAACCTTGAAAATTAGCCTCCCAAGCTATGTCTCCACATGTCTTATATCCCACTCTTGTCGGTTGCCTATTTAACCAATCAAGAGTAAGAATCAATAACAATAATCATTTCAAACACAACACATAGCCATTTTTTTACGAAATTATAGGCAACACCAGTAGAGACATTAGAGCTAGAGTTTCTAAATTCAATTGGAAGCTAGCTAAACAAGTTTGTGTATTAAAATATTCTAAGAAGAACCTAAAGTTATCAAGAAACTAAAACCAATCATCATTTTTTTAATTCACCAATTTTTAGAGAGATACTTTAAAACACTTCTAAAACACTAAGAGCCAATAATTATACTTCTTGGAGGTTGGTGGAGGTAATAATGATAATGGTTATGGTGGTGGATGGAAGTTGAAGGGTTTAAGGTTCAATGAAGGTTTTAGAAACATATAAGGAAGGTAAAGAGAGTGAAATTCAGGAGTGTAGAGAGTGGTGTACATGGTGTGTTTTATAGGTGTCTTAAGAACCAATGGACTTGAGTTAGGATTGGGCCAAAATTGGTCTTATTCCAATTCCGAGTCCAATCCTCACCAAAATTTCATTCTGACACTTTTGCTTTTTCTAAAAGATATTATTTGTATCTTTTAGATAAAAAAACCACCAGTCATTTTAAAAATCTCAATTCTTCCGCTCAAGTGGTAAAATGATTTTTTTTTTTTTTGTAAAAATTATAGTTTGAGCTAAAATTCATATTTTTTTCGAACCTTAGGCTGTGAATTTTCGGACAGATCTAGTCAAATCTAAAATTTTGAATATCCAAAATTTTGGATCAAGAAAAATGTGATTTTTATTTGATTAAAAAAAATTGAATACCAAAAAATTGGATATCCGGATTTCCGAATCAGATAACCGAATATCCGGTGTCCAACAACACTCTAAATATCATATAACTTCTTACATGACACTTTTAACTCTATTTTTATTGCTTATTAACATGTGAAATTTAGATCTAAATTTTTTTGTTAATTTATTAAATCATTTAAAAAATTTTGATTATTTACTTTGGTTGGTTTTCACTGTTTTGAAGTTCCACGTTGTAATAAATAGGAGTAAATAAAATTTGGGCATAAGAAATCAGTGGTTACTAGACTAAATTGGAAGTTATAGTCAAAATTATAATTTGAAACCATAAAACGAGCATTTTTTTAGTCAAAACATCCTTTTTAATCAAAATGACCATTTTGCCCTTTTTGAGTAGAAATTCCGAATTTTCATAAACAATGGTGGTTTTTAATTTTATACATGAAGATAAAATTATGGAAGTGAGAGAAACGAGTTTTGGTGGAAATTGGACCCTGAGTTGGATCTGGGCCCTAGTCCAAGACCAAGCTCGATGGGTGTCATGAAATACCCCAACACCACCCAACTTACTTTTCACTCACTCACATCTCATCTCACACCTATCAACTCACGTATTCTCTTATCTCATCCAAACCAAATTAACTTCTTCCCATCGCATTTAATCACCAAACCACCATCAATAACTCTCATAAACCATCTTAACAACCTTCATCAGGGTTATTAAATGCTCTCTAGTGGTTTCAAAGCTCTCTCAAGAAGGTAAAAATTCTCCTTCTCACATTATATTTGTCAATTTCGAAATCAGTGAGGGGTATTGGTTTTTATTTGTTTGGTTTTTATTTGTTTTCATGTTGATTGTGAAATTTGATTTGAGTAATTTATGAGTGGTATTAGCTTCTAGTGGTGTCTAGTGTAGGATACCTAGTTCTCATGTTGATAAATATGCCCTTGATTTACTTTAAATGCCCTTGAGATCATCTTGATATGGTAATAATTCTAACTCTTGAATGGTTATAGGCAACCAACAAGAAGAGGAAGTCCAAGAAAGAAGTGAAGCTTAGCTTGGAAAATTTTCAATTCAAGGTTCATAAATCCATTTTAAGCCCTCCTTTATTGTATGATGGTTTTGCTTGTTTTAGATTAAGGAATATTGCATTACAAACCCATTATTAGTTCCTTGATTGATACACTTAGCTTATTTAGCGTAATTTGATGGAAAATTGTGGATTGTGCTAAGTGTGACAAAATTAGCTTGGATGGTTTGATTGTGATGATGATTGATGTTATGGATGGTGTTGAATGTCTTGAAAAGCTTCTTGGTATATAGAGCCTCTGATATTAAATGTGTTCTTGTGTGATAATTTGACTAAATGTTCACTTGGAAGCCTTGATGGCATTAATGTCTAAAATGTTTTACAACACTTGTAAGGTCTTAGATTGGTTGAATAAGATCAAGTGAATTGGAAAATTGTATAAGAAACATGGTAATGTTAATCAAGGCCATAAACTTGCTATAAGAATAGAATGAAATGCATGCTTAGGAATAAAAGTACTTCAACCCATGAAAATATCATGGTATGGTGGGCATGGATAACCTATTTACGGGGTGACGACTTCGTCTTGTTATTACGGGTTTACCTATCTTGTGATGAAAATCCATTTACGGATCCGATGCATTCTTGTGATGTTAGGACCGTCTTAAAACTTCAGTTCACTTTTTTGGGACCGGTCCAATTTGGTTCTATTTTCAATATCATTGTCTTGTTTATGGGCTTACTTGTAAAACTTGAGAATTTAATATTGATGATTGTGTTAAATGATCATGTGTATTGCATGATTTGACTAAACTAATGATCGATAACATGTGTTTGGAATGTGTTGTTGTTGTCTAAGTGATGAGAAATTGCTTATAGGTAGATAATTAAGACTTATAGCAATTTGATATACTTAATAGACCTATAACATTTGTTAGCACAGGCGAATGATGTGAATTGTTAAGGCGAAATGAACCTAAGGGTCTACAGAAGGTTAAAATTTACTATATTATCTTAGAAACCCAAATAATTGATGGTTAGTTAAGTATTGAGCTTAGAATTGGAATTAGAGATGAAATAGAGTCAAAAATTTGAAAATTTTCCCTTTTGATGTTCTAGCTTCCTTGATTAGGTAGATCGAGGTATGAGACAAGACGCATGATGGTCTCAGTACCATCCTTGGTGTCTTGGTCGGTGACTTGGTCACATGGACTCAAGTGCTGACCAAAACGAAGTGGGGTCTCGGTACACTTTTTCGCGCCTTGACCAGTGGCTTAATCTTATGGACAAAGACGTAGACTAAGATGCAAAGGAGTCTCGGTACTATTTTTAGCAGCTTTGCTAGCGGCTTGACCCTAAGGACCAAGGCGCTAAATGGCACACTTTGCTTACAATGGTTGTTTTTGCTTGTTTTGGATGTTTGATGCTTGATGACTGATTAACCTATTTTAAATGCAATGTGACATTCTAGTGTCTTATAAGTTAGAAACATACTTGTGTGTTTTTGTTAGGGTATGGATTTGCGAACTAAGCATCCGATAATCTAACCTTGATTTTTTTTTTTCCATTTTCGCTTGTTTGTTTCTCTTTTGTACCTGAATGGTAACCACATGTCATCGAGCATAACTTACGAAGGGTAGGGTGACATTAGGGGAAATTGACTATCCAAGCATTCACTACTTTTATGTGTTTTTGGTACATTGTTGTAAATTCTTGACATATTTAAAAAATTGTTATTGAATATTCTTTTATCAACTCCTCTAGAAATGAGGGAGAGTTAAATTCTAAATCGGGGCTTCTTTATGCTAAATGCCTTAGTTTGGGATCAATATTGAGATGTTTTGATATCGTAAACCCTGTTGATTTCATTATGATGTTTCATTTGCAACTATGATATATGCCTTGTTGCATTTAGTTTTTGCTATGGTCTAAATTATATGTATTTGAAAATGAAAAATTTGTGAATGTAATAACATTGTCAATATGATGATCAAACCTCTTTTCATGGTCTCAACCAGAATGGGGGTTTGACGCTATATTGCTTAAGTTTCTCAATCAATACCTTCTTTTCATTCTCTGAAAAAGCATTAAATATGAAGACAGACTAGTCACTGATGTCATCCTTCAAAACATGAACACCACCACATTAGATCATTATAGCAACGAATTTTGAAAAATCAATGAACTCACCATAATCAGCTAAGTAAACTTTCTTTCAATGAATATTACAAAGAGAGTCATCCATAAGCCTAAAAGAGTGAGTTTCACCCCATCATCCATCAATTCAGACCGTAAATTTAATGGATGAATATCAAGATTTATGATAATACAAACTCCGTGAACAACAAAAATTGAAAGTATAAATAGTTCATTAAAGTTATAAACTAAAATTTGCTCTTGTAAATCCAATAACAATGAGTTATTAGGTGACCAAGTAGAACTGTTGCTATGATGAATGTAAGCAGATTAGCTTTTAGCTTGTCGTAACATAGACTTATACAAAATTTAAATCGTACGAGAGGATGTGATTGCGTATTGCTTATTTTAAGAAAACAACACCGACAACAACTCATTACTATTAAATATGTGACTCAAATAAATAAATAAATAATGCACTAAAATTACCTGAAAAAATTATCATGAATCAAACCAAAAGAGAAATATTACCTTTTTAAAAAAAATAACAAGTCATGTTAGAGCTGTGAATAGTGGACCAACAAATTAGACTGCTATTGGATTCTCAATAACATATTGTACTAAATTCTTACCTGTAGGTCATGCAATGGCTGCATATGTTGCCAATGACCCAATTATACCAAGCGTCCAGAAAGCTTGAAGTGCTCCCTTTAGCTCTGTATATGAATCAGAACTAATGATAGCCCAAGCCACTTACTCCAAGTATGTAAAACAAGTCAGATAGTTAACTTACTACAACATATACATATACAAACACCAAATACATATATTAGTCCCAAATGAATACAATCAAAACATGTTCCACAACCTTACAAGATAAAGTAACTAACTTGTTCCCTTTACTTGAATAAAAACCGCATTATAATAATGAAATTTCATATTTAGGTATAGTCTCATACTTCATTCTCATATAGTCTAACATATTTAATAATTATGCTAGCAAAAGAAAGGGCTTGAATTGTACCTCTCGAACATCAAAGGAATCAACAGACCAAGAACCATAGACTCCTTAATAGACTGTTGGATCAAACGAGCTCTGCGATGTCACCTAAAGCCCCCCATATAGTATCCTCACATGTCAAAAGTAATAGACATACACCGATTATCCACAACATAGATATACACTTTTATCAAAAACATATTGGCACTTAAAAACCCTCAAAATACAAACAATTCAATTTAATGACCGCAAATTGTCCACAACACAAACACATATAGATGTAAACAAAAAAATAAAACCCCATTAGTATAATATATAATTCAATATTCAACTAAGGAATGTGTGATCACAAGTCCCCAACTACCACCCTCTTCCACCTAATCATTTCACATTGCTAATATAATAATAACACATTCCCAATTCCATCTCACTTCAACATATCTTTTTGACCCTACTTTAATCTAAATCTTCTTCTTCTGCAACTCTTATCAATAAGTCAATCATCATCCCTCTTAGCTTTGAATATCTAATTGACATACAAGAGAAATTAAAATTGTTGCGAGCGGTAATGGATCTAGGAACAACTCACACATTAGTATCATAAGCATATGAGCATATGAAAACCCTCCAAACATAAATAATTTATTTCTGCAAATTGTCTACAACACAAACATACACAAATCTAAACAAATAAATAAAAACTCAATTAATGTCATTTATAAAGTAATATGCAACATAGATGTACACACACCAGACAAATAATATGTAAATTTAAATAATCCCTACGCAACTAGTACAAAATCTGGTCTAAGACAAAAATTAGAAAAATACACCAAGTAGAGATGAAATATGATGACATAGTTTTAATTCAACAGCACAATTTAATAATAACACCGAATACTCTAAAGTTCCACATTTCAAAATTTAAAAATCATCTGTAGAATTAATTATTTCATCAGTTATGATATCCGATTGCTCCAAAGTTATATCCTTTATTCCTAAAATACATGAAAGAAAATAAATAAGGTTAAAACTTATATTTATTTTTAAATACTGAATAAACATTGTAAAGCAATTAAAAATAAAATAATCGTCCTCCAATTCTTCTAATGCAAACAAGTTTTCCTCTATCATAAGAGGTGACCGAGAGGTTCATAACCAATCTTGAGTGCAAACAAGTGCTTTAACCATATTTGGAGTCAAGAAAATACAAAATCATTCAGAACACGACCTCTTATACTAAAAGCTGACTCAGAAGCCATAATTAAAATGAGTATATCAAGCACATCTTTGGCCATAATTAAAATGAGTATATCAAGCACATCTTTGGCCATCTTATGGAGAATGAGATATCTTTTCGGTTAATCTTTCCACTATTGTAATATTTCTAAATTTGAAACATTAAGCTCAAAAGCATCTTCTAAATACTTCTCAAACTCAATTTTATTGGCAGTACTTAACAAAAAATCTTTATCCTTTTCATATTTTAAGGTCATGAGTTGTTGGAGGTCCAACTTACCCTAACTTTGTGTCTGACTTTGAGTGAGAATGGATGAAGTGATAGAGGTAGAGATAGAAGAAATAGATGAAGAAGTAACATTCGTCTTTGGCGGAGGGATTGAGGCAGCATATAAGTCAAATAAAGATTACAAAACCACCTCAATCTTAAGACAAAAGAGTGTCTTTTGTTTAATCATAGTAATCCTGCACAATCCAATCAACATAATTTAGCTTATGCTTAGGGTCAAGGATCACAACCACAAACACCAAGACATTTATATTATCAATTTCCCATAATACTTATCATAAGTGGACATCATTTGAGTGATCGTTTTCCTAATACTCTCATAAGGAGCATTAACGGTGTTGGTTATCAAGAATTTAGTCCCGTAAATCTCATGAACATAATAATTGCAAGTCATATATAAGGAGTCAGAAAACATCAATGTTGCATCATAGAAAATACTTGAGAAAGGTAAAAAAAAAACTACCCACCTTATTCCAATCATATTCTTTGGCACACTAACAAGCCTTCTAAATTCCTTGAAATAATAAGAGTCTTTCATGTATAAACTAGCAAATAACCTTTTAAATTTGATGGCATATTCAAGCACTGAAATGGTTAAATTACATCTTGTCTCAAAGTCCATAGTAACAATACTTTTACTATTCTCTTTTTCCTCTTCTATGCACACTTTAAAATTTTGAAGCCTTGCGGGAGAAGGCCTAACATGCCTCAGAAGAGTTCAAACTTTCATAATTGATGAATTAAGCTTTTTCAAACTCTCTCTTATAATCAAATTCAAAATATGAGAAGCATATCTCATATGCAGATATTGACCCTCCAATAAGCTAAAATCACAAATGTTAAGTCTTCTTCTCAACTAATCAATTGCTAAATCATTCTGGCTAGCATTTTCTACAATCACAGTCATTATGCTTTCAAACCCCACTCAATCAAGAATTTTTCAGGCGCTCTACCAATAAGCTATCCTGAATGGCCAGCAATAAGACAAAATTTAATTCTTCTTTTATGCAAATTCCAATCATCTTCAATTACATGGGCAGTCAAACACATGTAGCTTAAATCTTAAGTTGATATCAAAGTGTCTCTGGTAAGACTAACACTAGAATTCAAGTTCTTAAAATAGTATTTCAACATATTTCTTTTTTCATTGAAAAGAGATAACGGTCTCTAGTCGTGTAATACAAGAAAGAAGCTTAAAAAGATTGTTTCAAAGCAATACAAAATTCCCGAAAATCTTCACACTCAACAAAAACAAAAGGCAACACATCCATAATAAGCATTCTAACAAGTTTTTTCTAACAAAAATCTTAATCAAATTCTTACAGCTTAACATTAATAGTTTCATCAATACCATCTTCACTAACTAGAGTTCTAAATTTAAAATCAATCAACTTTTGTTTATATCTAAATTTAAAGGATACTTTTGGCACCTTTTAATGTAATTTGCTAAAGGACTGGTGCCATTTTTTTAATTTCATAACCAATGCGTTTTTTTACAATACTTACATTGAGCAAAAGTTATTGATTCCTTGGCGTCAATATCAAAATAAGCCCGCCACTTGGACTTTTTCTTCCTCCTTCTTAAAAGCATAATTAGTTTTTGTGACATCGGATGGCTTGGTTGAAGTCCTAGTTGCTATCATTGGACCTTTATTCTTTATCTTCTTTGGTGCTGACCTTTCCTACATGACGAAATCATAAGAATCATCCTTCCGGGACTCGTTCATCTTCAAATCAACAAATGGAGAATTAACACATTCACTTTCATTGGGAAATAGCAGAATATTTGGCAAATTCAGAATAAGCATAATAAGCAAAAAAGATATAATAAAATAAAATGGAACAAAAACAAGCAACTAATAGAATTACTCGACATTGAGACATATGTTGCTTGTTCGCCATAGATCCAAAATCTAATTGAAAGAGGAAGCTTTGCTTATTATGCTTAATTTTCGCTGCCCCAGTGTGAGAGATAGATGGAAGGAAAGAGTTGAGGAGAAAAAATAGAACTTTGCGAGAGAGAGAAGTTAAGCTAGAGTTTTGTTTTTAATTTGGGAGTTAAGAGACTGTTGTATATGTTTTTTTTTTTATTTCAGATATTGAAATAATGAAAAACTGAAAATTCCACTTCGTATCCAATCCGTAAATGCAAAATTATAGAAAACGGATTGGATATCTGGAAATTCGGATTGCTTTGTTGATTTTTTTATTCTGATCGATCAGATCAAATTTTTTTCACAGCCCTATCCGAATTTAAAAATGACTTCGACTCTATGCTTCCAATTAAATCGAGTTACTTCTATTTCTACTTGCCCAAGTTTATAAGAGTGGGTCAATTGAGTAAACACTTGTAATTTTTTAAAAAAATTAATAATTTGACCAATTTTTCGGACGTTACATAAGCATTTCTAAAGAACTATTTTATTCCTTGACAATAAAAAAAGGTTATTGATTATTCTTAAATGATATTATTCTCAAGCGATTGATTGATTAATAAGTGAGTGATAATTTTTTTTTAGTGATGCGAAATGATTATATGAGCTTATTGTTCATCTCTCTTCAAATTATGATGATTGTGTAGTTGTGTACAAAAAGTAAGACTATTACATACTTTTGAGTGACTACAGTAACGTTGTTTAAAAATTAGATAATATTTTTTATGGCATTCTATTTTTCATTTCCTCTTGAAACTATTTTTTTTAAGGTATGATAGCACAAATATTCGAGTGGATGAAGATTAGTACTAATGCTCTTTTTCATTTTAGCATATATTTCATTAATAAGTGTTCATGATTTTGAAACATATTCTTTCACTTTTCATTTACTTAGTTATGTATACATAACAAAGATTGAGGCGCTTGACTTTTAATAAATTACTTAAATGAACTATAAAGTATGTTAGGAGCACTTCTAATCTCTTATGGTTCTCTTTATATATATATATATATATATATATATATATATATATTAATGTACATTTAGACCTTGAAATCTTTATATATATTTTTTCAAGAAGTTCAATCTACATCACATTTAGACCAACATCATAAAACTAAATTAATGAAATTAAACTCACATCATTTCAAACCAAATGTTATAAAACTATAAATTTAATAAAATCATGGTAAAAAAATAATTCAAATAAACGCTAATCCTTATTGTATTTAAATAAGTGGCGTATATATATATATATAAATAGAAAACACAATTACCAAAATCTTATAACATAAATATGTAATGACACAACCGTAATTTCAAGACTTACCCAAAGTAGATGCAGATGTTTATTAAACGTCCTAACATAAATTATGTTTAGTTAAAGATAGATTAAGAAATTTGAGTGGCATCAAAACTTAATAAATATTTTAAATAAGGTAAATATGTATTGGGATGTCAAATCCAATACTAAATAGGTAATATAAAGGGATAATGTCTTGTATATATAATATCTAAGAGAACTCAATTAGTATGAGACATTTTGGGTGATGGTACTCAAGACCAAATCTGTGCGGGCTCGACTCTAACCCAAAACGAATAATATCATACTAATGTAGGAGTAAAGGATGAGTGACTCCGGAATCCAACAAGTGATATAAGAGCCTTAATTCATAGATGGATCCCGTGATTAGATCATGCGGTTAGTGCCTTTGTGTAAAAAATCTTTCTAATATTATGGTGGTCAGGCAAGGGTCCGTTGGTCAATAATGATGGCGTAAGATGATTTGACCGATCGGTGGATTATCTCGAGTGGAGGCTTATAGAGGGGAGGCTATACGATATGTGATCCTTGGTTTGGAGGATCAATGTACTAACTTAAGGGGAGATAATGTGGCCCTTTGGTTTGGAAGAGGAGATTTTTAAGGTGTTAAACCCAATACCACATCGATAATACAAGGAGATAATGCCTTGTATATACAATATCCAAGAGAACTCCATTAGTATAAGACCTTTTGGGTGATGGTACTCAATAACAAATCCGTGCGGCCTCGACCCTGGCTCAAAATAGATAATATCATACTAATATGAGAGTTAAAAAGCTGCTTCGTAGTCCAACTATATGATATTCAACTTTAATGCTGAATTAGTCTCAAAATTTATAAAATTTATCATGAATTTTTAGATATCATTCATCATGCTTAGTTCAAAAGATGTTTTAGTGTACTTTAATGTGATTGGAAAACACATGTGAAATTTTGAAAATGTTCAGACATATTTTAATAAATACAAAGTAGACTTGGATAGGTGTGAGAAATATGTGAGTCACACAGTCTCATCAATGCCTCGCACCTAAAATTGTCTTTCTATGAAATTTCCCGGTGAGTCATATACAAGAGATTATATCTCACCCCTACGAGAAATCATGTGAATGGAGAAAGGACATTGACCGCTGACTTACTGAAAAAAAACATTATTTCTAGTCCCGTTATAACAAGTTATAACTTTTATGAGGTACCAATACTTATTGTGAAAGTATAATGTTGTGGTCAGAATAAATTAAAGAGAGAGTATGTTATTGCCAAATTTGTTTATAAGTTGGACTAACAAATAAAAACAACATAAAAGATTGAATGTGCCCAAAGTATAGTTGAATCTAACTAAATACAAGTGAGGATTTCCATCCAAACATGGCCATTTTAAACGAACTCAGTGAAGGTCTTGTAGGTCCATTATTCACTCAAAGTAGATCATACAATTGCAACATTGGCAAAGGGACGAGATAGAACAACTGTGTTCGTAGAGGATTAGCATTTGTAGGCGGGTGTTGTTGGATAGAATAAGTATCCGTGGGCTGGTATTGTTAGATTTATAGATTGGTGGTACAAAATAATGTCATGTAATGGTGAGTGTCAAACAATATTAAATTGAATATTTACCCGATAATAGTTGTCATTCTTAACGTCATTAATAAAGGATTTAGTTGCGGAATAGGTAGGGGTAAGAACTTGTACCACCTTAGCAATATTGATTAGAGATCGTCAGTAATAAAGAATTTAGTCGCCGGATAGGTGGGAGTAAGAATTTGTACAACCTTAACAATATCGGTAAGGATGGAGATAGGAAGACTATAAGATAATTTTTTGTATTTGAGGGTTTAAAAAAAAACATAATTTACATAATTTCTATATCTCATAATTAAAAAAGAAAAACATATGGCACAGCTGATAATTATTATATACTTTAACATGTTTCTCATTTGAAAACGAATTTGTTTTGTTGGTGGGGGCAAGATACAGCAAATATAAGAAGGAAGAAAAAAGGAAAACAACTAAAAACAGAATAGAATTCAAACTTTATGATAAAGCATGACGCCTCTGAATCAACCCTTCTCAGATTTTTCCTTAGTCGTTTAACACGTGTTCCGACAAACCATTTGTTAGGTTGGTAACCACAATTTCATCCACCACCCCTCTCTCTCTCATATTAACAAAATAAAAAAAATTTAAAAAATCTGTCGAATAGACGTCTCATATTGGACCCACTCCATCCCTTGATTTTCTCTCCAAAAAAGAAAATCAGAAGTTTTCCCGGAAAATCGACATTAGAAGCTTTGCTTTCCACTTTCTCCCTAGCCAAACACACGCTTTCTCTCCTCTTCCTCCTCACTCTTCACACCACCATGACTTGAATAAACACACAGATGATATAACAACCATAGTTAAAAAAAAAAGAAAAAAATAGCAGAAGAAGAGAGAGAGGGAGATGGGCGCGTCGCTATCGAGCTTGACCGATAACGGTGCGACCATGGGTCCGGGACTCGGTGACATACCGGAGAACTGTGTGGCATGCGTTTTTCTCAACTTGACGCCGCCGGAGATTTGTAATCTTGCTAGGCTGAACAGGGCTTTCCGAGGTGCTGCCTCCTCAGACTCCGTTTGGGAAAAGAAGCTGCCGGTCAATTACCAAGATCTGCTCGAATTGATGCCTCCTGAACGCTATCAGAACTTCTCCAAAAAAGATATTTTTGCTCTCCTTTCACGCCCTGTGCCTTTCGATGATGGAAATAAGGTCTCTCTTCTCTTTTCCTTGTTGAATTTATAGGTTTAGACGATTGGGAGAGGTGTGAATTAGGGTTTTTGGTTTAAGAATTTGAGAATTTGAATTTGTTTTCAGGAATTGTGGTTAGATAGAGTGACAGGGAGGGTTTGTATGTCGATATCAGCTAAGGCCATGGCCATAACGGGAATTGAAGATCGGAGATATTGGAATTGGATTCCTACTGAAGAGTCCAGGTTAGATATAAACCTATTTTACAAGCTTGTTGATTTTCTAATCGAGTTTATTTTCACTATGTTTTATCAAGACTATCTTCTTCTTGGTGATTGACTCTCTGTTTGTAGACTGCCTTGGTGATTTTATGAGTTTGTTATAGAAATTTGGGGATAGGCTGCGTGATGTGAGCATCACTTTTTACACTATTTATGTTCTTGTTAGTGTTATTGCTCTTTTTAATGAGTTTATAGATGCATTCCTAGTTGTATCTGGTTGTTATGCTTAGCTTGCTGTTTAAGCTACTTTTAACTCGACTTTACTGGTTTTTATGGTAAAGTCTTTATTACTTGCATCTGTTGGGGTGAGCTTGTTCTTTGTATTTTTTGATAATTCCCTATTGAATGCTTAAGATTTTTTTATCCATGATTTCATAAGAACTTACTGTCTCTTGTATTGAGAATTTTTGAAGTTCCTGTGGTTCTCATCTAATATTTCATTTATGTTCGTTGCACATTCTGCTGTAGGAAGTTGGACACTTGTAGTCATATCCAGACTGGTAATACAGAGGTCACCAGTTTTGGTAATCAGTTAGGAAATAAATTTGTATCTCCTATATAGATTTACTGTGGATGTATATAAACAAGGATTGATGCGTTACAATAATTTGACTTTATTTGGTATGTAATAATTAGTATTAAGCCAATCATGTATCAGTTGTGGTTTATATTAGACTTAATTTATTCCCCTTAATTTTATATTTTATAATTTATAATTTGTGTCTGAGTTGTATTGTAATTTGTCTGCTGGCACTAAATTTCTCGTTTTTGATCACTGCCCAGCTGTATAATTGATTAAAATATTAATCAAACATCCTCCCCCACATAGAGTTTTACATCTTCTTGTTGTTTTGCACTTTTATGTGTCTCTGGTAGGAATAGATATGACCTGCTTGTCTACATGCAAAGGCAAAGTTCCTTATATACTGATGACTGAATTATCTAGTATCTCTTTGCTGGCTTGCTTAGCTGGAAATAAGCTCTGTGGGACTTTATTATTATCAGTTTAGCTATTCATAAGTGGTTTTAGATTCAGTTCATTAGAATTTCCAGCAATTTAGCTTTCCTCAAGTAGTTAGTTATCTTCCTAAAAATATTTTTCTTAAATCCCCTTTATTCGATGTATTAGGATTATTATTTCTTTGGTTGTATAATAAATGGGGTTGGTTTATGTCCTGTGCTTTACTTTGAAAGAAGCTATGCCAATTTTTATAGTTGAATTTTTGGCTTCATAGCTGCTGCTGTGGAGGAAGGGTGGGATAATACAAGTGGGTTGTGATCTATTTGTTCCGTACTTAGGTGCCTGCATTTGCATGACATTAGTTGTTAATTGAAAATTTTTTTGCTTTTCATCAGCACTGGTTTTCTACTTTTCATATGTTACATAAACCTTAAGTGCTTTGATTTGTGTGTGCATTGGAAGATATGCAAGTACCAAATTATTTGGAGAGGGAGAGGCAAACCAAGATTGATTTGAGATAGCTAGAGATGACTTTTAAGATTTAGAACAAAGGAAGGTAGAAAAGAGTTTTAAGTGGGGACTCATGCTGCCAACTCCAGTTGAATTAGAGACTTGGCGTATTCTTTCTTACAAAAAAAAATTATTTTTGTTTGTTAATAATATATATATATATATATATATATATATATATATATATATAATTCCTTGAAGTTTGATTCTTACTTTTCATTTTGCTTCATCTTCTTGTCTCCGTGAATAGTTGGATTAGCTTGCACACCTTGTTTTATTGAACAAGGTTGCTTTATTAAACTGAAAACTTCCTTTGATTGTTCCTGTATTGTTGCAGATCTGCTTGAGATTTTCGAATTGCCAAGTTGATTATGGTAATGGAGGTATTATTCTATAGATGGTATCAACTTAGTAGGCATGTTCAGTTTTGGGGTCTGTAGAAGTTGTAATTTCTATTTCTGTCAAGCACAATATCCTTTTAATTTTTTCATTTGGAAAGAAGAAGAAAATTTTGACATTGTGCTATGGAAATATCATCTTTGTTATGTGCCAATTGGTAAGGTTGGACTTGGAATCCCACCTTGGAATTATAAAGAGCTAATAGGGGTTTACAATGACTTTGAGTCTTCATCCTTGAAAGATTTCTCTTGGGATGTGATTCTCCTAAAGTATCTACAATTGGTATTAAATTATTTATCATGCCCATGTACGCAGATACAAAAAGGGGTTTCCTAGGGGCTCCGCGATTGGCCAAATGAATGGAGTGAGTTATCTAGAGCAAAACCATCATTGACAAAGAAACAACTAACCTAGGAGGTTGTAATTGGTTGAAGGGGCTAAGTGAGCTATTTAGAGTGAAAGCTGCATTGTATCTCAAATTTGGAAGGTAGAGTAAATATCATATTCCAATTGGTATGGAAGGAGATTTGGAATCCTCTGTTGTAAAAATAAAGAGGTGGGACTGTAAGGAGCCTCATAAGCTAGGTGTTGGGATACGGTTCATCCAAGATACCTATGAATATGTATCTCAAATTATTTTTTCTTGGTAAATAAATTCTTTCATAGAGATATAAAATGTTTCGCATGGTTCTCAAACTAGATAGATTCTTACTTGGACATCATCATTGAAATTTGGTATGTCTCAAGACTAGGCTAAAGATCTCGTTGGCATAATCTGCTGATTTGATGTATGATATTTGTTTTGTCTCCTGCTGTGGTGTTGACTTAAGTTAGAAATTTGAATGAAGATGACCTATTTGTTTTGCACCTTCTATCAAGTTATTAGATTTTGATGGTCCTGCAGCAAGTTTAGATATAGATTTTGTTTCAACAGTATACAGTTTGTATAGATTTTGATGGTCCTGCCGCAATTTTGTTTTGGTGTTTAGCAGATTCCACGTTGTGGCTTATTTGCAGCAAATATGGTGGTTTGAGGTGGATGGGTCAGTGAAGTTTCCTTTTCCTCCTGATATCTACACTCTATCATTCAGACTTCATCTCGGAAGATTCACGAAAAGGTTGGGAAGGAGGGTGTCTTACTATGAGCATACACATGGTTGGGATGTAAAGCCAGTGCGATTAGAATTATCTACTTCAGATGGTCAGCAAGCACGTAGTGAATGCTGTTTAGATGATACAGAACAGGATGATGCAAATGGTAACCATAAGCGCGGATGTTGGATAGACTACAAGGTAGGTGAATTTATGGTTAGCGATTCAGAGCCAGCTATGGAAGTGAAATTTTCAATGAAACAGATCGATTGCACACATTCGAAAGGTGGTCTTTGTGTAGATGCAGTGTTCATCACCCCAAGCGAATTGAGAGAACGGAAACGAAGAGGGGTATTGATGTAGCATTAGGAGGTCAGTCTTTTGTTAATGATTATTCAGTTTTGTTTGGTTCCATACTTAGATGTGTATTGGCTTTGGTTTGGCACCTTATATGTTTTTTTGGTTAGTTTTTTTTTAGCATTTTGTAAGCTAGTTGCCATACAAATGAGATCAGTGCATTCTTAAATCTGTTAAAATCAATGTAATTGTGTGCTGGCAAATGTTTATTGTGTCAGTTCACATGTTTGTACCTGTAATGTAATTTTTATATTATCAAATCCCAAACCAATACCAGAGATCCATTTATAAATATCACATCAGCCTACACTGAACTAATATAAAATTCAAGAAAAGCAGCGTCTGTGTAGTACCTGTAATGATATTATTATTGCATTTATACATGTTTATCTTCTCTGATCCCCATCAGGGAATGTTAGATGTTTATCCACATATCGTTTACGTCACCGTCTTTTCTGATGCAAACGTTTTTCTATTTAAGGAATATATATATATCATGTACCCTATATTTGGGATATATTTTTATTCTCTAATTTTTTTGATCCATGGCATATTTAGATTTGTTATTAAAAAAATTATATTTCTTCCTCCTCCGTTTCTAAATACTTGCAACATGAACACGCTCTCCCATATTTAACTTTCTATATTTAACTTTAACAGTAAATATCTTTAATAATACATAACTAAAAATTATATAAATTTAATATTTGAAAAATAGACATTAAAACGAATAAAACAAGACCTCACTTGACTATATATATTTTTTATACATAAGGAATAACATATGAAATAAAATTTATTAATGAATAGTACTATTCAAATGTTGCAATTAAATAGTAACGGAGGGAGTATGTTTTAGACAAAAATTATATTTTTACAAAACTAAGCTTTTTTCAAAAGTTTTTTCAAAAAATAGACCAAAATGACTATAGTACCTTTACTTTCCGGTCTTGATTAGTTTCCCGAGCAAATCAGACCGGGAAGTAAAACTACACCAGGAAGCAAAAAAATATAATTGCTTCCCGGATCGGGAAGAACGACACCAGAAAGTAGTTATATTTTATCTGTTTCCTGACTGATGCTTCCCAGTCCATTGGGAAGCTTTTGCAATTTTTTTATTTTAAAAAAAGTCTAAAAATATAAAAAATTTAGGGTTGGTCTAAAACTTTAAAAAAAAAATTAATAATAATAAAATAAAAACTCTAAGGTTTAATTTTGAGTATTTTTACTTTTTTTTTTATTAACTAGCCCCTTCAACTTGCCATTATTTTGATATTTTCTATTCCTCACTTCAATATGCATGATTGTTGAATATTAGGGGTGTAAAAATGGGTCATGACTCGGAGTGGGTTGGGTTTAAGCTAAATGCATTTTGACCTGTTTATGACACGACACGTTTAACCTGCTTATAAATGAGTCCAGTCGGGTTTGACTAACAGGTTAACTTATTGACTTGCATAATTGAAGTCAAAATAAAATTTATATAAATTTAAAGAATGAAATAATAATTTATATATATATATATATATATATATATATTACCAATCTAACAAGACCCTAATTTTTTTTAAAAAAAAATTAGAAGTTATTCCGTCATTTTGCCTCCTCTCTCGTCTTCAACTACCCGACACAGCTTCCTCTCCTCTACCTCCTATTTTGTTATCCACCAACTATTACTCAAATATCACCTTCGCAACCCCCTTTTCGTGGTTTGCCTCAAACAAAACTCTTTTTGATGACTATTTATTGTTAGCGTTGTCATAACACTCGTTCATTTATCATGTAGTATATTTTTTTCTAACTTTAATAGTCTCAATCTCAGTTTTTTTATTTTTACCTTAGGAGTCGGTGCCTCTTTTGATTTGATATATTTTTCTTAATTTTTATTACTTTTAATCAAAATTTGCAAATGAAAGTGTATAGGTTTTGATTGAATGGATTAAACGGGTTAATGGATAAACATGTTAAATAGGTTAATACACACAGGTTAAATGAGTTAACATATAAACATGTTAAATAGTTTAATACATAAAAAATAGATTAAATGAGTTAAGGCATAAACAGGTTCAATAAGTTAACAGATAAACAGGTTAAACGAGTAAATGATTGCACGATTATAAATTTTGAGTTACTTAACCAAATTAATCGTGTCGATATGTTAACACGCTATTAAACGAATTCGTGTCAAGTTGAAAAATTACTCGTTTATTAAACGTGTTGAGTCGAGTTAGATATAAACGTAATCAAGTTGTGTCGAGTTCTGTCAAACCTGATTCACTAACACGAATTGACATCCCTAGTGAATATAAGTGTTGTACCATGTGCGTTATTAAAAATTCTTACTTATATTATTGGTGATTCCTTGTGATATGGCATTTAAACTTGGTTTTTCATTTATAAAAATAAGTTTAAAGTTTATTTTTTCTTATTCTGCTGAACTGTCATTTGCGAATTAATTGAGTGTTAGAGTTTGTTCAACCCACCCACACCGCAATAAATCCACACGAACCACACCTAAACAAACCCACACAAATAATTACCCAATGAAACTACACTAACAACAATGAACCCACACCGAATCCTAAATTTAAAAAAGAAAAAAAAAACCCTCACTCAATCAACTCACATCGATAGCAATGGTGGAATGTCGAGATCGCCACAACCAATTTCAAACATCAAAATATCTTTTTTCGTCGTTGTATAATCCTCTTAACTCACTCTCTTTTGCTCTCTCCACCAACTCAAAGTCGATGTGGGTTTGAAATTAATTTTATATTTATTTTTAATTTTTATTCTGTTGAAATGGCAAAAAAATTTAACTAACAATGATGTGTCCATTTATCGTTGACATGAAATTTTTTAAGTTATGTATATATACACGTCATGTGCGTGTATTGTAAGCCATTTTTATAATGGATTTAAGGGGCATAAAATACTAAAATGGCAAGTTGTGTTAGGATTATAATGAGAATTCAGTATACTCTAGTATCCATAATTAGTTTGGTAATTTGGAAAAAGACTCGAAGTCTATTTTGGAAGTGTCATATTTGATTAGGAATGATATTTCCTAAAGAGGATTCCAATTAGGAAAGAGATCCTGGAGAATCCTATATAGGAAAAGATTTCCTTAATGGTTTAGGATTACTTTTTGACTAAGTTACCTAATGCTATAAATATGGTGCTTGTATCTATTATTAGATATCTTGAGAGAATAATATAGATCTAGTTCGTTAGGTTTGGGAGGTGCCCCATGGGGGCCTAGGAACCATGGAGTCCATTAAGAACTTGAGTTCTAGGATTGAGTCTTGTTATCCTGTGAGAGCCATATGAGGAGAGCTTGTATGCGAGACTGTGACCAATGTAATTGGGTTAGGGAGTGAGAGAGTGGTATTCTGGTTGTAATTGTTGCTTTATTGTTATATAGTGAATTAGTCTCTTATCGTCCTGACGGATGTGGTTTTTTCCCGTTTTGGGTTTCCAGGTAAAAACCTTGTGTCTTATTTTCTATCTCTATTTCTTATCTTGTGTATGTTGTTTTATTTTGTGGTTAACAATACTCGTCTCCGCTACAATGGATCACTGATTTGTTCAACAAGTGGTATCAGAGTTAACCGTATTTTCCCAACAACTGGTATCAGAGCCCTTGGTTTGTGAGCTAGCATTGATGTGATTCGCAAGTTTTAATTTGGTCAAAGTAAACATGGGTTTAGGCAAGATCAAAGTGAAAGGTTTTGAAGGATAGGTAAATCTCCTGTAGTTTCTAAAAGTTCTGAAAAATTAGAATTAGTTTCTCTAATCGAGTTTTGAGTTGGTGGCTTGAGGAAAAAAAGTCAAAGCTGAAAAAATCCGTAAGTGTTGTCAAGATCTGATTTGTGATAATCATAGATATGAAAAAGTTTCGGTGGTAGTTCTCGAGCGATGGCGGTAGTGATCTATAACACGTATGATTATGGTGGTAAGATAGCTTTGAGACTTTTGTGGTTTTCTCTTAACGCTAGTAAAAATCAAAAGATGTGGTCAAAGATTCAAATCTGGTCAAATAGTCAAAATAAAATTAAGGGTTTGCCTAGTGGTGTTTTAGAATCTTCGTGGGCTGAGAATTTTGATCAAGTGGTCGGTGAACTCGAATAAGGAAGGATTGTGAGGAGCGGTTTGATAAAGGCTCCAACTGTACGCTGGGATAGGTATTCTTATGGCATGTTTTGAACCACTAAGGTTGTCATGAGAAAGGATGGAATAATTCTAGCGTGTCCATGATTGAACGAGTATCTGGTCAGCATGGATGTGGATGTGGTGGAAAGTATGTCGATGGCTGAGGAGTTTCCTAAAAGCTGATGATGGAAGTTGCACCATGAATTATTCAGCAAGTGTTCCGACATGTGCCGAGAAAAGAAAATCTTGGGTTGATGGTTCCTGAGTGGTTTGTCTTAGGATGGATCGTACCTGAGTGGGTATACCTTCATTGTGGGGTTTGATGACTCTATTTTGGGTTGTGATCGTCGGAAAGAGACAAAGAGAATTCTCGTCAATGGGTGATTTGTTACGATTGTGACGAGAATTCGGGTATACTCCGGTATCCATAATTGGTTTGGTAATTTGGAAAAGACTCGAAGACTATTTTGGAAGTGTCATATTTGATTAGGAATGGTATTTCCTAAAAAGAATTCTAATTAGAAAAGAGATCCTGGAGAATCCTAAATAGGAAAAGGTTTTCTTAATGGTTTAGGATTACTTTGTGACTAAGTAACTTAATGCTATAAATATGGTACTTGTTATGACATATCCTGAGAGAACAATGTAGATCTAGTTGGTTAGGTTTGGGAGGTGCCCCATGGGGGCCTGGGAACCATGGAGATCTCGAGTTCTAGGATTGAGTCTTGTTATCCTATGAGAGCCATACGAGGAGAACTTGTATGCGAGACTGTAACCAATGTAATTGGATTAGGGAATGAGAGAGTGGTATTCTCTTTGTAATTGTTGATTTATTGTTACATAGTGAATTAGTCCCTTGTCGTCCTAATAGGCGTGATTTTTCCACTTTTTGGGTTTCCACGTAAAAACCTTGTGTCTTATTTTCTATCTTTATTTCTTACCTTGTGTATGTTGTTTTATTTTGTGGTTACCAATACTCGTCTTCTCTGCAATGGATCACCGATTTGTTCAACAAGTGGTATCAGAGCTAGTCGTATTTTTCCAACAGGCTGAAGGGGTCATTTGAGAAAAAAATAAGTATAATGGGATAAATGAGAAAGCATTCCAAGTATAGGGGCCCGATATGCTATATCCCAAGAAATGGTCAAGTACCCATTTTTTACTTAAGTTATAAGAGGTGGTAGTTTGAGTTACGACAAAATAGATTAACACTGTACAAAACCGTTTATTGCCGGTTGGGATCGAGTGAGTAGGGTTATAAATTAGTCATCCCGCCAATTCGTTTAAGTTTGTTTTTCTTTTATTTTTTATTAGGCAGAAAGATCTTAGGAGCCTCTAAACTTGTATATATTTTTCGAGTTAACCCTTCAACTTTACAAGGAGTCAATTTAGCCCCTCAATTTGTACATTTTTAGTCAATTAAGTCATTTTACTGATTTGGAGGGCTTAATTGATATTTTCAAGTTAACTCTTCTTACTACTAGCTCAATTTCCACATCAAGGAAAAAGATTTAATTTACCAAAAATTACAAGATTAGAGATTAAATTGACCCTTCATGAAATTAGAAGACTAATTTGAAAAATATATCAGGAGCTCCTGAGACCCTTATGCATTTTTATTATTTATAAATATTATTTATTTTTAATTAAATATAATTTCATGTTGAATGCAAAAAATTAAAACTAATAAATTATTTATAAAAAATTTTAAATTATATGATTTATAATATAATTTTTTTTTTAAAAAAATATATTTAATTTTTTTAAATAAATAAGTTAAACGAACTAACCTGTCAACTACTCTAACCATTTATTAAATTTATTAAATAGGTCGGTTCCAATTGAAATCCATGCAACAAACCAACCTGAATTACCATGTTAAAAATATGTATAAAATAGTAATCTTCAAAAAGTAAATGGATAAATAAATAAAGTGATTTGACACCTGTGATTTTAGAAATTATTTTAATTAACTTTTTATAAATATATTATTCGATAAATAACTTAAACAAATTTTGAATTTTAATTTGACGATATATTAATGAGAAAATTTTATTTTTGGTTTTTTATAACTTTTATTTATATTATATAGCCCAATTTTAAAAATTTCAAAAAAATAATTTTTCAAATTTTCCTTTTATAAAAATAGCCCTTTATACGTGTGAAGAGGACATTTCACACCTGTGAACTGTGAAGGGCTATTTTTGAAAGTTAAAGTTTGAATGGATAAAAAATATAAATGAAATTTTTTTAGATTAGTTTTGAAATTTTAAACTTTATTTGGATTATTTTATGTAATTTTTCCTATATTATTTCTTTATTTTGCTAATTTAAGTTATATATTTTTTAAATTAAAATGAAATTTATTATAATATATTTTAATTTTGTTAAATTAATTCAGTTTTCTAACAAAAATTGGTTAAATTTTTTTAGAAAGATATACTTGAAATTATAAAAATAATTCAAGGGTTAAATAGACAAAAGTATTCATTTAGTTTGTTTGATTTTTGAAAATAAATTACAATAATATTATAGGAAGTTTATTATTATATAATTTCATTTTTATTGAATTGATTTAATTTTGTTAGAAAGAGATAATTGAAATTATAAAATAATTTAAGAACCAAATTGATACATTTATTTATTTAATTTGTATATTTGAATGAATTAGTAATTATTTATATTTTTTTAAAAAGCGGGCGTAAAAAGAAAAAAAAAAGAAAAAGAAATTTCTTTTATAATTTTCCCATCTCACTTATTTATTTATATATAAAATTTTATTATTTTATCCGGAGAGCTTATTACTAAGGATCTGGTTGCCAATTAACTATTAGCGATTAGCAGTTGGCGTATTCAATAGTAATTATCGGTTGATAGATTATATTAGGGGTTTGACCAACTATTAGTTGTTAGTGAATTGGTGATATATTGTTTAGTAATTAGCTGTTTAAAATAGCATTATCATTGGATTCAATTATAAAATAACGTAAAAAGAATATCTTAAAATAATTATTCTTTTATTTTTCATAAAATATATCTGGTACTATCACATTCAAATAGATAATAGAATGTGCTAAATATTTTAATATTTATTAATAGTACTAATAAATAATAATTTTAATAATATTTACTATATTTTATGTCAATTATTAATTAAATTAATATATAAAAAAATGCTTACTCCAATACTAAAAAACACATTACACAAATTTTAACTATAAAATATTATACCGAAAAAATAACACCGAAGTATTAAATATTATTATATTTGATTTCAATTATTTTATTAATAATAATTAATAAAATTTTAATTAAAAGTATGGTAATTTATATTTTATTTAAAAAAAATAAATCTCCAATTTTCTACTATCGACATTTTAAAAATGTGTTTTCAATCAAATAAGTTGATTAAAGTGCTATTATCCAAATTGGCTATTTTTAAAATTTAAACATTTAAAACTCTTGAAAATACTAACCTCTCATTGAAAATGCTGTTTAACGAATATGCTCTAAATATATTTAGTTGGTTAAATTCTTCTTTTAGAAAAACAATATGTAAAATCTAAATTCCACCAATCATATACAAACTCTATTCAAAATTATACTCATACTAAATTATACGTAGATGAACATTTTACTATAATTATATCCTCCGAGTTATATATATCTAGATATAAATTCATTTAAATAATATATTTATTAAAATAATAATAAAATTTATAACTTTTAATATATATGTATTATGTGATATTGTTTTTGAATAGTTGGTTTAACCTCTCATTTTTTCATTAATATTAATAATAGTCTCATGAGTGTATATTTCATAATTTGTTTATGGGATAATGAATATTTACACTCTACATGCTTTTCATATTAATTTTTAAAATTTTGGAAGTTTTAATTCAATCCTCAAACTTGCCAAAAGTACTTGGGGTAAGATCTTTATTAAAGTTTTGTGAAAATCTAATTTTATTGAAAAATTTTAAAATTTTAAAAAAATTTAGTTGAAATTAAAAAAAAAAAAAATTGAAGAGTTTAACTAAAACATTTTAACAAATTAAAAGGTTCAATTGAAATTTAAAAAAAATCAAGAGTTTATATGAAAAATTATATTAACTTTAAGAATCTAACTATACATTATCACTTTTGTTATTATTGGAAGTTATGAGTATATTCAGATGGTAAAAATATTGGCTTTTCTCCTATCTTCCATCCTTCACAACCTTAGAGCATCTCCGGGCGTCAGATGACGTGAACGTATAATATAAAAGTCGTAAATGTGATGTAATAAATTTTTTATTGATAAATATTGTAGTTTAAAAATAGGCATGCAATGATTACCATCTATCACTTTTCTTTTTTAATATTTAATAGAAATTTTATTAAAATTATAAACAATAAAAAGAATTTGAAATACATAAAAAAATTAATAAAATAATATATCAATAAGAGGATATAAGGATTTAAACCATAATAATACAAGAATTTAAAAAATATTAAATTTTCATATTGACACATGATAACATGTATATTAATTGATGAGAAATATAAGGATTTAATAAAAGAAATATATATTTTTATATCACTTATCGATTAATACATACGTATCAGTAAATGGTTACGTGTGATTAAATGGTTGGTTGGGCTCAAATACGGAGTGATTCCGGCATAAATGTTTTTCCTGTGGTGAGATCTTTTCAGCTTCTTTCTCAGTTCAAAACACCAGTTCCATTGCCCATCATCTCATAAAAATACTATCCTCACTTCAAGTTACTTGTTTCCAGGTCTCCATCCTTCATGTACTAAAAGAAAGTCCCAGCAAAAGTCCCCATATAGTAAATATGGCTCCAATGAATGACATATTTAATGGGACTCTTATTTTACCATATAAGCATAATGAGAAGTGAAACAAAACTCAGCCCCACATTGGCATTAATTAACCTCAAAGTCAAGTCAAGTAATCGAACTCATCTCAATAAAAAAAAAAAAAAAAAAAAAAAAAAAAAATTTGGTCCAATTTCTACAACACTACTAGCACTACTACTAGTTATAGATAGAAGAATTAAAGCTGCTAATGAGGTTTGGTCCGAATCAAAGCCTTAACACTAATGACAGTTCATAGCCCCATCTACACGACACCACCACCACTTACTCGCCCCTTTTACTACAAATCAATTTATTATTATTATTTTTTTAATTTTAAAATTGGTTTAGGTAGAAAAATTAAGTGTTTATTAGATTGGGTTAAAATCTATGAGTTGATGTGTGATCTAAAATGGATGAAAAATGTGAAAAAATTATAAAAATAAATTTTAAAAAATTAATTTTCAAACTAATTTTTAAAAATATTTCTAAAATTATTTAGAAATTTTGTAAACTCTGTCTAATGTTTATGAACTATATTTAAAATAGGTGAACTACATTAATATTTATAAACTGAAATTCAAAATTTTAAAAATTTATCTTTGTAAATATTTCTATATATACATATATATTCTTGAAAAAATTTTAAAAAAAAAAAAACAAAACTATATTGATAGTAAAGGAATTGGACAGAACCCAACATGTTTTTTATCTTATTCCGAAAATACAAATATTATTGGATAAATTTCGCTAACTCTTTTATTCATTTTTGTTTTATATGAATGTGGGATCTTACTTAAGAGGCTTTACCACACAAAATTTAATTATTAAATTGGATTGACATTATATTTCGTTGGAATATGATTAAGAGAGCTATTAATACTGTAATCAACACCATTTTATTTCGCACATGAAGTGAATATTTGATAAAAGTGGTAATAATAGATATATTGAAGTTATTGAGCTAAGAAGATATAGATAGGGATTAATAGAATAGAACGGCGCCGCCGATGTTCAAAGGCAGTACTATTACTAGTAGTTGTAGTTCACTGTCACTACACCTGGAGTGGAGGAGGTCCAAATCTGTTCATGTATTTATGTTTGTGTTGTGTGTTTAATTTTTGCTTGCTTGCCATGAAATGAACCACACCTGTACATATGGACCACTCATCTTCTTCTAGGTTTGAAACCCTAGCAAGGTAGACTTTGCTCTATTATTGGACCCAAGTTCAACTGCAATGTCAAGACAATCGGTACTTTATGTCTGATGGACATCCACCTTAATATCATTTTTAATCATGTATATCTTGTTATTAGAGGAATTTCAATCCAATTATTCCAAATTATTTTACTTTGTTGTTGAATCATTAACCAAAGTAAAAATAAATTCTTTGTATTTTGTGTAATTGTGTTCTTCCATTTTAAAATTGATAAGGAGTTCTACGAGTTGATGTTAGTTTCTTCTAATGTACATATAATTTGAGTTGAACAGAGTATAAAGCAATTTTTGGATAGACATCTACCCGGTGTTTGTTTGAAAACATAGACTTTTAGTTTTTACTAAAAGGAAAATAAAATTTGATAGTGTTCCATAATTGTTTTAGATGATGTTTTCTAGAAGAGTTTTTTTATATTAAATAAGTTAAAATATTATTTTTATTAATGGTTTATATTTTTCTTTTTTTATAGTCCAAAATTAAAAAGATAAAAGTAATCTGTAATTGTAATAGTAATAATAAATAATAATAATAATTTATTATTATTATCATTATCATTATAATATAAGTAATACTAATGATAAAACATAAAAAGCAATTTAAAAAAATCATGGTAATCCAATGAGTTAGTGACAAGTCTTAAAACATTTCAACTGTAGCGAGTGTCATGAATTTTCTTTTATCTCTTCCACCTTATAAATTTCAATTTCAAAAAGTACAAATGATATTGTGATTTAGTAGATCACATCATCTATGAAAGATATATATTCACCAAAAAAAAAAAAAATTTTATAACCATTTCACAATGGTCTCCCTTAAACAATATGATGACATTTAATGTATGCTACAAAGGATTACCCTTTAAACTCCTAGATAATTCTAGTTAAGGAGTTGTAGTCTCTTGAGAGTTTATCAAGTAGGACACCCACAAACGTATTGTGTCAAAACATAATCATAGAACACAGATAAAAACAAATTGCCGAGTTAGAAAATTTTCAGATAATCAGAATAATGCAAAGTCTCATTAAGCACAATTTTCACATCACTAGCCCTACTAACGTAATCATTGACTCTTCAAAATATTGACTCATTTCACCTTATAAGCTCAAAAATTCAGTTCGCTTTGATTCTAATTCCTATCAGTTTACGCTTATTTTTACTTTTTATTTTTATCACTAAATCCTAAGGGACTCTCCTCAATGCTAAGTAATGCGATTAATATGCATAATGCTTTCAAAACAATTACTTAATTTATAAACAATAAAGAGATTGGAGAAGAAATTTTTACTGCAGCATGAGACTTACAGATCTCAAGGTGCAGAATCGGTCTCAGAGCAGTGTAGATTAGTGGGTTTCATTTTGGTTGTACCAGGGTTAGGCTCACCTTAAGAAAAATAGGATTTGATAAAGAAAAATAAAGAGAAACTTGTGGATAGGTGAATTTAGTGGCTCTTATTGGCTTTCAACCAACGTGATTTATTTTCTTGATCACTCTCTCTTCTTTGATTCAGCTTTGATTTTCTAATCAATTCTAGTGGCATGTTTTGAACACACTAGAATTGATAAACTTTCTTCCGATTTCTAAAAATATTAGTTTTTTCCCACAATCTCTAACTTAATTGCTGCTCCGACACAAGTTTTTAAAGTTGGATAAACAGAATAATTCTTACAATTATTGACTAAGATTTGTATCGGGACCACTGAAAGGCTATAAAATATTTGACATTAACTTGACTTAGGATGTCACTCATTGATGGATTCAAGACGTGTTTTGTATCACCCCATATTGAGACAGGGTTAAAAGGAATTGATTTGCTATCCATATCACCAATGTGCACATTGTTTTTCCGGAAAGCATGTGAGTGAGGACAAAGCATGCTGGAAACCGTAATGGTGGTCTGTGGAGCTAAGGGTCAACCTTAAGACCAATATAGTAATGATGTGGCGTCCTGCCACCGCGCCTCGGGTCATCCTGGGGCAGGGGCCGACGTTACATGTTTTACCAAGGCTTTTTTAGTAGCACACTCCTTCTCACAATGCCCACTTCTTTTCTACACCTTACTTACCATTCTACTTACCTAATCATTGTCTCATACACTTAAGGAATATTTATCAAAACCGAAAAATAAATTCTCTAGATGATCTAATTTCTCTGTTTTAAACTTATCTTTTGGTTGTACCTTAAACTTTGACTTCGTTATTTCTATCACATTCACCATTAATCTTTCAAGCTTCAACTAATTTCTTCGACAATACCCTTTTTCTTTATTCCATGTACATTGATCTCTATCTTATCCATCTCATAATAAAATTATTTTTACTATTAGACTTTTCATTTTTGTTTTAACTTTTCCTCTCCTTTTCATCACTACTAATGTTTTTTATTTATTGTTGAGCTTAATCTCAGTATTTCAAATAAAAAATAAAAAATAGTAGTCAATTTACCATATGTTAGTAACAACTATGATTATACTCAATAATACTTTTAAAATCTAAGTTCAATGAACCAATTAAAATTTTTGTTAAAATTATTCAAGTGCACAGTCTAAGAACAAAATACACCAAACTTATACGGAAAGCGAAAGATATTTTCTTAAGATATATTTGTTGTAAAAATAAAAAGAGAGTCGGGGTAGAAGAGAAGAAAGCAGTTTAATACTAACTAGAAAATAAATTCAGATCAGAAAGTAACTTGGTAATCTTGGATCTTGATATGCTTGAATATTATAGAATTGTAATATAATGGAAGAAGATTATTGGTGGAAGAACACAAACAAGAAGAACAAAGCAAACCAGAAAACACAAGTCTGTATCTATTATTCCTTTAGCTTCTTACATATATATATATATATATATTTATATATAAGAAAAGAAAACGACAAGTGTCACTTTGCATGCTTAATACATATTGCATGTCTGACATATGTACACGAGGTGGATGCATGAGGTGGAAATCCACCATCACTCACAACACTCCCCTTTGGATTTCCACCATATGATTGCCTTGTTAAAACCTTGCCAGAAAAACCTAGTGGGATAAAAACTAGATGAAGGAAAAAGAGTACAGTTGGTGAATCGAATTTTACAAAATTCTCCCCCTGTTTACAACACCCATAAATCTAATTTTCTAAACTGGAGAGCTTTCGCATTCCGATCTCCAAAATGAGTTTTTCGAACGTTGATGTCGGTAATGATTTCGTTAATAGATCGGCGAGATTATTGGCAGACCGAGTTTGCTTCACATCGATTTGACCCTTATTCTGAAGCTCGTGGGTGTAGAAGAATTTTGGGAAAATATGCTTGGTTCGATCTCCTTTGATGTAACCTCCCCGAACTTGGGCGATGCATGCAACATTATCTTCAAAAATTACAGTTGGCCCATTCGTTGTTTCGGAGATACCACATGAATTCTGGATATGTTGGATCATCGATCTCAACCAAATACACTCTCGATTGGTTTCGTGTAATGCCAAAATTTCAGCATGATTCGAGGACGTGACCACTAAAGTTTGTTTCGTAGATCTCTAAGAGATCGCAGTACCATTATACGTGAAAATATAGCCAATTTGAGAACGTCCTCTATGCGGATCAGAAAGGTATCCAGCATCGGCATAACCAGTTAAATCCAGAAATTTATTAGAATTTGTATAAAATAATCCCAAATCTTTCGTACCCTTCAGGTAACGCAAAATTTGTTTGATTCTATTCCAATGACGACGGGTCGGTGCAGAACTATATCTCACTAATAAATTTACAGCAAACGAGATATCTGGTCTCGTACATTGAGCCAAATATAACAGTGCACCTATTGCATTTTGATATGGTACTTCAGGACCAAGTAATTGTTCGTCATCATCCTTCGGTCGGAATGGATTCTTTTTGGGATCAAGTGTTCTTACAACTATGGGTGTGCTTAATGGATGGACATTATCCATATTAAATCTTTTCAGAAGTTTTTCAATGTATGCTAATTGATAAATCAATATACCATATGATTTATGTTCAATTTCCAGACCAAGACAATATTTTGTTTTTCCCGAATCTTTCATCTCAATCTCCTTTTTTAAATATTCAGCAGTTTGTTTGATCTCTTCAGGAGTCCCAATGATATTCATATCAGCCACATAAACTGCTATAATTGCAAACCCAGACCCTGATTTCTTAATGAAGATACATGGACATATAGTGTTATTCTAGTATCATTCTTTTATTAAATACTCACTAAGATGTTTATACCATATTCTCCCAGATTGTTTCAATCCATACGGGGATTTTTGTAACTTTATGGAATACCAGTTTTTAGATCTCAATCGATATGATTCAGGTAGTTTCAATCCTTGTGGGAGTTTCATGTAAATATCAGAATCAAGTGATCCATATAGATATACAGTGACTACATCCATAAGGCACATTTCCAGTCTCTCAGAAATGGCAAGACTGATCAGAAATCGGAACGTAATAGTATCCATTACAGGGGAATATGTCTCATCATAATCAATTCCAGGTCTTTGGGAGAAACCTTGAGCAACCAAACATGCTTTGTATCTCACAATTTCATTTCTTTCATTTCGTTTCCGAACGAATACCCATTTGTAACCAACTGGTTGAACATCTTCTGGTGTTTTCATTATGGGTCCAAAAACTTTCCGTTTATTTAGAGAGTAACTCTGCCTGGATTGCTTCTTCCCATTTTTTCCAATCATGTCTATTCCTGCATTCTTCCATATTACGTGGCTCATGATCATCATACAAAATATCTACTGCCACGGTGTAGGAAAATAGATCATCAATTTTCATTTCATTTCTATTCTATAATTCCTGATTGAAATTTACAGAAATTTCTTCATTTTTTGATTTTGATATTCCTTTATCATTTTCTCCTTCAGGGAGATTGTTTTCAGAGATCTCAACAACTTTTGGGATTTCACTGGATGTGGTTTTAGGATCCAGATCATTTTTCTTTCTTTTCCTTGGATCTGTATCTTTTGAACCAGGGGGTCTACCACGCTTCTGGTGAGGGATAGGAGTTTCATTTGCTATTGTCTTTTGAGATTGTCCTTCTGGAACATTGACCCTTGCTGGTACATTAGCAGCTTCAATATAAGACTTTGTTATTTTTGAAGTATCATTGAATGCATCAGGCATTCGATTAGCTATAATTTGTAAATGTAGGATCCTTTGAACTTCTAGTTCACATTGTGGAGTATGTGGATCCATATGCGCTAATGTGGGAACTTTCCATGCTAATTCAAGTTTCTCTTTAGGAGAAATCTTTTCTTTTCCAAGTGACGGAAAATTACTTTCATCAAATTGACAGTTAGCGAATCTAGCTGTAAACAAATCTCCTGTCAATGGTTTCAAATATCTAATAATTGATGGAGAATCAAAACCCACATATATTCCTAAACGTCTTTGGGGTCCCATTTTTGTTCTCTGAGTTGGGGTAATGGGTAGATATACAGCACACCCAAATGTTCTCAAATGCGAGACGTTAGGAGGATTCCCAAATACTAACTGTAATGGGGAATATTGGTTATAAGCTGTTGGGCGAATACGAATCAATGCAGCAGCATGTAATATAGCATGTCCCCAAAGAGTTACCGGTAATTTCGAGCGCATTAATATAGTTCGCGCAATTATCTGAAGGCGCTTAATTAATGATTCAACTAATCTATTTTGGGTATGAACATGCGGCACTGGATGTTCAACATCAATCCCAGATACTTGACAGTATTCATCAAATGCTTTCGATGTAAATTCCCCAACATTATCAAGTCTTATACTCTTAATAGGGTAATCTGGAAAATGAGCTCGTAATTGAGTAATCTGTGCTAATAGCTTAGCAAAAGCAACATTACGAGTAGATAATAAGCATACATGGGACCATCTTGTGGATGCGTCTATCAAAACCATAAAGTAGCGAAATGGTCCACTAGGTGGATGAATGGGTCCACATATATCTCCTTGAATTCTTTGTAAAAATGATGGAGATTCAAAACCTACTTTCGTAAATGATGGTTTTGTTATCAATTTCCCTTGGGAACATGGGATACACAGGTCCCTATCATTTAGTAGGATTTTATAATTTCTCAATGGATGCCCTTCTGAATTCGCTATTATTCTTCGCATCATTGTAGATCCCGGATGCCCAAATCGATCATGCCAAAGTTGGAATATTTTAGGATCAGAGAACTTCTGGTTCTCGATAGCATGGGTTTCAATATGCCTGATGATTGTATAATATAATCCTGATGATGAAATAGACAACTTTTCAATCACAAGCTTCTGGCCTGATTTGTTCGAAACAATACACAAATATTCAACACCCTTTTCATCAATTGTTTCAATATGATATCCATTCATTCTTATATCTTTGAAACGGAGCAAATTTCTTTTGGATTTGTGAGAGTATAACGCATTTTCAATTTCCAATTCAGTATTATTTGGTAACACAATTGAAGCTCTTCCGGAGCCTTCGATCAGATCTACTGGACCTGATATGGTATTCACTTTTACTTGAATTGAAATCAGTTCCAGAAAATATTTTGTATTTCTCAAAATCGTATGGGTTGTAGCGCTATCGGCTAAACAAATATCTCCAGATATAACTAATTCTTGATTCGAACCCATAACCTTTAATAAAATGAAACATAACATTAATTGAATGGAAATGTAATATTCATAACTATTTACAAATATTTACAATTAAAACTAAAATTACATTCCATTCTATTTACATTCCAAAAACAAGAAAATACATTCACTTGTAATTAATAGTTCCATCACCAATCAGGTGATCTATCTTCGCATCAGGATCTTCAAAGAAATCAGCAGTTTCCAGATTTGATATGTCGATAGGACTAGTATCACCATCACTAAAAACATCAGCCATATTTGCGTCACTATTCTTTTCCTTTTCTTATTCGCGTCTCAATTTATGATAAGCTTCAACTACATGTTTAGGAGCGCGACAAGTCCTCGAATAATAAGTGGGGGAACCACATCTATAACATGGACCACGATTGAACTTTGGTGGTTCCATAACTTCTTTCCCTTTGCTGGAACTAGCATTATTATTATTCAATTTCTGGGGAGTATTTGGATTATGATATGGATGTCCATAATCCCTATTACGACCACATCCCTGACCATTTCCAGAACCTCGACCACCTCGGCATTACCACGACCATTTTCATAATCATTCAAACATTCAGAATTACGGTCACGACCATGACCACGACCACGACCACGGTAACCACGACCATGACCACGGCCTGGATTTTCATTATAATGTGCATTCACTTCTGGGAATGCTTGGGTGCCAACAGGGCGTCTTTCAATATTTTTCAACAACTGGTTGTGTTTTTCAGCAATATCCAAATGTTTAATCAAATCATCATATTTTTGGAATTTCATTTCCCGATACTGCTGTTGTAAAATTGCTTGGGAATGATGGAACGTGGTAAATGTCTTATTTAACATTTCATGGTCAGATTTTGTTTCCCCACACATTTTCAATTTGTTCACAATCAAATACATGGCTGAGTTGTATTCACTCACACTTTTGAAATCTTGGAACCTCAAATTATGCCATTTATCTCGTGCTTCAGGCAGGATGATTTCATTTTGGCGATTGTATCTAGAAATTAATGCTTGCCACAGATATGCAGGATCAGTGACAGTCATATACTGATTTTGTAAATCATCATTCAGATGGGTTCGGATTATAATCAAAGCTTTATTCTTTTGTTGCTCAGTTGTTTCATTATTTTTATCCTGAATCTCGTACAGATTTTTGGATTTCAAACTTATCCCACAATCACTCAACCAACTCATATAATTTGTTCCAGAAACCAATAATGGCTCAAATTTGTATCGATTCATTTTCTGCAAAACAATAACACTTTCTTTAAATTTCTAGATTTCCAGAATTCAATTATTCAACTTCAGGTGAATAATCGTAATTTCTCAATTTTCAGATCTCACTATTTCTCGTAACCAGAATCACAATTACCAAACACTTTCTGATCTGGAAGATCCATCTAAGTGGCAACCAGAGAGCATACTCGTGCTGATACGTGTTTAAAAAAAAAAGAGTCGGGGTAGAAGAGAAGAAAACAGTTTAATACTAACTGGAAAATAAATTCAAATCCGAAAGTAACCTGGTAATCTTGAATCTTGATATGCTGGAATATTATAGAATTGTAATATAATGGAAGAAGATTATTGGTGGAAGAACACATACAAGAAAAACAAAGGAAACCAGAAAACACAAGTCTGTATCTATTATTACTTCAGCTTCTTATATATATAAGAAAAGAAAACGACAAGTGTCACTTTACATGCTTAATACATATTGCATGTCTGACATATGTACACGAGGTGGATGCATGAGGTGGAAATCCACCATCACTCACAACAATATTTAAATTTTATACTTTTCATCATACAATAATTCTCTAATTTTTTTTTCCCTAAAGAGTCGTCACATTTTCCTTATTTATGAAATACTTTCAATCTTTTTTTCTAACATAAGCGAATCGTATTACAATCTTCTTAATCCATAATCTCGATAATCATCCAATATATAATTTAATTTAGTCTCTTATGGAATGTTGTGAATGACCCATAGTATAACAAACTTTGCACTATGCATGCCAAAGTTATTAGCACCTCCAAAGTTTTCCACCTCCAGCTTGTAATTACAGACCATTTGAAAATTAAAAAATAATAATAAAATTTGTTAGAAATATTCTTAGATATCCACTAACCCACTATGAACGAGAATTGACTTATCGGATGTGTGTAAGTTGGATACATATCCACATTTAAACAAATTTTGCGCAAAGTAGATTGAAGCAAATTCAAATAAGATTATTTTGATAAATTTTTGTTAGGAGTGTTATTCAGACTGAACCGAATCGAAATTTTGGTATTTGAGTTCAAGATTGCAAGGACTAAATACTGAATCGAAATTAAAATTCAGTTTGGTTCGAATCGAAATATTTCAGTATGGTTCTGGACGAAGACGGAAAATCGAAATTTATAATAAAAAAATTGTATATTATTTTAATAATTTGAAAATAATTAGGTGAATTTGTAATTTATGTGATGAATTAAGAAAATTCTTTTAATTTTCACAAATTTATTGACTTATCTAATAAATATATAAATAAATTGAATAAAATTATTTTAAAATTTTCAATAAAACTACTAATTCGGTCCGGACCGGAAAATTTCGATACTGTACCGAACCGAAGACCGAATTTTATCAAATGTGTGGACCGAATACCGAACCAAATAAAAAAGAGTAGTGCCTACTTTGGTTACCTACCCTTACATGACAATATATCATTGGATATACATTTTATATCAATTAATGCATTGATTTATTTATCCAATCAATTATTACCATGTAAGAGTAGGCACGGAAAGTTGTCACAAAGGGTAGGCTGTCAATCATTACTCATAAAAAAATTCGGTATGGTCCGGACCGAAATTTCGGTATTTGGTTTGGTCTTCGGTCCGGATCGAACTGTGCACACCCCTAATTTTAGTTGTATAATGGAAAATTTTTTAATTACTAAATTTTAGTGAAATGACCGACTTTGCCCTCATATCTTAAAATTTATTAAAATTATATGATTTTTTTTAAGTGATAATAAGCAAAATTAGACTTTTTCAACTTTTTTTTTAGTTTTAGACCAGCCCTAATTTTTTTAAACTTTTAAACTTTTTAATGAAAAAATTGCAAAACTAAACTTTTAAAAAAAAAATTACAGAAAATAAGCTTCCCGGTATTACTACCGGGAAGCAAGCAAATTTCAATCAGCTTCCCGGTGTGATACAGGGAAGCAAAATTTTGCTTCCGTGTATTACACACCGGGAAGCTGGCTTGATTTTTGCCTGCTTCCCTGATACAGGGAAGCAAAATTTTGCTTCTCTGTATTACACACAGGGAAGCTGGCAAAATTCAAGCCAGCTTCCCGGTGTGTCGTACGGGAAGCTGAAATTCGCTTTCCGGTACTACACACCGGGAAGCTGACTTGAATTTTGCCAACTTTCATGTATGTAACACCGGGAAGTTACTGGATATGTTTTTTCTCGGTATTGAAGGGTAAAAAAGTCATTTTGGTCTATTTTTGCAAAAAAAAAATTTCAAAAAGTTTAGTTTTGTAAAAATTTTAATGTTAGTCTAAAAATATAATTTTTTTTAATAGTTGAATAAATTAAAAGGAGAATTTTATTTTTGTCCTTTTATAATTTTTATTTACATTATCTAGTCCAATTTTAAAAATTTCACAAAAATAATCTTTTAAATTTTCATTTTTAAAAAAATAACACTTCTAAGGTGAGCTGGGAAGGAAATCAAGATTTAAATGAATCAAAAATAAAATAAAACTTTTTGGATTAATGTAACGTCCAACCCCCGGCAACGGCGGAGCCGCAAACGGAAGCCGGAGCGTCACATTAACAATAAATACATTCATTCTTTAAGATGCGGATTTATAATCATTAATATTCAAATAGTAGATTGCAAAGTAATCATCTTGACACTGTTTCAAAATCAATTACATAATCTAGATAATTCAATTGAAAATAAACCTGTTCGCAAATATATCAATATTCAAATAGTAGTTCACAATCTCCAAATAATTATCCGAAAATATTAAGTACTCAAGTACTTTAAAAAGACTTACAAATCCCATAACAGTTGTCTTTAAACATTACAAACTGAATTACTAAAGGAAAAGTTTTACATGTCTTTCAAAACTAATCAAACACAAGAAAAAGACAGCTCTCAGTATTGTTCCAAAAATCATGAAAGGAAAATGCAATGAGACCTTCAATCTGCTCGATCACCTGTTTCATATTTCAATAGATAGACAAGAAAATGGAAGAAAAACAACGTCAGACTATCGATGTCTGGTTAGCAAGTCGTACTCTAACAAACACACACAATGCTTCTTTTAAACATACAATGATGAGGAGGCACACATATGCACCTAAATCTAGCAATCAACGGAAGAGAATACAATCCCACCCAAGTCTAAAGCCATTTCGGTTCAATAAAGTGAGATAGTCCACTAGAACTAATTACATTCATTATACGTGTTCAATATTATCAAGTATCCAATTATGATGTCAAATTTCGTTTAAGAATCCCCCAAACAATCAACTAATCACTAGCAATCATCACACAATATCAATCAAGTTATTTATTCTAGTTTTATTTGACTGCCACTAATCTAGGATCAATAATAAAACGGGGCCAATTAGGCCGAAGCCACCAATATGGTCCGAAGACCGAGATCCGTAGAGCCGTTTATTCCCCCTCGGGACGGACTACTACCTTGGAATCCCATCAATTAGGTCCAAAGACCACCGATAATAAAATGCCCGCAGGCGGTGGTGCCGTCACACCCAATAGAAGTCGTCACTCAATTTTTTCAATGCGGTTAGCTAAACCAAAGGTCCTATTTTGCTCAATAGGTTGAGATATCTCGGGTACCCCTAATGACATGTCATTCTATCACTATTTCAACCATGACTAGGGCAATCGTGTCAATGAGTTAAGTGTTCAAACACACAAGTTTCCATTTAATAATCGATCATTTCATTATAACAATACATTGGCTTTCAAGCAATATGTGATAGGTACTTTACTAGTGCCTTATCCAATTATTTCCAACTCTAGCTAACCAAAGCCTAAGTCTAACATGCAATAGACTCACTAATAGTGCTATATCAGTAATAACCAACAATATGACAAACAATATCATACTATCAATTACTATACAATCCTATCCAATTGTCAATTCAAGTGATTATCTTATTAACCGGTTTAATGCATAACTCATAAAACAAACAACATCCAATATAGAGTTTAAGACGACGTTACTAACCTTTCTTCTAACGATAAGTTAAGCGCATCAACACGATCCTCGGCATCGTCTACTTCGCCTAACAACAAGAATGAACAATATTGGTTTAGACAATAGGTCGAACATGTGACACGCGAAAAGCGAAAACTTTGTCCAATCGTGAAAGACAACAATCTAACGACTACGAAGCGATATTACGAACGATTCCTACTCGAAACCCAATCCGATTACAAAGTCGATCATTCAATTTCCACCTTTCCCAAATCCTAGGGTTTCTAACAAAACCCTAACCAATCCAATACCTAATTAGCCCTAAACCATCAACAATCATCCTCAATTTTATCGACATTCATGCTTGAAATCCAAAAAGGAGGAGATTAGGGTTGATAGGAGACTTACTGGGACACCCAAACGGAGAGAAAGTGACGAAGATGAGGGAACAATCGCTTGCGAGACGAGAGAAATCGAGAGAGAGATTGCGAATGAAGAGGGTTCGACCAATTTAGGTTTTAAAAATCCGATTTCGGTGGTTGGCGACAAGGCTGGCGACATAGGCCTTATGTCGCCAAAGCGCACCGAGAGTAACACTTCAATATTGTAGAATTCGCTCGCTGGCGACAAGGTTGGCGACATAGCCCCTTGTCGCTGGTGACAAGCCTGGCTACATAAAGCTTATGTAGCCAGCGACCAGTGCTGCGCACTTCTGTTCCTTCTTTCGTTCCGCTTCATTTTCGCTTCGGTTTTCGAAATATAAACATTATAATACCAATAAACATTCCCATAACAATCCAAAGAAGATAAATAGCATTTTAATATTCGATATGTTCACGAGTTACAATAAAGTTCAACAGTTCAACAATCAACTTAAAATTCGAAAACCGGAAAACATCTAACCCCAAAATTGGGACGTTACAATTAATTTTGAAATTTCAAACTTTATTTGGACTATTTTATATAATTTTTGAAATTAAAATTTAAAGCTAAAAATAAAAAAAGTATAAAATTATAAAACTATTTTTTTTAATTTTTTAATTTAGTATAATTAAAACAATATTAGAAATTATTAAAACTACAAAGTTTGTTAAACAATTTTTCTTTTAAATTCTTTAAATTATTAGAAGTAAATAATCTTTTTTGGTTGTTTTTTAAAATAAAATTGAAAATTAAAAATATTAATAATTATTATTATTTTTTTAATTACAAAGTATATGTTCGTTCCTGTCTCGAGCTATGTACATATCACCAACAATAATATCCCGGAGGTTCGGTCCTTTAGACTCAATATAGGCTTAGTAATAAATTAGTAATTTTAAAAATTATAAAATATTACTTAATATACCCGTTTATTTAAAGTTATTTAAAATACATAATTTATTAATATTAAAATATTAAAATAAAAATTAAAAAATATTAAAAATTATAAAACTAAAAATTTAAATTTTATTAAAAATGATCAAAACATTATAATTATCTAAAACCACTCACGTAAAATTTTTCAAAATTAAGATAATCAAATAAAATATTTAAAATGTCTTGTTTTTTTTTTTAATTTTAAATTTTATAAATTTATTTAAAATGCCCCTTCCATTGATACTAAACAGAATGTGAAGGATAGGGTTGATTTTTTTCCTTAAATAAATGTTCGTATTCAAACAAGCACACCCAGCAGCACAGTCAATTGTACGGGCAGATAATTTAATAACTAATAAAGAAAAGCCATAATACCTACCTGCACTGCATCTGTTTAAATGCCACCTTGCTTGTACATATCTCCAAGACGAAGTTAAATTAATATTCAACATGAAATACCTTGGTATACAATACATGTACAGACAGGTGAGGTAATTTCTTGTACAGGATTTGGTTCTATTTACTATCAGTAATAAAAGCAGAATTTGAATTAGAATTAGAAATAGAAATAAATGTTGTTGAAGAAAAGCAGTATATATAGATTTAGCAGTGCAGTAGACCTGGTCCATATTAACTCTGTCAATTGTGGTCCATACCTGTATTTCTTAACTGGCATTGCTATTCAAATTTAATCAGAGATTAAAATCTATTTAAAGAAGAGTGTTTTTGTTTGGTGAACCTTATATTTAGTATGGTACTTATTCACTTGTGTCTTTTGAAAATATCGAGAAAGCAAACATATACTATACAACAAGAAAAAGATTTGAGAATGCTAAATATTTTATAGCTATTAAACTGGCATTGGCAAAATATGTGATAGCTATAGAAATGGAGTAGAACCAGTGAATTTAGATAGCCTTCTAGAAATATTCTACAATAATTGGTAAACTTCAAATAATGTTATATCTTAAGGAGATAGATGGTAAGCCAAAAGCGTTGGATCCAAAAGTTGTGGAAGTTATCTAACATTTAAATAAATTTTATTATTTACATTAATTGATTTTTGGCAAAAAAATATAAAAAACGGAACCAATCAAACTATATATTTAAGTTAATGAGCCTTCAAAGTTTAGATTTCACAAAATGAGCCTTCACATCCTTCACATCTTATTAAAAGTCCTTCACACGTGTGAAGGATCTGTATGACGAACCCTTATTATTATGTGAAAAGGGGGAAAAAAAAGTCATAAAAGCTCATTTTGTGAAATCTAAAGTTTTGTTTGGTTTAAAAACTTAGTTCTAACTTAAAACTTTAAAAAGACTAAAGTGAAACTATCCTTTGATTTTTTATATGTAAAATGTAACTAATGTATCTCCTGCATAAATCCAAAAATATAATTTGAATAATTTGCATACTCTTGATGTCTCACTAATATTAAGAAAAACAAAATTCACACCTTCAACGTCAAGTTTTTTTTTTCTTTTGTCATTTAGTACTTTTGTTCTGGCAACGCAATAAAAAAATCCTAAAATGGTCACTTGGTTTTCTTTTGCTCCCAGCTTTATCAAGTGTTACATCTAAAAAAATATCAGTTGGACATCTATTTAAATATATATTCCAATTTATAACTTCAAGCCAAAATATCTTCGGTTCATTTCTTCTAGAGCCGACCGAACCCAATCGATGCCTGGACACACTCCAGTGAACCAGTCCCAAGAACTTCAGAGTTCATGTCAGATAAAGCTTCGTAAAATCAAAGTGGTGAGTTCTTGTCTATATAGTTTTTAACTAAATACTAGTAATAGTTGTATAAGGAATATGAGACAATATTAAATAAGGTTCATGTACAGTTAGAGAAGGAGAAGACCAATTGCATTAGTCCACTGACGTATTATAATTTGAAGTTAAACGTTACTCCGTTGAAACTTGTATCAAATCAATTGTTGGGTAAGGTTAATAGTCTGTGTTATGAGAAATCAGAACTAATTCTCTTCTTTGTATTAATCTTGTATTTATAATATATTATAATTTTTTTTTTAATATATAAGAAGTTATAAGTGATAAATATTAATATTTATCACAGGCAGTTATAAGTGATAATGACGAAATTAATATTTCATAGCTTGATAAGGCAATCCTTATCACGTCCCCCGAGCATTATTGAAGAATGATCAAATTGTCAATTGATACATAAGAGCTTGAGGTTGAGTTTTGGAGTGTGGTTTTGTCAAGATATCAATCATTTTGTCTTTAGAATAGATAAACTTAACTAGATGCTCATTTGAACTTTGTTTCAAACAAAATGGAAATCAACTTCAAGATGCTTTGTGCGTGCAAGAAAAATTGAGCTATTTAACAAGTATGTATTACTAATGTTGTCACACCAGATATTCCATGTATGTGCAGAATAGAAACCAATATCACACAGAAGCGCTTGCATTGAAGTTAATTTGATAGTGGCAAGTCCAGTGGCACGGTACTCTACTTCAGTAGACGAAGTACCTGTTTGCTACCTATTGAAGTTCCATGAAATAAGATTTTGACCCATGAAGATAACATATCTAGTAGTGGCTTTTCGATCATCAAGATTGCTCACCCAATCAGCATCAATATGGACATTTAAGTCTTTATGGCCTTTAAATATAGCGAAATGCTCTTTAGAAAACTCCAATTAGCCTCCGTGGGAGCTTAAAAGAATTGTGAGACATTATGAAAAAAATACCTTTAGTCTAGTTAAGTTGAGATATTGAAGTCCATTAATAATACTATCATACAATTGGGATCAGAAAAAAATGAGTTTCCATCAGATGAGATTTTATCCCTCGAAACAGCTGGTTTAGAGTTTCCTTTGCACTTAACCATTCCAACTTTCTGCAATAGGTCTAGAATATACTTGTGTTGTGTGAGAATAAGACCATCATCCAGCCAATGAGCCTCCGTACCAAGAAGTACTATAGCCGACCAAGATCCTTTACAAAAAAAAATTGTTTGTAAGGAGAAAATAACTTGTTGTATAAGAGTGAAGCTAGAACCTTTAAAATTATATCATGAACGTACATAAAAGTAAAAAATATAAAATATTCCTTGCATAATGAAAAAATGATGAGTCTGCAAGTGAAACTTGAAATCCAAGAGCAGTTAAGGCAGAATGAAGCTTTTAGTACCATTGGCGAGACACTTGATAAAAATCATAAAGCAAATGGCAAAGTTAACAAACATGATCTAGTTCATTTTATCTTGAAAATCAGGAGATTTTTCAATAAACACCTCATCCTCTAAGTCACCATGGAGAAAGCCATTAGAAATATCCAATTATTTAATCACCCAATCATGAGATGTAGCTAGAGAGCCTTTGTGAATTTTGCTATATCCTAAGAAGACACATTGAGAAGATTTGGAAGTTAACTTATGAGGAGAATATGGTTTGAGCTATGGATATTATAATGATCCAAACACATGTAATTCATCAGTTGGGTTTGTCTAAAAATAAAAGCTCATAAGGAATTTAATTTTGAACGATGGAAGAAGACAAATGATTAATATACAACTTTGTTAAAAACATATGTCTAATATGAAGATGGAATGGAAGCATGGTGCAATAAAGTACGATAAATTTCAATAATAATTTAATGCTTGCGCTTACTATAATTATTCTATTCTGTAGTTTGAGGATGTGAAACAAATTGAGCAGTTCCATTTTTGTTTTTTTTGCATTTATGATATTAATGATCGAAACTCGCCCCTAATCAGGCTGAAAACTTTTAATAGGTAGACTAAAATATTTAGCAACTAATGTACGAAATTGTAGAAATACTTGAAAGACATCAACTTTGTGTGACTCAAACATTCAAGCCACAAATAACAATTGTTGTAAAAGCTCTAAGTGAAAAGAAGCGAATAGGCTGCATGGGAAAGAGAGAGATTCAATATTTACTTAGGCCTTGGAAGAACACCTCCCTTGTGGGGATATCCTTCATCAAATAAGAGTCAAGAAAGAATTCAATAGATGCATTATTTTCTGAAGTAAAAGCAAAGACTGATAACAAATTGGTAGTGACAAAAGGGGAATAAAGAATAATCAAATATGAAAGAATGACCATTAACATGAGCAATAAAAAAACCACGAGTATGAATTGGAAGTTTTTTACCATCAGCAATTGTGAGAACATTATTATCATACACAGGCATAGGACGAGTGATAGTCCCTCGTCAACAATGAGATGGTAATTAGCACTAGAATCCACTGCCTAGTTTTGAGGTTGATCAAGATCTGTTTTGACAAAGTTGGCTTGAGATGAGGATTTTGGTGAGGGACATTTCTAAATAAATGGTCGTTGCCATTACAATTGTAACATACAAAGAATTAATTCGACCAGAATTGTAATAATTACTAGAAGAATTATCGTAGCCACATGATTTATTTCCTCTACCTCTTCTGCACGGCCTTCGCGACTAGAGTTTCCACGCTCACCACGATTAGAATTTCCATAAGATTTGTTATAATGAGCAATAGGTGAAAGGGAAGATACAATCTGTGTTTAATCAAACTTGAGTTGAATCTCTTAACCCAAGAGAAGAGCATATAGCTCATGAAAAACCAACAGGAGCATTACGTGCTTTTATAGCGCGTTTAAAAGGGTGATATTTAACTCTAAGTCCCTAAAAAAATCACAAACCAATTCCTCTTCAGGAATAGAGTTTCCAACACACCAATTTGATCATTCAACGATCATGCTTTACGTATATAGTCATCAATGTTATTAGTTCCACGTGACAAATGCTTTAAATGTTGTTTTAATTGTTGGACTTGTGTTTTTGCGCCAATATTATAAGTCATAGCCAATTTATCCCATGCTTCTTTGGCCCTTTTTTAATGCATGATTGACTCCGAAACAAAATGATTGATCCTAAATCTTGGCGATTTGATCTTATGCAGACCAATCTAGGTATTCAGGATTAGGTATTCCGTAACTAATATTTACAAAGGAACTAGACAAGACCGATCAATGTACCCAGAGAAGCGATAACCATAAAGTAAAGGAAGAATTTGAGCTTCCGATAACAGATAATTTGTTGAAGTCAGCTTGACGAAAAGAAATTTAGTGATATTAGGTACTTGAATAAAAGAAACAAGAGTTGCAGAAACAAGAGATTGAGAGGTACTCATCATAAAGTTACAAAAGCAAAAGTTCAGAAGATGAAGATGATTCAAAAGGCATGGGGCACTGGTGGTTTTGATACCATTTAACAGTTTGAGTTATGATTAATCGTAATTGATTCTCTTCTCTGTATTAATCTTGTATTTATAATAGATTACAAACTTATCAACATACAAGTTATAATTGATAGTGAAAAAATCAATATTTCACAGCTTGTAATCATTTTCAGGGGTAAAACTTCAGGATTACCATATCATCCATAGATTTTGACCAATCACATTAACTAGTTTATAAAAAGAAAATAAATATTTATATATATATATATACATATACATATATATATATACAAACGTACTTTAAATTAGGTTCAATATATTAATGATAATATGTATTTGTGAAAGGACATGCATTGGCTAAATTATAACCAAAATTTTTATTTTTATACTCCAAATTTATTTTCAATAATTTATCGTAATCGTGCGAACAAGTACGATTCTCGCAGTGTAGTGAGATGTTATGACACATATTTCCGTGTTTAAAAATTTTAAGATTGATTACGTATGAAATTTGGTATGTTTTTCTAAAATCTACTTATGTTATTTGGACAAATATTTTATATTACTGGCTAAATATTTATAATATCAATACAGTATTAGTGTAAGATTGATTAGGGAAATATGATTTAAAATGTCTTTCTTATTTGCAAGTTTTGGAGTTAATATATCCTCTTAAAAATAGGGAAAAAAATTTCCCAAAGACTCCCAATCAAAAAAGTACTAAAAGGCCAAGTTGAAAATAAGAAAATGTAAGATTTTCTAATTAAGAAAGAAACTCAAATTCAAGGAGGATTTCTTTACTACTTGAATGCTAACTTTTCTGTAAGATATTTTATGTCTTCCCCAAGCCTATAAAAGGGAAAGATCAAGAAGATTTGAAGGTTGAAAAAACAAAGCTTTGATTGAGTCCTTGAATTTGCGGTTCATCATAAATATTGTTTGTCTTAATAAATTTATTTTTTCAATATGACTAGGTTTATAAATTGGACTTTAGAAGTCAATAATAATTTTATTTTTATGAATTTTTTACCATTGATTCCAGTATTATTGCGTTTAAGAGGTTTCAACACTAGAATATTGAAGAGATTTCAACAATAAATTATATAGATAAGAAAGTAAAATAGGGGTGTTGTGAGTATATAATAAAAAGAAGCTATCTGAGCGTAAGATAAGTCATATAATGTAATTCTTTTACTATAGAATATTTCATTATTGCGTGAAATAGAAGACCTTAATCACATTAAAATCCTTATATTTAATTTTCCTTTATGATCTTTTATGTTCAAAATTAATTTTGCATATTTTTGTATATTACAACCTATCTATAGACTTGTTGAAACTTGTTTATTTTATTGGACGAAGTTTTAAATTTTAGAGTTTCCTTTTACTTAGTATTTTCATATGTACACATAAAAACTTTTGATTATTTTTTTTATAATTACAACGAGATTCCTATACATTTTTAGAGTGACAAATCCAAACATTAATCCAAACACGCTCACTTTCTTTGAAATGGAAACTCTAACAATGGTACTATACCAAGAAAAAATTTTTCTTGCCCCAAAAACAGGTCAATCAAGAAGAAGGTTATCAATAAAAAGGTTTAGCGTATCAAACCTACTATGAGATGCATCACTTCCACGAGGAATGATCTTCTTAGGTCTGACCGTAAAATTCTAAAACTTTTGATTAGTTGGGTACATAACTAGCCTTGTAGGGTTGGTGTCAAATAAGTCTTTCCCCAAATATTGATACTTATCAAACTAATAAGTTGAATCAATAATATTTAAATTTGGGATGATCCCAAAAACCCTATGAAGGTTTGGGGTTTTTTCCCATTTTACCACCTAAGTTTCATTTTCCCCATTTTCCCCCTGTATGAGAAAAGTGTTAAAGAATTTTAATGAGACTTTTGAACTTTAGTAGAACTCCAAGACACGATTTCAATAGTGGTGGCCTCTCGGTGATTGTTGGTTGAACGAAGGAAATTCGATAAAATTAAAAATTGTCAAAATTTGATTTTCTACCATTTTTTTCTCCATCCAACCACCAATTGCCAATGGATCACCACCATTAGACTCGTTTCTTTGAGTTCCACAAAGTCAAAATTTCTTGTTAAATGATTCAATATATATATATATATATATATATATATTATATAAATTTAAACATAATTTTTTAAATATCTATACAAAAAGTAAATAATAATAATAATAAATTTTAAAAAATTTGTGATTATAAATACATACACATAAATAATTTAGTAATAATAATAATTAAATATTTATAAAATAAAATAATATAGTAAGCATTCCTATTGTTAAATTTTGTTTTAAAAAAAAATATAGATATTATATGTATGAAATTAAAAAATGTGTTTTTTTCCCCTTAGAAAATATAGTATTAATATTATCTTATAGCAAATTTTAAAAAGTACTAAACAAAAACATTCCAATCATCAATTAATTTTTAAAAAATTTAAAAAATATCTCTGTAAAATCAAATATTATTTTAATATCAATTACAATAACAATATAAATAAATAAATAAATTCTCTTAGATTTTTTTTCTTTTCAAAAGTATATATTAACATAAATATTAATGATAACATTAAAATATAGGGTTCGCAATCTATGAATTTATAGTATGGATGGCGTAAAGTATATACACAGTGATAAGTAAAGTATTAGGTACGTACATGTTCTTGAATGGTTGTTTTGTTAAGAAAAGCATATAGTAATGGCTTGCTGTGCCCTTTACAGAAACCAAACGTACAATACAGATAAATTTTTAATTATGGGAAGCATCCCAATATGTAAAATAACAATACAAAGACAGACATGTATTGTATTGTATTTGTTTGTATAGTGAAATTTATTATGTATATTTACTACCAAGTTGTTCTTCCTATTTAAGAATGTAGTAATGGTGTTCGTTTTTCTGTTACCCGATGATATGGTACATGTTATCTATTTGCACATGTATATGCAGTATGGGTGATGTAATCAATGAAATGTTCATGGTTCTACCGACTAAAATAATTTTTATTTCATTTCATTTTAATTGGTGGAAGGTAAATTTTGGACTATGGTGTAAACGGTGGTTATTTAAAAATAATAATAATAAATTGATAATTTTTATTATTTTAGAAAAATGTAGGGCAAGAAAAGAAATTTCTTTTTTAAGTTTATTAATAGTATGATTTTATAGGATTTTTTTTTTAAAACTCTATACTTGCATCAAAGTTCTAAAGTTTGGTGTATTTTAGTCGTTTTCATTTTACTCACTAATTTCGACTTTCTTGCTACTTTTCACCCTATTTGTTTGATATGATAAATCTTGTGGATTCTATTCCTACTAAAAAATAATTTTTGTAAATTGTCAAAAAAGAATTAACCTCTAGTTCCAAGTACTTAGATTAAGGGTTTTAATTAATTCATGTACGTTGCTCTTTTTTCACTTGACTTTTTCTAATTGACTTTTTTTTTAAATTTATTTTTATACTTTCTGTCATTTTTGTTTGATGTTTGTATGATTTCAATTACATGTTATTGTCTACGAAATAAACCAAAATGATACGACATTAAAAATAAAATATAAAAATATAAATAAAAAAATCACTCTAATATCAAAACCATGTCTTGCTACTAATTTCTTTCAGATTCAAGTTATAGCCAGGATGAAAAATAACACTTTGCTCCACCTCCTATTAGTAGATATAGGTAGCCTCTATTTCAAAGCTACCCTGGAGCTAGAGTTGACCTCTACAAGAACTTGTTCTCATGTCTGTTGCCTTTAACCTTCCTAAGTATCAATAAGAACATCATTGCTTGCTTAAAAGTCAAAGGATAACAATTTCATCGATGACAAAGAGCTTTAGGGAGCCTTGTCTTTGTATAATTAAAACTCCAATTTTAGAACCTTTCATCCTCTCATGTACACCTTTAACTGCACCGGCACATTTTAAAGTCAAATCCAATGTGGCTTCCACAATTAATTTATTACATACCTGATAATCCTCATAATGCAACTTATTACAAGAAAATTAACATGTTAGATGCATATTAATCACTCACATTAACACGTCAGACGAGTGTTATGCACATTTGACATAAGACAAATGAGGAAAAGTGTTAAAAATGTAGGATTGAAGGGGTCAAGTGAAAAAGACTAGAGTATAAGGGGCTAACTGAAGCATTTATCCAAATACATGAGCTCAAATGTTACTTCATTTACACATGTGATACTCTACTTAACGTAACTTATAACATGTCAATCGCTTATTACCTTACTTACATTTGGCATTTCACAAAAAAGGGCAAAATGTATTTTAAAAAAAATTAAGTTTAAGAGATCAAGTGGGAGAAGTAATGTATGATGAGGTAACCGATCCAACTATAGAATTCTAGAGATTTATTATTTATTTTTTAAATTTATAAATTGACTTTTAAATCTTTCTTATGATATACGTTATTTTATAAGGTTAACATAGAGGCAACTTCACCAATATAAATGGTTACAATCTCTATGATGTGTTAGCTTTCAAGCTCTAAACAAACATGCATAGTTACAAGATTAATACTCAAATGGTATAGATCAAATAGACTTTGATACTTAATACAACTTTGAATTTCTATAAAATTCAAGAAATAAAGAAAAAAAATTAAGATACTGAAATCAACAGATTATAAGTAGTTAGTTTTTTTTTGGATGATTTCATTGGTCTTGAACTTTCCTAGTTTATTGGGTAGGCTCTCTTACTTTATATAGTACTTTGATATCTTCTTCTAACTAGTTGCTTCCGATCTATTTGACCTAGGAAATAGTTTCAATCAATAATTTGAGTTAAACTCTTTTTTTCCTTAGGACTCTAGTTGAAATGGGTTTATTTTTGTCCCAACCTATTCTATTATCTAAATCATTAAAGTAATATATGTCTATTACAAGACATCTCATTAGACGATTTCTATTACAATTCATCTAAATAATTAAAATTTTATTACCCAAGGTAGATAAAACATCTCATTAGACGATTTCTACTATAAGAAAACGTAAGAGAAACGCGTATAAAAGAAACACAACCACCTCCGTATAGAGGAAAAAAAGTCATTACAAGTTCATTGATAAAATGATCGTGAACATGACTTGCGTCAAAAGTAGAATGAGAACTATCTCCATTTTAAATGAAAGACATAAAAGCAATCAATGATCTACAGGCTTTGGAAGAAAAAAGCTGATAACATAGCACACCAACATCTATTCGAAGTTAGATACAAGAGAAATGAAAGTTACTTCCAAGATAAACATAAGCAAAATGATGTGCGGTAAAGATAGTGTAAAGTTTAAGGTTTGGTGATGTTTATATTTATTATGTTTTTGTATTTAAATGTCAGCCTAACTTAAATTACCTTTTGTGACTGTCCGGGATTTGAGTTCAGTTATTTTAATTAAAATTGTGAAATTCAAGAATGTGTGTCTTGAAGATAAACTTATGAGTTGAACGAATTCTCTATAATATGTTCTAGAAAATTGTCTATTATGGTATGACACAATACACGTCATTATCTTTCACTGACCTTAATTTTAGTTATTCACTAAAATGGAAACATCTTGAATAAGAGATAACATTGTTATTCTTTCTTATTTTGAAATTCAATTTATCATCTTCCTATCTTTGTGGGGGTTGAACTTCAAAAAGATAGTATGACAAATTCTAAGAGAAAATTAAGTTCAACTTACTGAAAAGCTTTCTCAATTTGTTGGTTCCTTGAAAATAGTTATTCCTTTTACTATTTATTGAGACGATGTGAAAGTGATAGGTACAAGACATATGTGATTCAAGTTTTGTTATCGTGTCATTGTGCTGATTATAACTTATATGAATATTAGTCACATTTGTTATGTGTTTTGCCTGTTGTTTGTTGATACTAAGTTAGAGGAAATCTAGTTAAGAAAAAATACATTGTAACTTAGATAGTTAGAGGAATTCTAATGCAGTTCGGTAGAGAGGGAAAAAGGAGTTAAATGTTAAGCACAACTATGATGGAGAAGGAGTTTCACGAGCATAGGTTGATACACTATAATTTTGCTAGGATGGTCTTGAATCACAAGATTTTCTTTTAAGGAATTATTTCCTATTTTGAGTTTAGATATATTTCTACTTTTTTGATTTCCCTTTTTGGAAAGATTTAATTTTCCTAATTTGTTTGATTATATTCATTATTTGAAAATAAAACAAATTAGAAAAGATGTTTGGTGATCACTATAAATAGAGTTATCTCATTGACAAGTGTCTCATAGGGTAGTAATCATTAGGATTAGGATCTCACAATTAAGGAGATTTCATATTGTTCGAGTTGAAGTTTCGCCATTAAGGAGATTTCGTATTCTTGGAGTTGGGGTCTCACCATTAAGAAGATTTTGAACTGTTGGGGTTGAGGTCTCGTTATTAAGGATACTTAGTATTAGTGTTGTTTGCTTAAAAGATATTTTGATTGGTTGTCTAATTTGGAATATGTCTATTTGAGTATGATTGAGAAAGAGAGCGATTTTGTATAGAGAGATAGACTTGTCAAAAATATTTTGTAATCTTTATCTCTATAGTACAGTTGTTATTTTTCTTGAATTAGGCGATTTGCTGAACCACGTTAAATATGATATTTGTTTATACTTGATTGTCTTGATTGAATTAAACTTAGAACTAATAAGGAATAGGGATAAAATGGAATTCCCGAACTAATTCAGTTTTTCTTTATAGTGAATTTGATTACCAGGGACAAGGTTTGTGAATTATGAATTTGTTTCTATACAACGTTAAAAATATTATTTTTTTTATATTTCTTTTATTAAAAAATTGTATCTTAATTATATAGGTTTTTGGTAAGTTCATGCTAAAACGTGTCGTGACATCAACAATAAAAAAAAAAATGGTAAAGTAAATTAAAAATTTTGAAAAGAAATTAAGAGTACTAACTAAAATTTTAAAAATAGCTTAAAATTTTTGAAAGAAATCCAAAAAAGAAAATACGATAATCACTATTTTATGTGATTAAGTATTGACTCAATTCATAGGATATTAAAAACTCTGTTTATATATATATATATATATATATATATATTAATTGAGATATTTTTTTTTCAAAGAATTAAAATAACTATTTTATAATCATCCAAAGATCTTTCATTATAAAAATAATATTATACTTGGGTACATTTCAATATATTTTAAATTAAATATAAATTTAAATAAAAACTGAAATAATTTTACAGAAGTATATTGAAATATAAAATATATAAAGTAGGATAACTTTATATATATATATATATTATAATACTTTTTCATTAAATTTAATTAGGTATGATTAATTTAATAAAAGTACAATTAAACTAATATTGGGTAATTCAATTCACTAACCGTATTAAATTATCCTTAACTTATAAAGATTATTAAATGAAGACCCAAATTTAAATTTGTTGCAAGTAATAGAAGCATGTAAGCTTTATCTGCACACACCTAGAGCAGCTACCAATCCATGACCATCACAAGAAAAAAAAGTCTTCTGTTAAGATGACATACTTGTCATTTTCATATCTTAGATACATAAACAGTAGTGTCTTCCAAAAGTAAAACAATTCTTCAAACCAAACTAAGCTAAACTCAACACAAATCCAACCCCACCAGCTCGAAGGCGACTATTCGAATTAGCTATTGAAGGGCTTTTTACGATTCACTTTATAACATATAATATATATTATAATTTAGAATATTTAGTACCATACTAGTGGACAAAGATACTGTTAAATTCACTAGGTTATATTATAATATATAGTCACAGATCCAAAGGTGAGGTAAAAGTTTCGTACTATGTTGTCATGGTGTATTTATCCGAAAAAGAAAGTGATTAGACCCATGCCTAATGAAGCAAAGAATAACAAGTGTCATTTTCCATTGCATTTCACTGAAAGCGAAAGAACATAACCATGTATAACAACACACACTTCTTGTTACGTTTCTTTTTCTTCTGATATTAATCTCATTTACATGACCTGCTTTTATCACTCATGCAGACCACCAACCAGCAGAGAGAGAGAGAGAGAGAGAGAGTGTAGTGATCCCAGACACTGTCCTATCTTTATCAGAATTTTGGGCTCAATGCCGACCCTCCTGTTACCGTTATTACACCAACCTCTCTCACATCACACTCGTTTCTTCCTCTGATCTGATGTACTGCTTCTTACTAATTAATATGAGTCAGACCAATCTGCCAAAAAATAAAATAAAACCATACCCAATTCCAATAAAAGTGATTAAGGGAGGGTGATTAAGATAATTAAAATGTGATAAGCATGGAAGTGAATGCAAAGTGAGTTTCTTGGGTCGGGACCAGATGGAGACCTATGAATTGTGAATCGAAAAAATCTTTAATCTAATAAAACCGACAGCTCATCTCTAACATCATTAAATACTCGACTTTGTTGCACCCCAAAAGTGAAGTAAGAGAGAACCTTCTAGTTCATATCTTCTGTTCATTTGCTCCCCAAACACACAACTACTTATTACTTTCTCACTTACCCAAAACAAGCATCGTCTTCATATGCATAGCTTCTTCTTTTCTCTCTCTCCCTCTCTAGTCTCAGCCCCACAATCTGTGTGCTTGTGGTCCCTTTGTGTGTGTATTACTTCAATTTCACTCTCTCTATATAAGTAAACTTATTAACACATATATACACATATATCGCTCTCTCATAACCATGGATTGGAATAATAGTAGCAACTTGATGAGAACCTTTGTTCCTCGTCCTGATTCCGCCTTTGACTTCCTCTACAACAACTTCAACTATGATCAATTCTCAGGTACTTTAGCTTGTTTGTCTGATAATTTTTTTTGACGGTTATAGTATTAAAAAATGCCAAAGTTTTATAATGACTGTTATAGAGGGGTTTGACTGTACAGGAATGGAGGCGAAGCATGGAGGAGGAATAATAGGAGAGAAAGGGCATGGAGGGATGATGGAGAAGAATGAGAAGAAGAAGAGATTGACAAGTGATCAGTTGGAGTCTTTGGAGAGGAGTTTTCATGAAGAGATAAAACTTGATCCTGATAGGAAAATGAAGCTTTCTAGAGATCTAGGTCTTCAACCTAGACAAATTGCTGTTTGGTTTCAGAATAGACGTGCTAGGTGGAAAGCTAAGCAGCTCGAACTTCTTTATGATTCTCTCAAACAAGACTTCGATCTTGTTTCCAGAGAAAAACAGAAGCTCCAGGACGAGGTTTGTCTCAGTTGTAACTCTCCATTCTAACAGTTCAATAAAAAAGCTTAAATATTATTTTAAATAAATTTCTATTCAAATATTAGGTTATGAAATTGAGATCTATGCTGAGGGAACAAGCAACCAGGAAGCAAGTGTCTACAGGTTACACAGAAATATCATGTGAAGAGACAGTGGAGAGCACATCAGTGGGAATAAGAAGCACAACCAAACAGGCACAGGCACAGGCACAGGCACATATTGGAGGAGGTGGAGAAGGGAATTATCTATTCAATGTGGAGGAGTACAATGGAGCAGTTTCATCAGCCTTATGGGGTAGTGTTGTTCTACCTTCAGCTAATTATCCATGACATCAATTAGAGAAAAGAGAAGTAACTTATTATATAACTATAGGAGTATTACTACTACTACTATGTTGACTGTTGATTGACTTAGTTTACTGCATTTAATAATTCAAACTTTTTGTACCACCATCAGACTTTCTTAGTTTATTATGATTATGTTTGTTGTTATTTATTTGTGCATGCAATTTTATGTGGTTTGTTTTGGATCTGGTCAATGAATTTTTTTCAAGAAAGGAAGAGAAATAGTTACTTTTATTAGGGTTCGGAAGATATATAAAAAGCAAAGTCATAGAAAAGAATAGAGATGATACGACCAATCATGACGTTTGAAGAAGAAGAAGAAGAAGATGAGGAAGAAGAAAAGCTGACACTTAAAAAGAATCCAGGTTAAAAAGAGGAAGTGAAAAAGGACACTCCGTTTTTTCCTGCTCAAATATTTCTCTAATTTTAGAAAATTAATGAAGAAACATCACCTTTTTCTGCTACTTGCATGGCATGCCCAATCATTTCTGTTTTTCCTTTTTCTTTTCTTTATTTTTCTTATTATCATATTTTTAGGGTTTATTATTATTATTTTTTTAAAATAAATAAATACACTATGATATAAAAATGTTTGTAAGAAATTATTTTTAAATTTATATTCCTACGAAGATTATTAAATTTATTAGGAATATAATAAAATTTTCAAATATAACCGGAATGGTGATTAGAAAAAATAACTGCATTAATTTTTTTTTTCGATTTATTTTAATGTTAAAACTTTTACTTTTATTTATTTATAAATTATTATTTTACGAGCTATTTAAACTTTACCTAAAAAAGAACTTTTTTTAAGGTAAAAATGAAAAGTTGAATTTGATTAGATAAATATGAAAACTAATCACTACAAATGATACAAATGAAATGTATATCAATATTATATATACATATATATATATATTAAAGTTGTGATCCGCATTATTGATTTCACAGTGGGCATAACGAAAATTAATAACTTTTCAATATTGTATTGTAAAATTAACATCTAATTATTAATTTATGTTTTAATAACATCTATTTATCTAAAACTCGAAAATACCTTAACTTTTTAATGGTGTTAACTATGTTGACATATTCATTTGTCCATTTTTCAACCCCAAGTGAGATTGAGCAACAGTTCCATTTACCATATTCATCAACTTCTGTAGCTTATTTCTTTTGTTGTCAACCCCGGCCTAAATTTAGTTATCCATTTCATGATTTGTCGACCTCACACCTTAAATTGAATCTGTTTTAGTTATTAATCATGAGTTTGATTTTGATTTGTATCTGGATTCTCCCTCAATCATTCTGCATATAGTCTAAAATACAACACTCTGGACACATTTTCTGGGAATGGCCAACCATACCATGTCTTGCTAAACGTGACGAATCCTCATTCATTTTACAAACAAGGGTCAGTCTGTTTTTTTGTCCTCATTGAGGCACTGGTTGCAATTTATTGTTAAATGAAAACTAGTTTATTGATTATTTAAATCACTTGATATTGTTTGAACATAAAATTTGCTTATGCATGACCGAGACTTTCATTAAAAGATAACTTTGTCAAATGTTGCCAGTAATGGTGAATTTTTATCTTTTTTTCTAGAATAATGAAGGAGGAACCGTATAATGAATGTAAAAAATAATTATAGAAGCTGTATTTGATTATTTTATATTCTTCAAAAATTGTCTTTTTTTTTTTTTTTTTGCACAATTCAATGTTGTAATAGCAACACATATACTATAACCATAGATTATAAAGATAGGATGTAATATTTGCTTATCATTAGTACTGGTGGGTTGAATAAAGTTAGGTAATCCAAAAAGCATACAAGTTTGTGATCAACAAAGGTTATCTAATTAACTAGCACACTTTAATGTAGCGCGAATTATCGAATACTGTTGATGCAATGTAGCTCCTAATAATCTACGACCATCTCTTCATTTTGCTTATTGACCAATATTTTTTTCCTCACAATATATCTTCTATCATCATACAACACCACAGGCTGCAACCATTGCTGTCTGGCTGTAAGGGTAAAATTTCCGAGGAGGCAACATGAACGCTCCAACCATTACTAGTTCCCATAGGCTTCCTTGCATGGTTGTAGTAATTTGAACGTACCAGAATGTGCGATAGTAAAAGTGATACATGCTTCATTTCATCTGTTATTTACATTTTTTTTTTAGATATGTTTGCAGCCTTATGAACATTAGGATCTAGGACGAATATAATTTGTTCCCTCAAATGCATCATTGTAACCACTCAATAATTGTTCATCACATGGGCTGGGCAGATAACCTAAGAGAAATAAAATAAAGTCAAGATCAGTGAGCTTGAAAATATTTGGAGAGTCAACAAGAGTCCGATTATCATTTAGCAATATATAAATATACAATTAATTAAGTTATTGCACTTACGAAATTCAATTCCCACCAAGGCTTGCATTTAAAATCTCCTCGATGTTGCCCACCAACAACATATATCCAGAACTCATCTAACTAAATACCTTGCAATCCTACAGCTGTAAATAAAGCAATATCGTACCTCTGCTTAATGGGCTGAGTAAACATTGTGCCTATTACTCCGATTCCTGATGATGGATGACCAACATCATGAACACTAACAATGAAGGCATCAAGGATTGAAACATCCATCTATGTGGAAGTACAAAGGAAACTTTTCAAATATGTGTTGATGATCTTTATGTTCCCAACATAACATCTGTCAATTCAGAAGAATATATAAGTATTTTTGTAATTACATTATAACTTAAATGAAGGTGATTGGTGGACTGATACTTACACGTTTTCTTGAGGTTCTGCAAACCAGTCAATCATACCCAGTGATTCTGTGGGGATGTACTGAGGCAGTCTTTTTTGCAGATTTGGAATCACTCTCCCCACCATACGTTCACATTGATCAACTAGGCAAGGTGCACAATCTAGAGCTCATTCGTGGTTAGAGTGTAATTAAACCTTATTTGATTTCTTCTCCCCAACAACAACAATCCCATTATCCTGATCATCCATTTCATATTTTTCCCATTATCCCGATCATCCATTTTTTCTTCTTCTTGCACCAATTGTTTATGCCTTTTCAAATTGATCTTCTTTTATTTCTCTGCAGTTTTATCAATCTCATCTTCTAAACACGATATCTCCCAAAAAGGGTAAGAAAATGCAAAACACGTAATAGTGCCTAGTTGCAATTAGTTCATTGTACTTCGAAGTACATTTTAGTGAACAATGAATTATATTTCATTCATTAGTGAAGTGTTAAACAATTGCTATTTTACCTGAGAATGTTCCAAGCTTTTGTTTTCATTCCCTCCTATAGATTCGACTTCGTCTATATGTGGTATGCTACTAGACTTGGGTCCTTGTTCGTATGATGCTTCCTTTTGGGCGGCCTCCTTCTCTTCTATGCCCTCAGCTTTTAACAACTTTTGTTTCTCTCGCAGTCTTGTAGTTGGTCCTTCAGCAATAAGATGAGGTAGTTTAAACCTTACCCGACGGCTAACTTGTCGCGTTGCTATACCTTCTAGGTGGCCGGATAATTGGTTCGCCTTTTCTTTATTACCTTCTAAATCTAAAAGACCATTTTGATTGGTCACACTAATTGAAGTGGCCTCAACTTCCTGCAGTTTGAATTAAAACAAAATTAGAATATTTAAAACTGCATAACTCTCACTTCGCTTGGTTCTTAACTGCATGATGGTGCAGGGGTGAAACAATGTTAAATGATATTATAACATTATATGCAGAATTCAATCACCTTAAGATTTTAAGTTATCGATACTTTCTTAATTTATTACCTCTTCATGACTATCTGTAGCCTCTTCGAAAGGCTTATTCATGACATCCACAATACTTTCAGCTTCAGGTCAGATATCTATTTCTGGCCCATCAATAGTGCTAGCATCTTTGTCCTTAGAAGTCCTATTATGCTCATTGTCCTGCAATGTATCACCTTCATTCTGTTCCTCCACCCCTAAGGTTGATTCAAGGAAAGTTGTTCTTTTGTCCATCGTGTCTATTGACTTGCTAGATATTCCAGCTTTTTCTTCAAGCATGAGGATCCTTTTTTTCATGTTGCTTTTCCATGCTGCATCAATATTGTGGATTCTTTAACTAAAGATCTCCATTCACGGAATTCATGCATCTTCCCAACAATATCTCCAATTATATCCTGCAAGTAAATATTGGTATGTATTATTGTAGGTTGTCCAAAACTACCAAAAAAAGGTTAGGTATAATAGTAGATTTAACATTCCATCGTCAAGAAAAACCATCGCAAAGTTCATCAATTATATCTTTGGCAGATTAGATTGAATTGAATATTTAATAAATTTTAAAATCTACATAGTAAACCAATATAATCACCTGATTCTTAGCAATTGTTGATTTCAAGTCTTGGATTTCCTTTTGTTGTTTATTACACATCAAATAATACCGCATTCTTGGTTGTTCTATTATGGAAGATGAGTCATTACTTTTTTCATGACATTTTTCTGGTATATGCACTTCTATATCTTCATCATCTTCTCTACTAACAGTTTCATCACCTCTAGCGGCATGGTAATCTTCACCTGAAATTTCTTCACGTGCAACGTCGTCATTGTAATTTCTTGCATCCCCATATATATCTTCCAGCAATTTGTCTTCTTCCATATACTCCGCTCCATTATGAAGCATTTCATTTTCATTATCTTCCACTATATTTTGTTTCTCAAATAGTGAAACGCTCTTTTCTGGATTAAAGTCCTTAAAATACCAACTTGGCAATTCCTCCTCTGTCGGCTTAAGCTTCATACAACCACTTGTCTATAGGGAAAAAAATAATTTCTAGATCAGATTAATTCACCTACGACCTTAACAATTTAAAATGTCAGCTTGGATGCAAATTTCGAAGTAATCTTCCAAATCCTATGAGTGCTACATCGAATTAGTGGATGTCCTTAATCTTTTTTACGAGTAAATAATTCTAATATTGGCATTACATGTCAAAAATAGTAGTTACCAATTAGTTACCCCTAAAGAATTCCTTCTGGACTTCATACTCCGGTCCCAAAAGGCCCATCTTACACATTTGGGATACTCGGCCGCATCTCTGTTAAGTATCGACACCTTGACCACATCTCGCATATGTTCGAAAGTTTCCTTAACCACCACTATATTATGAGTTTAATAATTGTTAATTAGCGATGTATACGACCAAGATGAATTGGAGAAATTAGGTCACATAACATAATATATGTGTATCACTAACTGCGAATGCCAAGCTAAAGCATTTTATATATGTAGCCTTGTCTTTATCATCTAGGAGATCTCTACTCATAACTTTCTTCAGCCCTTTCAGCAATTTAGGGAAGATGTATGTTCCCCAAGGGAACCTATTCAATTTCCTGACATCATCAGCCAAATGCCATATCGTTTTGTCTACACATTTATCACTCGGTTCACCCATAAGAATTCGTTGAACCAGGTAAATAATCACCAATTTCTTTGCATCTAACCGGTCTAAGCTCTGTGTCCTGTTATACAATATATTTTCAATATCAGTCGCTCTGATTGCGCCTTTCTTATTAGACCACAACCTCATGCACAGACTGTCTTCTTTTAGGGGTACCTTTTGTGATGCCAGAAATGACTTCCTCATCTTCCCAAATCTAAGCCCAGTTATGAAGCAAACTCTTTTCTTCCAAACTTGTGCACCTTGCTATCTATGGCAAACCACATCTCATCCTCAGTTTGTCCCTCAACCTTAACTCCATTGGCAAGTATCCTTACGAAAAGGTTGCCAGGAAACTCTATTAGCTTTGATCTTGATAATTCCACCATCTTCACAAACTGTCTAAATGGATCTTCATTAAGCCATTGTAGTAGGTTATACCTCATGACAGTACCTACAACCTTCTCTGCCCCTTTTATAGCTTCTGAACCTCTTACCAACTTCAACCACTTGTTCATGTAGCAGTAGTTATTAACTTTCTGGTTGTCCACATTTCGTGGGTCATCCCCTACCCACTGGAAGGGTATTTGCATGAAAGCAAACAAGAAACTTGAATTAGACATAAATCGCTCATGTAATTATACTATTCCTAATAACCAATAGCCACTGATCCTTGGTAGCAATTAATAACTCGAGACCAATTCGCTTAATTTTCTTCTTCGATAATGTGATCTGATAATGCAGTTAATACATAGACTTCCTACAATTATTGAGTTGATGAAACATAAATACTTGTGCCATTATTACTTCCAATACTGCTCGCCCAAAAATCGTTTGAAGACCATTCCAATTTAGGAGATGTTTTTGGTTGGATTTGCTACTTGTGTGAAGGCTGCAAACTATAAATTAAATACCATGTGAGGTATTTGCAGGTGGTCAACAAAATCAATATAAAAGTTAGGCATATCTTACTTTGTCTATTAACTACTTTAACCTCAGTATACAATTATACATATACACTGTTGACAAAACTACAACTGGTCCCTGTATAACAGATCACAAAATTAGTTACAACATTTTAATTTTTAAGGCATGAATTATTAACTCATAATTACTCATAACATCAACATAGTTATCATTCAAAACTTGGCATTAATCATACATCATTTGTCTAAGCTAAACATTACAATCTACATTACCCTTGTGCAATATATCCAAACCTTATTCTCCTTTTTCATTAATTCAACACAGTTATCATGATTATCATTAATTATCAGGCTATTTCACTTTCGAAATTCTTTACTCAAAGTTGTTAGCAATGTTTTAAACCTGCCCCCTTCATAGTTAACCAAATTTAGACCTCCACATGCTTGACACAAATAGCAGACCCTAGATGTCATGTTTGAACACTCAATCATAATCACCTCAACAAATGCGTTGTCACAGCCCTAGCCACTACATTTAACAAATATAGGGAATAGATCAACTGTAATTCCCAACAACACTCAAACAAAACATCCAAGGTCATCTAATATTCCAACAAACAAATGCTAAATAAAGCCGAGTAGATCCTCAACAATAAACATCACAATCAATACTCAGAACCCTAAAATGCAAAAACACCTAATAAAAGTTCAAAACCACACAAAATAATTACTAGAACAGTAGAAGGAACAACCAATACCACACTGATTCTTAATTAGGTGGAGAGTGACGGTTTACGAAATATTGTTACTCATTGATGGTCTTCAAAAAAGGCAGGGTTATATTAAGAGTCAGTACTAGTTCATGAACTTACTGCTTTAACAATCTAAATTTCACAAGGAACTCATATGAAAAGAGACGAGCGGCAATCAGAATCTGGATATTTCACAAATTACGTAGATATCAGTCATACAATCATTGCACCGATTCAATATGTGAATATTATGGATTTTGGAAACTTTTCCTGTAGGCTCTAGCTTCTGCTTGTGGTTCCACAAGCTTCCAGTATTTGGGACTTGCTGCTAATCAGCAATGTTATCATTCGAACTAAATAATTTTAGCCCATAGTGAATTATCAAGTCTATGAGGAGTTTAATATCGTAGAACGTCTTGGTATGGTGTTTCTTGCCCTAACCCCAGAGCAGGCATATCCAATTTGAATATTATTTTCAAAACTATTTAAGAGGTGGGTCCCCCGTTGCTAAATGAAATAGGTCATGGACTGGATCCAATTCATGGAACTCCAATTCCTCAAACAGCAAAATGGGCCTATTCAAATATATTTTGCTCTGCAAACTAATTGTATTTACTTATTTTTTATGTATTTGTTCAAACGGTTTCACACTCCTTGTTTGAGGCAAACAAAAAATGGTTTTAGGGTTAATGAGGTCTTTTCTTGTAACAGAAACATTTCAAAAAGTTTTTCATAACAACCAAAGAACTATTTGTCCCAGCATACATTGCCAATATAGATAACCAAATTAAACATAAGTCACTATGCAAAAATTATTATTCAAATGTCAAATGTCTTCGAAATTTAACCCATCTACATTACCTAAATTCCATTCCACTTTGGTGGGGTTGTTCGTACAAGTGCATATTGATTTCATTACATTTTTTAAGAATTACAATATACAATTATGAAATATTGTCTAATCCCCTTCCCATTCATTATTGTCAGTTGATAATCAAAACTTCATTCGAGGAACGACAATATTCCTTTATCTGACCAAGGTCTATATCGCCATCATCTATTTCATTACTAAATCCATAAGAACCATACAATTTTGGGTTAACATGGAATACCATATTATGACACCTACTTTAACAAACTCGACCACCCAACTATCCAAATCCATATCATCACAAATGTCTACCTTAGACTTATCCCAAGGTATATCTAACTGCAAATAGTAATCTGCTGGGTCAGGATTCATTACAAAAGGAATGCATCCAACTTGTGTGCATAATCCTAATACAGCAACCACACCAACCATATCAGTTTTTAACTTCCCTAACTCCCACCTTTCACCTTCACTCTCGCATAACAAATGAATTTTCCTATAGACAGCTTTAGTCTCCATTTTGCTGGAATGCGATATGGCGTTGATAGTAATTGTATAACAAATTAAATTCCAATGAAGCTAGTAAGAAAACAATAGGCAACAATAACTCCCTACAAACATGCACGATTTACATTTTCGACACCAAACTAAATAAGAAATTTACATTTAAAATTAGGATGATTACGGACCGTAAAGAACACTTAAAAAAGGTTATATTGATGAAGGCCAGATATAAGAATACGTATTATTAAAGGACTTAAAATACTTGCAATTTGGGCGATAAAGCTTCTGAACAATGAAAACAACTTCAAACCTAAAAATTTATTTCACTCTATGCACGCACCACCGGTGGCGACAAAATTACCAAGAATTTATCAACATATCAGAGCATAATGTCATGCCCAAGCAAGTTAGTTGTTTACCTGTTCATTTGTTGGGTCGTCACATAATTTGTATACTACTCATGACGCTCGGAGCCACTTTCTCCTCACCAATTTTATGTCCTTTTTCCGAGTTGGGTGGTTGGCGAAATTATCGATCAGCAACAGGTAACCCTAGTTTCTCAGTGATTGGAATGTAGAATGGCGAAGCAAATTCTCATATCTTTTATCGTGGGTCGCTGTCCTTGTTTATTTTAAACAGAAATAACTAAGTACTATAGGGCCCAAATGCCAAAAATAGTCTACAATAACATAGATAGAATTCGTTTTAATTATATTCTGGTGCTATTTATATAGGTTAAATTATATGTAAGTTATTGGTAATATAATAATTATTGTAATTTAACAGAATAAATAAATAAAAAATATTATCGACTCTTCATCTGTAATTAGTTTAACATGATTAAATTATAATAATGATTAATATATTAAATTATAATATTATTTACTTCCCTTTAAATTTAATTTTTATGAAAAATACTTCAAATCAAGGTTAGAAATATCGGTATCGATGTTGGTATTAGGCTCTTCAGTTTTCGGATAATATCGGGATGTTATCGATTTCGGTATGATATTTTATGAAATCTAAAACATTTAAACAATTTTATTTTCTACATTAGAATTTTTAATTTTAAACGAAAAATAATAAATTTCACTTAAGATAATCATTGTCATTGTAACACCCGAACCCCCACCGCGCCGAAAAGGACGCGGAGAACGAATGTCACATGCAGAACAGAACAGATGGATAGATAGACAATAATATAGACACAGAGCAGATGCATAAATACGAATCAAAAATCAAAGAGGTAATTACTAATGAAAGTATAACAACTTCGGAATACAAATATAAAGTCTGGTGCAAAACCAAAAAAAAAGCATATCGAAAGTCAAATTATGCAGCGGTTAAAAAAATTCTAAAATAAGTCCAAAATCGAAATATAATAATAAGATAACATAGCCTTGAAAAAGATGTCAGATGTTGACTGGTGCTGACACGAGTGTAATATTCTACTACTCCACCTAACTTTCTGAACTCAGCTTCCATCCCAAACAGGTACAAATATACAAAATAAAAATTAAAACCACGAAGGGTCAGACTATCTATGGCAAACATACAATCGTGGGGCATAAACATGGCTACTATCATTTCTCGCTAATCCAAAATACACTGAATCACTCCGACTGACGATTTCCAATTTGATCTAAATCAAATCAATAATTAAACCAATAAACCCCCAAATCAAAAAGTTAGGGTGACAATCATCATGTTAACACATTTATATACATTTTATTTAATTAAAAATACATGTAAGTTAAAATTAATCATAAAATATACATAAAAATATTGAAAATAAGCTCTAACCTTATTACACTATTTATGAAACGAAACAAAAATACAAATCAGGAGGTTGATGTATTTTATGGTGACCCAAATATATAAGGTGAATAACCATCCTCTCACATAATTGATTTGCTATGACTACGTGCTTGCATGGATTCATCAAAGTTGCTTAATATTGTTACTAACTGTATATTGGAACTTAAATTGATATTTTTGAAGAAGGATAATCAAATATATTATAACCCATAAACTACCATAGAATAAGATATTAGAAATTGATGACAATCCTAACTAAGGTTGAGTATTAGAACCTAACCCCGATCTCATATCACCTCGTTGTTGTAATCATCTTAAAATATATATGTTGATTACCAACATCCATTGATTAGAAAATTATAATTTAAGATACCCCATCCATCTGTTACCAAATGCGACCTTCTTGACCAACATTCTACTATTTCTATCTTCGTTTAGATAACAATGTTGATAACTAAGGATTAAAAATGGATTAAGGTATGAAGAATATATTATTTCTCTATAGTCTCCTCCATCATTTCCACCTCCCATCTCTACTGCCATATTTACATTTTCATTTCCAATACAACTAAATAAATTTTCATGGTAATCAAAGAAAATATTTACACCTCATTTTTTCAATTGATATATGCATGAATTCATACAGTATTGGCTAATAAGAACTGTGTCCTTTTCAACCAACCTTAAAATAACGCAATGTATAGTGCACTATTCTTATTCTAATAAATTTTTTATTCAATAATTTCTATTTTACCATTTAACTTTCAGTAGTTGTCAATATATAAATCACTATTCTTACACAAAAATAAAAAGAAAATATATTTGGCACTTATCTTTTTTAACAAGTTTTAAAAAAAATCAAACATTTACAAATATATCAGGATATTTCAGATAATATCGAAAAATATCGGGAATATCGGGACATTTTATGGATATATCGAGTTACGTCCGGAAACTGTGGAGGATATAGGATATGCATACATGTCAGTGCCGGTCTCTCTAAGGTTTACATGATATCAGGTAATATCAGGTATGGTTTCGACATTTAAAACCTCACTTCAAATAGAGCTTATTTTATGATAATCAACTTCTTATATGAATTTAATATAATTTATAAAAAGCTAAGAATATATTATCCTGTTCGAATGCAAAAAATACATAGATCTTTTTTATGAAAAATAAACCAACTTTAGGAAAATATTTCTATAATTTCGTGGGAATTTTTTTTCAAAATCCATTCGACAAAGGTTTATGCATAGTTGGGGATGTACCCAACAAAGAATCGAATTTCGTAGTTTCAGCACATCCAGAAATATATTAAATATCAAATGTGTGTCGGATTTCAATTAGAAAATGTTAAAATTTATATATATTTGAATTGATATAGTAGAGCAATCGGTATGGCAAATTGGTGTCCAAAATAGGTAATGTAATACAGAACTATACCATATAATTCCGCTTTTTAAATGTTAGTAAACATTATTTTGTTACGTACACCTGTTCGATTATGGATGGTATAAAATTAATATAATGTTGATAATATCAGCGTGCCATAAATTTGCATGTTCAAAAGTTTGATCAAAATAGCTTATGGACGCCATCCTTAAAATTGTTGAAAAACAATGTTCAAAGATTAATTAGTGCTGAATCCTTGTTCTATTACAAGATGGTAGGAATACATGGTTGCATTTACCACAAAGTCACCACATGTTGTTACCTACGTGTTTGTGGGTCACGCATGAACTATCAAGAAGATACTCTGACATCAATGATTTTCGAAGTACATTTCTCGGCATATATTGTTATTAAATACGGGGTATTGCATGGCTTAGTCAGACCTGCTAATGAAGAATTAGATCCAAAAATATTTGTCTTATTTGTATATTTACAAATGAACCTAAAAAGGTACCTGGTTGTAAGAGCAAAGAACTAGCACGCCAATCAAATTGTATTCTCCATTTATTTTCAAATACTTACCAATGGAAAAACGTCAATGGATTACAGTTGTTTGATGTTTGATAGTGACAATTATTAACTGACAATAAGTACGGATGACTGAAGCCCTGTGAATATTTGCCACTTAAGGACAACACAAGGCAGGAAGTTGTTTGATAGTTCCCAGTTTGAATATTATATGTCTTAAGGCAGGTATCCACTTCTTTGTAGTTGACATTTTGAAAAAAGTTATTTTCAGTCAACTAAACGCTAGGAATATGTGACTTCATGTTGTCCACACCTGAGTGCCTTATATAGTTTGAGTGTAGCAGTAACACTCTTAATGTTATATTATACAACTAACAAAGGGGAAAATTATATTATTCCGTTTACCACATTACTTGTGCTGATTTAGGGATGGCCAAAATGGACATAATAACACGCGTATAAATGGAATTGTAGTCGCCTATTTATGGAAATCGTTTAGTATTCAGAAGGCTAAAAAGGTTATTTTACGAAGTATATACTCAAGTGCAGCTGAAGTAATGATTGCTTTCCCTCTACAATTCATTAATTGTAGGACAATCAAGCACATATGTTATTTCAGTGTTTTCTATTTTTTATTTTAAATAAAAAAATACTTAAAACCGTCTGACTAAATCATTTTAGTTTCAGTTTCATTCTGCGCAAATTTGACCTCCAACATATTGCATTCACGAAAACAACAAAATCTTGCAACTGTTGTAATTTCTTCCCTCTTCAGAACAAGTTCCTTAAACTTCATCTCGACTTTCTTTGAAGGTGTGTACTGCATCCTACTTCCAAATGTAATTATCTGCATGCATATTATGATTATTTTTAATTTTTCTACAATCCTTTTAAATATTTTTAGGTTACAGCACAAGGAATGTTCTAAATTTATTGTGATACTGCTATACTGACTTCATGTCTCCATCCAATTCATTTGTTCCTTCTTGTCCTTTGTGGTAGATTCTGTATGCCTATAAATGAAAGCTGGATACGTGTTGCTGACTTTAACAGCTTTCTTTTTGTAGTATAATATCTAGAAATATGAGCAACGAATCAGATATGGTAGATTCCTTCCTGCGATAGTTACTTATACAGAGTCGTTAGGTCTATTACACAATCTTATTCAGCATCTTACCTTAATGCAACGAGAATTGTTCAGGCAATCATGTTTCGGACATCTACTGAATCTACCCAAGATTCTCCTTTACAAGAATTTAATACACAGCATCATAATCAGGAGACTTGTTATGGATGAAGGATGGGGGGTTATGTTTTGCATCGACATCGACATCCACCATTTGCTTTTATCTACTGGATTTCTACTTAGTCACTGGATTAAAGGGTATACCTGATCCATACATGCGTGTTACCGATAAACGTCCTATGTTGGCATTCAAAGAAAGGGTATTTCCTACCGAACGTATTGTTACAGTGGACATTCTATATAAGAAACTCATATCAGGAAAGGTTGGAAAAGATGAGGACGTTGTCCGATTATCTCTATTGTGTTTTCTATACAGTTTTCTACTCGGATGTGATAGTGGAGAGTTAGTGGAAACAAAGTACTTGGAACTTGTAGATTCTTTTGAGGCATTTAACGCCTATGCATGGGGCACCGTATGTTATGATGCAACAAAGGCATCATTAATTAGGATTTGCAATCATCTTGCTATGCATGCTTCAGCAAGGCATGACACTAATACAAACTTGTGTTATGCTATTGGTGGATTTGCATTTGTCTTTCAGGTATTGTATCAAACAACCTAATGCATTGCATTCATAACTCAAACTTTTTTATTTTTTTTACCACTATCGTATAAGGATTTACTAAACTTGTCATCGTCAAATTATGTGACATTATCTTGTAGATTTTGGTGCTTGAGGTGATTCCTATTTTAGGAGTGAAGCTGGCTGATAATCTGAATGGCCAAATAATCCCAAGAATTCTTAAATGGGAGTGTACTAGACGCCCGGGGTTCAAGCAGATTGATAGCATCCGCAAGTATACAGATATTTGAAATAGTACAATCAAGTTTCGATCCACAAGGGCTAGACAAATTACCAAATTCCACTAATTAAAATTGCTAAGTAAATTGTTTTGATGAATTGTTAAGGCAACATAAAACTTAATAAATAAATAGTCATGGTAAAGATTAAAGTCAAATTAAAGTTCCTTTAAGGTAAAATTAATTCATGTTTGCCTTTCAATCACTAAATCAAGTCCTTTGATTCATTTTTCAAGATAATCAAATCTACAAAATTAAAACTTAGTTTTCTACGTTAAATCTTGCTCACAAATTACAGTCAAAATAAAGTAATCTATTTGAAGTTATTTAATTCTAAAGTTCCTCAATTAGTCCAATTAGAGATTTTGCAAGCATAAATGTCCACTTTTCAATTTCAATTCATGCTATAGATTATCAAACAAAGTAATCCTTAATCAAATGAAATTCAAAAAAGAACTATAATGATTTCTTCAAAAACATCCATGAACTAGAATTCAGAACTAAAATTATCATTCATCCTTACAAATCAGTAAATAGCATCCATGATAAAGTAAAATAACCCAACAACTCAAAAACGTAGTTCCAAAAAATTAAAAAGAGGAGGAAAAAGAAGAAAAGCTCTATAATTGGTGAAGAGGATCTCTCCTACTTGCTTCCTGAACGTTCAATTTCCTTCTTCTTCCTTTTTAAACTCATTTCTTCTTTCTTAGTTTTCCCCAAACCTTCTTCCAAAAACCGACCCCCTTCTTTAGAAGCCGCTCCATATTAAATATTAATATTTTCGGGTGCGATACACGGACTATATAGTGGTACACGGTCAGACCGTGTATCGCTATGGTAAACCTACTCGTTTCATGTCAAATTTAACGGACCGTGTACATGGACACGGTGTGACCGTGTACGGCTTTGGTTTTCTTCTTCTTGAACTCAACTCCACACTGACTGTGTCCTCGTACACTAATTTCCCATGTTTGCTTTTGTTTTACCTCCTATCTCCTGCTTGTTCGGGTTTTGAGTCCAATATTAGAAATTCCTGCAAGGAAAACCAATGAAACAGCAGTACCAACATTCGAGCTTGATTTAAATACTAAATAAAATGAAATTGTATTAAGTCACTTCAATTTAAGACGAAAATTGTGTAAAGAAATAACACTGATCAAAGATTGAAGACATGTTGAATTTCGTGGTGGTGAGTTCATTAACCTCCACTTTCGGTTTATGGCTTTAGTTAGGGGAATATCTAGTTTTCAGTCTTAATTTGTTCATGATCCACACCCATTATATTCAATATTAGTAATATGCACACCCATGAATAATGAGTGTAGTTTGAGACCATGGATCGTAATGTTATTAACATAAACATGCTATTTGAATGGCTGCTGCACTTAACATTTATAGGGCTTACATTTTTCTAAAAAATACAAGTGACTGTATATAGGAATCTGATCCCGACAGGTAGTGAGTTGGAAACGGACATGATACAAAAGTTACTTTGCCCCATTGATGAGCTGCTCAATCTGGATACAGAACAAAGCTTCACAAACAATTGTATTGCATCGCTTTCGATGGGTTTAAAGACACAGAGTAATGTTGAGGTGCATATATGTAAGGTATTGAAATTTCAATTGTTCACATAGTATTATTATTATTATTATTATATAAATAACACATAGTAGGATTTGATGATTATTGTTGAGATTTCAAGAATTTGCAACCTAGCCAAAGAGCAGTCAATAGGGATAACATATCTCGAAAAAAGTATTAGTACATTAGTGGGCGAGTTGATGGTGTTGTTCAACAATTTAGCAGTCACACCCCTAAATAAGCTATTCCAGTGTATGATTGATCGTGAGACACATATTTCATTTGTACATGAGATTATGACGAACATTTTAGAATTACTTTCTGACTCCATAATACGGGTATTATGAATTCAAGTACTTGTTATTCTTTGGATTCAATGGATAACATTGTATACTTTCATGTCACCTTATGAATGACATTTATTTGGATGCAGGCGGGTGTACAACACCAAAGACAGTAAAATTACATTACATTTTAGTTATAGATTGTATTATTATGCTGCTACTTATCTAAATACTTTGATATAAGATTCCTTCAAGAATGAGTTCATATCAACACATAGTGTACCAGAACAGTGTTGGGCCAACAACCATCCTCGCAATAGCATAAGTTGGAGGGATTAAACGAATATTAACTTTTTTTAACAGAAGACAATAATATATGTTTAGGGGGTTTGGCTTCGGACATTTAGCAGATTTACAACCCCAACATCTATACCCAAACTTGATCTAAACCATAATAAGTTGTACGATTGTGAATATAACAAGGATGCTCTTTGGTTCTCACCTAAAGATGGTTACGAGATCTACTTCTCTATAAATGACTTTTGTTTGATCACTAGACTGAAAAGTAACACAAATGAAACTATGATGACTGGAAAGAACCTGAGTCCAGCTACTTATAATAATAATCCCTTTATTAGAATTTGTTACTGTTGTTGTTTTATACATAAAATTTCATTCTGATAAATTGCACAACAATGAAGATTTTGTTAGACTTACATTGTTGGTTTTTTTTAATACTTGGTGTTATTTAGTTGCAAGATAAATGGAGTGGTGTCAATTGAACATCTTGAAATGACCGAATCCATATACAAATTCAACTCTCATTGCTAGGGACTAATTAACTTTCATGCAACATGGCATTTATTTCTAATTCCTTGTTGAAGGTGGCGGCGTCTTAAAATCAACAAGGAAACAGTAGATCTCATGTTTGCTATATTTTACGTGGATTTGTATTCACATTCCGGGTAATCAACTTTGAACCAACATCCACTATTATTTATCATTATTTAAATAAAATATTATCAAACCTTTTAAGCAACATGTTAAATGAATGTGCAATCGTTGTCAGAAATGTGTGGATCCTAGAGGCTATTCCAAAAATTGGTAAGTGTTAGTCGTCCGGAAGCATTTCCACGAATACTGAAATGACAATGTGTTAAGAGACTAAAAATGTCAAGGATTATAAAGTTATTAGATTCATCCGTATTAATATCTCACCAATGTATTCTGTTATAACTTTACTTTTATAATTAGTTATTTTCAATAGCATAATCGCAAGTGGAAACCTATTTATATTGACACATTAGACCATATGTAACATAAATTAAATATAGAAGAATATTAAAACTCAACTTCATCCTCTTTCTTTGGTATGGAATAATATTACTTTCATCTTATTTACATCCTCTATTACGTGTAGGGATGTCAATTTATGTTAGCGAATTAGGTTTAACTGAACTCGACACGACTCGATTATGTTAATATCTAACTCGACTCGACACGTTTAATAAATGAGTTGTAATTTTTTAACTCGACACGAATTCGTTTAATACGCATGTTAACGTGTCGACATGATTAATTTGGTTAAATAACTCAAAATTTGTAATCGTGCAACTCGATTATCCATTTAACCTGTTTATTTGTTGATTTATTGAACCTGTTTCTGCATTAACCCATTTAACTTATTTATGGGTTAACTTGTTTATATAATAACCTATTTAACATGTTTATCCATTAAAATGTTTAACTCATTCAATTAATACCTATACACCTTTACTTACAAATTTGATTAAAATTAATAAAAGTCAAGAACAATATATCAAATCAAAAAGAGCCACTGACTTCTAAGCTAAAAATAAAAGAACTGGGATTGAGACTATTAATATTAGAAAAACCATATCACACGAGAAATTGATGACGAGGATTATTGACAACGTTAACAATAGATACCAATCGAGAAGAGTTTCGTCTGAGGCAAATCATGAAGATACGGCAGCAAATGTGATGTTTGAGTAATAGTTGGTTGATGACGAGACAGGAGATAGAGGAGAGGAAGCTGTGCCGGGCAGTTGAAGGTGAGAAAGGAGGCAAAGAGACAGAATAACTTCTAATTTTCTAAAAAGTTAGGGTTTTGTTACATTGATAATATATATATTAAAATTTATTATTTAATCCTTTAAAATTATATAAATTTTATTTTGACCCCAATTATGCGGGTCGACACGTTAACCTATTAGTCAAACCAGACTCGACTCGTTTATAAATAAGTTAAAAGTATCGTGTTATAAATAGGTCAAGATCCATTTAGCTTAAACCCAACCCACTTATTTTTTACGGGTTTGTGTCAACCCATTGAATCATGACCCATTTTGAAACCCCTAATTACGTGGTTACTATGCTTTACTTTATTATTACGAAGTGAGTGAGAAGTTTAATATACTTATTGAAATGTTTACACGTTAAAAAAATAAACAAACACACACACATGTGTATATATATATATATATATATAATTAAGGGTTAATCCCAAAAAAAAACCCACATATGTTTGCTGAATTTCCCAAAAAACCACGCCACTTTCGTTTCCACTAATTTCCTACTTTTCTGTTAACTGCCGTCACAATTACTGTACTCTTTCCGTCAACTTGATTTTTTCCCTTTTGAAAGGGTAATTGTGTCTTTTTACAATTAATATTTATTTAAAAATAAAAATTTAAAAAATTATTTTTTTAAAGTTTCTTCCTCGATAAAAAAATAGAAAAGATATTAATTTTTTAAATAACTCTTATTTATTTATTTGCAAACTAATTAAAATAAAATAAAATAGAGGTGGAATCATCTCATCTTCATCTGCTTCCATTAGAAAACCCTAGCCGCCACCATATCTCCTCTGTCCAATGCCGCTGTCTAGCGCTACTGTCCAATTCTTCCATACCCACGACATTCAGCCTTCGACGACTACCGATGCCTTCGACGACTACCGATGCGTATATTCGACACCATTCTTCTTTTTCCTCTAAATTCACAAATTAAATATTCTGTTTCTCCTCACTCCTAACAACTGTCCTGCTCCTCTTCATAAAAGTTGTTCAATCACATTTCAATTGAATAAATCAAAATCTTTTTTTTTTCGTTTTCAAGAAGAGTGTCAATAACTTATTCTCCAAAAATGATTAGTAGTAATAGAAGATGAAAGAGTTGTGATGAAGAAGAGAAGACTAATGTTGTTTATCATCACTATCATCATCAACAATCTTTTATCTCTAACTCCTGAGAATGTTTTCTTTGACAAGAAGTAGAGAAAACTTTTGAAAATTCAACAAAAAGAATTTCTAATAAATAAATTGTAATTTCAATATACTTCTCTTTCTCTTTGTTCCTTTCAATAAACTTGAAATGAATTTCTTCATCATCCTCATGTTTGTTCATCTTGTTTGCTCTTGATTTTCTATTTTGGGTGTCATGGATTCTCTTCCTCCAAAGTTGATTTATTTTTGTGGGTTTTGATTTTCTTTTCTTAATTTGATGTGGATTCTCTGGTTGTAAAATTAATTTTTTTTAGTGGGTTTTGATTTTTTTTTATTATTTTTCTTTCTAGGTGTGTGCTTGTAAATTTAATCTGTTCTTGTAGGTTTTGATGAAGATGATGTTAGGTCGCACTAGTTTGGTTGTGATTTAATCAGATTTTTGTGATGTGAAATTATTTTTGACTTTTAGTTTGATTTGTTTTGTTGGATTTGATGTGATCATCACCAGTTCTTCAGCATCTTCTCACTTCATTTCAATTTTAAAAATTTTGTAATTAAAAGAATAATTAAAACAGTATAAAGACAATATTGCCATTCTGATTTAAACATTTGACAGAAGTGAACAGGAATAATAACAGTGGTTAACAGAAAAGTGAGAAATTAGTGAAAATTAAAATTGACGTGGTTTTTTGGGAAATTCTGCAAACATATGTGGGTTTTTTGGGATTAACCCTATAATTAAATATATAAGAATACATGGTAGTTAGGTTTCACTCAATCTAAAGAGACTAAGGGTTTCTGAGTCACAGACATTATACATAATGTGTAGATTGTATTATAAGCATACCAAAAACCAACTATTAATTACTTATTTGTAAATTTTCATGCAGTAATGTGACATGAATCTAAGTATTCATGCAGACATTCGTGTATAGTCGCCTGCAACCACCATGATTGAGAGTACTCACTATATTGTTGATTTGCTGGATAACAAATCACATTCAATGATAAAAAAATCAAGAAAACCATAAACTATGTGATACGAGTGTAGTGGGGGACTAAGTATCTTGTCAAAAACATGCGCAATGGACGTAAATAGATAGTCGATACAAGGTGAATGAAACCAATATTACAATTTGTTTGCCATAACTTTTCATCAGAATTAAATTATTAAAAGTATGCATTTTGGAATAACATTCGCGTGTCACCAGCAATATCTTTACTTGTACATCTTATTTCAATATGTTTGTCTGTGGTTAGAATTGCGACACCATCTTGATGGTAAATGCAGCAAAAATTGCAAGTTTAGAAAAACGATGTAATAAACTTAGTGAAATGCTAGTTCTTTTAAACACCATGGAAATCGCACCAATTCATCACCTTTTAATTAACACGGAGGAATAAGATAATCAATTGAAGTTGCTTAGAAAAGTGATGAAAATTCAAGAAAAATTAATACAACAAATACATGTATAACTCGACTTTTAGTATACTATGATAGTTACAAAATATGATATAAGGTATACCTGTTGTATTTTCATATTTTATTTAACATGAATTTAGACTGTTCTACCTTATCGATTAATGTACTTCACATATAATGTTTAAGGCTTGTGTTGACACAACAAGCTATTTTAAGATGGTGAAAATACCCGATACATTAAACAAAAGCCCTCAAAATGTAGATGAAACTTATGGAAGATGGACGGTAGATAGTTCCATGTTTCCATGTACTCCACTGAGGGAACATAAAGTACTACATCCTAACATATGTAACATTGGAACTCGGGATACTAAATCTGATAGTTGCTCTAGACCGAGAAAACGAATAACCTTCATAGGAAAAGTTACTCTGAATCACGGGGGAATTGAGTTATTTGAATAGTGGTTAAATGCAGAACCATACATTTTTTATATGTAAGAACTTTCTTATTAAGTTAAGTTTACTTTCAAAGTAGATACAATAATGAGTTCTAAATGAATAATACTCCCTCCGTCCCACAAAATCTTGCAACGTAGGGTTAAGGGATAATTTTTCTTTCCTTTGTAGGTTTGGATGGGAAATAGAATGTAAAAGGCATAATGATCATGGAAGCCCCTAAACTTGACTAACTTTTTCAATTTGACCCTCAAACTATACAAGGTTTCAATTTAGCCCATCAATTATCCAATATCGGGTTAATTTAGCCCTTTTCACCTATGTGGCAGATAATGTGGCAGGTGATTCAGAGTCAAATATATACAACAATCTTGCCACATCATCTGTCACATAGGTGAAAAGGGACAAATTGACTCCATATGGGATAATTGAGGCTATGATGAAATCTCGCATAGTTGGAGGATCAAATTGAAAATGTTTGCCAAGTTCAAGGGATTTGGTGATCATTATGCCAATGTAAAAAGTAGGTGGATAGTTTATAGGAGATAGAGTGTAAAAAGTAGGTTTGGATTTTTAAATGGGGTAGGTAAGTTTAGGTTTGGATAAAATATTATGTTTGAGTAGGGTAAAAATAATGTTGCAACTAAAATGGGACATCTAAAAATGGAATGTGTTGCAACATTAGTGGGACGGAGGGATTAATAGTCTTCTATAAAGTAAACTTTAGCAATACACAAATGCTTTTGGTAAATTTGCATATAATTGTGACAAGTTGGTTAAAACATAATGCATATGCAAAAGTATGGGCTGGATGCAGTTACTAAATCATTTAATATTATGAAATTATATTTCTTAAAGTATACTGCACGTGATTATGTTTTTCAAGGACATATTACTATCTTAGAGAATGTTATAGAAAGTGACATGGTATAATTGTAAATTTTAAAAAATATAAATATGTGTATATATAAATTTATGTATATATTAAGAAAGATTATTTACTAATAATTAATATAAGATTCTGACAATTTTTTTAGCTATCACAAATTGTAAGAAAATGGTTTTTTTTTTTTTAATCAAGAATACTACTATTTAATTGTGATGGTTATCACGATATTATTAATATATGATATTATTTGTGTATTACTTTTTACCAGTGTTTGAAAACTCGGAAATCGGAATCGGGGCGGCAACCCTCCAAAACGCCTAGATGGTTGAGGCGGGGTTTAGGCGGGGCCTAGGCAGTCAAGGCGTTATTGATAAAAAAAAATGAAAAGTCACCGATTAATTAAATATAAATTAGATAATTATTTATTATACTTGTTAAAGAATATATATATATATACTAATATTTTATTTCATACAACCCAATTGAATATCTTAAGAATCAATTCAAATCTCACATTTGAAAACTAATGAAAATAACATATTAAATTAAATCACAACTCACATGCAAAAGTAAACTTGTCAAGTTGCTTTCAATTTGCATAAAACCAAAGCACAACACAATCCAATATGTCAAAAATCAATTCACATGTCCATTTCTAATTAGCAAAATTCACTTACAAAAAACTACAATGACACATTTATCAATAATTTTAACTTTATATAATAATATTACATACTCATCATAAATGACGCATAATAAAGTAGCATCACAGAATTGAGATTCGAGTTACTTACCTTGAAGACTAGCAGCACTAGTAAGAGAAAAGGCTCATCGTCACTGTCACCAACAAGTAGTAAAAAAATAATAATAAAAAAAATAATTAAAAAAACCACCTAAATGGATTTGTGATTTAGGATTTTATTATTTTAATTAACTTTTTAATAATTGATATCCCAAAAAGACGTCGTTTTGATGTAGATGACGAAAGCGATTTGATCCGATTAGTCCGGTTTGGGCCGCAATAAGCGCCTAGGTGGCCCATTAAGATAACTATGGCGGATAAATCGAATTAAACGCCCGACTACCCTAAATTCACTTCAGTTAGCCATTAAAACGCCTAGGCGACCGCCTAGCCGGTCTAAGCGACCGAGTTTTCAAACACTGCTTTTTACATCAGGCGTGCTACAAAAACAATTTGAATGAAAGACTAGTTTCTAAGATTTATACAACCAATTCATAGTTGTCAAATGACGTGAGACACCTTTACACTTTTGTTTACCATGCATAAAATCTATTATAAAATTGGGTGTTAGCCCAAAGCTTTTATGATTTAATTTACAAATATTACTGTGTAAAACAACACATTGACATTGTATATTGTGGCAGAGGACTAGAGCAATTCAACATGATATCAACGAAGCCGATTCTGTGATGATTGCCGACTTATGATTTCAGGTTATACAACAATATTTTCGATTGGTTATTTAATGTGTTAACAAATTAGTCATTTTCATATAAATATTTTTTTCTAATGATGTGTATGGATCGTTCCTTCCAGAAAAATCTGTGGTTAAGGTTTGAAAGGTTTAAGCGAGGTGAAAAAATTTAGTTTAAGCATTAACGCTTGCTTTCAGTACAAACAAGGACATATATATATATATGATAAGATACCTTGGTGTAGTGTGAATAAGATAACATTATTCAGAAGGCCTTTCTAATTAAATTTCATTAAAGTGATCTCATTCTTTATTTGGGACCACCTACAAAGCATAAATATATTGAATCGTGGTACGCCGTTACGATCCGAATGGCGCTGGATGCATAAAGTATGTAACTAGTATTGATATATTGTACATTAGCGCCATAATGGAATTGAGTCCTAATATAATGGTCAGAAAATGAAAAAAAAAAAAAAAAAAAATCCTATAACACAGAGATTTTGAATTACAAATACACAATAGCATATTTCACCATATGCTAACCCGAGTCATCCCAATTCACATGAACATTTCCCATATTTCACCATTTTCTCCATAGAAGTGACCGAAAATGAGGGGCAATATCGTAAGTGAATAATTTCCAACGGATACACAAGGAAACCGCCTTAAATCAAACTAGTTATTTATAAATATGCCGCCATCATCTCCACTTCTCCAAGAATCAGCTGTTACATCTCAACATCATCAATCTTCAATTTCTCAATCAGAATTCAATTTTCTCTCCTCTGCTTCTCTGTTTTCGTTGTTTTGTTTCCTTGTGGTTTCTTTCTGGTGTTGTTTTGCAGGCTTTGTTTTCATCCCCTGTTTCTCGCAGGATCTCCGATAATTCTTTTCTTGTTTTGTTTTCTTTTGCTTATTGAATTCTCTATCTCTATCACTCGCTGTCATTCTTTGATTTCAGGTTATGGATCCGTCTACAAGCTCTCGGCAGGAATGGGTGTCTCAAAGGAATCGATCTCGCGACAATGTAAGTTCTAATTTTTCAGTTATGTTCGTCTTTGATTTTAGGGTTTTGATTTTTTTTTTTCTCGGTTGCGTTCTCATTTCTGTTATTCAATTTTGAACTGTTGTTAATGTAGCGATTCCTAGGGTTTTAGTGTTGGATATCTGTCAACCTTTGGTTTTGTAATGAACAGTTTGACAGGTTCATACCAAATAGGTCGGCCATGGATTTCGATTTTGCGGATTACATGCTGACACAAGGAAACAGGAGAGGCAGAGAGAATTCCGGTGTTGCCTGCTCACCGTCGCAAGTCGCTTACCGTAAATTACTGGCTGAGGCTCTCAACATGAATCGCTATCGGATTCTGGCTTTCAACGATAAACCGCCTCTGGTGGTTGATCCATACCCGACGGATTTGTTTTCAGCGCCTGCTCATCGCTCTAAACCTGTCAAGCCCACTAGACATATTGCTCAGGTATGTTATGAGAAAATTTCAAGTTAAAACATGATTTTTAGGAATGTTGTAGTTTAAGAATGATAATTTTGTTAATTTTCTGTAATGGGGGTTGACACAAACATCTGTTGTTATTAATCGTTTGTTTTCTGGCTTTTTGCAGACTCCTGAGAGGATACTAGACGCCCCTGATATTCAAGACAACTTTTACATGAATTTGCTTGATTGGAGTAAAACCAATGTGGTCACAATAGCTCTTGGTAACTCTGTGTATTTGTGGAATGCTAAAAATGGTTCTACTTCAGAACTTGTCTCCTTTGATGATGAAGATGGCCCTGTTACAAGTGTTAGTTGGGCTCCTGATGGACGACATTTAGCTATTGGTTTGAATAGTTCCCGAGTCCAGATATGGGATTCTGCTGCCACTGAAAAGGTTTGTTATTCTTCTTTCTGTTTTCATGTCCAATTGAATTCTTAGTATTTCTGTAGTTATATAGTTATGTTTCATTGATTCATTCTATATTTGTCTCCTTATCAGTTGAGAACATTGAGTGGGACTCGCGGAACAAGAATCGGTGCACTGGCTTGGAACGGGAATATACTAAGCATTGGCGACGAGGGTGGCAAATTAACCAATAATGATGTAAGAGTGAGAGACCATGTTGTGCAAATCTACAGAGGACATCAACTAGAAGTTTGTGGACTCAAATGGTCTCAATCAGGTCGGCATTTAGCAAGTGGAGGAAACGATAATCGCGTGTTTATATGGGATAGATCAATGTCCTCATCTTCAAGTTCAGCAACCCAGTGGCTTCATAGATTAGATTGTCATAATGCTGCAGTAAGAGCCCTTGCTTGGTGTCCATTTCAGAGCAATCTGTTGGCTTCTGGTGGAGGTCAGGCAGACCAATGCATCAAATTCTGGAACACAATAACAGGCGCTTGCTTGAATTCTGTGGATACAGGATCTCAGGTTTGTGCTCTTTTGTGGAGCAAACATGAGCGGGAACTGCTTAGCTCTCATGGATATCCGAAAAATCAGCTCACTCTTTGGAAGTACCCATCTATGCTGACAATGGCAGAGCTCATGGGCCATAATTCAAGAGCTTTGTACATGGCTCAGGTATGTTTAACTTGTTTTTATACATTTACGTGATATTCTTCTTGTATTTAAGGATAATATTGCTGTTTTCAGAGTCCAGATAGATGCACAGTAGCATCTGCAGCTGCAGATGAGAGACTTCATTTTTGGAAGGCGTTTGGGACCCATGAACATATCTCTAGAAAAGCTACCAAACCTGTGGAACCTTTTGCTCATGTGTGTCGCATTAGATAGACAGATTCCAGCAAGAGTAGCAATTGTATTTTTCTTTTCATGATTTTGGTTATTAATAGTGATATAGAAGTTAAACATGTACACTAACATAACAAAGCAACTATAATCAACATTGCATAATTTATTCATATAAATGTCAAAACCAGTAATCAGAGCTCATCCTCCATCCTCACATACTCTCCAATATCCGCCTGATGCAAAACAACGATCCCATTAGGATCAAGCTTCCGGCAATCCTGAGTGCTTTTGGCGGCGACACCAAATCCTAATGGAACATCGGACATGGAAAACACGACAACACCATCACCGGGGGCAATGCTATCAGTAATCCTCCCCAATCCACCTTTCAAAACATGGTTTCCATATGTAAAGGACTTCTCAGAGGTGGGTTTGAGCCACACTTTGTGTCTCGCGTTGGCAGATAGGAGATTCAGTGCGTGGATTGTGAGGTGGAACTTGCTGCTGTGAGTGAACTTGCCGATGCAGACCCCGAGAGAGACGAGATTTGGCCTGGCAATGTTTGTGGCGCGCTTCACGAGTGACTCGCTCACGTAGTAGACCCTGTTCTTGTGGAGACGGAAGCAGTAGCGTCCCGGTTTCTGATCGGGACCGGACCTTCGTATGATGGATTCTCGACTATGTTTTTCAGATTGTTGCCTGTAAATTTGAAGAGCTTCTCGAACACCGCCGTTGTCTCAGCTTCGTCGAGTGGCCGCATGTTTACTCCTTTTTGGGATGCTCTGCCTGTGCGGTCGATGGATTAGGGTTTTGCTGAGCAACGAATTTGGGCGAGGTTCTTTGCAGATGCTGTAAATTTGGCAAAATCTTCGAAACAATTTTAAGAAAGAATTAATAGTGATAAAATAATTTGAAAAAAATTGAATTATACTATTTAAAAATTAAAAATTACAGTTTCTTCTTTAATATTATCATCTTTAAAAGTGATTAGGAATTATTTATTTATTTATTTATTTAGTATGGCTTAGAGCATCTCCAGTGGAATGTGAGTTTATTGGTTTGCACGTCCACGTGGACATTCTGGAGTTTTTATTTAAAAAATTCACTTCAATGACAATGTCAATTTACAATGTGCTGGTGACGTGGCAGGAAAAATAATAGAGAGTGTGGAGTAGAGCTTCTATTTTCCACGTCCTAGTTGACGGTGTCAATCAGCAATTTTAATATTTTAAAATTGTAATTACCATATTTTTATTTAAATTATAAATTAAAAAGGAAATAGAAGATTAATTCTAATGGATTATAAATTAGGGAAATCCGAATAGACAATAACCACTATGGGCGATTTTTAATTTCTTTTCTCCAGAAATATTATTTTTGACACATCATTATCTACACCCTCTATTTACCAAGCCACGACTACCTCCATCCACTGAACCATGGGAGATGCTCTTAGAATGGGATGTGAATTTGTAATTTCTTCACGGCCACGTCAGCAATATTTTAAAAAAATAGACCTTCATTGGTACCGTCTACCACTCTTCCTTTTTAATTTTAATAGAAATTTAATTAAAATTAAACTGTTTTATTATAATAAAAGGAATTTGAAACACATTAAAAATCTAAAAAGCTAAGTCAGCATGTCTATTTGACCGTCTAAAATAGAAGTTCTGATAGCATTTCTAATGGAATGTGGGCGTTAAATGATGTGACCGTGTAAAATAGAAGTCGTGAATGCTGATGTTGTAAAATTTTTATTGATAGACAGTGTAGTTTAGAAATAGTCATACAGTGGTCATTGTCTATCACTCTTCCATTTTAATTTTTAATAGAAATTTAATTAAAATTAAACTCTTTTATTATAAAAAAAAGAATTTGAAACACATTAAAAATCTAATTAAATAATACAAAAAAGCTGAGTCAGCATGTCTATTTGACCGTCTAAAATAGAATGTCTGATGGACAATGTCTATTTTAAAATTTGACACATCAACTACACATTCGAAATAGACGGTACATTGGAGCTTTACTTTTTAAAATATTATACACGTTGCTAACGTGGTCGTGGAGAAATTGTGAATAGCCATATCATTGGAGATGCTCTAATAGACGATGTCTATTTTAAAATTTGTCACGTCAACTGGACATTCAAAATAGACGGTACCATTGGAGCTCTTGTCCACGTTGCTGATGTGACCGTGGAAAAATTGCAAATAGACATTCTACTTGAAATGCTCTTACCAGATTTGATCTTATTGTTCACATAAAGTCGTGGAAAAAAATAAAATAATTTGTATATTATTAGTTTTTTTAAAATTATGGATAATATAATAGTTTTTAGGATATTACCAAAGAAATTTATTACTTAAAATATAAAATATAAAATATATAGAAATTAATTACAATGTAAAAAATTCAAATTATATTAAAAATCAATTTGTATATTATTAGTTTTTTAAAATTATGAATAATATAATAGGATAGATTTTAATTTTATATATACATTGAAAATTATGACTATAAAAATTAAATATATTTTAAAAATAGTTTTTAAAATATTTATAATTAATACTTTATTTTTATAATTTTAAAAATTAATACAAATCAATTATTTAAAATTTAATAGTTAAACAATAATTTAACATATTTATCCTAACTAATATATATATATATATATATATATATTTACTTCAATTTACTAAAAGAATAGTATATTATAAAAATATTATTTAATATGAGATTCATAGTTTTAAAAAAATTGCAAACCAGATTTTTGTTTTTTAATATTATATTTTATTTTATTGAAAGTAATTGATAAATAAATAAATAAATAATTATCCAAACGAGAAGCAGACCCTGACCCGACTTATAATCTGCGGTACGGAGGCTATATCAGAAAAACGTAAAAACATCGTAGTCTGAGAACCAGAAAAATAAATTAGTGATCGTAGTTAGGGAAACGAAGCTTTCTGTTGCGGGGAAAACCCTAGCTTGAATTGGATCGGTAATTGGACCTCAAACAAATGGCCGATAAGGTGTCCGATGATGATCGGAGTAGCGAGGAGACTAGCGACTACACATCGGAGGACGAAGGGACGGAGGACTACAGGCGTGGCGGTTATCACGCTGTCAGAATCGGTGATGCATTCAAGAACGGCCGTTACGTCGTCCTATCCAAGCTCGGTTGGGGTCATTTCTCTACCGTCTGGCTCGCCTGGGACACTCTTCACTCAGTACTTCCCTCTCTCCTTCTCTCTGGTTTCTCGTCTTGTTGTTGAATGTGGTTTTAGTTTCAAGTCAAAGCAGCTACTGAATTTTCATTGCTTGTGTTATTCTTAGATGTGTTTCTAGTATTTTGTTTGCTAAGAGGATAGAGAGAATTGCAACTTCTTGTTGTTTTTCAGCTAGTATGTATTTGCAATTCGATGATGTGGTGGAAAAATGAGACTTTGGTAGAATATCTACTTTACTTTTTCACGTGCCGTGTTAGTGGTGAATTGATTCTTATATGGTTGTTTTCTTTTTTCTTTTATTCCGGAATACTACAGCGATATGTGGCTCTTAAGGTACAAAAGAGTGCTCAGCATTACACTGAGGCAGCTATGGATGAGATAACAATCTTGCAACAGATTGCAGATGGAGACCCAGATGATAAAAAATGTGTTGTGAAGCTTTTAGATCATTTTAAGCATTCGGGTCCGAATGGACAGCATGTATGTATGGTGTTTGAGTATTTAGGGGATAATCTTTTGACACTTATCAAGTACAGTGATTACCGTGGTGTCCCGATTCATATGGTTAAAGAGATCTGTATCCGTATTTTGGTGGGTTTGGATTACTTGCATAGACAACTCTCCATTATTCATACTGATTTAAAGCCAGAGAATATTTTATTATTGTCAATGATAGATCCGTGTAAAGATCCTAGGAAATCTGGTACTCCTCTTATTCTTCCCAACAGTAAGGATAAGACTATTTTAGAGTCAGGGATTAGCAAGTCAAATGGAGATTTGACTAGGAATCAGAAGAAAAAGATTCGAAGAAAGGCTAAGCGAGCAGCTCAGGAGTGTGTTGAGAAGGATGTTTCTTTAGAAGCTGATGCAGATTCTGAAACATCTGTTGTGGCGGAGTCATCTCCGAAAGCAAAATTAAACACGTGTTCTTCTGGAGATCAGCCCAGTAGTTCTATCACTACAAGGTCATCAGATGCTGACGACGCAACAAAGGCTGGCAGGTTGAGCAAACAGGGGAAGAGAGGAAGCCGCTCCACAAGGCAGAAACTACTGGCATCAGTGGACTTGAAGTGCAAATTGGTAGACTTTGGGAATGCTTGCTGGACTTATAAACAGTTTACAAATGATATACAAACAAGACAGTATAGGTGTCCTGAAGTGATCTTGGGTTCTAAATATTCTACATCAGCGGATCTCTGGTCCTTTGCTTGCATTTGTTTTGAGCTTGCGACTGGTGATGTCCTCTTCGATCCTCACAGTGGTGATAACTTTGACAGGGATGAGGTATGAAATCCTTTTAAAGCTAGCATTATCAATTGTCCAGACATGTCACATGGTATACCTTTAGTGATTGAAAATTTTCATTCCACTAGTTTTATCTTTGGAGCAAATGTAGACGGGGCAAGTTATAAAGTTTTTCTTATGTTTGTTTGATGTCCGAGGTGAATAGTAAATGCTAGGGAAGAGGGGAAGAATAACTTATGTTTGTTGAGGAGATCATGGAAGGGCCTCATGAAATGTTTATTCTAGTTGCTTGTTCTATATTCTTCTTGTTCTACTATACTTACAACCAAATAGGATTATTCTTGGTCTTCAATTCTCTTCATTAACCAACCGCATGATGAGAAATAAACAGTTATTATTGGCAAAACTATTAGATATTTCCATCAATGATACTGGTTTATCTCAATGTTCATTGGCGTAAGGCACAATGTGTGGTTAATCATTACACATTGAGTTGGTACTTGCTCCTTTCCAGCCCCAAAGGATATCTTTCCCTCTTTCAATGGGCGGCTGTTTAGTCTTGATGGCAGCACTTCTTTGTAAGTTTGGAAAGGACTAAGTATACCAAAACAACCTATTATGATGTGATCTTTGTAGAAATAAGGAAGTTAATATTGTTAATTTTTATTTTCTTGTATGTGCTGGACAACTTTTTATTTACATTAGAGGAATTTCTTATTTACCTTATGCTCTATACATGACTTTGTTGCTAAGGGTGTGCTTGGATTGGTGGTAAGGAATGGAATGGAATGGAAAATAGTATATATTTCCTTTATTTGGATATTTTTACTTTGTTCCTAGAGTGTGTTTGGATCCGCGGTAAGTGCTTTGTGAGTGGATGAATGTATTAATTCTGAAGAACATGGAATTCTGAAAAGTTCTGTGTTTTAGGTTCGACCACTAGGTTAGGTATTTATGTAAAGCTGCTGAAAAATGTTTTTCTTTTCGAATGCTTCCAACTTGATTGACCAATCTCACCTTTTTCTCAATCTATTAAGGATCACTTAGCATTGATGATGGAGCTTCTTGGAATGATGCCCCGCAAGGTGAGAAAGTTATTTATTTTAATGTTTAAGAAATTCCTCTCGAGAAACTTGTGCTCACTTTGGACTGTGCTGGCAATTATTGCCAGATTGCTTTAGGTGGTCGCTACTCTCGTGACTTCTTTAATAGATATGGTGATCTAAGACACATCCGTCGATTGCGATTCTGGCCCTTAAATAAGGTTCTGATGGAGAAATATGAATTCAGTGAGAAAGATGCTACAGATATGACTGATTTCCTGGTTCCCATCCTTGACTTTGTCCCTGAAAAGCGACCTACTGCAGCCCAATGCCTTCTTCATCCATGGATCAATTCAGGCCCCTGTCGCCTGGAGCCATCTCTACCTTCGACTCAAAATCAAGCAGCAGACAATCTCAAGTCTGAGAAAGAGAAAGATGATAGAGAGGCCATCGAAGTTGGAATGGGTAATATAGCCATCAGTGAAGACTGTAAATCAGTCAAAGATGTCCAGTCCAGTAGTAAACCAACAAAAGCAGTCTCCAGTACTACCTTCAAGTAGGACTCCGGCAGCACAGATACCTTAACCGGGCATTATTTCTGGTGAGCCAGTTGATCAAGTTTGGCAGGACTAGTATGGACAACATCAAAGGAGAATTTTGTATGCTGCACAACTAGAGGATGGTGCAGTTGCAGCCTCAGATATCTCGTTCATAAATATATATTGTTTACTCTCTTTAAGTGTTGTTCATAAATATATATTGTTTACTCTCTTTAAGTGTTGTGATTATTGTACTGCACCATTCATTACATGGTCTGTATTCCCCGTGTTATATATTAATTGTAAGATATTAAATTCATTTTCGTTTACCTGTTGCAATTCACAGTTACTCTTGAATATAGTAGAGGGGTGGGTTGTATTATACATATCCTTGGTTTCTCAAGATGCTGTAAGATGAAACTGCGTCTACATAGGAAGCCACTATGTTTAGTAATTATTGTTATTAGCTTTGTCATCTTATAAGCAGCCAAATACAACTCTAGTACAAAGAAATGGAACTAATAGAAAACACAATTCAATTGTAATTGATCATGTATACCACAACAGTCTATTGAAATCATTCTTTAGCATGTGAAACAGGAGAGACCATTAACCTTCAACAATTTTCACGGGAGTCCTGCGGAAGTAAACAATGAAGATTTAAGTACTCCTTCTGTGACTGCAGAAAGTAAAGTTAGTCTTACCCAAATGGACTTTGTTTGATTGACAACAGCTCCACATCCAACTGCATATTCACATCACACCAGAAGCTCTAAAACTACCATGAAAAAGGGCATGAAAACCAGACTGAAGTCATGTATACACAAGTTACCTCTATTGTCGCGTTCGGAGGGATTTCCTGAACTCCTTTCTTTCCATATGCCAGCTCTGGAGGGACAATTAGCAGCCGCTGTAATGTAAATAACAGATCAAACATCTGACATCAAGTTTACTACATTGATGAAGTTTTGAGACTTGAAAGATTGAAATAAAATTGCACCTGTCCTCCTACACGCATGCCTTCAACTCCAAGATCTAATCCTTTCAAGACATTTCCCCTTTCAGATTGTCCTACATCAAACCCATAAGGCTGCACAAGGGCAATCATATGACACACCAAGATTCACATATATGATATCAGTATTGCAGTACTATTCTTAACCATACCGTGCCACCCCCAACGCCCATTCCCTGTCTACTGGTCATGAACGTTATACCCCTCCATTTGGCTACATAGTGAACCTAAAACATAAGATCAACAGGATTTCATATTAAAGAGCAAGATACATTACATGTTGAGAACAGATACTATAATCATAATAGAAATATAACCGATTCACAGCCCTACTGCAACACGCGATCCCTTCACAGCCTTTTGTCCACTCCCAACCTTCAAGTCATAGTACCTAAAGAAAATCACCATCAGAATTCAACTAAGCTTTAACGACTACGGATGCAAATAATCATAGATAGGTTAAATAATATACTAACTTCAAGCCATTGGGGAGGGTTGTGTATTCACTCTCAGGTATTTTGGCTCCTCTAAGCTACAATACCAGAAGAAGGGGTAAATGTAAATGAATCCATCAATTATAAAATTAAAAGTAGCAGCAAGACAGAAACTTACAGCTCTTCTACTAGTGCTGACAGCCTCAGCTACATCAGAGCAAACAATGGTAGCACCTGAGACTCAATATAAGAAATTAGGTGTTGTGTGTAGCAATATCCAATTTGGTGACAAAGAAAAGAGAGAGATAAAAACCAGCAGTTAGGAGAGAAGCAATGAGAGCCCTCTTTCCTTGGTGCTGTGAAGGAAGTGATGTTGAGGATGATAATGTACAGTGACAAAGCCATCTGTTGGATGATCTCTTCTTCCCTGAAAGGTATTAGTGAGACACAAAACTGAATGTGTGTATGTATCTATTGAAGATAGAGAAGTTACTTGTGATGGGAATTGAAACAAGAGGGTTAAAGAGGAGATTTGAGTTGTGTTGAAGATGAACTTGATTGCAAGGGAAGACACTGGGTTCCATTGAATTCGGTCGGTTTCAAGTGGCATGTGTTCCAGCACAACATGAGATTTTAAGTAAAGGATAACAATTCAATGTCATCCACATATAAGATACTGTCAAATCACCTTTTTTGAGTTTTTATTTTTATTTTTTGATATTTTAAGAACCATGTGATGCTTGTACTTTACAAATATCAAAGTTATACTGTCAAATTCATCATCCCCAAAGTCCATCTGCAACAATATTTAAGCATGGATTAAGCCAATCCACCACTAATTTGATTGTTCATATTCAATCAAATGAAGATTACTAAGCACTAGAACATGACTTCCTAGCTTGAATGACATTAACATGTTCATCATCATCAGAAGCAGAATGCTTCCCAAAGCACTTATTAATTTCATGTTTTTCTTTCTCACTTCCATCCACCCATCTCTTCAACTTCTTAAGCAACTTTTGCCTCTTTGAACAACCGCCATGACTGCTTCCATGATTTTCCACATCCAAATGGTTCTCTTCAAATCCAACTGATTCAAAAATGCTTCTCTTCTCTTCATTTTCCTCTGCTTCATTCCTCTTCAATTCATGCTTCAAACATGCATTACTCCATCTTAAGTTTATCAGTTCCTGCACTTCTGTTGCGCGCTCCTTCTCCAGCTTTTCGTATTCAATCACAAGCTTCTTGTAGTCTTCTACTGTCAATCCTTCATCTTCAACCTGCATTTGTTAAATCCTCATAAACCAATAAACAAATAATACAAACAAAAACTACTCTTCCTATGCATACCTCTACTGTTTCTAACTTGTTATCACTCTTTTGCTCTATAACAGCCTGCAAATTTCTCACTTCATCTTCCAATTCCTTGATTGCATTAGACTGTCTTTCAATTGTCTCATTGCTTCTAACCAATTCTGCTTCTCTAGCTCCAAGCTTCAAGCTTTTATCCCTTATTATTAGTGTCTGCTGTTTTGTTTTCTTCAAAAGCTTCTTTACTTTCCTTGCAAGCAATCCGTTTTCCGATTTGCAAAGCTGAAGCTGCTCCAACATTTTGAGATACTCAACCGCCAGAGCGTTAAGCATCTTGTTCTCCGTTTCAATGGAAGAAATCTCTCTATTCAACACTTCTACATAAGCAGTCTCCAGCAACAACATGTTCTTCAGCTCTTTAAGAACAAATTCCTGCTCTTTCAGACCATGATAGCGAGCAAACTCAGTCCTTATCTCCATTTCTTTATTTCTAAGCTCTTCAACTTGTCCTCTTAATTCCGAAATCTCTTGCTCATATTCAACATTTTCTGAAACGGATTCCATCTGTGTCTCATCTTCTCTCAACTCCTCAGAAGATTCAATTGCATTTGAATGTTGAGTTTTCACAGACAAAATCCTTGCACAGATGAAACCAGCCACGGATATAGCCAAAGGAATACCAGCTTTTACAAGCAATGGTTTCATGGCTTGTAGTTTCGATGTTGAACCATCCATTTTGGTGATGTTGATGATGATCAAAATGAGAGTGTTTAGATGGGGTTTTTAATAAGGTGTGTATGATTATGATGATGATGAAGAGATTCTTTACCTTTGTAAATTCATTAGTTTTAGTTTTAGTTTTCTTGGCTTATAGGGTATAGTGTTCTGTTGCTTTTTGACTACGCTAAAGCCACTATCATTTAAGAGAAGTATACTCTCCTTTGGAATCTTATTATGCTTCTTTTGATTTGTTAACTTCTGCGACCCTTCATGTCCAAATAGTTTAGTGTTCGATCAGCTTCACTTTTCAAGAATGGCATGTTTTTCACATATTGTTTATGATGTGAAAAGCACCACTAGACTTTTATCAGAGAAGGTTGCACATATAAAAAGGTGGTTTTTTTTTTTTTCTATTCATGATTCTATTATTCTTCTTATAAAGCTAAAAATCGGTTCATACTAGTCACGCCAGTGGACTCGCGTTAATTGAAGTAAACCTGCACATGTGGGTGGGCCGAAATGCGGAAGCCCATCAAATAATTGGGCTACGAAGTGTAGAAGCCCATAGAAGGTCCTCAATTAAACCTGCACGAGACCAGGTTGGAGGAGAAGGCTCGTGTGAATGCAACTTAACCTAAAAGATATGAAGATAAGCCTGAATTTGGGTTCGTTGAAGCGCAGGAGGACATGCCGCCTGAACACGTTAGAAAGATTGTAAGAGATCGAGGTCAGTATATCTTGGAGCACTTAAGTTCATTCCTGTTAGATTATAGAGAAAATAGAGACCACGGAATGCATTTTTTTTTTCTATTCGTCCGGTCAGACTATACGTATGGCGTTAATGTACAAAACTGATATGATTACGATATAGCATCCAACAAAAATCATGGAACTAAAAACAGTAAACATAAAGTAAAAGTTGTTAACTACTCCATACAACTGCATCAGATATTTTTGTGCGCAACAATGCAGTAGCTACCATAAACACCAACATTGATCTCTGCTATGACTCTATGAAGATATTTGCTGCTTGTTGATCTAAGTTACCGTGTATCAGAATTTTTTTATCCTTTTTAACTTCACGAGTAGGATGATATTTAATTTTGATATGTTTTGTCTTTACCATGAAATACTGGATTCTTCATCGTTGCCACAACAAATTTGTGGCCACACAGCAACTTTATAGGACCAGTTTGCTGAAAACCTAAATCACAGAGAATCTCATAGCTTGATAGACTGAGCCACTGAACTCTGCTTATTACTTTCCAGCAAATGATCCCACTACAGAGAGAAAAATAATATCCAATTATGCTCTTCATATCTTCAATTGAGTATGTCTAATCTTTTATAAACAAACAGAGATAAAGAAGAAGAAAAGACACAGAATATTTTGTGCGGTGTGTTACAAAAATGCAACTGACACCATTTTCTTTATATATAGAAACCAACAGAAATTGCTACAATTCAGCTATCACTACCTTTACTAATTCCACTTCCTAAAAACTAGTTCAACATCATAACAAACTAGTCCTAACATTATGGAGAAATAACAAGCAAATAAAACTAAATGCCTACTGCTGCAATTTTTTTAGCAGAAGCTTATGACAACAAATAAAAAACAAACAAAACAAGTTTAATAACTAACATTCATTCCCCTAAACTTGTTGGCTATACTGTCTCAATCTTCTTCAGACAAATTTTCCCCCTCAACTCCAAGAACCGTTGTTTTGCTAACGGCTTGGTCAGAATGTCTGCCAACTATTCATTTGTATTTACATACTCCAGCTCAATTACTTCAGATTGAACACATTGACGGATAAAATGGAACCTAGTATCGATGTGCTTACTTCGATCGTGATAGACTGGATTTTTTGCCAACGTTATTGCCGATTTATTGTATACATTAAGCTTCGATTTCACGTGTTATTGACTAATATCACTTAAAATTCTGCTCAACCAAACTCCTTAGAAATTACCGGCAGTGGCAGCTATATATTCAGCCTCACAAGATGACAAGGCTACCACCTTCTGCTTCTGTGACACCCAGGTTATAGGATTCTCACCCAAATAAAACAATACATCCATTGTACTTTTTCGATCATCAATATCCCCAGCCATATCACTGTCACTAAATCCTACTAACTCCAAATTTAACAGTTTCTTGTTATAGACACAACCAAAATTCAAAGTACCTTTAACATACCTCAAAATCTGTTTTACTGCAGCAAGATGTGAGGTTGTAGGTGCCTCTATGTATCTACTCATAACTCCAACAGAGTAAGCTATATCAGGCCGAGTATTAACCAGACAGCGTAGACTTCCAATCACACTTCTGTAGAGAGTTTTATCAACTTTAGATTCTCCATTCCCATGCTTGCTCATCTTCACTTTCGGCTCCATGTGAATTGAACAAGAATTACACTCCCCCAATCCTAACTTCTCCAATATTTTCTTTGCTTTACCAGTCTGACATAGAGTGATTGAATCACTATTTTGACGTACTTCAATGCCCAAACAATAGCTCAATAATCCGAGGTCACTCATCTCGAATTGCTTCTGCATTTGCTTCTTAAATTCAGCTATAACCTTTTTATTTTAGCCAGCTATAATTAGATCATCCACATATGTACCAACTATTAACATTTCATCTCCATTTACTCTTTTATAAAGTGCATGTTCCTATGGACATCTGACAAAATCAAGAAACTGCAAACTCTGATCAAGTTTGAAATTCCAGGCTCTAGGAGCCTGTTTTAATCCATATAAGGCTTTATAGAGTTTTAATACCTTGTTTGGATTTTTCTTATCGACAAATCCTTCTGGCTGAACAACATACACCTCCTCTTTTAGATCGCCATTCAGAAAGGTTGTCTTTACATCCATGTGATGTACCTCCAGTTCTTCATTGCTGCAAATGCCAACATTAGTCAAACTATTTCTAATCTGGCCCCCGGTGCAAAGACTTCGCCATAATCTACACCAAATTGCTGTGCATATCCCTTCACCACAAGTCTCGCCTTGTGCTTCACAATCTTCCCTTCTGGATTTCTTTTTAACTTAAAAACCCATTTCATTCCAATTGCCTTTAGATTCTTTGGCAAATCTGCAAGCTCCCATGTACCATTCTTTTCAATTGAAAAGATTTCCGATTTCATGGTATCTACCCAGTTTTCGTTCTTAGAAGCTTCCTCATATGAGGTTGGTTCTTCTATAGAAAGAAAATAAAGACCAACAGCTGCCTTTTCTACTTCGTTCAGTTCTCTATAAATATCTTCTAGAGTTCTGATCTTTTCCGGTGATGATGAGCTTGAGGATGAAGCTGATGTAATGATTTCCAGCGTTGCCGAAGTTGACGATGACGAATCTGTTTGTCTTTCACCTTGATCAACTTCGACTTGTTCGCTGTTTTCCTCCTCTTTTCTATTCTGTTTTTCTAAAAAATTGAACAGTGAACGTTCCACTTTCTTTTTCAACGCCCGTTGAGTCTTTATTCCAAGACCACTACTTTTCCTCTTCAAACACCACGTCTCTGCTCACCATTATTTTTCTCTTCAATGGATCTAGCAGTCTATAGGCTTTGCTACCTTCTTCATATCCCAGCATCACTGTTTCAACAGCTTTCGTTGTTGATCTGTTCAAGATGTAGACTGCAGTTTTAACAGCTTCTCCCCAAAATTTTGCGGGCATCTTCTTGCTTTTTAGCATGCACCAGGCCATTTCCACAACTGTCTGATTTTGCCTTTCCACCACACCATTTTGTTGCGGTGAGTAGGGTGCTGTAAGGAACCTCTTCAAGTCTTCCTTTTCACAAAATTCTTTGAAGGCAGTGGACACAAATTCTCCTCCTCGATCTGTCCTGAAACTTTTAATCTTCTTGCCCTTTTTTTACCTCAACATTGGTTTTAAAATTTTTTAACACACGCAACGTTTCACTCTTATTCTTCAGAGAACACCCACATAAAGCGAGAAAAATCATCCACCAATAATTAAAAAAAATATTTGTTACCTCCAAATGTTATTGGCCAACTCGGTCCACTCAAATTTCCATGAATGAGGTCCAGCGGTTCCTTTGCACGATAATTTGTTGTCCGTGGAAAATGAATTCTATGCAATTTCCTAATTAAACATCCATCACAGAACTGGTTAACTTGGGTTATTTTCGGCAACCACTCTACCAATCTTCTATTAGTCAATTGTCTCAATGAGTGGAAATTCAGATGGCCATATCGAGCATGCCAGAGCCATCCTTTATCTTCAATTTTCGCCATTAAACACACCTGCTCTGCAAGACTCAGCTTCGCTATATACAATCTGTTAGATTGTCTGTTTACCATGATAATTAAGCTCTGAGCATTATCGTAAACTTTCATTATACCATCTTCAATAACTACCTTATTTCCACTCTCATCCAGCTGACCCAAACTTATTATATTGCTTTTAAGTTTGGGTATGTAATAGACTTGTGACAATATCAACTGCTCATTAGTTTTACATTTAAAGAGCACTATCCCTCGACCACAGATTTGTATTACAGAATTATCTCCAAAACGCACCTTTCCCACAATCGATGTGTCAAACTCATGAAACATCTTCCTTTATCCAGACATATGATTGCTTGCACCTGTATCCAAAAACCATAAATTTTCGGCTCCATTATTTGAAGGTGGAGGTACGATTGTTTCGTTCAACATCACAAACTCAGCTTGTCCGTCATGTGTGTTTTGTAATTCACACGTTTCTATCATCAGCAATGAAGACTCCTCATCCTTCTGTTTTTCTGCCAGGTTCAGTTGTTCAGTCTTGTTAGAACACTCCGATGCAAAGTGCCCAATTTGTTGGCAACTGTAGCATTTGATTTTACTTTTATCAAACTTCTTCTTCTGAGTTTGTGACCCTCTTTCATCTCCTTGGTATGAATCACTTCTTCCTCGGCCTCTCCCTCTTCCACGACCCCTCCACCTACCACCTCGGGAACTGCATTGATCCATCACTTCTTTCTTTGAGAAATTTGAGTTCTCTCCTGCCTTCCACTCTACACGAATGAGAAGAACAGTCTCCTCCTTATCTCCAAACCCTTGCAACCTTTCTTCATGTGCTTTGAGAGATCCAATGATCTCATCGACAATTTTTGAATTGAGATCACTGAACTCCTCAATTGTAGAGGTAATTTAAAGAAATTTTGCAGAGGTAGATCGCAGAAGTTTTTTTTTAACCACTTTAACGTCCTCCACAATATTTCCGAGGCCTCTTAATTTGTTAACAATGATGGTAAGTTTCCTAGAATACTCATCAACACTTTCTGAGTCTCCCATTTTGAGACCCTCAAATTCACGCCAGAGAGTCTGCGTTCGAACCTCCTTCACCTTTTCTGAACCGAGATTCATGTTTCTCAACATGTTCCACGCCTCCTTGGCAATTTTCCTAGCTCCCAGCTGTAGCAACATATCTTTAATTATGCTTTGATAAATGGCTGCCAAAGCCATCTTATCTCTGCGGTTATCTACTGTTGCGGGCGATTCGATTGCCTCCCAAACACCTTGTGCCATCATGAACACCTCCATCTTAATTGCCCAAGCTGCATAATTACTTCTCGTCAGCATTGGGTATTTGAGTGTAACAGATCCCTTCTTTCCTTGAATCTCTACACTATCATCTCCAGTCGCACTAGTGTTTTGACTTGTATCACCTGACTCTTCTTCTCTATGTGTTTGATCTGTTTCACTCCGCTCTCTTCTCGCTCGCTCAATTTCCAAATGAGACATGGTTAAAATCAGGCCTTGATCTTGTGGCTCTAATACCAAATGTTATGAACAAATAGAGATAAAGAAGAAGCAAGGACACTTAATATTTTTTGTGGTGTGTTACAAAAATGCAAACGACACCGTTTTCTTTATATAATAGAAACCAACAGAAACTGCTACAATTTATCTATCACTACCTCTACTAAATCCACATCCTAAAAACTAGTTCAACATCATAACAAACTAGTCCTAACATTATGGAGAAATAACAGACAAATAAAACTAAATGCTTACTGCTGCAATTTTTTTAGCAGAAGCTTATGACAGCAAATAAAAAACAAACAAAATAAGTTTAATAACTAACATAATCACTATCATAAAATCTTAATAACTTCAAGTTTTTCTCTTGATTACCAGGCTCGATGCGCCTGTTTCAAACCATGCAACGCCCTCTTCAACAAACACACTTCATCACTACCATTCTTGAATCCCTCAGGCTGTTCAATTTATACTTGTTCCTCTAATTGGTCATTTAAGAATGCCGATTTCACATCCACTTGGAAAACTAGTCATTCTTTACTAAATGTTAATGCGAGAATGAGTCGAATAGCATCAAATCTTACAACAGGTGCAAATTTTTTGAAAAAATGCACTTCTTCTTGCTGAGCATATCTTTTGACCACCAGTCTCACTTTATGTTTATCAGTGGAACCATCAGCATTGAGCTTCAACTTGAAAATCCAATTTGAACCAATTATTAGTTTATCTGTAGGTCTGGAAATAAGAGTCCATATATCATTTTTGTGAATCATTTTCAACTCCTCCATAGTAGCTCTCTATTCAGGAGTATCAAGAGCTTCATCAACTCGAGTTGGCTCAACAGATGCAAAGTACATCTAATAAAAATATCTGCTACAGTTCTGCTTTCTCTGATTGGATGATCATCATCATCAAGGTCTGCAGCTTCATCTTTTAAATCAATTGAGCATTAAATTGTGGAGATTCTGTATTGATAAGCTGGATATTTGGACTTGAGACTTCATTTTTCCAACTCCATTCATTCAATTCATCCACCTTCACACTTCTACTCACATAGATTTGTTTTATGTGAGGATTCAATATTCGACAGCCTTTTGATTCATTGCTATACCCAATAAAAATTCTCACTTCTGCTCTTTCATCGAGTTTTCCTCTCTTTGCTACAGGAATTAGCGATAACAAAGGCTAGCAAAAACTTTAAAATGTGACACAAAAGGTTTTGACTCCAAGCCAAGCCTTCTAGGTGTCTTTTTTTATTGACACCTTTTTATTTGAAGCCTCTTTTGTAGATAAACAACTGTGTTAAAAAATTCTACCCATAGAATCTTGGGAAGTTTTTTTTTTTCAAACAAGAGACACCTGGTCATGTTCATGATAGACTTATTTTTTCTTTCACTCACACTATTTTGTTGAGGTGTGTAAGTGACAGTTAGTTCATGATGAACACCTTCAGCTTGCAAAAGATTTTTGAACTGAATAGATGTATATAAATACCATTATCTAACCTCAAGTCCTTGATATTGTAGCCACTTTATGTCTCAATATAAGCTTTGAATCTCTTAAAAGTTGGCAGCATCTCAGACTTTTGTTTAAGGAAATAAAACCAACAAAATATGGAATAATCATCAATAAAAATTAGGAAATATCTGCTGCCATTATAAGAAGTAACACTCATTGGTCCACAAACATCAGTATGAACTAATTTAAGTTTTGTTTTGACTCTCCATGCTTGATCAATAGGAAATGGAACTTGACTTAGTTTCCCTAGTTGGCATACTCCACATATGTTAGAATGCTCAGCTACACTAGGCAAATCTGCAACTAACTGCTCATCACACATCACTTTAATGAATTTCTGATTAATGCGACCTCATCTTCTATAGCAGAGACTACCATCTACTTTTTGACCAACATGAGCTTCAAAAATTTATCACCAATATTATAAAAAATTTCACAAACTTTATCCTTGAATAAGATGGCATAATTCAAGTCTAATAATTGTCCAACTAACAGTAAACTTTGGCTAATTTCAGGATCATAAAGAAAATCTGTAATGTATTTTTTTACTCGAAGAAGTGCTTACAACAACTGACCCTTTTCCTTTAACTTCCAACAGCTTTTCATCTCCAAGTTTGACTTCGGAGTGATAATCTTTCTGTAGGCTTTTGAAAATTTTCAGTTTAGATGTCATGAGATGAGTGCATCCACTATCAACCAGCCATAAAAATCTTCTTATTTAGCCATCAAACAACTAGTTAAGTCATTCTTGCAACAAACAAATTCTCCTCAGTCTCCCCATGATTCTCACTGAGCTGAGCTTGTTGTACATGAGGTTAATGATCTTGCTTGTTTTGTTTGGTTGTTGGACACATTTTATCTGTATGGCCAAATTGCTTGCACACTTTGCATTGAATCCCAGGACGATACCAACAATAAATTTCAGTATGATTAGTCTTCTTGCAGTTTGGACATGGTGGAAACTTATCCTTTTTCAATTTTCCTTTATTACGAAACTTTCTACTTTTTTTTCTTTTCAAAAGCTTTAGCTCCTCCTTTAGATGTTCTAGCATTCTGCGCAGCCACAAGAGCAACATTAGTTCTTGTTTGATCTTCTTTGAATGCCCTCCATTGTTCTACTACATAAAGAGCATTTGAAAGCTTTATCAAAAATATTAGTGATAGATCCCAATAGTCTTCCAAAGAAGAAAATTTTACTTCAAATCTCTCCAAGAGTGTAACAATCACCTTTTCTACAATCCTCCTCTCTCCTATCTCTTCACCCAATAATCTCAATTCATTCATTATCTTCATGACCCGATCAATATAATCTAATTTTCTTAAACACTCAATTTCTTATACTTCTCAATTAACTTTATTTAAAATACTCCTCAATGAACAACAGAAAGTATCTATATTATTGCTTAAACACTCATTGGAGCAAACATCCATGTGAAGAAGCTTTAATTTAGTAGAAACTCTCCATGCTTGATAAGTTGGAAAATGGAGTTTGGCTAAACTTTCCAAATTGACAAATCTTACACACATCTGTATTATCAGCTACTAATGGCAGCCCAACAACGAGATCATTCTTTTGAAGCGGTTTTAAAAAGTTAAGACCGACATGTCCCAATCTTTTATGCCAAGCACAAACCTCTTCTTTATGGCTCAAACAAGATTCAATCTTTTGTTTGTTTTTAATAAATTGAAAAACTCTTCTTTTTTTTCCATTTTAATTGAGAACATCTTCATACTAGTAGGATCACTAATCTCACAAGTTTTATATTTGAAGACCATAATATAATTTTTATCTAATAATTGGCCAACTAATAGCAAACATTGATTTAACAGGAACATATAACACATCTGTGATAGTTTTGGTACTTGAGATGGTTTCCACAACTACTTCTCCCTTGCCTTGAAGTGCAACTCATGTCCAAATGTGTGAAGACATATGATTTGTACAGCCGGTGTTGACCAACCGAACTTCTAGAGCTCCTGCTAAAACTCCACATTTTTTAACTCTGTTGTAGCAACTAAGTATACTCATATTCATCATTGGTAACTTGTGCATGTTGAGCTTGGGATTGTTGCTTTCAATTTGTAGGACAGACTATATCAGTGTGACCAAACTGATTACATGTCTTACACCGCGCACTAGGTCTAAACCAATATTAGTTTTCAGCATAATTATTTTTCTTGCAATGAGGACAAGGAAGGTGGTTAAATTATTTTCCTCTCCTTTTGTTGAAAATTTTGTTTCTGGCTCATTTCTTAGATGCTTGGCCTTCATTATATAGCTTTAATTTTGGGGGATAGGTTGATTTTTGAGCAGCTACAAATCTTTAAGATGCTTGTTTTTTAGCAGATGCAAGTGCTTTTTCCTCCTTTTTGTCTTCTACTTCTTTGAAGACTTTTCTTTGCTCAACAACATATAAAGCATTTGATGGCTCTATAAGTGTGATTTGTAACATATCCCAAGCATCTTCAAGAGATAATATTTTTTACTCAAACTTCTTACGGAGAGTCACCATAATCTTCTCCACGATTCTCTTTTCTTCCAACTCTCCTTCTAACAACGTTATCTGATTTACCACTTTTATAACTTTATTAACATAGTCTTTCATCCTCAGCATCTCAAAATCCTTCAGATTCTATATTTGCATTTTTCGTGTCTTTTCAAATCCTTGAAATTCAATCTTTAACTTCTCACAACCCTCATATGCTGTTTTGAAAGCTGTAATCTTGGTAAAGATGTTATTTACTACTGCAGCATGTATGTAAGACAAGGCTTTTGGTGCTTTGACAATTCAGCCTTTATATTGTTTGATCTGTTACAATGTTGGATATGCTATTAAAGTAGGGACTGCTTTTTCTTCTTTTACATACTTACATAACCCAATACCTTGAAGATAAGTTTTCATCTTCACAGCCCAAATAATAGTTTTCACCATTAAAGTGAGGAGGTGAAAGTGAAGCACTAACCATAAAAAAGTATAGATGATGCAGGTCGTTTTTCAATGGGGTCCATAAAAGAATTGGATTAGGTTAAAATGGTGAAGGAAATAGCATAATCTATGCATTAGGATTTCTTATCCTTTATTTGGAGGTTTAAATTCTTAGATTTATTTATATTATGTCATTACGATTTCTATATATTTTGATTAGGTTTTCTATTATTATTATTATTATTATTAGGTTTATATGATTAGATTTCCTATTTAGTTTAGTATATTTATTATATGGGTTATTTCCAAAAACACCCCATTTTTTCAAATGTTTCACTTTGAGCACCCGATTTTAAAAAGTTTTGGAAAACCACCCCCAAAATCAAAACCACTAGTGGTTTTGGTATTGTTGTGAGTGGTTTTGGTGTTGTATGAGTGGATTTGAAATTCTATATGTTAAATTTGGAGATTCGGAAATTCCCTAAAATCAAAATTACTCATACAACACCAAAACCACTCATGAAAATACCAAAACCACTAGTGGTTTTGATTTTGGGGGTGGTTTTCCAAAACTTTTCAAAATCGGGTGCTCAAAGTGAAACGTTTGGAAAAATGGGGTGTTTTTGGGAAATAACTCTTTATTATATTATGTCATTAGGATTTATTTTTATTTGTATTAGGATCTGTTTCATCACGAACCAATCTATTATAGGTTCTACACAATTGGCATTATGATTATATTCAGAAAAATCTTAAGGTGAATAATGGTTCGAGTTTGGATTCGTTGAAGTGTCAAAATCAGATAGTCTCAAATGTGGAATTAAAAAAGTCAGTGTTGGATTCGAAAAATTGGACTCCTTCTAGATTGAATATGGTTCAAAACCAATTGAAATATGAAGATTCTATAATAAGAAGTGATTCACCTCAAGTTAAAGCAGAAGTTGAAACAAACTCTATTTTTCACAAAATAGAATCAGATTATGGTCAGAATAAATTTGATCTATTTTCTGTTATATCTTCTGAGGCGATAGTTAAGAGATCATAGACTGACAATGCAAATATGTTGCAACCTACTATCGTAATGATAGAGTCTAAGATTGAGGATCCATATTTGTTACTTAGTCGACGAATGAAGTGAAGGATATATTATCCCTACCACCACCCATCAAAGAATTGTTAGAGAAGTTTCATATAACAGTTACAAAACCGTCAAAGTCCATTTGGAATATTTTGTTACTGGCCTTCAGCATATTGAAAGTGGATCTGACTCAATTTTTATTATAGTTGACAAGATTATGAAACTAGTGTACTTTATGCTCTATAAGAAGACTAATGATCCATCCCCTGTTTCCAAATTATTTTTTCAGAAGAGTGATAATCTACATCACATTCAAAAAATATTGTTCATATAAAAGATATATATGTGGAAGAAAAAGAGATGGAAACAATTCCAATATTATTTAATCCTAAAAAATATTTCATGAGAACTCGAAGATGAGTTCTTCACAGATGGAAGAGAATTGAAAAGTCGTTTGGAAGATTTTGTTATTGGCCTTCAGTATATTGAAAGTGGAATAGAATTATGCGGGTCAGTTTTCAATGGGGTCCACAAAAGAATTGGACTAGGTCGAGCTTGTGAAAAAAATGGCATAACCTCTGCATTAGATTTGTTGTCCTTTATTTGGAGGGTTAAATTCTTATATTTCTTTATATGGGATATTTACATTTTACCATCTCAAGTTTACAATATTAGCCAAATAACCTCCACTATTTCATTTTTAGCAAAAAAAAAAAAAAAGAATTTAGAATATTCTTCCATTTACTGTTCATCCGTCAGTGGATGAACAATAACCAGGGGCATTTTGATAATTTTAAAACTTATTTTTTAAAAATAATAATTTTAAAGCAAATTTTTTAAATTTTTTGTTAAAAACTAAAAATTACGTAAATGCCCCTGATTACTGTTTATCCACCGAAGGATGAACAATAAAATTGACAAAAAAAAATGTTAAAAAGTAGTTTTTTTGGGCTAAAAATGAAATAGTGGAGGTTTTTTTTTTTTGTTGATTTATACTTATTGCAAACATGCGGTGGTAAAACGGAAATATCTCTATTTATATTATGTCATCATGATTTCTATTATTATTAGGTTCATTTTATTAGATTTCCTAATTAGTTTAGTGTATTTATTTATATTGTGTAATTAGGATTTTTTTTATTTTTTATTAGGTTTTCTATTATAATAAGGTTTATATTACTTCCCAATTAGTTTTCTATCATAAATATGTTATCTTGAGACCTTTATAAAAGAGATCTTCAGATTTTATTTTATTCTAATATGAATATTTTGGTTATGCCGTTTTTTCTTTAGATTAGGGTTTTATCATCCTAGCCAAATGAAATTGCCTACCGAAAACTCGTGACCGAGTCTAAACAGACTTAAACGTTTTCGTTCTTCATCAATAGATGTAGAAGAAAAAAGATGGATTTGTTTTTATGATGATTTTTACAAAATTTTCATTCAAAAATCACTCACACAACCCTTGATAAAGAGAAAGGTTCTACTCATTCATAGAATAGGAAGCATACACATAAAAGTTTTTAAGAAGAACTTTTGATCTCCTTCTTCTGGCATAAGATATGGAGGATCACAATCATTACAAAAAGTTATTAGAAGTAAAATATATAAAGCAACACATGAATCAAAATATAAAGGTAATAGCTACATAATAGTAATTTTATCAACACATACTCGGAGCTGAGATCAGACCACTTTTCCAACAATGGCAACAGATTGCAGAGATTGAAAAATAGACTAAGGAACCAAGCCAGCTGATAGGAGTGACAACAAAACTACTAATATTCACAGTGATGAACTCATTGTCACCCCCACCAGTCCCTACGAGCAAGCTGCTTTTGGATCCAAAACAGATTGGTGTATCAGAGTAATATCTACCATTAATTTATATCTCCGACTGTATCACATTTATGTCAACTCGTAAGAAATTAAGGAAACTGGATATGCATACATTATACCAAAGAATATATTCATTCACATAGCAAATTAATAATCACAAATTGCTGGATACTTGTATGGTATAAGTCCTCTAGAAAAAATACATGTGAAGAAAATTGGTTACATAGTGATGGTACCACAATGAGGTACTCACCAGTAAGTTCATCTCCCTGAGCATGAGTTGGTGAATGATCTAGATCCCTTGGGATGGATGCATACACAACTAAATGGATTTATATGTATGGAGTATCTGATTCTGATATCAAAACTCAAAGGTACAGTAATATGCAAGTATACACATATTGATTTTGTACACTATGACTTCAAGCTCCATCTTTTGTAACATTGAATTACTTGTTACGTGGTAACAAGTATTGTATGTTTCTATTCCTTTTATGGTTTTAAATTACTAATTGACTTTGAATGTAACATGAAACTGAAATGTTACGGATGTAGAAATTTGACAGGCATCCTATTTTTCCAGATTGGTTACAGATAAATCGACATGCATTATACTTTTATATCTTTTTATAATTTAGAATGTTTAGATTTATGTTGAACACGTATAAGTTGCAAATATTTATTCACTCACAAGTAAAGGCAAAATTGAGTATTTTTTAGGATTGACTGGATTCACTCATATTGGAAATGATGGTGGTGTAAATCTGATATTCCAAGTTTGTTCCATCATCTCTCCAACTTCAAAAGCAGGAATCAAATCTTGTTTAGTACATATAAGGAACTACAGCTACGGGAGGAATAAAGTTTCTGACAAATAAAAAGTACAATTGACTCCAAAGTGTTTGGGTATACCTATAATGTTTAAAAATATTATCGAATGCTAATTACTTTAAATTTTTGTATGGATACAGTTTATATTATTATGATTGGCAATATTATCCATAACTACAATTTAGATTAAAGTTAAATAGTTGTAGGTTTCTTTTTGGAATTTTTTTTTCAATATATATATATATATATATATATTCTCTATTAATGAATTAATTGCACAACAAAATAAATTTTCTTCAAACTCTTTAAAACAAAATAATTTTTTTTCAAACTGCTCAACATAATTTAAAACTCATTTTATATGTGAAAAAAAAATTGATATTTTAGGTGCTAAACTCCTGGTTAAAAATTAAAATAAAATAAACCATAAATTGAAATATTCAAATGATTCATAATTAATATTGAAAATGTAATTACTTGTGTGGTGTTCATTCTCTCATAAGCATATCTCCTTTCCTTTATTGATTATAGGTTGAAAATTTGATGTAAGTGATTATTTTTAGGATTGATTTCCATTTAGTGTTTTGTAATTTTAAATAAAGTTAATGAATCAACAAAACTTTATCTAAGTTTTTATAATTTCAAATTTTGAAATCTTAAAAATAAGGTAAGATCGATGATAATGACATTTTTAAGGAAGTATTTCCACAACTTCGCACACTTACTTAACGGTTCATTAAAAAGGCATTATAGTCAACCTAGTTCTGGTATGAAATTCAAAATTTGAAAGTTTATAAACCTAAAAAAATCTCAATATGGTTTATTAATTGAAATTGAAGTTTGGAGGATCATATATCATAATTTTTCCTGTAAAAATATCTAGTTATTTATTAATTTTTCCTATATAAAAATCTCAATATGCTTGAACTAAAAGATTGTAAAAAGAAGAAACTTGTCATTATCATTTATTGCAATTGAAAATGTGTGCTAAAATGGTTAAATGTGCGTTACTTCTACCATTTGTTTATTACCACTAATAGTAAAATTCAAACCGTGCATGTAAATCCACACCAAAATTTTATATTATCTTCTCAAGTCAACATTACTTAAGTATACATAGAGACAACTAATTTAGAACAACACCAGAGTCAATTAATTTAGAACAACACTGGTAAATAATACACATAGTAGAGTCAGCACCATAATATTTCACCATCACACAGCTTTTTTAACATTTAGATATTCAGTTAATGAATATTATGCATTCACTAATACTAGCAAATATTCTCGCAAAAGTCTCAAACAACCAAAAGATCTCTCTAAGACAAACAACAAAACTCAATCCTCTAACAAAGTATCATTCACAACATACCGACACAACTATGCAATTTCCAAACTATTATTCAAATCAATCACCATAATACATGAACGAACACTTATGAAAATAGAATTACTTATCGCCTTTTCTAAACAGAGCACTATAGGGCGGATAATCGAACACCAAATCCGTCAATTTCACTATTTTATCGACAAACTCATGTAATTCATCCGTGACCAAATCCTCCGTCCTATAGAATAAAATCATCAAACAATTACCATTCCAACCCTAACTTCTCAAAACCTATCTTGTCCTCATCATCCATAAGGATCCGCAATCTTTACTTCATGATAGTCATCGATGACGGGCTCATCCCTTAACGCCGGGTCTTCAATGTAGATTTCATCATTTAAACGTTTCGTGAAACATATGGTGTGCTATTTCACTTAAACTAAACTACCATTGCAAATTAAAATAATAATTGTCCATATCCTCTCAATTAAAAAAAAACAGTAATAACAAATAAGAGAATAATGGAAACTATAACACTTAATCTCAATACCATCAAACTAAAAATCACAACCAATAGGAACATATTTCACAAATGACAACTTCTACCAATATAAAGTAACCAACTTCTTTGGTATTTCTCCAACACCATGACTGTAGAAAAATAGTCATAACTAGTGGTACTAAGAACATATTTCACAACTGACAACTTCGCTAACATTCAATACAACGGTACATATTCCTTCTTTATAAAAAAGATCAAGACCAAATTAAAGAAACTATTAGGAAATTTTCGGTTCTATCCCACTTATTCCTAGTTCCAAGTTCGATTCAACCAACACAATCAGACCAAATAAAAAATAATATTTAACGTGGTTTGGTGAATTGTCTAATCCACGAAAAGATAACAACTTTACTATGAGAAATAAGAACTACAAGTCGCCCAGACAACACTCTCTCTCCACACAAAATTGCTTTTTTTTCCTCAAAATTTCTTTTAGGCCAACAACTCCACCATGATAAGACAACCCCAATACGAAATCTCATTACGGTGAGACAACCCCTAAACAAAATCTCCTTACGGTGAGACAACCCCCAAACAAAATCTCATTACGGCAAGACAACCCCTAATACGAAATCTTCTTAATGGCGAGACCTCAACCCCAATACGAAATCTCCTTCATGGCGAGACCCCAACATCCATGATCATCACCCCCATTGGGCATGACCTCAATCCAATGATCACCACCCCATAAGGACGGGATTCCCAATACGATGATCACCACCCCTCAAAGGGATGAGATAATTTCTTCTTCATGAGACAACTCTATTTACAGTGATCATCAAATATACTTTCCTAATTTGTTTCCATTTCAACTAAGGAGTACAATCAATCAAATTAGGAAAACCAAATCTTTCCAAAACAAGGAATTAAACAATTAGAAAATAGATCCAAACTCAAAATAGGAAAACCTTCCTAAAAGGAAATCTTTGTGATTCAAGACAATCCTAACAGAAACTAATCACAATTACATAAAAACAGAAGGCTAAAAATTGATAAACATTTCAAACATAATACATCTAAACAAATAAATTTAAAATTCCACCTCTTGCCATATTGGTTCTCACTTTATTTATTTTACCTCTTGGTCTCTCTACCCTATCTCTATCTGTGATGACTTAAGTATGATTTGGATGAGGTCTTCATTTGCCTCTAATGACAATCAGATTTTAGAGTGGATGAATTGAATTTTTTAAATTTCGATGACATTCATAGTCCTCTAACACTATATTATTTCCTCGATCTTTTATACAATTTGATAGCTTTTTTTTAAAAAAAATTCTTTCAAGTTCCCTTTTATGTAATCAATCTTTTTAGGAGATTCAACACTCATGTGAACAACCACATTAAAGTAACTTATCAATTCTTTTTATTGTAAATATTCAGCAGACATCTCTAGATAACCTTCCTTAAAGAATTTTGTTAAATGAGGATGATAAACATCATTTTTCCACCTTCTATTAATATACCTTTCGTTCAATTATTATCGATTATTATCTGCCATCACCTTCATTATATGGCAGCATATAACACTAGTAGACTAGACTCAATCATTTTGTAGTTACAATCTAAATATTAACTTTTAAATTGATATTCAACTGTAAAGATAAACTTGTTTCCATAAAAAGAAAAAAAAGAACATTTGATATAGACCTATCCTCAATTTTATAAGTTTCCATCCATATATAAATTCATGTTTATCACCGTGTAACGACTTTCATAACTGGTTCCGAATTGACTTTAATAATTTTATGGTGAAAACCCTCTCTAATTGTCTTTCCCAATCGAATCAATAATTAAATTTTATACTATTACGACAAACGGTTAATTTTGTTTTTACTTAATGTGTAATTTAATTGATGATAGTTGAGCCACAACTTTTAGAATTTACACATAGGATTAGATAATAGACTATGATAATTAAAAATATAACCACTAAAACAAATTGAGTGATGTTTAAGTTTCTAAAATTGGGTTAATTATTTAATATTAAAAATAAATAAATTTAAATATGTCGAGCATTTATGATGAAAAAGTTTACATATAAAATAAGGTATTTCTAAGTTATGATTAAGGTAAGAAATGAATCCTATTAACTCACTAATTCATGAAGCTTGACTTGTTTGAACTCAATTCCAACATTGAATAAGTTGAGTATAGATTTAAATGAATTGAGCCTCAGCCATTAAAAAATTATGGAGTTTAAACATGTTTAGTATATAATATAATATAATATATATTATAATATTAATTTAATATATTTAAATGAATTATAGATTTAATTTATCTACACCTCTTAATTATGATATTTGGAAGGTATGACTAAAAAAATGGATTAAATTAATATATTAATTATTTTTTTATAAAAAATATATATTATATTCGAAAGACATTATTTTATTACTAGAGACTGCTTTGTACGATATTTAAAATTATATTTTATTAATTTATATGTAAATAATATTATATTAATTTAAAATAATTTTGATTTAAAATTTTTTACAGTTTTTTATTCTTTTTATTTTTAACTTTGGCATATATATATATATATGTCACACATAGTATTGAAAAATCAATAGATTTTTATGGATGGTCGAATAAAATACAACACTTAATATATCAAAATAGATAATATAAATTATATAAATGTATATTAAAAAATATAAATTACTGAATTTTTAATGATTTAATATTTAATTAATTAATATAATAATAATAATAAATTAGAAAAAAGATACTATAACAATTAATTACTTTCGAAGTATTTCCAATTGTAGGTTCAAAAGTTAGTTTTAAAATTTTGATTGACTCCCTTATAAATTTTGGCAACACATCCCTCAATCAGAAACGGAGCTAGCATAGGTTGGTAGAGGGGGCCACACTGAAGTTGAAAAATAAAAAATAAAAATTTATTTGGGTTTGGGAAGATTTGAACCCAAAACCTTTATAGTATTTAAGGAAAATTTTAACCACTCAACCATTGATACCATTTAGTATAAGTAGGGCACCAATACCGATATAATGAAATTTCAAGGAGCTGGGGGGCCATGGCACCCACCAGCCCCCCGGCTCCGTCCCTGCCCTCAATAATTATATATAATTATTTAAAGTTCATGAAAGGTTCATGTGATTGGTTTTTATAAAATTAGGGTTTCTATTGGAAACCCCACAAATTATAAGGGTGTAATGAAATATTTATGCCAACTTTCAATAAATATTATGAATAATATATATTTAAACTCTTAAAGTTGATGTAACCTTTTATGCGAACCTTTAAACTTTTTGTTGGACTTCTGACTTGTCAAAAGTATTTTAGTTAGATTTTTATCCAAATTTTATAAGAATTTAATTTATAAATAAATAAAAAATTAAAATTTTGAAAATCCAATTAAAATTTTAAAAAGTTTAAAAATCTAACTGAAACAATTTTGATAAGTTAAAGAATCTAGACGAAACTTTAAAAAATTTAAAATTTCAAATAAAAAATTATATCAATTTTAATGGTCTAAATATCCATTATTCCAAAATATCATCCTCTAATTTTTTAAAACAAAATAAATTTGTTTATAAATTTATACATATATCAAAACAGAAGACACCTACTATACTTATTATTTAATAAGTAATAATAAAAAAAAATTAACCAATTAAATATAATCATAAAAAAACAAATATTTAATGAGTATCGAATTATAATCGAAATTTAAAACCATTTCAATCAATCATATTTCGAGCTGATTGACTATTTCAACATCTGTTTATGTACCGTATTTTTCCAATGAATCAAACTCTTAAAGATGGGGAAAGTTGTACAGAAAAGAAATGTTCCCTAACCACATTTAATTAGAGCTGTAAAAATGGGTCGAGGCCCGCGGGCTAAAAAGGTTAGAGCCATGATTTTTTAACCTGTTTAAAACACGGATTTTTTAACCCGACCCGTTTAACCCGCGGATTAAAAGGGTTTATACGGGTTGACCCACGGATTAAAAGGGTTTATACGGGTTGACCCGCGAGCCAACCCATTTAACAATTAATATAATTTATTTTTTAATTTTAATTAGATGATAAGTATGAATGTCAGTATATTGACTCTTTCCAATATTAGGAATAGAAGAATTGATACATGCAATTATTGAAATGAATGTAAAAACTAAAATATACAACGATGTTGTAATTATGAATGAACATATAGAGTAACAGATTATATTATAAACTGTCACAATATATACGGACTGACCCGACCCGTTTAAACCCGCAAAGTTGGGTTAAGATTGGAAAAATTCCAACTCGTTTAAATGTCTAACTATTTTTGTCCGACCGGTTTAAGTTCGGCCTGTTTAAACCGTACGGCTGACCGTTTAACCCATTTTACTGCTCTACATGTAATTAGCCGTTTTAAGCTAAACAACCACACTATAATAAAAAGCTACAACTTTCAATTCAGCTTTTGACCGGACAATAATGTTGTTGTGTTTTCAGTCTTTGAAATCCATTATATATAATTTGTTGTACTATCTTTTAATTTTTAGAGTAATTAATCTATAAACATAATTTTGTATTATAAAAAATTGCTTAAAAAATAAAGGGAAAAAAAATGTTATTACGTGTATGGTTGTGTTTTACATTTTCTGCATGTGGTTAGATCGCAAGTAGTCATTCAATTAGAAAAAAAAAATCATGGAAAACGAAAAACTTGTTGTTTCTCAATTTAATTTTTGCTGGTACGTTCACTGTATCCGAACAGTGGATTGAATTGAATTGAATTCTCATCAGTACATACCCTACGACCACGTATATACATCCAACTTTAATGTCATGTCATGTTCGCTATAGATTACGTTGTAAATGAGCACATGGTTCACCCACGGGTTTGAGTCATATTAATTAGCTTGTAATTTTCAAATTTTTTTTTTTAAAAACCTCCAATAATTAATTTTATGAGATCTATAAAATTAACATTTTGAAATTTAAAATAAATGTCTAGTAGAATAATTTCAACATATTCTACTTTATTAGTTTGGTTAAATGTATTATTTTTATTTAAAATATAAAAATAATAATTAAATTTGCATTATTATAATAGAACCATTTTAAAATATTTAATTCATTACAATTTTTATATTTTATTATTATACTATTTTATATCTATATTTCATTAGTAATTAATTATATTTGAAAAATAAATAAATCAGCATCAAACAAAAAAAATTTTGAAATTAAATTATTACGATTTTTATCTAAAATTAAAAAAATAATAATTAAACTGATATTTTTATAATAGAACGGTTTTTAAATATTTAATTCATAAATAAAATATATTATTACATAATATTTACAATTTTTATATTTTTGTAACTATATTATTTTATATTTATATTTCATTGTATTTGAAAAATAAATAAATCAATAGTAAATATTATATTAAAAAAATTAAAATTTAATTAATTTTAATATATTTTAATACCTATATAATTTCGAGTTGGTATTATTATTATTCAAGTACCTAGTATTAGAAATTTTTACAAATGAGGGTATTTAGGTGGAAATTCGTATAGTTTAAGTATTTATCTAGGAAAACAGTACAACTTCAGGCAACTCTGATCTGTTTTTACCTTATCTATTCAACACTCAATCTTTTAAAATAATAAATTATTGTTTTTAAAACACTCATTATCACTCTATTAAATATATCACCCAATCATTTGGAGAGTGATAGTAAAATAGTAAATAAAATATATAAGATTATTTAAGTAAATATGACTTATAATTATTATTTTTCTTGATATGTATGTTTTGGTCAATTGTGACGTATATTGAAGGACGGAAATAGTAGAATTGAAGCCAACTGTAGATGCCTCATTTTTCTTTTCTAATTATTGTTCATATATTTCAATAAATTTTATACTATAATTAATTAATTTTTTATCTACTATTAATAAAAAAAAGTCATTATATTATTTTTATTTATAAATTAATTAATTTTCAAATTTTACAATTGACGGTTAAACTTTATCACTTGTTTCCGATTTAGAAATTTGAAAATGGAAGGATGTTTTGTAATCCTAATTGGAAAAGACCTTGTTAGAGCAACATCTATTTTATATTTGTGCTGATTTAAAAAAATTTCAATAAAAAAATTAAAATAAATAATATTAAATTTAATTTAAAATAATAATTGATGAGATTTTGAGTAAATATTTGTTATGTAATATTATGGAATTTAAATAAAATATTTTATTTTTATATCAAAATTTATATAAAAATTCTATATCAATATTACTGTATTTTTATCTATTTTATTTTATTTTTCATATTTAATGGTAGAAAAAGTATAAAAAATATAAAATCTATAAATTATAAAAATATATCTTTTAACTCCTTAAACTGGTAAATCACTATTAGGCGGAACAGGAACAGGAGCAGGAGCCCTGGGTTTGGACCAAATCACATGCTTGTGTTGTGCAACTTGGGTTTCGACCAAATCCACCGTCGCTCTCGCAACAGCAAGCTTCTCGGGCTTATACTTGTAAGTATTATCATATTGTATCCATATACTTGTACAGATCACCATATACACAGTTTTTATTTTTGTTTTTAAATATTTATTAAATAAAATTACGGGAGTCAAGCTCTTGCTATAAATCAATCTAAATTTAAAAATAATAAAAGAACCAAATTTAAAATATTATTAAATTAATTTAAATTAGAGCTATTTGACTTTTATTGTTTTTTCAATATTAATAGTAATTATTAATTATTAATTACTGCATCATGAAAACATTTACTTCAAATTTAGGTTTACAATAATTATTTCTGGAATGTCTTTTATCTTTTTCACGAAGTTTTTCCAATTTTAGAACGATGCGGAAGTTGGTCATGAGGTCTATGGTAATTGGTTGTGAGTTTGGCTTTGGTTTCTAGATTTAGGTGGTAGTGTTTGATTTTGGTTTAGTTTCTCTTCTACTATAAAGATATTCAAGTTTTTCCAAATCTTTGATTAAAATTTCTTGAATAAGAATTATTTAAGGGGAACGATTTCTTGCATGCTATTCTCTATCATACGTTGTCTGCATAAATAGTGCTACAGTAATCGATGTACCTACTATTTTGTGAATAAATAATAATTAATTTTTTATTGTGTGACGTCAATAGATTTCAATGTGCTAGAAAATGTGAAAAACCAATTACGAGATGTTTGCTTTAGTTTGTAAAGTGATTTGTTGAGTTGACAAACCATATTCTCCCCCTGTCTGTGTAATCCATGATGCGGATCCATGTAAACAGTTTCTTATAAATTACCATGTAAAAGGTATTTTGTACATTCAATTAATATGTAAACCAATTTCTAGCAACAACAATCGTAAGCAAACAACAAAGTGTTGTTAATTTTGTTGTAGGAGAAAAAGTTTCTTCGTAATCAAGACCTTCTACCTATGTACACTCTTTTGCAAACAAGATGAGCTTTATATTGCTCGATTGAACTATTAGAATAGTATTTTATTTTGTAAATCCACCTACAGCTGATGAGTTTATGACTGGTAGAAAGGTGAACAAGAGATCAAGCAATAGTATGTTGCAGTGCTTGTAATTTAGTATTCATGGCTTATTATCAACGAGGGAATTAAACAGCTTGAGAATATGTGGTAGGCTCGATCTGTGATGTTATATTGGTTAAAAAAACACACGATAAGATTGTGAAAACTGAGAAAGAGATAAATAATGAGACATAAGGTACCTTTTATGTTGCGAGTGACATGTACGAGAGTTTGAATTATTGGTTACGAAGACATGAAGTACTCTTGGTGCTAAGTTAGAGGATGTCTATCATGTGTTAACCGACGAAGGTGATGGAATGTATCCTTCGAAATAGGCAACTAATTATTGAAGATTCCATATCATATGATGCGATGAATTTAGTCATGATGGAGAAGGATGAGATGACAAAATATTACTATTTTGTGTGATAGAGAAGGATCTGGTGAGGATAATGTGGAGAAGATAAGGTGATCTTGCAGAAGGTGGAGATACAAAAGGGAAAGTATCCTCTTGGAAATACACATCTTAGCTAATAAGGAACTTTTGCGAAAATGTATTATACTATTTATATCCCTTTTGGTCAATGTGGATATCCCATAAAATATAACAAACTGCTCGAGAGTCAAATAAATATTGGTTATATAACACTTGCAACCAAAAACTCATAAATGTTCGAGTAAAGGAGGTTTTTAGTAAAGTATTTCATATGGTGATTGGTTGGACAAGAGAGATGACAAAAGCCGATTAAGAATAAAGTTTTAAAGGTTGAAAGTCACTACCATTATCTGTGCGGATGATTAACGGAAGTGTTGGATTATATTTTTACAAATTGAATAAATTTGATGAGCAATTTCACTATCTTGGACGCAAGTACAACAAGTAAAAGCATCAATGATAGTAAGAAAAAAAAAGTGCCCTAGAATATGTAGGAACTTTATGATGTCCCCATACATCGCAATGTAATAAGTCAAATGAAATTGTTGTTGTGGTAAAATTGATAGGAAAAGGCAACCTTGCTTGTTTTGCTAAGGGACAGTTGATACAATTATTTTAAACGGCAATGAGGATAAAGCTAATTTAAAATGTGAAAGTGATGGGTGTCTAAGGTATGAATGCCGTAAATCGGGATTATTTGAGACTTGAAAAGAAGCTATCGAAATAGAATCAAACATCATGTAATAGAGTCCTCCATGTTGTTTACCCGACACCAATCTTCTTCCTCGTCGTTAAGTCTTGCAAAATACTCGAGTCACGAAGAAAGATGATACAAAAATTAAAATCTTTTATAAGTTTGCTGACTAAAATTAAATTTAAATGGAAGGTTGGTACATAGAACATTTTTTAGTGTAATATCTTGAGTAAAAATAATGTCTCCGGTGTGTATAATCGACATTGTGGTGCCATTTGAAAAATTAATCATGTGAATAATGATGATTGAATTTTTAATAAAAGAGAAAGATTAGATGTCCTATGATTAGTGGCACCACTATTTGAAATCCAAGAATCGGTAAAAACTGAATTAGCATGAGTTGTGGATACTGAAAAAAACCTGCTGCATTTGCAAATACATCATTATTACCAAGTGATTGATTTAGATTCATGATGGATGATGCTTTGGCCAATTATTAAAAATACTTCGACAAGAATCCCATAGAAGAGTTTATCATTCATGCACGTTTATACTAGATTAGTTGCAGAACGACTTATTTTTCCTTGTGATCCTCAGTTATATTTTGGCAGTCCGACTTTATTATTTTTCAACCTGCAGGGATCGTCCATGTGACCACGTTTGTCACATAATTTGTAGTGATTTTTTAAAGTTTTATATTCCTCAATTGTATGACTTGATCTATGACAGTGGTCATACATCTTAGGGGTTTTAATTCCTAATGATTTGTTCTAGAAATTTATGAAAATAGTGAAGGTCTTAGTGGGCTTTGATGACAATTGTTTGTGTCTCTTCTTGAATTACTAGTGAATATATATGTCGTACATTAGGTAATGGCATTATCATGAGGATTTTTGGCCTTACCCCATTTACGACCCATTATACAAGTCATTCATGCCCGTAAGAAACTACATTAATCTGTCCTCCTAAAGTTTTTCTTGATGTATTTTGACTTGATTACAAGTACAGAGAGTTCAATAATTTTTTATTTTATCCCATGATGCTTTAAGTTTCATAAAATACGAGGTTACAAACATTAAACCTTGTGAAATGGTTGAAACTGATTTTTGAATTTAGAATATCGCCGGTGCATTTTTTTGGGAAAATTGATCTCTGAAATTGGTCCATACCTGATGTATAGTTTTAGCATGAAGGACGCCTTCCGCTAGATCTGTCTCGACTAAATGAGCGAGCCAATAAAGTATTAGATTATTACATTGAATCCATAATATGAATTCCATTGATTTTTCTTCTTGGGATGGAGCTTCTAGTGATTCATAAATGAAATCCAACTTGTTTTTTCGGTAAGAGCATGATGGCCTTACTCTATGATTGATAGTTTGCTCCATTCAATTTAACTAGAACGAGCATGTGACCAAGTTGGTTTGAATTAATGAATTAATGTTATCTTGTGATACTCATGTTGTTGGTTAGATTAATTGCGAGAGAGATCTCCTTTTACGTAATCAATTAGGGTTTTATGACATTTGAGAAAAGTATAAACTAATTTAGAATGCTTGAGATAGGTAACCTTGTACATGGACATGAAAAACTCAGTAATTAAGATCGAAGATGGTGAAATCATAATTCTAAGTTATTTCTCATGTTGAATTCGACTTTTAGATTTTAGATTTCATTAATTTAATTTAAATTATAATTTCTTCACATTTATGTTATTGTGCTTAAACATGCTAATATTGGAATTGTTAATATTAACTAGAATACACTCTTTATGGGATAGATATTTTTATACTACTTCATAAAAGGTGTGCACTTGCATCTTAACTCAACTTTTGAGTCATCAAACAATCACACTCACAAAATTGCCAATTTATTTACTAACAAAATTAAGGATGGAGAAGGATGCTAATGAGGTACCGTTTATAATAGTTTGTTGATATGTGAGTCATTTGCATCATTGGGTAAATTTAGTGTCCGCTTTTTAGATATTCAATTGTATCAATTCTAGTTTAGAATTATCAATTAATTAAAGTATCGTTTGGACATGTGCTATGATTACAAGATTTTATTACATGTAACAGTTCATATTTTGTACTTCCATGCCTTACAGTTCAATATATAGTTAGCCTTTATGTACTCGTCTGAAATTGGAGTTCAAAATTGTGTTGTAAACTTTGAATTTAATATACGAACATGTGTTTATTCTTACGAACTAAAGGATTGAAAATGTACATTATCTATCAACTTGTCGGTTCGAAAGTGTGTTGTACCTATGCTAATGCTGTATTTGAAAGTGTACCACTAGATACGTAATGGAGTTTTGAAAGTGTGTTGTGTATATGTTATTGCTGTATTCGAAAGTGTTCCACTAGATATAAAATGAAGTTTTGAAAGCGTGTTGTGTGTAAGATATTGCTGTATTAGAACATGGATCTCAAAATGTGAAATGGTGTATCACAAGTGTGTAATGCTAATGATATTGTTGTTGTCACGTCCGTAAGTTAGGGCAATTCGTTTTCGTATTTTAGAAATTTATTTTCGTCATTTGAATTTTATTTAATTTTCGTTCAAAGGGTAAAGTGGGTATTTTAAAAATATTGACTTTCCGGTTTGACCATATGGTTTGACTAATTTGACTTTTGGGTTAGTTTTGAAAATAAAATGGAAATTTGATGTATTCTATAATTATTTCTAAATTTGGGTCAAATTAAAGTCAAGTGTTAAGTGTGGGTTTATGGTGATATTTTTCATCCATATAAATATGAAAAATAAAGGGTTTTAGAAATCATTTTTCACAAAAACCTAAAAATTGAATTCTACGTGTTCCATATTTTTCTCTCAAACCAAAACCTTAGCTGCGGATTTCGAGACACTCACTTTTCGAGATTTTTAAGTCGGAGAATTGATTTTTCATTGATTTCTTTCATTCCAGGTTATTTTGATCTCTTTTTGTTTTATAACCGCTTTAAATTTGATTTGGGGATTTCTTGAATATTAGGGTTTTCGATTTGGGGGTTTTGTTTCAATTTATTTGGGTTTTGAAACCCTAAATATTTAATCTATATATTTTGGGTTTAATTTGGGTTTGATTGGGTTTTAATCGCTGTTTTAATTGTAAACTCTAACTTTTGATTTAGGGATTTATTCGTTTAATTCTTGATTTGATTTAGATCAAATTGGGAATCGTCTGTCGGAGTGATTTCAGTGGATTTAGATTTAGCGATAAAAGGTTAGTAGTCATGCTTATGCCCCACGATTATTTGTTTTTGTCTGATTCGCTATATGTGAAATTATAAACATTATTATTAAGCTTAAATCTGAGATTAGATTTAGTTAATCTGCTGCTGCATTTGAGTATGAATCTGTAATATTATATCTGCTGAATTGTATTTGTACGTTGTTCGATTAATTATGGTTATCTGTTAACTCTGCTGCTTTAGTGTGGATTCGTAAATTGGTGTCCATATCTGTCTATTTAATTAGAAATATAATTCTATAATCTGTAATAAGTCATATCCTAGATTAATACAATGATACCAGCATGCTATAAGGAAAACTAGATATATACATCGATGCGCGAAAGCGTATAGACCTTGATTGCCAACTTATTTCTTGATGCTACGACATCATTTTGGAGTTTTGCTCATCTCTGGATGCAACATCATCATTTTAGGGATCTTTGATCCACCTTTGAGGGCTTACCCTATCTCTGTTTGTTTTCTGTTCTCGATTTCTATATTTAAGCTAATGACAGGCCTTGTAAGTTAATCACTTGATCACAATATGAAAATCTGAATTCTTCTAAAGTCTGGTTTGATGTTTACTTTGTTTCTTGTATTGTCATTAGCTGTTTTGATCTCTGTTCGCTGCTTGGTTACTTGGGATCTAACATTTGGGTAGCCTAGTATTGACTGGTAATTGGTCGTAGGCGATAGGTATAAACCAAACTAGATGCTTAGAGCTTCTACTAGTGAAAATCATAATTTGAAATAGGTTATCAACGTGAATAGTGGCTCTAATCGAACTAGTAACCGAACTGGTAACTGAACTATCACTTGAACTCGAACTTAGGAAACAGGTTGGTCCCTGGTCGAGCTCTTTACCGAGCTAGTTACCGAAATGATAATTCGGTCAGCCTTATGATCAATAGAATTACTCCCTGGCCAAACTTCCTACTGAATTAGTTATCGAACTGCAATTCGGTATAGCCTTAAGAAACTGTTTAAACTCTCTAACCGGACTCTTTACCGAGTTGAGTACCGAATTACAATTCAGTGTGTCTTTGAGATTTCGAATCTGTTTGACCGAACTGTATACCGAATTTGATACCGAACTGTCACTTAAATCATTATAGAACTTGAATAATACTTTCTGACCGAACTGCTTACCGAACTACAATTTGGTATCAGTGTTAACACTCCATGACCGAAATGATTACCGAGCTGTATATCGAATTCACAATTCGGTGTTGGTCATTCCTTTCGAAATAATTTGACAACTTTTAAGCTACTTTCAGACGATAATTGCAATAATTTGTAATCACTTATCCTAGATCACATTAAGGGGATTAAGACAAGAATAATTTCGGTTCTTAATCACCTTGTTTGATCATATTTATTATTCCATGTTTGTAAACTAATTTGCATATGTGTATGACATTTTACTCTCTTAAATAAGATGCATCCTGTGTGTGCTTGTTGGACATTGGCTTACTAACTACACATCGATAGTCTGACCCTTCGTGGGTTTCATTTTTGTTTTGTATGTTTGTACCCGTTTGGGATGGAAATTGCTGACTTCAGACAGTCAGGTAGAGTAGTAGGATATTACACTCATGTCAGCATCAATCATCATCTGGAATCCACTTTACAATTGATTTTACATGTCATTTGACTTTAGTTTGATTTCAAAATTTATGTATTCAGACTTTACAACCGCTACATTTACTTTGGATTTGTTTCAATATGATATTGGTATCATTTTGGACTTTGTAATTGAATTTTCAGTTTTGGAACCCTTTGGATAAATAACAAATTTCAGTATTGATTCCTATTTATGTATCTGTTCAGTATGTATGTATTTATTTGCATGTCCGTTCAGTTTTGCAAGTGACATCCATTCTTCGCGTCCCTTTCGTTGGGGTGAGGGTTCGAGTGTTACAGTTGTATTCAAAGGATTGCACTAAGATTGAAGTTCCAAAAGTTATGAATACTAAGTTGTAATTTGTGTTGTAACAATCAAATTGTTGTATTCAAAAGATACAAGTTTGAAAATTATGCTACAACTATAGGAATAGCCATTTTAGGGTCCGGGTAGCGTCTAGACCCGACCCAAATCCGGACCCTAATATCAGGGTAGGGTCTAGACCTGGACCCAAAATTTATGGGGTCCTTGAATCTAGACCCGGACCCGAACCTTAGGGTCCAAATCAGGTCTGGACCCAGACCCAGACCCAGACCCTTGAGAATGTACCACACAAAAGAAGAAAAATGAACTTGACTCCACCATATAATAATTTTCAGAGAGAATTGTGACGTTGGGTGTAGTTGTAAGTAAGGAAACATGACTATGTTTTGTGCCAGTATATATAGAACCATCTTGTCATTCTCTTCTACTACTATTTATTAAATTAAATTAATTAATTAAATATTTTTTATTTTTTTATTTATATTAAAATACAAATTTTATTTTTTTGGAAAGTGATTAGTTGAATTGACCTAAAATGTGGAAAGAATTCTAAATATATTTAGTGTCTTTTATTAAATTAGAAAGTTTTGAATTTTGAAGTCTTTAAAAAATTATTAAATTATATTGAGTTATTGTTATTTTTAAATTTTTAAAATTTATTTTAAATTTACAAATGAATTTTATTTTAAAAAATAGAAAATTTCAATTTACAATTTATAAAAAAAATTATGAAATGAGTTTTAATAATAATTTTATAGTTATAATATTTAGTAAATAGGAAGATAAATCTTAATCAAAATTCATCATAAATTATATTCTCATATAAAGTACAACATAATTTATCCTAGCAAAATTAATGAAAATCTTTCACTATTTATATTTTTATTCCAAACTATTTTATTTATTATTTCAAATATTATTTAAAAACAAAATCAACTTAATTTTAAACAATAATATATCAAAATAAAAATCTATGTAAAATAATGTATAATTTTGTAAAAATCTTATATAGTAATAATGTATAATTTGGACAGCTCCATATATTTTTAGATACAATATTCCTGTGACCGGTTGGTTGTTTTATTTTTTTTTCTAAGTTGTATGGGTAGATATAGTGACGATTTTGAGACTCTTAATATACTAAGAGTTATATAATTCTTGATTATATAATTAAATAATTAAAAATAAAATTTTAAAAAGAAAAAAACAATAATATATGCAAACATCATTCACAAAAATAAAAATAAATAAATAAATAAATAAATAGATAAAATAAAATAAATAGACTTTACAACCCATAATATAAAAATGAAAAAAAAAGGGTCCAAAGGGTCTAAGGGTAGGGTTTAAAAATACCCAAACCCATACCCAGTAAATTATTTTTGAACCCGACCTGGATCCGGACCCTTAGGGTCCAAAAAAACTAGATCCAAACCCTTAGAATAGGGTTGGGTCTCACCGGGTCCGGGTCGGGTCCCAGACCCATGCCCATTTCTATACAACTATCATAATATTTTAATAAGTAGGGTGTTGTTAATGTTAGAACATGTTATCACTGCTATAAAGAGTGTCGATCATATCTATAAATTGTGTATTCGAGAGTGCAACCTCAACTATAAAGCATTTATTTGAAAGTACACTCATAACTACAAATAGTGCATTCGAAAGTGCAATCACACTTACAAAGATGCATCAACTATATAACATAAGTATAAAGGGGCATTTCGAGGTTGTGTATTAAACAGTTTGATTACAACTCAAATGAAAGTTTCTGCGATAAATTTTAACATTATAACCCTAAACCCTAAACAGATTCAAATACACAAACCAAACCCTAAACCTAAACACACTTAAACAAACCAATCCTAAACCCGAAATACATCCAAATACACAAACCCTAAACATATTCATATACCTAAGACAAACCCTAAACACCTAACCAAACAGGTAGAAAGGTACATTTTCCTTCTCTTATCTTTTTTCTCTTTGTGTCTCCTCTTTCTCTCATCTTCTTCTCTTCGCAATTTCAAAAACTCACTAATCTTCGTGCTTTTTTCTCGTTTTCTCTTTGAAAATTTTTATTCTCTTTTCTCACGGGTTATTCTCCATTCTCCTCGTTGTTTTGGAAACTCAATAATCTTTCCATTATCTTTTCTTGTTCTCTATTAAAAAGTTTCTATTCTCTTTTCTCACAGGTCGAATTCCTTATCATATCTTGTCTGAATTGATTGCTTTTATTATTATTAATTATATTTTTAAGGGTAATTGTTAGTATTGGGAGTTGCGGTGGTATGATAAACCCATGGTCGGAAAGTCAAGAAAAAGACTTTCTTATTATTTCTGTAAGACCTTGAGGATGCCAAACTGACGATGGTTTTTGCAATATTTTTGTAAGGTGTCTCTGAATGAATTTCTTCTATATGGAGAGCTCTATTCATAGGGTTTGTGAGAGTTTAACATATTTTAGGAATCAGAATTCAACTAGGAATAAAACTACTCTTTTTTCTCATCTAATTGACTTCCCATTTATTAAGAAATACCTATATGTGTATATATATTATTATTAATTAATAAATCCTCAAATGATAGTTGTATCCCATTATATTCAAAAGTTTTGCTCCCAAAATAATTTCAAATGGACCCTAAACAGATCTACTTAGGGAAAAATGGGCCCGAAATTATTTTTGCTCGAGATCCATCACCAGACCTTTCGCCTGTAGCTATGCACGATCGCAGGGAAAAACTTGCCTTAAAAGTGTATACGACCGAAAATTCTCTTTTGCAAGGGACTCTCCTCCTTCGATCGTATGTTCTTCGATTGCTACCTTTAACCCAACTCACTCATTCAAGCCCAATCATAGACTCTTAATAGCATGTACTCTTCTGTGATTATAGACCTCAACTTGCTAGCCTGCGAAGTCTATTACCACCCGAGCTATTGGGGCTTACGCCATATAAAGTATTTCCGGCAAATTCAATAGTTCGAACTGTTGAATAATAACCACATAATTTTTTAGTAGCAACTAAAAGTTTGATGGTTTGAATTGATTTACTAAAATTGTTAACTATTTTTAGTATAAATGATTATATCATCATAGAAAACAAAAGAGAAGAAAAAGAGAGAAAGCTTTTGTGAGAATTTGAGAGAAAAATTCTCGTGTCATTAGGATGCTAGTGGGTTGTGTGGTGTAATTACCTTTCTATTTTGTAAAATTTTGCACCCTATTAGAGATATAAATAATATTGAATTATTTATTCATATTATTTATGCTAATTTGTTTATCTCACGAATCTGATTTATAAGAAGATTTGAGCGAATTTTCTTAACAACTGGTATCAAAGTCTGGTTGACAGTTTGTTCCAATTACGATACAATTGACATAAACGATCCATAGAAATCATATTTGAGTGGGAGCAATGGACGCAGATGAAGGAAATGTAAAACTTGAGAAATTTGATGGTAAAGACTTCAGATTTTGGAAGATGCAAATCGAAGATTACTTGAACCAGAAAAAGTTTTATCAACCTCTCTCAGAAACAAAGCCAGAGGGAATGAAAGATGAAGATTGGAATCTTCTGGATAGACAAGCTCTTGGAGTTATTCGATTGACATTATCACGCAATGTTGCTTTTAACATAGCAAAGGAAACTACCACAGCAGGCCTTATGAAAGCTCTCTCTAATATGTATGAGAATCCATTAGCCTCTAACAAAGTTCATTTATTGAGGCGGTTGTTCAATTTACGGATGGCAGAAGGCAGATCAGTAGCTCAACATCTCAATGAACTCAATTCTGTCATAACCCAATTGAGTTTGGTTGAAATTGAATTTGAGGATAAAGTGCGGGCATTAATACTTTTGTCTTCTCTACCAGACAGTTGGAATGCTACTGTTACGATAGTAAGTAGCTCATGCGGAAGTAACAAGTTAAAATTTAATGATGTTCGTGATCTAGTACTCAGCGAAGAGATCCGGTAGAGAGAGATGGGTGAATCATCAACCTCTTCAGTTTTACATACGGAGTCAAGAGGAACAAATTAAAACCAGAAGGAATGAACGAGGAAGATCAAACTATCGAGGTAAATCCAGAGATATAAGATCAAAATCAAGGAATCTCAATACTTCCCAAAACTCGAAGACTATCGAGTGTTAGAAGTGTGGAAAGATTGGGCATAACAAAAATCAGTGCAGGAGTGCACCGAAAAGCCAAGAAGGCGGAGGAAAATGTTACTTCTACCTTAGAAGGAGATGATGCTTTGATATGCTCTTTGGAGATCAGTGCAGGAGTGCACCGAAAAGCCAAGAAGGCGGAGGAAAATGTTACTTCTACCTTAGAAGGAGATGATGCATTGATATGCTCTTTGGAGAGCAAGGAAGAGCCTTGGGTGTTAGACTCTGGAGCATCATTCCATGCTACTTCAAAGATAGAGTTTTTTAAGAGATATGTTCTTGGAAACCTTGGAAAGGTATATCTTGGTGATGATTAACCTTGTGATATTGTTGGCAAAGGTATAGTTAAGATCAAGTTAAATGGGTCAGTTTGGGAGCTGAAAGATGTCAGACATATTCCCAGCCTAAAGAAGAACTTGATCTCAGTTGGGCAATTGGCTAGTGAAGGTTATACCATAAAATTCCAAAGTAATAGTTGGAAGATATCGAAGGGAGCAATGTTAGTTGCTCAAGGTAAAAAGAGTGGTACTCTTTACTTGACAGCAGGAGCACATTGTTCAATTGCTATTGCAACAACAAATGAAGATTCTAAACTATGGCATCAGAGACTTGGTCACATGAGTGAGAAAGGAATGAAGCTTATGAATTTGAAAGGGAAACTCCCTGGTTTACAATATATAGAGATAGATATGTGTGAGGAATGCATACTCGGAAAGCAGAAGAGGGTGAGCTTTAAGACTAGTGGAAGAACTCCAAAGAAAGAAAAATTGGAACTTGTTCACTCTGATGTTTGGGGACCAAGGACCACCTCATCAATGGGTGGAAAACATTATTTTGTGACTTTTATTGATGATCATTCTCGAAAGGTATAGGTTTACTTTCTTAAATACAAGTCTGAAGTATTTGAAGCTTTAAAGCGATGGAAAGCTATAGTTAAAAATGAGACAGGTCTGAAGATTAAAAAGTTGAGAAGTGATAATGGTGGTGAATATGAAGACACTATATTAAAAAATTTCTACTATAAACATGGAATCAAGATAGAGAGAACTGTGCTCGATACACCTCAGAACAATGGTGTAGTTGAACGTATGAATCGAACATTGACAGAAAGAGTCAGAAGCATTCGTATATAGTTAGGTCTACCAAAGCAGTTCTAGGTAGAAGCAATTAATACAATAGCTTTTACTTGATTAATCGATGACCTTCAACTCCACTCGAATATAAGATATCAGAAGAGGTATGAAGTGGAAAAGAGATAAATTTGTCACACTAAAAAGTGTTTGGTTGTATTGCATATGTGCATATTAGTGATCAAGGCAGGAATAAGCTTGATCCTAAATCAAAGTAATGCACTTTCATTGGCTATGGTGAGCATGAGTTTGGATACCATATTCGGGATGATGAAAATAAAAAGATCATACGTTCTGGAGATGTAATTTTCAATGAAGGGGTTATGTATAAGGATAAACATAAAATTCATGGCAGTGACTTAGTAAAGCGAGGGCCGATTTTTGAAGAAGAAAATTATGTTCCAGACAGTATGATGATAGAGTCGGTTGTAAGAAATCCTCAACAAGAAGAACCTATTGGACAAAGCAGTATAACACAATCTGATAACATACTGCAACCTCCTAGTCCAACTCCTATACTTAAAAAGACTACTCGACCTCATGTGCCTAATAGAAAATATATGAATTATTTGTTATTGACAGATGAAGGAGAACCTGAAGACTATAATGAAGCATGTCAAACTGGAGATGCTAGCAAGTGGGAGCTTACAATGAAAGATGAGATGCAATCTCTGATTGCAAACCAGACATGGGAACTATCTGAGTTACCTATAGGTAAGAAGACCCTTCACAACAAATGAGTAACCGAGTGAAAAGGATCATGATGGTTCTAAGAGGTATAAAGCTCGACTTGTAGTCAAGGGCTTTCAATAAAAAGAAGGTGTTGATTATACTGAGCTTTTCGCTCCAGTTGTGAAACTCAATACCATCAGAACAGTATTGAGTATTGTGGTAGTTGAAGATCTTTATCTTGAGCAATTAGATGTAAAGACAACATTTCTTCATGGAGATTTGAATGAAGAGATTTACATGCTTCAAGCAGAAGGTTTCTTAAAAGATGGAAAATAACATATGGTGTGCAAACTTAAGAAAAGTTTGTACGGCTTAAAATAAGCTCCAAGATAGTGGTATAAAAAGTTTGATAACTTTATGCACAAGTAAGATTTCCAGAAGTGCAACGCTGACCACTGTTGTTACTTTAAGAGATGGCAATCTAGTTATATCATTTTACTACTTTATGTTGACGATATGCTAGTACTAAGTTCAAATATGGACGATATTATCAGGTTGAAGCGACAATTGTCAAAGGACTTTGACATGAAAGACTTAGGTCCAGCAAAGAAGATTCAGAATACAAATTACAAGAGATAAGCATAAAGGGGTTTTGCAGCTATCTCAATCAGAGTACATCGAACGTGTTTTACAGAGATTTAATATGAGTGACTCCAAGCCAGTTAGTACACCCTTGGCAAGTCACTTTTGGCTATCCAAGAACCAATCCCCTACGACAGAGCAAGATAAAGATTATATGGCTAAGGTTCCTTATGCCTTAGCTATTGGGAGTCTGATGTACGCAATGGTTTGTACAAGACCAGATATTGAACATGCAATGGGAGTTGTTAGTAGGTATATGTCAAATCCAGGAAAGGTTCACTGGAAAGTAGTGAAATGGATTTTGAGGTATCTACGAGGTACCATAAATAAGTGTTTGTTCTTTGGTAAAGGTGAATTAAATATACAGGGTTATGTCGATGGTGACTTTGGAGGTGAAGTCGATCATTGAAAGAGCACGGCAGGTTATATATTCATAATTGGAAATACAACGGTGAGTTGGATGTCGAAGTTACAGAAGATTGTTACTCTATCTACTACAGAAGCTGAGTATGTTGCAGTAACTGAAGCAAGTAAAGAAATGATATGGCTTCAAGGTTTGTTAGCAGAGTTAGGATTCAAGCATGAGAATAATATTTTGTACAGCAATAGTCAGAGTGCGATACATTTGGCTAAAAATTCAGCATTTCATTCCAGAACAAAGCATATCGGACTACGATATCATTTTATTCGATCTTTATTAGAAGATGAAGTGCTCAAATTGGAAAAGATTCAAGGAAGTAAGAATCCGACTGATATGTTAACAAAGACAGTAACTTTCGACAAATTGAAGTTGTGTTCAACTTTAGTTGGTCTACAAGAGTAATATCGGAAAGCTCTACTACACAGAGTACGGTGTGAAGACATATTAAAATAAGTCTTCAAGTGGGAGATTGTTGAATAATAACCACATAATTTTTTAGTAGCAACAAAAAGTTTGATGGTTTGAAATTATTTACTAAAATTATTAACTATTTTTAGTATAGAAAATGATTATAAATTTTCAATTTGTCATTTGTTATATCATCACAGAAAACAAAAGAGAAGAAAAAGAGAGAAAGCTTTTGTGAGAATTTGAGAGAAAAATTCTAGAGTGTCAATAGGATGCTGGTGGGTTGTGTGGTGTGTTTATTTTTGTAAAATTTTGCACCCTATTAGAGATATAAATAATATTGAATTATTTATTCATATTATTTATGCTAATTTGTTTATCTCACGAATTTAATTTATAAGAAGATTAGAACGAATTTTCTTAACACGAACATTAGATTGTATTTCGACCGTTACAATAATAATATAATTTTTTTACAAATGGCTGGATAAAATTTAAAAATAATATATATAGTAATTTAAATGGTTTTATCAAATATCTAAATAAATAATCGAATTTTCATCCGATATTTTTGAATAAAATATTACGAAAAAAAAAAAAGCATAGTATAAAGGGAGGAGAAGAGTTACCTCGGCCTATGATTATATGAAAGGACCTAGATTGAGAAGCACATGGGATTAAGGTGTTGATATGTATATATTTTAAAGGTAATGTCGCACCCGTTAAAAGAGTTTTGAATGTGCAAAACGTGAATTTCTATGGGACATTTCGTGTGGAAAGCTGATGTTGTTCAGTAACACTTGGACCATCATATGGATTATTTATGTTTCTCACACCGACAACAAGCCACTTGTAAGCTAACTTATACTGTTGAATATTGCATTATAATTTCATTGTACTTGCAAATATCTGACGTTTTTGTAAATACTGAAGTTAATTCGAATCTTTCATTAATTTATACTACCAGTTTTGAATCTTCATTGAAAATAAAACACCATATACGTTAAGCCTGCAATTAGTATTAATTTTAAAACATGTCAGGTATCAATAATTGTCCTCCCTGTTACTATTTAAGTCAATCTAATAAAGCATATGGTCTCATTTCCTCAATAGTTATTTGACATAACATTTCGTCGAATGTATAAAACACCCAACTGATATCAATTTGATTTTGAAAAAGTTGTGAAAAGTCGAAAAAGTTACACAGCAGCCAGAGCCACCACTAACACAGCCGATGGAGTCTCTCCGGTTGAGGCCGCCGCCTCCTAACTCCTCTCACCTCCTCCGTTGTCCGACTAGACTCACCCGACCCGCTCCATTTCAGGCGCGTAAGCCTACAATGCCGTCTATCAAGGCCACGCTTTCTAAACCCGCGGCCGACGTCTCACCTGGCGTCACTTCTCGCGACAGTCCATTGCCGCCTCATTCTCCGCCTACTCCTGTCCTGAAATTGTCGCCGAGCTCTCTCCAGTATCCGGCTGGATACCTCGGTGCGGTGCCCGAACGTACTGCTGGCTTTGATGATGGCGATAATATTATTAACGCTATGAGCTATTTGACCAATATTCTTTCGTCTAAAGTGTATGACGTGGCCGTCGAATCGCCGTTGCAGTTGGCGCAAAAGCTGTCGGAGAGACTTGGCGTTAAGCTTTGGCTCAAGAGAGAAGATTTACAGCCTGTGAGTTTTGGCAATTCTTTATTCACTTTTTTATTTTTATTTTTATTTTTTTTATGATTTTTATTGATTGATTGATGCGATGCTATGATATGTTTGTTGTTTCACGCGCAATTCATGAAATTACTGGAATTTTTGGTTTAAAATCATAACGATGAGTGTAATATTTAGTTTTGATGCTATTTGTTGTATGTTACAATCTACTGAATGTGTTTAGTTTTTCAGTTTAGTTTATTAAACCAGAGTCTTTACTGCTTAATGAGTTTTCCTCTTAATGATTGTGAGTTTTTTCAGTTAACTATTTAAAGACTATTGTATTCAGTTAATTTTTAAAGGTATGAAAGAGAAAAATCCTTTATAGCTTTGTTCATTTAGTTTAGAAGTTAAGTTTATACTTGTTATCATTCATGTGATAGCTTCTTTTTTCTTCTATCTTATTCTGGTCAAAGTTATAGAATTTGCCTTAGTGTCCCTATAATACATTTGGGCTAAAAGACTCTATTTGTATTATAAGTGAAGAAATGATCTCCAAATAAAGCCGTATATTACTGGAGTAACAAATCTTATTTTTTTATCATCTTTCATTCAAAGATCAATCCATTACTAGTATTGTGAACAGAGTGAGGTGAAAGAAGAAAAGAATAAAATAAATTGACAATGACTCTCTCGTGGTCAATGCAAACTATAAAAATTAATTATCTCAAATCTAACTCCATATGCAAAATTAACAATTTTTTTTTTCTCAGGATAGTACTACAATTTTATTTTCTTTACTAATACTTTCCAATTTTGTGCATTTTCATCTAACGAGAACCTTTTGGATAGTGCATCCTTTGTTCAATCTGCAAAATGCCTTGTTAAACTATTTATATATTTTTTCCAGGTTTTCTCTTTCAAGCTTCGTGGAGCATATAATATGATGGCGAAACTAACTAAGGACCAGCTGGCAAAGGGAGTTATTTGTTCATCAGCTGGAAATCATGCCCAAGGAGTTGCATTGTCTGCCAAGACATTAGGCTGTGATGCTGTGATTGCTATGCCAGTGACAACACCAGAAATAAAGGCAAGACTTGTTTGATATAATGTATGTTTGGGGCTGCTTGTAATTGTAAAATAATCACTTATGGGGTGGTGAAATCCCAGTCATGCACCTCTTCCATCTTAAATTTACATATAGAACAATAATGCATGAATATAAATTTGAGATGAATGAAGGTTATGTTTGACATTTCACCATCCAATAAGTGATTATTTTCATAATCACGAGCAGCCCCAAACATATATATAGTTGCATTTGTGCTGCAATATGGTTTTTTAACTGAATTATTAAGCTTTTATTCTGCAGTGGCAATCTGTTAAGAGGTTGGGTGCTACAGTTGTTCTTGTGGGGGATTCTTATGATGAAGCACAAGCATATGCTAAAAAACGAGCCATCGAGGAGTGTCGTACATTTATACCCCCTTTTGATCATCCAGATGTCATAATGGGACAGGGAACAGTTGGCATGGAAATTATTCGTCAACTTCAAGGACCATTACATGCTATCTTTGTGCCTATAGGAGGTGGTGGTTTAATTGCTGGCATTGCAGCTTATGTAAAGAGGGTTTCTCCTCAGGTTCGTAGTTTGTTGCACTAAAAGTTGTTGATGTTTTCGTCACCTTATAATCTAGATAGCAAATACTTAATCCATCAACGGCAGTGCTTCATAAGAAATGCTCGCTTTCGGCTGTTTATGCTATTTTTCCCTTTGCAATCTAATGCTAGAATGTTTTCCACAAAAGTTTCTTGAGACATAATATAGAAGCATGTTAATATCTAATACCTAGATGCATCTGTTTCTGTCCCAAGTTCTTTTTGTCTGGACGATACATGATGAAGAGCCTTATCATGGTAACACTGATTCAGGTGAAGATTATCGGAGTAGAACCTGCTGATGCAAATGCAATGGCGTTATCACTGCATCATGGTGAGAGAGTAATGTTGGACCAAGTTGGAGGATTTGCTGATGGTGTGGCTGTGAAAGAAGTTGGAGAAGAAACCTTCCGGATATGCCAGGAATTGGTAGATGGTGTAGTTCTTGTAAGCCGTGATGCAATTTGTGCATCAATAAAAGTGAGTGTATATAAAGTGCAATTCGCATATTGTTTTTATTGTTTATCCATTTTTGTTGCAGTATTATATGTAGTCAGCATGCTATCTGGTACATTGTATTGTTCCTCTACTGCATGTGTGAATTTATTTCTGTTCAGATCAAGACTAGCACTTGGTAATGTAGTATTGGAGTGCAAATGCATCTTGCTTTGTGAAAGAACCTTTCTGGACCCGATTATATAAATTATGCTGTGCAGGATATGTTTGAAGAGAAAAGAAGCATCCTGGAACCTGCAGGTGCCCTTGCCCTTGCTGGAGCTGAAGCATATTGTAGATATTATGGCCTTAAAGGAGAAAATATTGTTGCAATTACCAGTGGGGCAAATATGAATTTTGACAAACTGCGGGTGGTGACTGAACTGGCTAATGTTGGTAGGCAACAGGAAGCTGTGCTAGCGACAATTATGCCTGAGGTGCCAGGTAGCTTCAAGCATTTCTGTGAGCTGGTAAGTTGTGATGGCTAACAGACTAATGTACTAATTTATTATGATAATTTTTCTTCTGTGCAAAGTTAACATTATTTATGTTCGCAGGTAGGGCCTATGAATATCACTGAGTTCAAATACCGATGTACTTCAGATAAAGAGGCTGTGGTTCTGTACAGGCAAGTTGTTCTTACTATTTTAGGGTCCATTTTTTTCATGCAATCTTGATAACCAACTTAAAATTGCATTTTAGTAGCCTAAAATAGGCATGTCTCATTTTTGACATTGTAATAATTTAAACTCTGCAGTGTTGGGGTCCACACAGTTGCTGAACTAAATGAAATGCAGAAGCGTATGGAATCCTCTCAACTTAGAACTTTCAATCTCACCAAAAGTGACTTGGTTAAAGATCACCTGAGATATTTGGTAATTTAACTCATTTTATACTTAATTATCTTAACCTGCTTTGGATGCTGAACTTTTCTCTGATGCATACTTAAGGCAAATAAATGTCAACAAGTTTCTATGTTTTCGTTTGAGTATTATCTTATTACTCCAAGGCTGAATTTCATAAAATCAGTTTTCTACTAAGGAAAACATACAAGCCTGGCATGTCAAAGTTCTGAGACCGAAAATAGTTACACATGAAACTCAAACCATCAAAGACAACCAATTTGATCTGAATGGGTCTGTTAAGTTACATTCTGCTTCCCAACTATGCAGCATAAAATCAGTAGGAATTTGGTCTGAATTCAGAAGATGCTACTTAATCCAGAAGTGAAGACAATAGGTGTAGGTGGAATAGGCATTGAAAGTACTTCTGTTTCTGTCTAATGATGGACCCAAATTAGAAAATGCCAAAATATAGCTGCTTTCTTGACCTGTGAAAACAAAATACTGTTGTTCCGTCTGCGATTCCCACCATCTCTGCTATGACCCAATATTGTATTATTACTTTCATCACAAGGCACTGTGAGGTACTACAGAGTTTTAGATTATAAATTTATGCAAAGTATGTTTTTATGTGATCGGGTTTCTACAGAAATAAGAAGTGGATCCTTGCTTTAGTCCTTGATGCCAACTTTTATGTGATGCCATGCTTGGATGTATCATTTCCTTGTATAATCAACTTTTAACTAAACACCATAATGTTATTTCCTCTAAATTGTTGTATTTACTTTGAATTTTGTTGATGTTATTGCCTTCTATTAAAAGAAAGCTTGAGACCACTGGGTTGAGCTGAGTGTTCACCTGCTTAGCTCTTACCTAGAGTCTACTTTCTTTTTATATTTTGGTATTCTTCATTGTCTGTACAATTGAGGAATGGCATAATTAACCTTTTCCACACATGATATTATTATTTGTTTTGCAATGTGATACTGAGTTAATTTTTGCCTGGATTTTTCTTTCAGATGGGTGGCAGACTAATTGTTGAAAACGAAGTCCTTTGTCGATTTGTATTTCCAGAAAGGCCTGGTGCTCTGATGAAGTTCTTGGACGCATTTAGTCCACGTTGGAATATTAGTTTGTTCCATTATCGTGGCGAGGTAAGCTTCTCAAGCCTAGTATTCCAGTAAATTCTAGAATTTCAATCTAACTTTATAACTCTTATGCATCTACAGGGTGAAACTGGGGCCAATGTGTTGGTTGGAATCCAGGTTTCAGAAAGAGAGATGGACGAGTTCCATAATCGTGCCGACAGTCTCGGGTATGACTACGTAGTTGTAACAGATGACGGTAACTTCCAGCTTTTGATGCATTAATCACAATCCGGCATGATTAGAGGTCATTCACACTATTTAGTAGACTCGGCGCTCTGCTTATAGAGAGAAGATGGATCGCAAAGCATCTCCAGATCTCCGTTATCATATAGAGGGAGTGATGATGTCTGTATGTACTCTACCCGCTTTTGTTAAATATGATTAGGGATGTCATGTCTACTATAGTTAATCTTAAATATGACCTGTGTTTTATCTTAATTTATTTTCAAGATAATGGTAATGTTTGCTGTATTTCTTCTGCATTCGACTTTACGAGGTTTACTGTAAATATATGAATTGAAGCTCATTTTGGAAGTGATAATTTGGGAGGATCATGTTTGTGTTGGCTTGTAGAGCAGCATTACCTGTTAGATTTAGCGTAAGTGATAAAGTGTTATTCGTGTTGTTTCTTCAACGGTTGCATTGAGAATCAATCCATCTTTTAAATTAGATCCAGTTTCTCTATTTTGAAGGTCAAGTTAGGGAATTCAGGTCAAAGGGTATGCACAAATTTATGGTGTTGATTATTCTGGCACTTTTGCTTTTATTGCCAAATAGCATATGAAGGTAGGAAAGTATTGCACTTGAATGTTAAGTTCAGCTTTCTAAATGGCATTTTATAGGAAGAAATTTTTGTAGAACAATCAGCTGGTTTTGAAAAGTCTGAAGAAGGTAAAATCTACTTGCCTTAACTACTTACGGCTTAGGACGAAGTTCCAAAGCCTAGCACAGCAAGATAGATAATGAGTCTTGGTTTTCTTACAATGTGAAATATTTGGGCACTACTAGTTTTCCTGTAGCGTCACTCTATTTTGATGATACGTTGATAACAAGAAATAACATTGTGCTAGTTCTGGAGTTCAAATAACATGATGCATGACTTTCAATTGATTGATCTTGAGCTCATGACTTACTTCCTCGGGGTAGAAATAAAATAAAATCAAGGTGGAATTTTTTATCTTTCAAAAGAAGTATGCAATAGACATTTTGAAAAACTTGCAAAGGGCGAATTGCAGTAGGCACCAGCGAATTTTTGTAAAGTTACATTTAACGACAGTGACTTTTGAAAAATGTTATACTTAAATTACCACCGTTAAATTTGCTGTTAGTGTTAAATTTACTGTTAGTCTTGTTAACTGTGTTAAGTTTCAACTGAAAATATTACACCTGATTTTTTAAATTTAAATATTTATATATTTTTTAAAAAATAAAATAATAATAATATTTTTAAAAAATATAATAATAATAATAAATAATATCTTTTTTTAAAAAATTATTTTATTATAAAATATACATTTTAACTTGAAATACTTAGGTTAAAATATTATTTATTGTTCCCTTCTGGACTAAAGCTATTATTTTTAAGTTTAATTTCTCATTCCTTGAACTATTTCAAATTAAAATGTGTATTTTATAATAAGATAATTATTTTTATAAAAAAAGATATTATTTTATTATTTTTTAAAAAGATATTATTTATTTATTATTATTTAATTTTTTAAAAAATACTTTAATAATATTTATTATTGTTTTCTTTTTAAAAAGAGTATAAATATTTAAATTTAAAAAATCAAATAACATTTTCAGCTGAAACTTAACACCGATAATAGTTCAAGTGCATTGATTAACGGCAAATTTAATGACGTTAATTCATGTATAATATTTTTTTAAAAATCACTATTGTTTAGTATAAAATTAATAAAAAGTGATTCGCAGATGTAATAAAAACTCGATGTTACCTAGTTTAATTTTCCCAAATTGCAAATGCAAGCAAATGGGTACGTTGATGAATCTTAAGGAGTAAGGATGATGGTGCTCATAAAGTCGATGAATGATACTTTAGAAGTTTAATTAGGTGCTTATTAGGATGAGATTTAAAATTTTATTTGTTAATATCCTTTAATCTTGCATTTAAGAAGATCGAAAACAATTTTAAGATAAAGAAGGATTCATTAACTACGGAGTAGTTTGAAAAGGACGAAGAATTGAAGTTATGTGGAATTTCATATATCCAGTAGGATAGGTCCATCGACATGAAAAATACCAGGGCATTACTAAATACAGCATCAAATTTACTAATACTGCAACCAAAATTTCAATTATACCCTTTCACATACATGAGTTTAAGTAAATAGAATCTCATACCTCTGGCTTCACATTGTTGAGGTCTTACAATTTTCGAGGCAAAGTCAAGTTCATGGTTTCTTGGAGACCAAATCCATGGTTGATAACAAGTACTTCTCTTAAAGAACAGTCCCATGAATCCCATCTAGTATTATCATGATTTGGGTAGTTATCAGCATAGCACTGTGTTTGGTTCATGTCCGAACTAGAGGAGACAGAGTATAAACACATAGGTCTCTGTCTCTGAACGTGTTTGATATCTATCTCAATTTCATTTTGTCTCAGTCTCCAGTGTACAAGATACAAAATTTTTGTACTCCTTCAAACTGAGGTATAATTTTTTGGAGACGAAGACAGAAAATGGAAAGCCAAAAATACCCCCATCATCTTTATTAATTCCAAATGTGTAACAAGAAGAAAATCATCTTGCATCACCAACGTTGGGAGTATATTAAAATTTGGGATAATTTGGTCTTTTTAACACTTTTTTCAATTTCGTCTCCCTAACCAAACACTATTTTATTCTGAAGACGGATACAAACTTTCAAATTTGTCCACTACAACGAAACACTCTACTGTCCCCAATTTTTGTATCGTATCGTCTCCAAATTTTTGTATTGTCTTCTGTCTCCAGCAGAATCACTGGAACCAAACGCAACGTAAGAGAGGTCACCAACTAACAACACAACTTGCCCCTTTTCTGGATTCTCCTCATAATAACTAAGTGTGATGTTTGAATCAAAACTCTGACCCAAACCCCCTACAAAACCAGTCTAGTCACTCACTTACACAATGCATTCTAAGCTAAGAAGAATAGCTGCAACAAACATCTACTATTAACAACATTAACAATCAAAACCAATGGATTCTAGCTTACGATCGACAAATAATTTGCTCACCGATGATGTTGAATGAGTAAGGCAGGTCCATGCCTACTTCTGGAGGTGTTGTGAACCAGAATGTTCTCTTAGATTGTCAAATTCCAACCACATAGAAATATTTGGTATTGTACTATACAGAAACTATACACAATCACTATAACACTCTTTCAAAAAAATTACGTTAACACAAACACAAGATTCACCTCCAAGTTCTCAATGGTATAATGGTGAATGTAACCAGAAGTGTAATTATTAACTTGTAAATGGTAGCTTGCCTGATTTCCATTTTCACTCCGGTAAAGCACTGAATTCGAACCAGGTTCATCCATAGTGATCCATGAAACTATCACTGCATTACCCTTATGGTCTCCTTGTGTTATGTGAACCTGAAATCAAAACCACCCCTCTAACATTATTTTCTAATGCATTTATGTTAAGACTATAATTGAAAATATATGTGGTGTTTAACACTTTTACTTGCTGTATTTAATACTTTTGAAAATATATTAAGTTATTGTTTCCACTCCCGTCCCAATCCACATTTCAATTGAGATGGGGGTCGATACAAATATTTAATTTTCGAATTTAATTGGGGTCAAGGACATGCCTTTTGATTAAGAAACTTTCGAACTCGTTCCACCCTTTTAAAAATTAGGAATTATCCCAAAAACCCCACGAAAGTTTGAATTTATAGCCATTTTACAACTTCAGTTTTGATTTTCTCCAAAATCCCACTTTACCATCAATTTCCGTTAAGTTTACTGTACAATTTCCATCTGTCCGATTTTCTCTATTCATTAAAAGGGTAATTATGTCTTTCACCATTATTTATTTTTATTTTTTTATTTTGAAAAATAAAATTTTTATTATGTTATTTTAGTTACCTTCCCAATTTTTTTTAAAAAAGAGAAAATATTACCTTTATTTTTTAAATTTGTTTAGAAATTATTTTTATTTTGCTTATTTATTAAAAAATTTAAAAAAAAAAATAAGCTTCATCATCTTCTTCGACTTCCACGGGAAAAAATCCTAGCCGCCGCATATTTCCTCCACGCACTACCAGCACTGTTCGATCCAACCTCCAACACTTTCCAAACAATATCTCCTTCCCCTCTGTCTCTATCCTGCTTCCAAATCCTTTCAACAGCATCAGGTAATTCAAATTCAATAAATCACAACCAAAATCAAACTTAGGCAGATAAAGAAGGAAGGTTTCTAGAATCAACATTCCTTTAATAGATTTTTGGTAAACAAAGGTGATGTCGTATTCAGACAGAAGCAGTTGCGACCCTTCCCATCAAGACAAATTTCTAGAACAAAGACCAGTGCTCTTCTTGCTCTCTTCTTTCTTCTCCAAACGGTCATTTAGATTTTTGATTTTTGAATTTGGACCAATTTCAAAATCTTGAATTTGGTTGTGTATGGATTACGTTTGGATTTGGGTTTTTGCAGGTGTTGGGTTAGTAGTAAAATAGTGCAGATGGAGATGATGTTGAGTGAAAACTGAGACATCTTAATTCTATTGTTAGATTCAGCTGATATAGGAGAAGAGAGAAGATGAAGATATAGGAGGAAGAAGAATACCTCGAAGGAGAAGGTTCTGATTTTTTTTTTAATTTTTAATAATTTATTAATTATAAGTAAATTACCAACATATCCTCATTTATTGCATGAACAGTAACTTTAACAGAAATAATTTATTACATGAATAGTAAACTTAATGGAAATGGATGGTAAAGTGAGATTTTGGAGAAAATCAAAACTGAAGTGGTAAAATGACTATAAATTCAAACATTCATGGGGTTTTTGGGATTATCCCTAAAAATTAGTATATTATAATATATTGATTTGATAAATTTATATCTTTCTTCAACCCTAAACATATGTCATGTTTATAAAATAATTAAACTACTTAAATTAATAAATTGAAAATTACATATTTTTTCTACTTTTATTTATTTAAAAATAATATTTAATTTTTTATGTTTAATTTTGGAAATTTCTGAACCCATCTTGATCCTGCCTTGAAAATTTTGAAAACGGAAATAAGATATGAAATTGAGCTCTGATTAAATTCAGGACAGATGGGGCACATCAATTTTCGTTTTGACTCATCCCATGTACACCTGTAGTTTCCACTTGAATCAAAATTATTGTTTTTGTTGGTTAGGTTTTAAATTTTTTCCATGGTATTCGAAGAGATAGAATATTGCAGCACATCAGATTGTAAGTAGAATTTATAGCAAGCTTTAAGAAAAGTTTTATGTGATTTATAATTTTTTTTTTTGATAACTAGACGACAATTGAAATCTCAGCGTTTCATGAAAAAACTAAACATTTCAACATTAAACTTTATTTTATAAAGGTTTCAACATTAAACTTTATTTTATAAAGGAAAGTACAACAAAAGTCTGGCATATTTTTATTCATAGACTACTTACCTTCAGCAAATTCGTTCTTTCAATTCAAAACAGAAAATTGGATGTTCGGTTTCTTAAAAAAATTCATTAGCCTCTAGCAATCGGTTTATTAAGTAAGGAGGAGTGTGTGTTAGTTGGCATGAGATTTTTATTATCAAATCCATTCTAATATATTTAAATATATGACTATTTATGATTAAAAAATAATCATTTTTGGAGAGACGAAATGTCTATTTTATCCTCATTCTCTTCCTAAATTATAAAGTTATATTAATATATCTAGATAAATTTAGAATGAAGGAGAGTTATATTCATATCTCACTTCTGACTATGCCAACAACAAAATCTAAGTTTTTAAAAATTACTTGTATATATGGAAGTGGTTTTATCACGATCTATGATATTGTTTTTAGTTGTATTATTTTCTAACATTGTTATCTACTTTTAAGTACTATATGAGAAAGCCTTCTTATTTTTAATATGATCACCAAATATGTATTACTCCAAATGAATAATAGTGTATACTTTGATAGAAATCACACAACTATCCTTATATAAGTATTTTTAAGAAAAGCAAATGCATATTTTTATTATGCAATTTTGAAAAATATAGAAAACAATTTGGTAAAGAGAGTAACTATATCTGGTACACAAATATATCTATCAAACCAATACAAAAATCAGAGCCACCATCCTTAAGAAAGAATAGACTTTAAACACACTTCCTCAAACTTAAACTTGTATTCTCAGTTCCGAAGGCTTACCATGTGTTGTGGGTTTAACTCAACTCTTAATTGTTCATTCTCCTTAAAAAAAAAAAAAAAAAAAAAAAAATCAGTTAAATGGAGGCTCCGTTAGCTCCTTGAAAAATGGTATATTTTTACTAGTGCACTGTTAATACCAAATGTTACAGGTGGCTTGGTAGTTAAGGTTGTCTGGATTATAAAAGAGGTTTTGGGCTCCGTTTATCGTCGTCCTTCGGCTCATGAGGTCTTCTATATTACATGAATTATTAAAAGTAAAATAAAAATTAAATAAACATGCCTATGTAAATAAACACTCATATATGAGTATTGAAGCCATATCCCCCGGGATGGAGCTAGCCTCTAAAGGTTAGGGGGGCGAACATCATGGGGTGTGGGGCAGCGCCCCGCGATACGGTATAATAATTTTTAATTATTTTAAAAATAGGGTAATTGCCAAAAACCTCCCAAGTTCTGAAACATTTGATTTTCCGCCATCAGTTTTCAAACGTTGTACTAAACCGACCCCATTTACAAAACCAAAACTTTTTTCTATTATGATTGGATGTTTTCTGTTAATGGGAGCGGTTTGACACAAACGTTTGAAAAATGGTGGCGAAAAATCAAACGTTTCAAATTTTGGAGGATTTTTTTTGTAATTACCCTTTATTAATTCTCTAAATGATATATATATATATATTATTGTTAATTTTTTTATTTATAAAGAATAAAATTATAATATAAAACTAATGGAATAAAATATAAATATCAAAATAGCAAGTGAGCATAAACAATATTTGATTATAATTGCAGGTGAGAAGAACAATATTTGAAAAATAAGAAGATATATAATGCGTGATTACCCAACTTGGAAGAATTTGCAATATTTTTTCGTATTTGAAGAAGATATATAATGCGCAATTATAATTGTTTTTTTCCCCCATTTATTAAGTTTAATTTAGTGGTAGATTTTGTTAGTCCATTATTCTTTAATAACATAGATATTTACATGTTTTTAGTAATTGTTAGAGTTGTAGTAATAATAAATGCATATTAATTATAAATTATATATTTATATCATTCTAATTGATAATATATTTTGTTTACCATTTTAGTTTTATCATTTTCAATATTAATTTTTATATATATTATAATTAAAATGAAGAATAATTATTCCTTTATTTTAAAAGTATTTGATATTGTCATGATTTTTTATTTTAATTTTGAAAATTATGATATAAAATTAATGAAATAAAATATAAATAATAATAATAATAATAAAAAGATATATAATTTAAAAAAAAATCAAATTTAAAGAAATAAATACGTTAATAAATTAAATTAATTTAAATATTTAAATTTAAAAATAAATAAAAATGTATTTTTGAATTAAACTACTTTTAATAAAATATGAAATAAAATGTGGAACGATTGAAATCTAACTAGTTAAATAGTTTTTTTTAAAATAATTTAAATTTTTATATTTTGAAAAACCTCTAAACAATATAACATTTATATTTATAAATCATAATATATCCTCCGATAGAAATGTGATAAACATACCAATATCATTTAGAGAATTAATAAAGGGTAATTATAAAAAATCCTCCAAATTTAAAACGTTTGATTTTTTGCCACCGTTTTTTAAACGTTTGTGTCAAACCGCCCCCATTAACATAAACCATCCAATCATGACAGAAAACAGCTTTGGTTTTATAAATGGGGTGGTTTGGTACAACGTTTGAAAAATGGTGGCGGAAAATCAAACGTTTCAAAACTTGGGAGGTTTTTGGTAATTACCCTTTAAAAATATTTTGTAGTACTTTTCTTTTTTTATTATTTGGAATTTTTGTTGCATACATATCATCCAACAATATTTTATACTAGTACAAATTACAATAGCTTAATATTTGAAAAATAAACATTAAGATAAATAAAAGGGCTCTTTGCATAAATGGACCTTAAATTAAAATCTTTAAATTTTTAGTCCTATATTAAATTTTCTTCAAAAATAAACAATTCACAAAAGTTTTTACACCCAATAGACCAAATTGGCAATAATGCCCTTTCTTATTAAAAAATAAATTAAAATAATTTTATCAACTCTTATTAAGGTGTAAAGTCTCATATACCCTTATGTTTAAATATTTGAATTCAAATCATATATTCACAAAATGACCCCCTCAAATTAAAAAGAGTCCCCACCAATGTAAACAATTAAAAAACAAAATTATTCCCAAATTGAAAAACCCTAATTTTGCATGGAACTCAAAAGCTACAAATCGTGAATTCCTTCCACCAAATTCAATGAATTCTAATCATAATTGCACAATTTCTTCCAGCAAATAAGTCAAAAATCTTCTTCAATTGCTCTTAAAAGGTATGTTTCTTAAGCTTTTAGGGTTTTAGACATATTAGAGATTGTATTTTGTTGTGTACCACATTTAATTGCATACTACATGCATGGTTTTTATTAGTGTAGGATCCCTATGTATAGAATAATTGTTATTTGGAACACAATTTGTATGTACGTGTAGAATTTCTTGAAATTGCGATTTGGATTTTTTTACGGGTGTTTCCAGGTCCCGACACCGGAAATCGGTTCAAAAACTAGTCCATTTCCCGGTCCATCACACCGGGAAATAGTATGATGCTTCCTGGTTTATTGGACCGGGAAGCAGACTGGTTTTTGTACTATTTCCAGGTGTACTAGACCGGGAAACCATTTTTTATTTTTTTTACAGTGGTTTCCCGGTCCAGTACACCAGGAAATAGTTGAAAAACTAGTCTGCTTCCCGGTCATACACACCGGGAAACATAATGTTACTTCCTGGTTTATTGGACCGGGAAGACGATTGGTTTTTGTACTGCTTCCAGGTGTGCTATACCGGGAAACCATTTTTCGTGCTTTACAGGTGTTTCCAGATTCTTACACCGGGAAACCGTTGAAATACTATTACATTTCCCGGTCCAGTACACCAGGAAACGATATTATGCTTCCTGGCTTATCTTAACCGGGAAGCAAACAAATTTTTGTACTGTTTCCCGGTATAATAGACCGGAAAAGCACTGGGGAGTCTTTGCTTCCCGATTTTAAGGACCGAGAAACACTATAAAATTTGGCTTGTTTCCCGGTAATTTTAACCGGGAAGCAGAGTGTTTTCCATGCTTCCCGGTTTTATTATCGGGAAACCAATCCAAATTAAAACGGTTTCCCGGTCTTCATGACCGGGAAGATACCCCTTTTTTTTTATAAATTTCGATTTACTATTTTATTGAATACTTTTAATGTTTGTTTTATTTTTTCAGGCATGGCAATTAAAAAAACCCTTGTGAAGTTCAAGGCAGAATGGATTGATGGTGAATATAAGGGTGGTGAAACGTTCGTTTTGCTACTTGATACGGATATTGCATATTCTCAATTAGTACAAAAACTATATGCAAAATTGAAGATACAATCTACTTTAGATTTGACCATACATGCGTTGTCATCAGATTCTACGAGACAACGATATCAAGTTACAAACGATGAAGATTTTAATTTTGTGAAGGAGGATCATGGAGATCACATGTATCTATTTGTTGATACCATCGCAAAAGGCATGGAACATAATGAACAAGTCAATGGGAGCACTGGTCATATAGACAGTGACACACATAATAGGGATATTATTACTACAACGGAAAATCATCGACCTTTTTTTGATCTTAATGAACCCACTGCAAATGATGTGTTTGAAGAGTTGGAGAATATTAGTGATGGTGCAAATGGAGGGCAGACTGAACCAATGCAAGTTGATGATTTGGATGATTTAGAAGAGTGTCCGGCTGTTTCCTCGCAAAGTGATGAAGAAGAACCAGTTAGAGCCGTTATGCCAGATGATCCGACTTGGGTATTGCCCGGTGCTAGTTGTTATTCATTCGCACAAGATGTCGTATATGCACTTTCTGCTCCAGTTCGGAGAAATCCACTCGAAAAAGGTGAGAGATTTAAGAAGAAGAAGGAAATGAAGATTGCAGTTGGGAAGTATGCTCTGGAGAATAAGTTCACGACCAAAATTATCCGGTCTAACAAAATTCGTTTTGAAGTGGAATGCTCGGACGAGACATGCTCTTTCGCATTTCGTGCCAGGCGAGGGTCAGGTTCTTCTATGTGGCACGTTACAGAGTTTAACTCGAAACATTCATGCATACCAGATACACACACTTCATACCATCGTCCTGTGAAGTCCGATCTACTTGGTAATTTATACTCTACACGGGTCACTGTAGCCGACTATCGTGCTAAACATGTGCAAAATGAGGTAGAGGATCGTTATCAAGTTAAGATTGAGTATAGCAAGGCATGGAGAGCCATTCAACATGCTCTAAGGTTTGCTTACGGTGATGGGATTGAATCTTATCAAATCCTTCCTGCTTACTTCAAACAGCTGAGAGCTTCTAACCCGTGCACCATTACTTCGATACACACTAGGCCTGACAATACTTTCTTATACTCATTCTTCGCTCTTGGTTCATCAATTCGTGGATTTCTATCACATGTTCGTCCTGTAGTCGCCGTCGATGCAACACATACGAAAGGTGAGTATAAAGGAATAATTATTACTGCACTTGCGCAGGATGGTAACGGTGGCATATACCCTATCGCCTTTGGGTTTGCAGATGTCGAGGATAATGCTTCATGGTGTTGGTTCTTCACAAAGCTGAGAAAAGCAATTGGAAACCCCGTTAACCTAGTCATTGTTTCAGATAGACATAAAAGTATATTTGCTGCTACAAGAAGAGTTTACCCAGGTGTTCCACATGTTATATGTTACTACCATTTGTCAAATAACATGAAGTCATTTGGCGGCAAGCGTGGAAACACAGGACGTCTACTGAAGGCTGCTTGTTATGCTCATACGATAGAAGAATGTGATTTGCTATTGGACGATATACGTGTTGTCAGTCCAAAAATGTATGCTGAGTTAATAAAGATTGGTAAGAAAAGGTGGGCGCGGTCATATTGTGAGGAAAGGAGGTATGCTATGTTGACTTCTAATATTGCAGAATCGACTAACGCAGCCATCAAGAAAGCTCGACGACTACCTATAACAGCTGCAAATGAGTTTCTAAGATCAATGGTGCAACGTTGGTTTTGTGATAGGCGCGAAGCGGCCCAAAAATTGACTACATCAGTAACGCCCGGGGCTGTATCACACATAAATGAACTTGAAAACGATGTCAATGGTAGCAATGCAGTTCCTATTCTTGAAGGTAGGCGCTATCAAGTGACACATGGAGAGGATGTTCACGTGGTTGATTTTGAATCAAATGAATGTACTTGTAAGGCTTGGCAACTTGATCGTCTTCCCTGCTTACATGTTGTTGCTGCAGCTAGGTATTTTACTACACCTTTCTTTTATTTTATCGATTCATATAATTTCTCATATATTTGACTATTGGTAATTTGACATAGGTTGATGAGAGTTCACCCACATACATTATGCCATGAGTATTACAGCAAAGAGTGGTGGAGAACATCATATGAACATCCAATCAATCCCGTTCCTCACAAAAGAACATGGTCGCCATCTAGAAGATTGGTCCTACCGCCTATAGAGAAGCGACAGCCGGGCCGTCCAAAGGATAAAAGGATTCCCTCCAAAGGAGAACACATTAGAACTAAAACATGCGGGAGGTGTGGTGATAAGGGTCACACAAGAATCACGTGTAAGAATCCTATCAAGCGAAAAAGTGGCAATAATGCAACGTCTACAACGGGTGTAGAAGGTAATACAGATGCTTCCATTGCAGAAGGTGCTACACCAGCTAAGAAGCGACGCCGACCAGTACATTGTGGATTTTGTAAGGAAGAAGGTCATACCATTCGTAAGTGTCCTAACAAAGTTGTGCAAGTGCATGATACAGAGCAAGCATCAAATGGAACCGGATTGAGCCCAGACATGACACAAGGAGAGGATCACACAGATGACTCTTCGTCCGAAGAAGTACCTTCAGATCCTGAAGCGTTATCCAATTCTTCAGATAATTTCTAGTCAAATACATTTAGTAGTTGTTTTATTTTGTTAGACGAATCGTATTTACGTTTATTTTAACGAAGTATTACATTTTGGAAGAACAAAATAGTATTGTAAATATATTGAAAAATGGGTTAGTCTATTACAAGATTTGATCTTGATCTCAATTTTTTTTTTAATAATTTCATTATTTTAAAACAGGTGTTTCCCGGTGTCTTACACCGGGAAACACTTTAGATTTCAGTTAGCTTCCTGGTCTTTCATACCGGGAAGCAGTTTTTATCTACTGGTTCCAGGTTTGGAGGACCGGGAAGACGTTGAAATTCAACGTTGCTTCCCGGTGTTCATGACCTGGAAGCGTAAGTGAGAAAATATATGCTTCCAGGTCACGAACATCGGGAAGCAAAATGAATTTCAATAGTTTCCCGGTGTTTCAAACCTGGAACCAGTAGATTCAAAACGCTTCCCGGTCCTTCACACCTGGAAACCGGAGACCATTTTTGCCTATTTCCAGGTGTTCAACACCGGGAAACGGTGTAGACCTGCTTCCCGGTAATGAACACCTGGAAACAGGCAAAAATGGCCTCCGGTTTCCAGGTGTGGTGGACCGGGAAGCCTGTTTCCGTCCACGAAAAAATTGTATTTACTAGTTTTAACATTGGGGAATAATTAATAGGATCTATTAATCATTATGGGTCTGATTTACCAGTCTCTTTTAACGATTGAACAATCCACTATATGAAATCGTATAAAAAATGTGCTCCGATATAGGGACGGAGGTCGATTAAGAGTTGCCAAAACCATCCATTTAACATGATTGCAACATTGGGAACAGTAATATGCAACATTTTAATCGCATATTGAAAATCGATCAACATTTTGTTTTCTAGTCTTACGTAGGAGTGTAGTTTCTAGGATAAGTAACCAATCCTATCACAACGTTATCACATAACTTATTTATTGAAACTAAATGATCAGGGGAGACTAAAAACTTATTTTATGCTTTTTGGAAGTGAATTTGCAATTTTTTGTTGGACGGAGACAGGTTTCCCGGTCTTGCACACCTGGAAACCGGAGACCATTTTTGCCTATTTCCAGGTGTTCAACACCGGGAAACGGTGTAGACCTGCTTCCCGGTAATGAACACCTGGAAACAGGCAAAAATGGCCTCCGGTTTCCAGGTGTGGAGGACCGGGAAGCCTGTTTCCGTCCACGAAAAAATTGTATTTACTAGTTTTAACATTGGGGAATAATTAATAGGATCTATTAATCATTGTGGGTCTGATTTACCAGTCTCTTTTAACGATTGAACGATCCACTATATGAAATCGTATAAAAAATGTGCTCCGATATAGGGACGGAGGTCGATTAAGAGTTGCCAAAACCATCCATTTAACATGATTGCAACATTGGGAACAGTAATATGCAACATTTTAATCACATATTGAAAATCGATCAACATTTTGTTTTCTAGTCTTACGTAGGAGTGTAGTTTCTAGGATAAGTAACCAATCCTATCACAACGTTATCACATAACTTATTTATTGAAACTAAATGATCAGGGGAGACTAAAAACTTATTTTATGCTTTTTGGAAGTGAATTTGCAATTTTTTGTTGGACGGAGACAGGTTTCCCGGTCCTTCACACCTGGAAACCGGAGACCATTTTTGCCTATTTCCAGGTGTTCAACACCGGGAAACGGTGTAGACCTGCTTCCCGATAATGAACACCTGGAAACAGGCAAAAATGGCCTCCGGTTTCCAGGTGTGGAGGACCGGGAAGCTTGTTTCCGTCCACGAAAAAATTGTATTTACTAGTTTTAACATTGGGGAATAATTAATAGGATCTATTAATCATTATGGGTCTGATTTACCAGTCTCTTTTAACGATTGAACGATCCACTATATGAAATCGTATAAAAAATGTGCTCCGATATAGGGACTGAGGTCGATTAAGAGTTGCCAAAACCATCCATTTAACATGATTGCAACATTGGGAACAATAATATGCAACATTTTAATCGCATATTGAAAATCGATCAACATTTTGTTTTCTAGTCTTGCGTAGGAATGTAGTTTCTAGGATAAGTAACCAATCCTATCACAACGTTATCACATAACTTATTTATTGAAACTAAATGATCAGGGGAGACTAAAAACTTATTTTATGCTTTTTGGAAGTGAATTTGCAATTTTTTGTTGGACGGAGACAGGTTTCCCGGTCCTTCACACCTGGAAACCGGAGACCATTTTTGCCTATTTCCAGGTGTTCAACACCGGGAAACGGTGTAGACCTGCTTCCCGGTAATGAACACCTGGAAACAGGCAAAAATGGCCTCCGGTTTCCAGGTGTGGAGGACCGGGAAGCCTGTTTCCATACAATATCACCGGGAAACTCGAAAGCATTTTTGCCTATTTCAAGATGTTCAACACCTGGAAGCTGGTTTCCTGTGAATATTTATCTTCTTATACATTTATCTTATATCTATGCATATATATAATTATTAGTAATCAGGATATCAATCTATAATATAAAATTCCATTAAAAAAATGAATATACTGTAGGCAATTTTATATTATATCTATGCATATATTTAACTTGTCATCATTTTAAAACTACACTTGGCTATTCAGTTGCCGGATCGCCCTCAACCGAATGCTCATATATACTCTAGGCAATTTTCTTTCGTATCAAATGTGCATCTTCGACTGTTTTTCCAAATGTCCATGCAGCTTGCCTAGTCCAAAGGTCGTGTATGTACATACATACATAGGCACCACAAGAAGTTCTGGAAAACAAAAGAAAAAAAATCAACCATAAAACTATATACGAAAGAGCCATAATGTTGTACAAAGGGACTTAGGAGGTGTTCAACTAACCCATCAGGCTGAATCGGCAATCCTAGGGCTTCTCCAACCACCAGCACCTTCCATTCACCTTCAGGCGTATGCATAGTCACTTCACCATCCTATCCAAGAAGGTTACAAACTCCCTCAAGTGACGCATGACTGTATTGGCCTTAGGAGCGAGAGAGTCAAGAACAAGTATCTCTTTTCGCTTTATGGATACTACGCATACAATCCAGTGGTTTCCATGAATATGGCTTGGGAAGATAACCTGATTATGAAACACATTTATGCAGTTATCTTTCAAATAGTTCTCAAAAAAATACAACTATAATTTTAAAAGCTCTGCAGTTAGCTTTCCATGTGAACTTACATGATCAACCTCACTCCAAGCAGCATTCAGCTCATTCTCCGATAAACCTCTAGCAACGTCCATAAAGAACGGTCTAATGTCTTCCTCATCGTTGTTCCTTTGCTCTTGAATCATTAAAGTCTGAAAATAAGAACGAAATATACAATTATGGAAAACCATTTTAACCATCGATAAAAATTTCTTATTAAAAATAGCTGTTGACTTACAAAAATGGTGCATTTCATTACTGTCATGTCTTTCCTCTTGCCATGTAGGTGTTCGTACATGTAACTTATCCATTGATTGATTCCATTGGTACTAAACCAACAACCCGGATCTAGTATCGTTCTGAGGTAGGTGGGCCATACTGTTCCTCCTTCGGGTATCATGTCTCTCCTGAAAAAGAAAATACAAAAACATATTAAGATTTAATATGTTTTAACCACTAACTTCCTAGTCTATAAAACCTTGAAACAGTTATAATTAAAACTCATTTCCAAGTCATTTAATCACCTGGAAACGAGTTTTAATTATAACTGTTTCCCGGTCCATAAGACCTGGAAACAAGTATAATTAATCCCCGTTTCCAGGTGTTTAAATGACCTGGAAACGAGTTTTAATTATAACTGTTTCCCGGGCATAAGACCTGGAAACATGTATAATTAAAACTCGTTTCCAGGTCATTTAAACACCTGGAATTGGAATTTAATTAAAATCCATTTTCAGGTGTTTAAATGACCTGGAAACAAAATTAAAACTCTTCTAAAATTAAACACTAAAAAAATATAACAAAGACTTATGTCCTTCTGGAATCAGGCGCTACAAAATCTTCGAACCCATCTGGGACCTCGGGAATAGTTGCTTCACCATGAAAACTCTCACCCGGAATGATTTCACCAACAGCTACATGACCCTTTGGTAATGAAGTTGACCTGCAAGGAGCTGGCTTTTTAGGCTTTGTTGATTTCTTTGCCTTCTTTGCCTTCTTTGCCTTCTTTGTAGATCCATCATCGTCAATGCATATTTGTACCTCTTCACGACCTCTTTTTCCTTTACTCTATAACACACCAAAATTGCAAAAATAGTCATATATGTTATACAATTTTAATAAAAGCCAAATTCATTAGGTAAGGGTAAATACTTACCAACTGAGTAGGGATGGCTTCTTTATTGCCTTCTTTTTCTTCTTCCTTATCCTTTTCATCATCTTCTTCCTCCTTCGTCTCCTTGTCTTCCTCTTCTTTTTCACCCTCATCCTTTCCATCTTCTTCATTATTCTTCTCTTTACTTTCCTCTTCTTTCTTGTCCTCCTCTTCATCTTCTACCTCTTTCTCTTTATCGTCCTCTTTTTTCTTCTCCTCTTCCTTTTCATCTTCTTCATCTTCACCTTCTTCCCCCTTTTCATCTTCCTCTTCACCTTCTTCCCCCTCTTCTTTCTTGCCCTCAATCTCTTCATCTACTTCCTCTTTCTTCTCTTCATCTTTTTCCTCCTCATCTTTATTTTTCTGTATCTTTTCGGTCTCCATTTCTTCCATATGAACATCAATGGTAGACTGCATTTGAGGACGCTGACTAAGAATGAATCTATCCCCTCCTTTCTCTTCTTCTTCATCTGTATCTTGATCATCTTCTGTCTCATCCTCATCTTCTCCTTCTTCTTCTTGATCATCATCCGCTACCTCAACTGTTTCATCGTTCGTAGATGGATCATTCCTTGACTTTCTCCTCATCTCCCTCATCTGCTCTTCCTCTTCATCATCTGCGCTTTCATCAGTATCTGTAATGTATTCACATTCATATGTTACCATAACAATAATATTATTACATTTTTTTTTTAAAATAGGTGTTTCCCGGTGTGTGACACCGGGAAACACTTCAATTTTCAGTTAGCTTCCCGGTCTGGAAGACCGGGAAGCATGTTTAATCTACTAGTTCCAGGTTTGTAAGACCGGGAACCTGTAGAAATTCAATGGTGCTTCCAGGTCACGAACACCGGGAAGCAACATTGAATTTCAACAGGTTCCCGGTCTTACAAACCTGGAACCAGTAGATTAAACATGCTTCCCGGTCTTCCAGACCGGGAAGCTAACTGATAATTGAAGTGTTTCCAGGTGTCACACACCGGGAAACACCTGTTTTAAAAAAAAAATACTAAAATGTTTACTAAATCTAAATTAATATAGCATAATACCTAAAAATGCTAAAATAAAATAAAATATTTATAGAATAATACCTTTGTTTTTGTGAAGCGCTTTTTTCACCAACACTTCCAACCTTCCAATTCTTGTACTATTGTCCTCGACTTTGGCAAGGATTTTGGTCAGCAAGCTAATGATGTTTTTATCTTCACCAACACCTCTAACATCATGTTCTTCATTTTTTACATCACGCTGATGACCAACATCTGCCATTTGATCTTCCTCAACTACCTGCACATTCAACAACATTGATTAATTCCTAAACAAAAAATTAACTTTTACACCCTAATAAACACAAAAACTGATAAAAACTAACCACATCTTCAGCGTTCAGATGTCTAGGAAATTGGTCATCATCAATCTCCTGATCGTCGACTCCTAATGTAGCAGGATCAACCGATTTTGCTCCCAATTCAGTTTCAAGTGTTGAAATGTAATACGACCTCTTCTTCTCTTCAAGAGTGGGCTCAAGTTTTCCCTTCCCGAGGTCAATTACCTACAACATTAGAAATACCAATACAATTAAATAAACGTATATGAATGGTATTTAAACTAAATTAATCTTACACACATTATTGAGGAAGTCATTTGAATCTTTGCTTGAATAATCCCTGATTCTCCACTTGAGACATCTAGGACTCTTCGGGACTTTCTTATCCACTTGAGCTTTCAAGAACTCCTTCATATTTGGCGATAACTCCAACAGCCACCACTACATGTTAATATGAAATCAAGTTATATTATTATTTATCCAAAAATAATCAAATAAAAAATAGAAATGCTTACCGCTATTGTCCAAGGACAACCGTAAAAGTTGAAGGTCTGCACGGCCTCTGGCTTGCCTTGAAGACAATTCCTAAGCCCATGTATGGTGTAGGAATAAGAGAATGTCCCCCAAGGAAACCGGTAAAACCGTTCCAGATCCTCCACCATATGCCATAGTAGCTTCTTCATGGGCCTTTTCCCTTCCGGACCCATCAAGAACTTCTCCACGAAGATTGCATAGCATATCTTCAATGCATCCACTCTATTCATATCTTCTGCATGTTGCATCCTAAACCAGGACATTATCTCTGCTACATGTTGATTTGGCTGACGATGAATGAACCGATTGTAAACCGAATTCAAGTCTTCGGGTCCTCTATTTATTTTCATTAACCTCTTCGATATCTGCCCGAACTTTAACCCGGTAATCAAAGCAAAATCTTCTTTGCCTAACCGGACTGCCTTGTTGCGTATTCCAAACCACAGCTCTTCAGGTTTGCAATTTTTCTCTTCCAACTCTTTAGAAATAACTCGAAGGATGAAATTGCCTGGATAAGCACCCTTTCTCTGATGAATATGAAGGAACTGACTGAATGGTCCTTTTTTCCATTCATCCACTATATTGAATTCCCCTTACTTAGATTCAATAAGGTCCATTACAGATGGCTGCCCATATGTGTTGAGCTTTGCCTCTGAGAAGTCCCTATCTGGGTACTTAAAATACCTCCCTTCTTTGAAATGAACTTTTTTTGGACCATCCTGAAAAATAAAACACAACAAAATATTTACAATTAAACCAAATACATCATATAACTTCCATAAATATGTCTATATAAATACTTAAGAATGACTGCAGAGAACAATTAAAAACAAGCTTCCCGGTGTTCCACACCGGGAAACTGTATAAATATGGTGAATGCTTCCCGGTTTACAACACCGGGAAGCTATATTTCAAGTCTGCTTCCCGGTTGTAGGACCGGGAAGCCGTTGAATCTGAAACATGCTTCCCGGTGGTTGAAACCTGGAAGCACTTCGGAACACCGGGAAGCACAATTAAAAATAAACACTGCAAACACCTGTCTATTCAAGCTAATCAATAATAACATCTAAACCCTAAAGAATAAAAAAGCCAAAGATTAATATCCAAACATCAATTTAACCAAATCAAACTCTTATCACCATTTCATTCCAAAACACAAACTATAAACAACAAAATCCAACTACTTATACCATCATTTCATCACAAAATCAAACCACTAACATCAAATATCCAAAGTGTATTAATCTATAACAACAATATCTAACCCCTAATTGAATTCCACCGAAAACCCAACTTTAAAACAATAGAAACGAACCTTTACATTTGCCTTCGTCGTCGCCACCGGCCTTTTCGAACTCTTACCCACTCCTTTAGATGTCTCGGCGGCACCAGTAGCCCTAGCATTCTTCTTAGCTAACGATTTCTTTCCCATTTGGAGTTTGTCAAAATAATGGAGATGTGGATGAATTCTTTGCGGCGAATGACGAGGATGATGATTTGAATAAGCGAGATGATTTGCAGTGATGATGAATCCTTTGCAGAGAAGATGAAAAAGCAAGATGAACACCTGTCTCCGTCCCGGTTGTTGAAGTGACGAGAGAAGAAGAGGTAGGTTGTTGTTGTTGTTGAAGTGAGAAGAACACAGTTCAGATGTAGAGACGAGAGAAGAAGACGTAGGCTGTTGTTGAAGTGAGAAGAACACAGTGGAGTCTGTTGTTGAAGTGAAGAAGAAGAGTTCGTTGTTGTTGAAGTGAAGAAGACGAAACGTTTATTCTCTGGTTCAAACGGTCGACAGGCACAGGGTAGGGGTATTTTAGGACTTGACTATATTTAATATTTATAAATTTATTATTTATTTTATTTTATATATTAATTTAATAATTTGGATAGTATAGTAATTTTGGTCTATTAATGGTGAAAAACTTTACCAATTGTTTCTTTTTGTACTAAATTTAATGTTGGGCTAAAAGTAATCTTTTACTAAATTTTTGGTCCAATAGTGGGAATTATCACTAAAGGGAAAATTCTCACTTTTGGGCCAAAAGAAAAATTAAAAACTTGTTTTGGCCCATCATTAAAATTGTTTCAAAATTAAACAATTTATAAAACTTTTTACTTCAAATGAACCAAAATGACAGTTGTATCCTAGCAATTAAAAAAAAAATTTTAATAAAACAAAGATTATAAAAATAAATTTAGTACAAAACCAAAAATACCCTTGACTCTACATCTCCCTCGAGTGTTCGACCGTTTGAATCAGAATCAACTCAACCCTTTCCATTCAAACAAACTGAACTCTCAATTTCAACCTAACCTTATTCTCAAAATCATTTCAGCCTCACACACACTCTCTCCTCATTTCATGTATTGTCACAAAGCCTCCTCCTCTCACATATTGTCACAAAGCCTCAAACAGCCATCCATTCAACTTCCATCGATTATAAATGGGGAAGAAGACCATCGCGAAGAATTGGACGGAGACAAGTGACTCTGTCGATAGGCAACTAAGGCCGAAAAATCAAAGTCAAAGAGTAAAAAAATGAACGAACCCGGCAAGGAAGAATGCAAATGTCCAGGCGACGAGGAAGGAAAAAGTCGAGGTTAGCTAGTGTATCTTGCTTTGAAGCTTAGAGTTTGATAATTTAGGTTTTAGGGTTATAATTATGTATCACATTGCTGAACTTGATGTTGGTGGTTTAATTTAGTGGTTTTTATACTGTTGATTTCACTTTTGTTTCTTGATGTTGTTGGATTATGTGAGTTCTTTTTTTTTTTTTTATTCAGACTTTATACTTGTTGGATTTTACATTTGTGGCTAGGTTGATTGTTAAAGTCTGTTTTGTTTGATTCGTTTGGACAACGTTTTGTGTTCAAGATTTCATGTGCTTTCTGGTGTTACGAACCGGGAAGCTGTTGAAAATGGAGTATGCTTCCCGATGCAACAGACCGGGAAGCCAACTTAACAGTCAGCTTTCCGGTCCGGCACACCGGGAAGCTTGTGTAACTAGATCCCACTTCCCGGTGTTTGGGTACCAGGAGGCACTGACAGACAGATACACTTTATTTGTTGAACCATTGCTGTAATTTTTGTTAGAAACGTTTAATTAAATGGTGTACTTTGTTTATGATATAACATTTCAGCAGGTACTAAAAACCAGCTTCCTGGTCTTGAAAATCAGGAAGTAGATGCCAATTTTTCCTACTTCTCGGTTCTCAGGACCACTGCTTTCCGGTCATAAATATACATGCTTCCTGGTTCGAGTGATTGGGAAACACCCTGTTCATTGTGAATAGGTGCTTCCTGGTTTCCAACACCAGGAGGCTGGTATATTTTCCTTTTACTTCCTGGTATCGGTGACCAGGAAGCGCTTGCCACAATTATACTTGATCTTGATGCTTATATTTTGTGAATTTCTGGACTAATTTTTGAATCTATTCATACGGCAGTGAATGAACTAGAAGAAAAGGATAGTGAACATGAAGAGCAATTGAGGTAGAACAGACGAAATGGTAGAAATGAGCCTGTAGTGAATGAAGAAGAAGAAGAAGAAAATGATGATGAAAATGAAGTTTGTGAAGATAATGACGAGTCAAAAGATGAGGAAAATAATGAGGAAGATGATAAAGGAATAGGAGATAGAGGAAGGATCTGATTTACCAAATAATGAAGATTAAATGCAATGTAATAAGAATATGAATGGGCTCTTTTGGTTTATGTAAGCTTTTTTGATAACTTTAATGGAAAGTATAAATCAAATTGATGTTTATGTAGGGATGAATATGTATTAGATATGTACTTGATATGTAATTCAGGTCAAATAGGTGTTTCCCGGTCCTAGAGACCAGGAAGCAGGGGTTATTTTTGCATGCTTCCCAGTGTTAAGGACCGGGAAGAAGTGTGTACAGCTTCCTGGTCTGCCACACCAGGAAGCAGGGGGCTTATTTTGCCTGCTTCCCGATCAGCAAGACCAGGAAGCATGGTCACCATGCTTCCAGGTGTTTCAGACCTAGAAGCATGCAAATAAGGCCCCATTCTTCACGGTATGCCAGACCAGGAAGTTATTTTGGTGATTGATTAAAATTGGAAAATGTGTTTAAGAAGTTACATATTTTACAGTAAATGTCTATTTGTCATTTGTGTTCTATAATTCAGTTTCGTGTTGCCTTTGGATATGCGAGGATTACATATCCCAGTAAGTATAATCCTACGTAGGCCGAGGAAACATTATGTTTTTTGAATTTCCATATGCTGTGAAAATATGATCTAAACTTCTGTATAAGGTTGTAAGCATATTAAATTCATATGTTTAAGAAATATAAGTCAACACAAAACCCCTCGATCGGAGGAGAATTTCATAACGAAAATGAAGTTCACGTATTTTAATTTTTAAATGGAGTGAGCAATCAACTCTATAACTTTTAGTTAAGTCATTTAGTTATTTCTTAATGTTGGAGATGTCTAGCACTCACTAAATGGATAGCAAAACCTGCTTTCTCTTCTGCCACACCAGGAAGTAGGGGGCTTATTTTACCTGCTTCCCGGTCAGCAAGACCAGGAAGCATGGTCACCATGCTTCCTGGTGTTTCAGACCTAGAAGCATGCAAATAAGGCCCCCTTCTTCACGGTATGGCAGACCAGGAAGTTGTTTTGGTGATTGATTAAAATTGAAAAATGTGTTTAAGAAGTTACATATTTTACAGTAAATGACTATTTGACATTTGGGTTCCATAGTTCAGTTTCATGTTGCCTTTGAATATGCGGGGATTACATATCCCAGTAAGTATAATCCTACGTAGGCCGAGGAAACATTATGTTTTTTGAATTTCCATATACTGTGAAAATATGATCTAAACTTGTGTATAAGGTTGTAAGCATATTAAATTAATATGTTTAAGAACTATAAGTCAACACAAACCCCCTCGATCGAAGGAGAATTTCATAACAAAAACGCATTTCGCGTATTTTAATTTTTAAATGGAGTGAGCAATCAGCTTTATAACTTTTAGTGGACTCATTTAGTTATTTCTTGATGTTGGAGATGTCTAGCACTCACTAAATGGATAGAAAAATCTGCTTCCTAGTCTGCCACACCAGGAAGTAAGGGGGCTTATTTTACCTGCTTCCCGGTCAGCAAGACTAGGAAGCATGTTCACCATGCTTCTTGGTGTTTTAGACCGAGAAGCAGGCAAATTAGGCCTCATTCTTCCCGGTATGACAGACCAAGAAGTTGTTTTAGTGATTGATTAAAATTGGAAAATGTGTTTAAGAAGTTACATATTTTACAGTAAATGACTATTTGACATTTAGGTTTCATAGTTCAGTTTTGTGTTGCCTTTAGATATGCGGGGATTACATATCTTAGTAAGTATAATCCTACGTAGGCCGATGAAACATTATGTTTTTCGAATTTCCATATGTTGTGAAAATATGATCTAAAATTGTGTATAAGGTTGTAAGCATATTAAATTCATATGTTTAAAAACTATATGTCAACATAAACCCCCTTCATCGGAGGAGAATTTCATAGCAAAAACACATTTCGCGTATTTTAATTTTTAAATGGAGTGAGCAATCAGCTTTATAACTTTTAGTGGACTAAGTTATTTCTTGATGTTGGAGATGTCTAGAACTCACTAAATGGATAGCAAAAAACCTGATTCCTGATCCGCCACACTGGGAACCAGAAGGCCTATTTTGCTTGCTTCCCAGTCAGCAAGACCAGGAAGCATGGTCACCATGCTTCCTGGTGTTTCAGACCAGGAAGCAGGCAAATTAGGCCCCTTACTTCCCGATTTAGAAGACTAGGACATTTTTTTGGTTATTAATTAAAATTGAAAATTTTATTTTAGAAGTTCCCGATCATGAAGGTCGGGAAGCATATATATCATAAAGCTTTCAAGACGTGAGTTTCGTTTGTTTCTTGCTGTGAACTTAAATCCTGTATTGAAAATCCTAATCTGTTTCAATATATTTACAACACAATTTTGATCTTTCAAAATAGAACACTCATTTTAATTGACTTGTACATTATGTTCCTTGCTTTTTACGATAATATCTACAAATAAATACATGTGTTCTCCATGATTCTCCTTCACAAAATTAAAGTCTTCATCGTCTGCAACTTGATACCGTAGTCTCGTAGAATTTGTTGACAAAGCATGTATGGTCAAATCCAAAGTATATAATATATTAAGTTTTGCATATAGTTTTTCTACTAACTGGGAATATGAAATATTCGCATCAAGTAGCAAAACGAACATTTTCACCACCGTTGTATTCAGTATCAACCCATTTTGTTTAGGACTCATTAGGGTCTTTTTCATTGTCATGCCTGAATAAATGAAACAAACGTTAAAAGTATTCAACAAACTAGGCAACTGAATTTTTTATTTAAAAAAAAATAGCTTCCCGGTGTTATTGACCGGGAAGTTGTTATAATTTGGATTTGTTTCCCAATTATTGAACCGAGAAGCATGAAAAATATTCTGCTTCCTGGCTCCGAAGACCGGGAACCAAGTATAATCATCTTTTGTTTCTCGGTCTGCAAAGCCGGGAAGTAAAAGAGTGCCCAGTGGCTTCCCGGTCCTATTGACCAGGAAGCAGTACAAAAACTAGCCCGCTTCCTAGTATTGAAACCAGGAAGCATGAAATCGGCTTCCCGGTGTCATAGACCAAGAAGCGTAGAAGTTTTTGCACTACTTCCCGGTTATCGGGACCAGGAAGCACTTGGAAAAAAAATCTCCCCAACCGAAAATTCATAACAGCACACCCATACACAAAAAATTGTTCCAAATAACAACAAATCTATACATGAGGATCCTAAATTAATTTTAAAAAAATGCATATAGTATATAAGTAAATGTGCCTACACAACACAATATAATCTCTACCATGCCCAAAACCCTAATAGTTTAAAAAATATACTTTTTAAACGCAATTGAAGAATATTTCTGAGTTATTTGCCGGAAGGAAGTCTGCAATTATGATTAGGGTTCATTCAATTTGGTAGAAGGAATTCACGGTTTGTAGGTTTTGAGTTTCATGAAAAATTAGGGTTCTTTCAATTTGGGAATTATCACTTTTGTTTTTTAATTATCTACTTTGGTGGGAATCTTTTTTTGATTTGATGGGGTAATTTTGTAAATATATTATTTGAATTCAAATATTTAAATATAAGGGTATAAGAGAATTTACACACTTTTTAGAAACTTATAAAATTATTTAAATCCATTTTTTTTTAAATGAAAGGACATTGTTGTCAATTTGGTCTATTGGATGTAAAAACTTTTGTGATTTGTTTAGTTTTGAAGAAAATTTAATGTTGGGCTAAAAATTTAAAGTTTTTAATTCAAGGCTCATTTATGCAAACCACCCGAAAGAAAATGAATATTATTTCTAAAAAAGGGAAATGAAAAAAATGGATTGTGGAAGGATTCGAACTCCACACACCTTATATGATAATACAATACATAACCATTGAACCACAATGAACCTTAGATAAGCATTTCTATATAATCAGTTTTATTTGTGAGCCTTGGGGGGGGGCCATGGGGGCTGCCTTGGGGGGGGGGGGGGGGGGCCATGACAGCCCCCCCCCCCCCCCCCCGGCTCCTTCTCTGCATATCCCTCCTTGGAATGATAAACATAATACTCGAAATCTTCCTCCTCCTCATAACCATGACAATGGTATTTTTCAGCTTCAGTTTTCTGAGCGATGACATGGATGATCCAATATAAGTGACACTAAATCATTTGTCAACCATTTATGTACTCTCCAGTCTTTTGTCAACCATTTGCAAAATCCTTTGCGACCATTTTCAAACTATGCAGTCTTCTGTCAGCCATTTATGATCTTTTGATTCAGTTTTCAAGTACAATCTCCAATGTCTTTTCTTTTTTCTCACTTCATCTTATTATACTTCTCTATTATTATCTTTCCATCAAACTTAAAATCATATGATTAAGTTGTATAAACACATGTAACTTCTCATCAGTTATAAGTATTATAAGTAATATAAGTATATATATTTTCACATATCTGTAGCAGCTATATGAAATCCTATGTATCCCATATTGTGATGTTTTAGTTATAATATCGACAAGTGTAACGTTTCATTATGTTCTTATCTAACATTTATTACATAGTCTATTTATAGAGTTTGAACCTAGTGGCAATTTTGTAATTTCAAGAAGACATGGAAACATAGAGCGACAAAATATCATAAGTCAACATCACTATCGCCTATTTTTTTGCTTCAAATCTTAGCGGTAGCAGAATTGCTTCGCCAAGCTTATCTCCTAGGTTGAATTCTTCTTTAGGCGAAACCTTTAACTATCGCCTGTACTTATCGCCAGGTACTCAAGGGATACTTCTTTCCATTGCCTGGCCATATCGCCAACTTGTGCTTGTTGAGGCGATGGTTATCAGGCGCCATTTCTACTATTGCCATGTCAATCTTTGGCTGTTGGGGATGCTTCCTTCTTTGCTTCCTGCTGTCGCCAACTTCTATTTTTTCTTTGGCGAAGTTGTTGGCACTGCCGTCTTTAACCATTGAGCTTCTCCAGATTCTGAACTTGAACAATTTCCTCGCCGAGTCTTTCTTCTTGCATAATTTTGCTCTATTTTCTTCATTTTTCATCCAAGTCCCTGTCTCAATAGAGTAGTCTACAATTACTAGAAATCAACTCAATTATTTATCTTTTCAGCTCAATTTTTTTACAATAAAGCTTATAAAATATATCAAAATATAGATAAATTCTAATCTCATCACTGCTCTAATGCTGTTGGTAGTATCATGTATGCAATGGTGTGTACTTGTTTCGATATTGCACATGATGTTAGTTTAGTTAGTCGTTATATGGATAATCCTAGAAAACAACATTGGCAAGCTATAAAATGGATATTGAGATATTTGGGTACTACTCTTGTTTGTTTGGAGTTTGGTAAAGATAAAGGGAATGTTATTGCTTATGTTAATTCTAAATATGTCGCTAATCTTGACAAAAGAAGATCGATTAGTGGATATGTTTTTACTCTTAGAGGTTATGAAGCCTACCTTACAAGCGATTGTTGCATTGTCAATAACAGAGGTAGAGTATATGGTCATGGTTAAGACTGTAAAGGAAGCAATTTGGTTGAGGATTGGTTGGTGAACTCAGCGAAGATTTGAAGGTGACGGAAGTCCATTGTGATAGTCAGTGTGCGATTCATCTAGCAAAAGATTAGATGTTCCGTAAACACACTAAGCACATAGACGCCAAGTACCAGTTTGTTCGAGATGTGATTTCTAAAGGCAATATTATGGTCTAGAAAATTGGTACTGAAAACAATCTGCTGATATGATAACCAAGTTCTTATCTATAATCAATTTCAAGTATTATTTGAGCTTGAATGGAATTTGTGATCGTTAAGATTTCCTTATGTGATACAAGGAAGAGGAAGACAATTCAAATTATGTTTTATGGTTCAAGGTGAAGATATAATTGATAGTGATAAAAAAAATAAGATTCGGAAAAGTTGAGGTGATTCAAGTCAAGATGGAGATTTGTTGGGATGCCTTGAATCATAAGGAATCCTAAACTACTTGATTCTCTAGGAATCATTTTTGGAAGGAATTCCTATTTTGGTTTTTGGATCTTTTTTCTATTTGTTAGTTTTCCTAATTTGAGAGGATTTGTTTTTCCTAATTATTATTGTTTATTTTTCCTTATTGGAAAGAAACTATTAGAAAAGTAGGATTTGTGATCACTATAAATAAAGTTGTCTCATAAAGAAGAAAGCATCCCGTCCTAGAGAGAACTGAACATTGTGAGTGTGGGAAACACATTAGTGAGTTAGGGTTTTAGTTTTGGTGCTTTGGGTTGTGAGATTTGAGTGTAGCCATTTGTGGCTATTTTTGGTGATATCTTATAATCTCTTTGATTATTATAGTTGATTTTATTCTATTCCTTCGTGGAGTTGGCAACCACGTTAAATCTCTCGTGTCTCTCTCTACTTTCCATACTTTGTTGTTCTATTTCTACTCTATTTGGTGCTATTCTATCCCGTCTATTTCTAACAGAAAGTATGTTCGATGATCATTATAAATAGAGTTGTCTTATGAAGAAGAAAATATCATATTCCTTTGGGTTGGTAATCATTAGATTAGGGTCCAACCACTGGGGTAGTGATTACTGGGGTTGAGGTCTTGTCATTAAGCATATCCAGTATGGAGGTTAGGGTCTCGCCGCAAGGAGATCTTGAATTAGAGTTGCCTCGCTCTTAAAGAAATTTTGAATTGGGGTAGGCTCGCAATTAAGGAGATTTCGAATTGGGGTTGTCTCGCCATGGTTTGAGTTATTCACCTAAAGAGATATTGATTAATTGTCTGATTTAAAATAAATTTTTTTAGTATGATTGAGAAAGAGAGCAATTGTATATGGAGAGGGAGTTTTGAAATTTATTTTGTAATTTTTTTCTCTATAGTAAATTATTATCTTTCCATCGATTAGACGATTGGCCGAACCATGTTAAAAATTATATTTATTTATGTCTGATTGTCTTAGTTGTATCGAACTTGAAATTAGAAATGAAGATGGATAGAACGAAAAATTCCTAACAATAAAGTTTTGATTGCATTCTTAGAATTTAATTCTTCACTTTCATGATTTTTGATATATGAGTTTGTATAATATCAAATATTGTATTAAAAAAATAAATTGTTTTATATTTTTAAATAAGAAACACAATCTATTTTAAAATAGAAAATTAGAAATAGCCAACAGAATACGTAAGAGATTAATATAAATTACCAAGCATATAGAAAATAAGAATAAAATAAAATCAATTTTATAAAATATTTTAATTATTATATTAAAATTAATTAAATAATTTATTAATTTAACTATTACAAAATTAATTAAATAAATTGAAAAAATATTTAAAATAATTATTTAAAAATATTAAAAAATAATTTAATAATTAATATTAGGTGTGGTAATTTGAAAACGTAAAATAACAACCATCACAAAATAAAATTAACAACTTTTTTATAATTTTATATTTAACCATTACGAAGGATTACTTCCACGGCCAACCAATCCTTCCACAATTCAACAATACCATTAGAAGTTTAATTTTATAAACAGAAATTTATGACTTAATGACTTATATTGCATGAGGAGCAGGTATTGTACGAAAACCTGATGTTTCAACAACCATAAATCAATAAAATAATTTTCTTTCTTCATTATTCAACTTGCTCAATATAAATAAAGCTGCCACAATGGACTAATTAACCAAAGCTCATATAAAATTACAATAGGACATAGAAAAAAATGATTATAAATAGAGAGAACATAATCATCTTTAATCAGACAAGCAAAGATGAATGTCATTGAATGTCTTAACGGTCACAAAGGTGATTTCAACCTGGTCACTGACCCTAAATCTGAAAAATATTTATCTTATTGCATGATTTGTCATGAACCAGTTACCGTACCCTTCTACAGCAACAAGACGGCATTTTTTCAACAGCCAGCTATCATACCATTTTATACCACCAACGACGTATTCAACGGTGTAGGTCACATCCACAAATCATGTGGTCAGCTTCTCGGTGAGATAAACCATCCTCTTCATCCTCAACACCCTTTAAAACTTTCCAATTTTATTGCAAAACAAAATCGTAAGTACATTAGAGACCAGATTTACAATTTTGATAGCCAACCAGAACCAAATCCTATGTTTATGGACTTTGCATGTGATGTTTGCTTTACATTCTCTACTACTTTCAAATATGCTTGTGAAATATGTGACAAAAGAATTTGTTATCCTTGCATTTCTAGCTATGTAGAGAGTGTTGAACTCAAACCGAGAGCTGAAAAACTCACCCCTTGCCACCCTCATAAACTCCAGTTAACGTATTTGTCTCCACGTCTTGAACATTTGACTTATTGTTGCTGTTGTGGAAAGGTTATTACAGATTTTGGGTATTTTTGTGTTCGGTGTGAGTTTTATACTCATGAGTCATGTGTTTCTGATATTCCTGAACAAATCAAATGTTCTTTTCATCCTCAGCATCCTCTCAAAATTATTCATCTTAGAATGTTTCAGCCTAGGTTTCCTTATAACCTTGGTTGTAAAGTTTGTCCACGGAAAATAAAGAATGTGGCATTTGGGTGTGGAGTTTGTAATTGTCGGTTTCATGTTTCCTGTGGTACGTATACTTCCCCGGGTTTGGAAGTGAATGGGGATGTCACTTTGTTTTATATAAATGACTACTACTTTGATGATTCCTGCTGTGGTCTTTGTCATGAGAAGATATCCCAAGCTCATATGTACAGACTCTTAGATCCAATAAAGAATTTTCACGTGGAATGCTTGGTGCCTCCTACATTAGATCATCCATGTCATCATCGTCCACTTACCCTTATCAGTTCAGTAGAACGGAAAACTGTAGCTGAGAAATACCGCTGTGATGTTTGTGAAGAAGAAGAAGATTTCGACCACTATGTTTATCATTGCATGGAGGGATGTGACTTCAATGCTCATATCGACTGTGTATTTACGCAGGTATGTATATTTACTTTATTTTTAATAATTTTTATATCAAATTGAATTGATTTATTTATTTATTTTATAGGAGGATGAGCCATTAAGGGTTGATTTAAATCCAACCAAACATGATAAGCCTCTGGAACCAAAAAGACAAGATTGAGCAAGTGTTAGTGTGGATGAAGTTTTCTCGAGTGTTTAAAGTCTACTCTTTCTTAAGCAAGAAATAATGTTATTTTGACGTCCAGTTCGACTATATTTGAAGTGATCATTTCCACCTACAGTAATCGGTGGCTTTGGTTTTTTATCGGTTTGATAAATATACTTGTGCTATTTTACCTCTCGATTACTGATCCAATATGAATTTGTAACAAGTTGCATGGAAGTAATTTATAAGCTTTTATTTAATTGGTTGAAACTTTTTTATTTTTATTATATAAATAATGCAAGTTGTATCAAAATTTATGATAAAGAAACCAATTTGATAATTAGGTTTAGTTAAAATTCATTCTCAGAGCATCTCCAATGGTTCCTAAAAACAATTCTAAATTTTAATTTTGGACATCATTAAAGAAAATCACATTCCAACCGTTTCTAATCTCACTCCCAATATTTAGGCGTACCCAAAAACTCCCTTGGTACATTATTCCGTGTGCCGCTTCTCTGTCCCGATATATGTATAAATGTCTCGGGACAGAACCGCCCCGTTTTGGTACAAGTGAGGCACTTTCTATGATTTGAGCAGCGGTCATGATGAATTCATCGTCGTCATCCGAAGACGATTTATCCAAAAACCGGCGGAAAGAGAAAAACCATCACCTATCACGTCTGAAAACTATATTCACATGTACGATAAAAATTCGAGTATACATTACAAGATAAGCAGATGATTCAATTGACAATATATAGTGGGAGTGTTGGAGTACAAAAGTGATTTAATTGAATCGGTAATAGGTGGGCTCAAGGGGATGACGCGACAAATTTTAAAATATTTAGGAAGTGATTAATTGGGAACTGTTGGAGTATATGAGTTTTTTTGTGTCCCAATAATAATTAGAAACTCCCAAAAACGAGCTTTTTAGAGCATCTCCAATGGTTCCCTAAAAAATAAACAAAAGTGATAAATACCGCAAGCAAATTGATTAATACCGTATTTATTTTCCAATTATATCCTCGATATAATTAAGAATAAAAAATAGTTTTTTATTTTGAATGAAACTCTTTATTTCATTCTCTCAACTCAACTTATTATTTTCTTTTCATGATTTTCAATTTCTTTTTATCGTCTCAGCTCAAATAATTTCTTTTTTCAATTGTTTTCTTTTCATTATCTTAACTCGTTTATTTTTTTTTTCAATTATATAGTCATAGAAGACATGGATGAAAGTAACTACACCTTCGTATCGTATCATTATGTTTTATTTGAAGGGATTGTTAAATACCGCAGCAAATTTATTAATACCTTTTTGTCAACTCTATCTGTCAACTATATGGATATGCCAATGTTTCTCAAAACCCTAGAGGAGAGAGAAAATGAGGTGAGAGGAATCTTTTAAGAGGGAAAACTGTTTTTGTTTTTGGAATTCTTGAAAAATACTGAATATAAGTTGTGGAGAAGAAATCAAATAAAAGGGTAAAAGAGAAATAGTAGATGTGGTATTAATAAGTTTGTTGCGGTATTTAACAATCCCCAAAATAAATTTTAAAAATCTCGTTTTGAGAGTTTCCAATTATTATTGGGACAAAAAAAATTCATGTATTCCAACTGTTCCCGATAAATCATTTTCTAAATATTTTAAATTTTGCCACGTCATCCCATTGGGCCCACCGATTCAATTAAATCACTTTTATACTCCAACACTCCCACTATATAATGTCAATTAAAAAATTGGATAGGAAATGTCAAAAAGAGAGGCAAATATAGTAATAGTTAAAGGAGTTTTTAGATACGCCTAAATAGTGGGAATGAGATTAGGAACGATTAGAAAGTGATTTTCTCTAATGATGTCCTAAATTAAAATTTAGAATTGTTTTTAGAGAAATATAGGAGATGCTCTTAGAATTTATTTTTTACGGAACCATTATTAAAGAGTGCCCCATCGCACTTTTTCAAAAAGTAAATTAAATTTATAATGCTTCTCCTAGATATTTATTAGAGTCAATGTTGGAAAAAAACAGTACGAAAAGGTTGTGTCTACATTTCGACCCGTATCAGAGGTCCACCATCTGAGAATGGAGAAAAAACGGCTACCGTTTCGAAACCGTCTTTTGCTGTATGTACGACCATATATATAGTTAATTTAAAAAAAAAAAAAAAAAAAAAAAATCTTCAGTTAAATGAAGTAACTAATTAAAAGTAAAGTTTAGTTTTAACTCTCCCCCAGCGGTCTGTTCTCACCTCACCGATCCCTAACTCTTCGTCACGACCTCACCACGAAGATGACGAAGACACTCATCACATCATAGCAGCTTCTCTTAGCTCACCACCATGACCGCTCCTCGCATCTAACCACCCTCTCTCCAATTTGATCTTAGCCAGCAGTTGTTCAGGTGATTGTTAGTTCTATAGAGAATTTGTGCTCTATTTCTTTAATTGGAGAAGAAAAGAAGACTCTGTGTTATAATATTTTTATGTATATATTCAATCACACAGTGTAAGTAAATCATTGAGATATACAATACAATTGGTACATATTCTTCATTATTGTGAGACTAGCATCCATGGAATTTTTTCACTCATCTTCCAGTGATACTAACCATGGTTCAGATCCACCTCTTAACTCTTCACCTCTTTCTCTAAACACTCAATATCTTGAACTCTCATCTCTTGCTCGTGCTTTGAATTTTAACTTGCCTATCAAGCTTGATAAAACAAATTTTATCAACAAACGTGCTCAAGTTTTAGCCGCCATAAGAGCCTTGAACTTGATGATTACAAATCCTCTGTTCCCTATCACAGCACCATTTCTTATCCTCAGATCCTTCACAACCAAATTCTGCATATCAATCCTGGCGCAGATTTGATCAATTGCTTCTCTATTGGTTGCTCTTAACTCTGGGATCCGATGTTATTGGTTTTGTTAACCAATCTCAGACTTCTCCCACTGCTTGGAAAACTATTGAGCGATTGTATGCCTAAACTTCCATGGTTCGTGTCCTTCAATTGAAGCAGCAACTATCATTTATCAAGAAAGGAAACAGTTCTATTAGTGACTATATGCAACAAATCAAGACTATCAGGGATGAGCTACTTCTTGCTCATCATGTTATTTTAGAATAAGAACTTATTCTATCTGCTTTAAATGGTGATGGTAATGACTATGATCCCATTGTGTCTGTTTTAACACAGGCCAACACTCTCTCCACATTCCAAGATACTTAATATGCCTTAACGATGCATGAAAATCGCATGGAACAAAATAATTCTCCTACTCCTCTCCAAGTTACTCAACCTACTGCTAATTATGTTAACTGTGATCCTCGTACTAAACCTCAAAATCAGGGAGTATGTGGTGGTTTTAGAACTCGTGGAAATCGTGGTTGTGGTGGAAATAGATCAGGCCCTCCAGTTTTTTGCCAACTATGCCAAAAGCCTTATCATTCTGTACTTTAGTGTCAACATCGCTTTGATTAGAATTGGCATGGCTCTCAACCAAATGCTTCTACTTCGCAAACCTACATTGCACATAAACCATCACCCACTTATACTCCCAATGAATCCTCTAGTACAACTACTTGGTTGTGGACAACGGTGCATCTTATCATATCACATCAGATGTTCACAACATGTCTTTTGCTTCACCGTATGAACGTTCAGATCAATTGACTGTAAGAAAAGGTAAATCTCTATCCATTTCTCACATAGGTTATTCTGTTATCCAATTTCACGACACACATCTTAAACCTTTCACATTAAAATGCATGTTACCTGTGCCTGCTATTACCAAAAATTTAATTAGCATTTCTCAATTAATTAGAGATAATAATATTGTGGTGGAATTTTCTGACAAAGGGTGTTTGTTTAAGAACCAGGTTTCATGGACAATTCTACTCAGGGGAGTGCTCAAGGATGGGCTCTACAGTCTTAACACTTTTATTTCAAAGTCTGCTTCCTCTGAACAAGCCATTTTACCCATTCCATCATCATCATCATCATATTCTAAAGCCTATTCAACTTATTTTGCTACTGCTACAGCTAATTCATGGCATGCCAAGCTTGGACATCCATCTACTAGTGTAATGAATCTTGTTTTCGAAGCAATGAATCTTAAAATTCCTCGTAATTGTGTAAACTTTTTGACTCTTGTAAGTATGGAAAACTGCATCAGTTACCATTTAAATATCATCCTATAACTGCTACCAAACCCTTACAGTTGGTATATAATGACATATGGGGACCTGCTCCACACTTATCCACCGCTGGCTATTGCTATTACATTGTTTTTTTTATAGATGCCTGTACACGGTTTACTTAGTTTTACCCACTTAAGCTACTTTTATTCAATTTAAGCAACATGTTGAGCTTCAGATTAATCACAAAATCAAAGCTCTTCATGCTGATAATGGTGGTGAATACCAAGCATTTAATCCTTATCTTAATTAACATGGAACCACACGTCGCTTTTCTTGCCCATATACACAGAAGGGTGTTCAAAAAAAAAACATCCCCATATTACTGAAATGGGGCTTACATTGTTATGTCATGCAAAAATGCCCCTCTCTTTTTTGTTAGAAGCATTCACAATTTCCGCGTACTTAATCAATAATCTACCCAGTCTTATTATACAAAACCAGTCTCCATATGAACTTCTCTATCTTAAAAGGCCATTATACACTCATCTTAAACCCTTTAGTTGTGCTAGTTTTGCATACTTACAACCATATTCAGCTCATAAACTTAACTTCCACACTACCAAGTGTGTCTTTAATGGCTACAGTTTAATCAAAAAGGCTACAAATGCCTTAATGCTAACGAATTACTTTACTTCTCTCGCCATTGTCCAATTCAATGAAGCTGAATTTGCATATTGTTCTTTGTTTCCTACAAGTCAAAATACCTCTACTTATAAATCCCATAAAAGTCTTCCTTTATCTATTTTTTTACCTTCTCATATGACTGACAGTCCATCTGGCACTCCGTCTTTGCAACTACGTACACAATATTTTTTTTAGGTAAATTCTACTCCTTTATTATCTATCTCATCTCCTTCATCCTCAAATATTTCTCCTTCTTTACAAGGACAGAATTCTCCTTCTTCACATGGACATATTTCTCCTTCATCTACACAAACTCTACACTCACCTATACAGTCTCCACAACCTTTCCAACCTACTCAACAAATATGGCCTAAACAGTCATCCTCTAAACCCATAATCCTTACACACCCTATGTAGACTAGAGCCAAATGTGGAATTTTCAAGCTTAAAGTCTATTCCACCACTGGCACAACTCCTTATACTCATGAACCTAACATGGTATCTCATGTTTTATTTATACCTGTTTAGAAAAAGGCTATGGAGGATGAGCTTCACGCTTTGTACAAAAATCAGACATGACAACTAGTTCATTTTCAATCTCATATGAATGTCTTAGGAACTAAATGGGTGTTTCGAGTTAAATATAATTCTGGTGGTTCTATAGCTAAGTACTGATATCTATTGTATTGTTCATAAAATTAGACTCTATTTAACCACCTTTTAGCTTGAATTAACAGCTATTATGATCCAATTATCGATTATTTCGGGTTCAATGGTCAAGTAGTCAAAACGAAGAAAAATCTGGATAGAAAGCTATACATTCGAGCGGAAGGAAGTTCAAACATTCAAGGAGAGCAGAAAATGAGAGAAAGGAAGGCCAACGAGGATCTCCGCGCCCTGGCTAAACATGACCAGGCCGCCAGCATCATGACCAGGGCGCCAAAATTAGCACCGTAGGTTAATCGCGTCCTGGTCCGTGCCCTGGCTACACATGACCAGGCCGTCAACATCTTGACCAGGGGGCCAAAAATGACACCGAAGCCCTGTCTGCGCCCTAGAGCCACTGACCACGCCGCCAGAAATGGAACTGCAAGTATCACCGTGTCCTGGTCCGTGCCATGGCTTCTCTTGCTAGGCCGCAGAGGAAGTTGAACAAACTCCGCGCCCTGGCTGGCGCTCTGGCTTCTTATGCCAAGCCGCCGACCAGGGCGCCTAGACGCAAAAAGTGATGGTTTTTGGCTTTCTTGAAGGGTATTTTTGGGAGGAAAATCCTAGGGTATAAAAAGAAAGTAATAGGGTTTTTTAAGGGATCTTTTTGCCTGGACTACCTAAGAGGCTAGAGTGGGGAAATTGTGGAAGCTAGAGAAGAGGAGAAGAACTCTATCTACAAAGACCTACCAAGAGAAGAAGTGTTCAAGTTCTTGAAGGGGTTCAACTCCAATCATCAAGTCGTCATCTTTCTTTAGGTTTAGTTGTTCCCTAACCCTATTATGTCCCTCTTGTGTAGAGCTTTTGTTAGTAGAGTAATGAATAACTAAAAATTTTGTGGGGTTCTTTGACCCTTAGCTTTTGCGATTATGTTATCCTTGAAATTGAATGAATGATGTTGCTTATCAATTTCACATGAATTTGTCCTTAAAGCTTGTAGAGCTTGATCAACTCTTACTTGTCTTATTGGTATAAGCTAGCTTAGAAGAGTAGCTAATGCTAGAATTAGGTTTATGTGCCTTAATGAATAGTTTCTTAGACATAAGAATAAGGAATTAAGGAATTGGTGATAGAGAACTTCATGAATTATCCTTACACTTAAGTGACATAAGTGTGGAATAGGGTAATTAAGCTACTTGTGTGGAAGCATTAAGTAGTAATTAATCTTGAGATTATTTGGTAACAATTTACATTTTTGGATGACATGATTGCATTAGCAAAGAGATAGGAACCCTTTCTTACCCAAATTTCAATCTATTTAGTCAAGACAATAGTTTAGTAATCTTAATTATTCCCAACTTCATTAATTTAAGATATTTTTGCTTAGTTGAATCAATTGGTTAATAGTCGCTCTAGCACGCTAATCCCTGTGGATCGATTTTTATTACTTGACGACATAGTGTACACTTGCACTAATCTATTAGGAAAAATATTTACGTCAAACTTTTGGCGCCGTTGCCGGGGATTGGCATGGCTTAATTTGATTTTTAATTCAATTGATTCAATTAAGTTGATACTTGTTTTGCAATCTTGTGTTTCTTTTAAATCCTTATTTGTTTATGCGTAGGTCACAAAATCCGGAGCTTATTCCTTACAACTCAAATCCAGAAAGACTGGTGAGGCGAACAAGAAGAAGAGCCCCTATGGAGGGTCAAGGGGATGGACCCGTAAACGGACTTCAAGGAACGGTAGTCAATGAAAGAAGAGAAAGAAATAAGGAGAACCATGAGAATGTTAATGCAAATAATCAAAGTGGTGGGGACCAAGGAGATCCAAATGGTGGAGAGAGGGGAGACTCTCAATGAAGGTGATGATGTTAATTTTGGGTTCGAATATCGTTTCAATCGCTTTAGGCAACCACCAAATCAAGAAAATGGAGAAAGAATGACCATTAGGGATGTCGTTAACCCTAATGTAGGAGTCATACATCATGCCATCCATCCACCACCGGTAGAGAATGAAAGTTTCGAGATCAAGTCACCTCTCATCCACTTGATCCAAAATATGGTTCAATTCCATGGTTTGCCCGCGGAAGACCCTCATGAACACTTAGCTCAATTCTTGAATATTTGCAATACCGTTCAAATTAGAGGTTTTCGTCCGGATTCCATTTTACTAAGGCTTTTTCCTTTCTCATTGAAGGATAGAGTTAAACATTGGTTAAATTCACTACCATCGGGGTGCATCATCACATGGAGGCGACTAACCGATAGATTCCTCACCAAGTAATTTTCTCCTTCAAAGACGGCAAAATGAGGAATGATATCAATGCGTCCAACAACTACCGAAGGAGTCATTTTACGATGCTTGGGAATGATTGAAGGAATTGGTTCGAAAGTGCCCACATCATGGTCTTTCGAAAGTCTTATCATCCAAACCTTCTATATGGGCCTTCTACCAACTTACCGGCTAGCACTAGATACTTCGGCCGGTGGAACTTTGATGAATTTAACCTCGGATGAAGCTTACGACAAAATTGAAGATATGGCCACGAGTTGTAATAGTTGGGGGCGAGAGAAGACTACATCTCAAAGGAAGCAAGCGGGGACTTATGATCTAAACAAATTGGATGCATAGGAAGCACAAGTTGCGGCAATGGCAAATCAACTTGCCATGATGAAAGCAGCTTTAACACAACAACCACAAGCGGCAAATGCCGTGGATTGCATAATGGCTAGTGGAGAAGTTGAAATGGAAGAGGGGATGTACCCGGATCTTAAGCATATGTACTATCTTGGAAATTTCAACCGGAACAACAACCCCTATTCCAACACCTACAACCCGGGATGAAGGAACCACCCTAATTTCAAATGGAAGCAAGACCAAGGTAATTCTTCTAACTTTGGCAATTTTGGTGCTAACAAATTTGTAGGTGCAGGGCCTCCCGGATTTAATCAACAAAATCCACCTCAATAAGCACAAGATAAGAGATCCACTACGGAAGAATTACTTAGTCAATTAATGAAGACGCAAACCCAATTCATGAAAAACCAACTTCAAGAGAACAACAACACTAGAGCCTCAATCAAGAATCTAGAAGTTCAACTTGGGCAAATTGCACAAGCGGTCAATGCTAGGCAAGCCGAAAGCCTACCTAGTGACACTCAAAACAACTCAAGAGATGATAAGGGGAAGTGTAAAGAAGTGAATGTTGTTTCGTTGAGAAGTGGAAAGAAGCTACCGGAGAGAGTAGCTAAGGAGAAAAACACCTCACAAGGTGAAGCTAATCAACCACCACAAGAAGAAATTCCTTAAGATGATGAGTTGGCTAGGGAAAGTGAAGCAACACCAAGTGATGGCAACAAGGAGGATTTCACTAAGAAGAAATGTTCCGAACATGTCCCTTCACCACCCTTTCCGAGTCGGTTGCATAAAAAGCACCAAAGGGAACAATTTGAAAAGTTCATGGAAATCTTCAAGAAGCTCCATACCAACCTTCCATTTGCCGAGACTCTTGAGCAAATGACACATTGGGTGAAGTTCATGAAAGACAGATTGACAAGGAAAAGAAAATTCCTTGACCAAGAGACGGTGCAACTTACCAAGGAATGTAGTGCCATTATTCAAAAGAAGCTTCCAGAAAAAATGGAGGATCCGGGGAGTTTCACAATCCCTTACATTATAGGAAACAATTTTTTTGGTCGTGCTCTTTGTGATCTTGGTGCAAGCATAAACTTAATGCCTTTCTCGGTGTATGAAAAGTTTGGAGTAGGAGAATGTCAACCAACATCGGTCCTTCTACAATTAGCAGACTATTAAAAAATAAGACCAATGAGAGTGATAGCGGATGTGTTGGTAAAGATAGACAAGTTCATCCTACCCGCGGACTTTGTCATCCTTGACATGGAAGAAGACCGGAAAATCCCAATTATTTTTGGAAGACCATTTCTATCAACGGGTGAAATCGTGATAGATGTGAAAAAGGGGGAGTTATCCATGACCACTGAAGGGGAGTCCATAAAATTCAACGTTTTGAAGGCAATGAGGTACCCGGTTAAAGATGAGGATTGTTATAGAATTGAAGTCAAAGAAGAGCAATTCGACTACTCACAACATGAGACTAAAGATGCACTTGAAGTGGCATTATTCAATACTTGTGAAAATGTTTCCAATGAGGTAAAATCTCTAATCCATGATCTAGATTTCTCACCTATTATAGAGAATTGTGTTTTTGAGCAGGTGAGATCCTCATAACCAATCAAAACCTCAATTGAAGAACCACCCACCTTGGAGCTCAAACCCCTTCCAAGTCACTTGAAGTACACCTACCTTAGAGATAACGCCACATTACCGGTCATCATAGCTGCAGATTTGGATGGAAATCAAGAAAGGAAGGTCATACAAGTCCTCAAATTACAAAAGGAAGAAATTGGTTGGACTATAGCCAACATCAAGGGCATTAGTCCAACTATTTGCATGCACAAGATACTAATGGAGGAGGATTTGAAACCCACCATTGAAGCATAAAGGCAGCTCAATCCAAACATGAAGGAAGTGGTCAAGAATGAGGTACTAAAACTCCTCGACGCAGGTATAATAATCTATCCAATCTCCGATAGTGCATAGGTGAGTCCGGTACAATATGTATCGAAAAAAGGGGGAATTATGGTGGTAGAAAATGAGAGCAATGAATTGATACCTACTAGGGTAGTGACCGGGTGGAGAGTGTGTATAGACTATAGAAAACTCAACAAGGCCATTAGGAAGGATCACTTCCCTCTCTCTTTCATAGATCAAATGCTTGATAGACTAGGTGGACATGAGTATTATTGCTTCTTAGATGGGTACTTGGGCTATAACCAAATAGCTATAGACCCACTAGATCAAGAGAAAACCACATTCACTTGCCCCTATGGCACATTCGCTTATCGAAGGATACCTTTTGGTCTATGCAATACACTTGCCACTTTCCAATGTTGCATGATGTCTATTTTCTCAGATATGGTTGAGCAATCGATAAAGATATTCATGGACGATTTTTCGATTTTTGCAATAAATTTTGATGATTGTTTGAAAATTTTAAAGAGTTTTGGTGAGATGTGAGGAGACTAACTTAGTGCTAAATTGGGAAAATGCCACTTCATGGTGAAGGAGAGCATTGTACTAGGCCATAGAGTCTCTAGAAAGGGGTTAGAAGTAGATAAGGAAAAATTAAAGTTATAGAGAAGTTACCACCACTTACTTCGGTTAAGGGTGTGCGGAGTTTTTTTAGGACATGCGGGGTTCTATAAGAGGTTTATTAAAAAAATTTCTCATATCACAAAACCTCTATGTTCCTTGCTTGAAAAAGAAGTGCCTTTTTGCTTTGATGATTCTTGTTTACAAGCATTTCAGGTTTTAAAGGAGAAGTTAATTTCGGTTCCGGTTATCATCTCACCGGATTGGTCCTTACCATTCGAATTTATGTGTGATGCAAGCGATTACGCAGTAGGGGCGGTCTTGGTCCAAAGAAATGAGAGAGCATTCCATACAATCTATTATGCAAGCAAGACCTTGACCGGAGCTCAATTGAACTACATTACAGCCGAAAAGGAGCTCTTGGCAGTTATTTTTGCTATAGACAAGTTTAGGTCTTATTTGATTGGATCTAAGGTTGTAGTGTATACGGATCACGCCGCCATTCGCTATTTGATGGAAAAGAAGGACACCAAGCCTAGGTTGATCTGATGGGTGCTTCTATTTCAAGATTTTAATTTGGAAATCAAGGATAAAAGAGGGACCGAAAACCTTGTAGGCGATCAACTTTCTAGGTTGGAGAACGGGAGCAAGGATGAAGGAATAATCAAGGAAACATTTCCGGATGAGCAGCTCTATGCACTTTAAAAAATTCAAGATCCTTGGTATGCAGATTTGGTGAACTACATTGTGTGCGGGATTGTGCCGGAAGAACTTTCCTACCATCAAAAGAAAAAGTTCTTCCATAAAGCAAATAAGTATGTTTGGGATGAGCCGTATTTATTCAAGAGAGGGGCGGATCAACTCCTTAGAAGATGCATCCCAATGGAAGAGACAAAGGAGATAATCAAGAGTTGCCACTCATCCGAATATGGTGGCCATTTTTCATGTGACCGAACCGCAGCAAAAATCCTTCAAGTAGGTTTTTTTTGGCCTTCTCTTTTTAGTGACACTAAATTGTTCATTACTCAATGTGATAGGTGTCAAAGGACCGGAAACATCTCAAGGAAGCATGAGATGCCTCAAAGGAGGATCCTAGAGGTGGAATTGTTTGACGTTTGGGGTTTGGATTTCATGGGGCCTTTCCCCCCATCTTTGGGAAATGTTTACTTTTTAGTGGGAGTAGACTATGTGTCCAAGTGGGTAGAGGCAAGTTCAGTGCCAAGAAATGATGCTAAGGCGGTTGAAAAATTCATTCGGAAGAACATATTCACAAGATTTGGGGTTCCACGTGCATTGATAAGCGATGGAGGAACACATTTTTGCAATCACCATATAGAAAGGTTGTTGAAGAAGTATGACATTCATCATAAGGTCACCACCGCTTACCACCCACAAGCAAGTGGACAAGTCGAGATATCAAACCGTGAGCTAAAGGGGATGCTAGAGAAGACGGTTGGGAGCTCTAGAAGGGATTGGAGTACAAAATTGATTATGCTCTTTGGGCATACCGTACCGCATTCAAGACCCCAATTGGCATGTCCTCATTCAAGTTGGTCTATGGGAAGAGTTGCCATCTTCCGGTAGAACTAGAACACAAAGCATTTTGGGCGACAAAATTTCTAAATTTTGATTTGGCAAAGGCGGGAGAAAGGCGAATGCTCCAATTGGAAGAGATGGAGGAGTTTAGGAATGACTCCTATGAAAACGCTAGAATCTACAAAGAGAAAACCAAGAAATGGCATGATAAGATGATTCGAAGAAGAAGTTTCCAACCAGGACAACAAGTGCTATTATTCAATTCAAGATTGAAGTTGTTTCCCGAAAAGTTAAGATCAAGGTGGTCGGGTCCATTCACAGTTAACCAAGTTTATCCATCAAGAGCCGTGGAAGTGAAAGATGAGAGAGATGGAAACTTTTTCACGGTTAATGGCCAGCGCTTGAAAGTCTATCAAGGAGGTGACACTTCATGGAAGGCGGTTCACTTTCTCGATGATCCATAGAGTGGTTATTCGTCAAGCTTAACGACGTTAAACAAAGCCTTGTTGTATTATTAGTTTTCTTTTTCACCCCAATTTGAGACCTTTTGAGTTGAAATAATGCATGTAAAAAGTGGAGAAGGAGATGACAGTTTGAAAGGGCGAAAAGACATGATTTCCAGCTGATTCAAGGGCCTGGGGGTCCTGGTCCGTGGCTAGGTTAGGAAACTAGGGCGCCTAACAGGACGCGGAAGAAGAAAATCAGGTAATTTCCAGTCCTCGCGCCCTGGTCATATAGACCAGGCCGCTGATCAGGGCGCCCAGTGGAGTCAGGGGATACGGTACCACTTTTCGCGCCCTGGTTAGCGCCCTGGTCATATAGACTAAGCCGCTAGCTAGGGCGCCTTAAGGCATACGGTACCAATTTTGGCGCCCTGGTCACCTAGACCAGGCCGCAGACCACGGCGCCATTTGACCTACGGTACCAAAATTTGCGCCCTGGTTTGTGCCCTAGTCATTTGACCACGACGCCAACTAGGCCGCGAACTAGGGCACCCAGGTACTGAATTCCCCAATTTTAAGAGTTCACGCCCTAGTTCGCGCCCTAGTCAAGGCGACTAGGGCGCCCAGTCGGGTCTAATAAAAGAAATTTCGGTCATTTCAAAATATAACACACACAATACTTAACCTTATCTCGCTCTACGACTTCTGACCACCGTCCAAGGAGAGAGTAAGTCGGGCTAATCCTCCCAGATCAACACACCCACTCTGGTCCTTCATTTTCCTTGATTTCTATCCACTCTCAAGGTATGTACACCTAAACCCTAACTATGTCAATTTGGGGGTTTTGTGTAGGAACAAATCTTAAAGTTCCCATTGTACAGGCTGAGTTTATTGTTGATATTATGTTGTTTTGTTTGATTATGAAACTTGTGCCTTGAATAATGAGAGTAAGAAGGGATTGTTTGTTATTGATTTGCTTAATGGGATGTGTTGAAACATACTACCACTCTGCTGATAAACTTGAGTTTGAGCTACATTTGTTGATGCTAGTAGAGGAGGTTTAGGAACATTTGAATTTTAGATGAAATTTAACTGTTGATTTTGGGATGTTTTTCATGAATATGTGATATGGAGTGGAGTATATGTGTGCTTGGCATGTCTTAGCATGAATGTAGAAAATTTGAATGGTTGACACTTTGCTGCTGCTATTTGATAAATCACATTCCTTACTACATTGATTATTGTCACGTAAAAGTTTATGGTTGTGTTGTGTATGATTACAACTTGCTACTCTGTTACAGTTTGATGAAGTTATTATGTGAAGGTCGATTTTTGCTGCTCTAAGTGATATAGTTTTTGATGACTTGCTGATGCTGCTTTGTTATAATTGATGATTTTCTTTGAGTAGTTACTAGTATTGTGTCAAAGTAATTACTCGTATCTCTTTGCTGCCAAGATGTTGCTGGAACTAATGTTTATGCTTGAGATGGTTATAGAATAGCTGTTAAATTGTTGAATTTGGATGTTTAGCCATCAGCTTTATGCTTATATTTGTAGAGTTCTGGTTGAGTGAAGATTTTGCTACTAAAATGTTGTCGAAATTTAGTCAAAATCTTATTAGATTGGCTGCAATGAGATATATCCCCTCGAGCTTATTTAGTTTGATGTTTTATTTCAGATGGTTTATTCTAAAGCTTGTGGATCAAAAAGTCAAAAGAATGACAAAGCAAAAGCGAGCAAGAATTATGCAAGGAAGCAAGGAGCTGAAATAATACGCTTTGCTCGGAAAATCGCTTCTGAAGTACCAGTGGAGCAAGAAAGGGCAATGGATTTTGATGAGCTTAGGGGGCAACGTGACACCATTATCCAGCCAGTTGTGGATCTACATGGTTGGGAGAAGCTACTTTCAATGAAGGGGCAGTACAATTTGAGCTGGGTGACTGAATTCCTAGCAGTAGGACACCCGGAAGATTTCGTGGATGGAAAGAGGGTGATTGTGAGAAAAAGAAGGTCAAGTTCACTCCTAAAGTGATAAATGATTTCTACGAGACAAGAAGCTTCAAGAACAACCCCAACTACCAAAATGAGTTCCCGTTCCACAACACTCAAGGAGAACATCACGGCAGACTTCGTCCGTGATTTAAGAGCTTATCCGATGAGGCCTTGGGTTTTGGGAAGTAGCAGGTGAATCACCATGAGCTGACATACAAGATGGCCTTCTGGAATCTGGTTCTGAGGCACAACATCCTCCCCTGTCAAAAAAATCAAGAACTCTCTCCTCTCAACACAAGAGTTCTGAAATGCATAGCAAATGATCTACCTTTTGATTTGGGGGAGATTATGTGCCAACACTTGATAGAAGAATACCTGAAGCATAACTTGGACACATCATTTTCCCCCACCTCATCACCGCTTTGTGCAAGCTAGCAGGGGTTAGAGAGGAGCCTAATGATGAATATGGGTACTCGGGGAGAGACATTAGGAAATGGGATTGGGACCAGGTTATGAGGTATAGAGATGAGAGAGCATATGAAGCAGAGGGAATTCCTTGACTTGGACCTAGTAGAAGAGAATTAAAGCGTCTCCGAGCAGAAGAATCAGTAGCAGAGGCTGCAGCTAGAGCTGCTGAGCAGCAGATGGTGCCATTACAGCCAGCCCCTGAGGAGCAGGAGTATCGTCAGAGCTCACATCACCATACTCCACCTCCTTAGAGCCATTACCAGCAGCCTCCGCCTCAGTAGAGCCACTTCACCGCTGATCAGTTTGGTACCCTCTGATATGCTCTCTTCAGTGCAGGCACAACAAACTGCTTTTTATGAGCGCATGGATTAGAGATTGTAGAGGTTAGAAGACAAGGTGGATAACCATTGCCAAAACATTGACATGCTTCACGCTCAGGTGGATAGCGGGACTGCATTCTGGCATGATGGACCACAACAGTACACTCAACTGCCTCCACCAGCCTCCAGCTCAGCACCAGGAGAGAGCTTTGGAAAGGGAAAAGCACATTTGGATTACGAGCAGTAGAGCTTCATTTATGGTTGTCCCTTTCCTCTTTATGCTTACAGGATATTAACTATTTTCATTGCCTTACTTTTGCTAGATATTTTGTTATCTTGGGATGCTTTTACTATTGCTGGATATTTTGTTATTTTGGGCTGTTTCGGTAGTTTAAAACTTGGATGGTGGAGTTGTTTTCTTTTGTATAATGGGAGTGTGAGGTATTTCTATTCTATTTCAACATTGAGGACAATGTTATGTTCAAGTTAGGGGTGGTGTACATATGTACTAAGTGTAGCATCTCATAGCATTGCATTTTTCATTTTTGCATCCTATATTGATCATCATGTTTTACTATGTAAATAGGTGTTGCATCATAGCATTTCATAGCATTGCATTCCTTATTTTTCATTTTGTAAATAGGTGTTAATTACATTGTATTTGTGAATAAGGGTTTCAATTTGCATTTATAAATAAGTCTTCGCTCATATAGGTGTTGCATAAAAAAATATTTCTAAAACCGCCCATTTTGCAAATATTCGCAGCAGTGCTTTAATGAACACGAGCATATGATTTTCAATAAAGGGCTTGCATCATGGCAATTAGGATCCACTAAAAAAAGCTCGTTTTCAATCTATAAAGCACCAAAAAAGAATCCTTAGTGAGTTAGTATCGTATTGGAGATTACATGGAAAGATTTTGAAACGCAATCCACAATTTTTGTTGAGAGGATATTTATTTCTACAATTCCATTCACATTGTCGCCATTCATTCATTTAGAGACCCCATTTAGGGTTGCATGAAGTTCATGGGTATTTCTTAAGTGTATGAGGGCATGGATTGAGTCATGAGTTGCATTCAACCCAAGTCAAGGTATCAATTTGGGCATTGTGAGGGAGTGACACCTAAAGAAAATTGTCTAATTATCCTTTCATCCCCCTAATTGAGAGAAAACCAGACCAACTTACAACCCATTCTTTCCTTATCCTAGTCATTTCTAGCATTTTATGATTATTGGGCTCGTGTAAGGAATTTTGGAGGATTGTTACAATGTGTTTGGGGGTAGTTGGGTGAATTTCTATTCGGAGGTTAGCAATGTTTCACAAAAAAAAGGTGAAAAAGTGAAAAATGCCAAAGTTTATGGAATAAAGGGAAGAGAAGATGAAGAGGCAGCAAGCTTATGGAATAAAGGGAAATTGCCATTTTGTGATCTCGCCCTAACAAGTGAAAAATGCACGAATTGAGCATACTCATACTTTGAGATCTTTGTGCGCCATACAGTATCCCGTGAGTTGTAGAATCAAAGCGAACTTGATCCCACTCCTAGGATGACTTAGGTGAACTATAGAGGAGATTTCAAAATAAAAATTTGTTATGAGTTGTGGGTTATTTGCTTATCGCTGCCTATTATTGCTCTGACTATTGTGGAGTTCATAAATTCCTAAAGCTGCATGTTTCCATCAAAAATCAATTGAGCATTTTGACGTTTGTGGGTATCGTTCTTGTAAGCCCTCAGGAGACAAAAATCCTCCATTAAGGCCACTTAATGGTTCAAAGGCTTGTTTCATGTGCTAAATGCCACTAGGTGACCCACGAAAGTGGTTTTTTCATTTAAAACTAGCATTTAGAGAAAATAAGTATGTTGTGTCTCATTCTTCTTCTTTTCAATTTGCTCGGGGCGAGCAAGAGTTTAAGTTGGGGGTATTTTGATATCTATTATATTGTTCATAAACTAATACTCTATTTAGCCACCTTTTAGCTTGAATTATCAGCTATTATGATCCAATTATCGATTATTTCATGATCAATGGTCAAGTAGTCAAAACAAAGAAAAATCTAGACAGAAAGCTATACATTCCACCGGAAGGAAGTTCAAGCATTCAAGGAGAGCAGGAAATGAGAGAAGGGAAGGCCAAAGAGGATCTGCGCGCCCTAGTCCACGCCCTGGCTACACATGACTAGGTCGCCGAAATTGGCACCGTAGGTTAACCGCGTCCTGGTCCGCGCTCTGGCTACACATGACCAGGCCGCCAACATCTTCACCAGGGCGCCAAAAATGACACCGAAGCCCTGTCAGCGCCCTGGAGCCACTGACCACGCCGCCCACCACACTGCCAGAAATGGAACCACAAGTATCACCGCGTCCTGGTCCGTGTCATGGGTTCTCTTGCCAGGCCGCAGACCAGGCCGCCCAGGAAGTTGAACAGACTCTGCGCCCTGGCAAGCGCCCTGGCTTCTTATGCCAGGCCGTCGACCAGGGCGCCTAGACGCAAAAAGTGATGGTTTTTGGCTTTCTTAAAGGGTATTTTTGGGAGAAAAATCCTAGGGTATAAAAAGAAAGTGATAGGGTTTTTGAAGGGATCTTTTTGCTTGGACTACCTAAGAGGCTAGAGTGGGGAAATTGTGGAAGTTAGAGAAGAGGAGAAGAACTCTATCTACAAAGACCTACCAAGAGAAGAAGTGTTCAAGTTCTTGAAGGGGTTCAACTCCAATCATCAAGTCGTCATCTTTCTTTGGGTTTAGTTGTTCCCTAACCCTATTATGTCTCTCTTGTGTAGAGCTTTTGTTAGTAGAGTAATGAATAACTAAAAATTTTGTGGGGTTCTTTAACCCGTAGCTTTTGTGATTATGTTATTCTTGAAATTCAATGAATGATGTTGCTTATCAATTTCACATGAATTTGTCCTTAAAGCTTGTAGAGCTAGATCAACTCTTACTTGTCTTATTAGTATAAGCTAGCTTGGAAGAGTAGCTAATGCTAGAATAAGCTTCATGTGCCTTAATGAATAGTTGCTTAGACATAAGAATTATGAATTAAGGAATTGGTGATAGAGAACTTCATAAATTATCCTTACACTTAAGTGACATAAGTGTGGAATAGGGTAATTAAGCTACTTGTGTGGAAGCATTAATTAGTAATTAATCTTGAGATTATTTGGTAACAATTGACATTTTTGGATGACATGATTGCATTAGCAAGGAGATATGAACCCCTTCTTACCCAATTTTGTAACGTCCGCAAACCCGGCCTAGAAGTTGAATCGTTTTGGAATCATGTATCAAATTATTTGTATTTAACTTGATATGATTTTTGGAACTTAAAATATCAATTTTAGAGTCTTGAATTTTTGAAAATTCTTTGAGTGAAAATCGAATGTCTTAATTTGGTTAAAATATTTATTTTTTAAAATTATGCTTGAAGGATAAAATTATAATTTTAAAATCTGAATTTAGAAGCTTTAATTTGAAATGGTCTGTCAAGAACTTGTTTTGAACTTAATGTCATTTAAAATAGGTTTAATTGGAAAATATGAAAATTTGTTTAAAACTAGTGATTTTAATTTAAATTATGTTTTTGGGTGAATTTAGAAGTAATAAAAGTTTTCTAAAGAAACCCCGGTCCATTAGCTCATTAGTCAGTATGTACATAAATGTTATTTTCCTAGTGTAAAGAGAATTTTTCATCTCTTCTATTTCACATCCAAAAACCCTAAATATCTTTTCTCTCAAAAAAATTCTGACTTTTGGTCTGCGCTGCCCACTTTCAAATTGCCGTTACTTTTTCCATAGACGTCCAATTGACTTGATTTCAGTTGCTACGGAATCCTTTTTTATTCCTCTATAAACTCTTGAAATCCTTGGATTTTCAACCTTACCGGAATCTGCTTGGTTCGTCAAAAAACCAGCCCTGTCCGTCCAGAAGATGTCAGTTCTGGAATTGAATTTCAGATGGTCGTAACTCTCTCGTTTGAACTCAAAATGACTTTATTGCAATTTGGTTTGCTTCGAATTTCAATTTCCTACAACTTTTATGAAGACACTATCCTCAGATTCTTGCATCTGATTGGTCATATTTACCAAAAACCAAAACGTCAGTCTGCAGAATCGCTCCAGTGACGAACTATATTGATCTGATCATATCGTCTTCATCTGATCTCTGAACAATGTCAATCCAATTGGGTTTTCTTCATTGTTTTGTCCGCTATAAATATCGTGAAGACTCTATCCACAAATTTTTGTGATATCATAGTCGAAAATAGTAAACTCTAAAACTGAACGAAACTGATTTTATTCTCTGTTATTTATCTTAGGTTGTTATCGTCTTCCTTTATCGTTCAACCGATCATCGTCCTTTTTTTCGATTAGACCAGGTTTCTTTAGTTGCACGGTAGGTGTTTGATCTATTGTCTAAGTGTATCATTGTTCCTTGTTATTGTTAGGCGAAGCGGACGGTACCGAGAATCCTACCGACAACGCTTAGCTTAGCTTATCGTCGGAAGAAAGGTTAATAACGTCTTTTTATACTCTATATCGATTGTTGTATATTTTGTGATTGTGCATTTAATACGGTTAAACAAGATAACCACATGAATTGTAAATTGATAGAAATAGATAGCCACTGATAGATCGATAATGATTGATTTGCGATTGTTGTTATATTGCTGATTAGAGGTATTGATAAGTCTATTGCATGTTAGACTTAGGCTTTGGTTAGCTAGAGCTGGAAATAATTGGATAAGGCACTAGTAAAGTACCTGTCACAGATTGCTTGAAAGCCAATGAATTGTTATAACGAAATGATTGACTGTTAATTAGAAACTTGTGTGTTTGATCACTTAACTCATTGATAGGATTGCCCTAGTCATGGTTGAAAGTAGTGATGGAATGACATGTCATTAGGGTTACTCGAGATATCTCAACCTATTGAGCAAATAGGTCTTTTGGTTTAGCTAACCTCCATTGAATGAAAAATTGAGTGACGACTCCTATTGGGTGTGACGGCACCACAGATTATTGGTGGTCTTCGGACCTAATTGATGAAATCCAAAAGGTGGTAGTTCATCCCAAAGCAGGGAATAAACAACTCTACGGATTTCGGTCTTCGGACCACAGATTATTAGTGGCTTGGGCCTAATTGGTGGCTTCGGCCTAATTGGCCTCATTTCATTATTGATCCTAGATTAGTGGTAGTCTAATAAAATTGGAAATATAATATGATTGCTATTGTGTGATGAATACTAGTGGATAGTTGATTGCTTTGGGGGTTTTATCTGGATACATATAACCTATATTGATGACTAAGAATGTTAATTGAATATAATGAGTATAATTGGAACGTAAGGATTAATACACCTTATTGAACTCGTGAATAATATGGAAATTGGGCGGGTTTGTATTCTATTATGATTGATTGCTAGTCCTAGGTGCATTGTGGGCCAAAAATCATAATTGTATGTTTAAATAGACGCATTGCTTGTGTTTGTTGGAGTGTGACTTGCTAACCAGACATCGATAGTCTGACGTTATTGACCACTAGGAATAATGACAAAGTTATTCAACAAATCATTCAGGTGCTTGACTCCCAATTCACTCTCAAAACTCTAGGTAATCTCAACTATTTTCTAGATTTTGAGGTTTATCGAGACTTTCTGGGCTCTACTTATCACAACATAAATACATTATTGATTTTTTAAGAAAAGCAAATATGTCTACCTATAATCCATGTTTCGCTCCTATCTCAATGAACATCAAGCTTTCCTCTTTTAGTGGTGATCCATTTGAGCACTCAACACTCTATCACAACCTCATTGGTGAACTCCAGTACTTGTGTATCACCAGACCAGATTTGAGTTTCATTATTGGGAAACTCAGTCAATACCTTTCTCATCAGCTTCAATCTCACTGGATAGCTTTAAAAAGGGTATTACGGTACTTGAAAGGTTCATCATACCTTAGATTACACTTTAAGCCTTCATCGTATCTGCTTCAACTACAAGCTTTTAGTCTAATTGGGCAGGATCAATTGATGATAGGAAATCCACCTCTAGTGGAAGTGTTTTCCTAGGGGGAATTTTGTATATTGGTCTTCAAAGAATCTATCGGTTGTTGCTCGTTCAAGCACCGAGGCTGAGTATAGGGCTTTGTCACAACTCTCTACTTAAGTAATATGGTTGCTTTCACTTTTCTCTAAACGTGGTTTTGCTCCCTCTCAACGACCAATCATTTGGTGTGACAACAATGGTGCTAGATCCTTGTCCCAGTGTTTTTCATACCAGAACGAAGCACATTGAAATTGACGTGCATTTCTTAAGAGAGAAAATTTTGAAAGGAATTTTTTAGGTCAATTATGTGAGCACAGAAGAACAAGTAGCTGATCTTTTGATAAAGTCATTGTCAACAGAAAATATAACATATCTTATTACCAAACTCAATATGACAACAAGACTAGGGTTGAGTTTGAAGGGGCATATTGATGATAATGGAGTGGACACAAGAGACAATGGGCCTAATTCCATTAGTCCAACACAGCATATCAATTCAGTTAAGCAATGGGAAGGGGAGCAGGTAGACATTGTTGTAGAAAATTATAGCCTTAATACAAACTGTCATATACAGCTGTATAACAAACGGTTACACACAACACAGCCTAGCAATACAAGCAGAGCAATACACCACCTCACTAGATTCTAAAATTTTGTTACAATATTTGTGTATATATATTCAATATCATTGAGATATACAATACAATTAGTACATATTCTTCATTATTTACACACCGTTCACACCAGGTGATTGTCACTTCTTGTTTATATACAAATGAGTCTCTAATTTCTTATGTATGTGTAAGGAATTGAATTGATTATGTTATATATGATTCTCTAATGTCTTGTATACGTGTAGGTATTTGAGTTGATTGTATATAGTATCAAAGTTGAAATTCCTTGAATATGAGATGTTTGTTAACTTTTTTAGCTGCTCTTTTGAATATGAATATAGGAATTGTATCGGGAGTTGTATGTATCACTTTAATTGCTTCCACATTGAAATTAAATGCATTGATTAGCTTTGACTTTCAACTTTCATGTATTAATTAGGTCCCGTTTGGATCTCTTAAAAGATAAAATTAGCTACTAATATTAAGAGAAAGAGATCCAAACAGGGTATTACGAGACCTCTTAATTTTTAGGTAAGTGGGCTCTTAACAATTAACGCATTAGTTAATCCAATCCTAGTAACACCTTTTAACAAATTGCAAAAGACTTAATTGCCCCATAATCTCCAACCCTTATTAATTATTAGTTAGCTAGTTAGTAATTAATATGGACAAGTTAGTCATTTAGGCACTATTAGCTATTTAACTACTAATGGTTGCAAACATCTACTATTAATTATTAGCTAGCTATTGCTGTTAAAGATGAAAGAATCCAAGATCTGAATGATTCGATACTTGGAATTGTAACAGGAAGTTTAGCTGCCCAACAACTAAAATTTCAGATTCAACTTGGTAACGTCATTCCTTTTAGATCAAAAAATCTTAACACTGCTATAACTCTTGTTCATAAGTTCTACAGATCAAATTTGATGAAGGAAGGACAGTTTCCTTTTAGCATTACATACGCTTTTAGTTATGCATTAACAAATAGCACACATTCAATCATGTTTGCTAATTCAGACAGAATTTATTTTGATAACCTCTTTTCAAAAGTTCTTTTAAAAGAAATCCCTCAGAGGAGACCACGTCAAAGTCTTGAGTTATACATAAAAATTAAACCTGCTAATAGTCTTATTCAACAGGAAAGATATTTTCCAAGAAACACTCTTAAAGAAGATTCTTCAGAGGCATCATCTTCTGAACAGAAGGAAGATCTACATTCTTCTTCTAATCAGGAGCTTGATCTCCAAATAATTTCAAAACAAATTAATAACTTGACATCATACGTCCAAACACATTTATAAGTCATGTGTTTTTACGATTCTCTTTGTGTCAAACTTTGCAAAATTCCAATGGAAGACTGTGATGATTTTAGAGTCTTTTAAAATGTTTTCAATATGTTATTGATTCAGAAAAAGAATGTTTAGATGAAAATGTTGAAGATTTAGCAAATAAAGAAGAAAAAATGCATAATAAATTATGTCAAAGAATGATTAACGAATCACAGCTCAAAATCGAGCTTTCTGAACAATTTAAAGAAGTATTAAAAACCTTTGCAAATAATAAATGATTTAATATTGATTAAAGTCATGAAAAATTGATTTTTAAGTCACAATTATGTTGAAATTCTTAAAATAGAAATGATAATTTGTCATGATAATTACGAACTCTTTAAAAGAGATAATGAATTTTATATGTCTGCATTAGCTTATGCAGACTATAAAATTTTAGGCATAAAGCTTAAAAAATTTCAATAGTTAATAGCATATGCATGATTTTACTCGGTTTCAGTTTAAACCCTGAACCCCGAAAATTTGGTATCAGAGCATGGTAAAATCCTATTTTTTCAATAAATCAATGGGTGTCTTTGAAAAAGTCCATCATAAAATATTTTGTCCAAAAGAGTATAAATATCCAAAAGGCTCATAGGGTGAAACTTTCACAAAGTTTATATTTGCAAAACAAACTTTAGTGGGCTCAAAAACTTAAGTCCAACATTCCTTGTGCTATTTTTGAAAGTTTCCCAACCCCAAATAAGAAACTAAGACAATCAAACCACACGAAACATAAACTATTCTTGAAGTCATAACTGCTCTTGGTAATGATACTCTTTTCATCATCTCTGAATCTCTATAATATGTTCTTTGCTTCAAAATTTCAATGAGTAACCATATCAACATCCAAACACAGGAAACTCCATTGACAAAAAACTCAAAGAAAATTTTCAAAGAAATTTCCACCTACAGAAACAAAACAAGACTGATTAGGTTAAGAAATTAGTTCTCTGATGAAGAAGATTGGAGATTGTGAAAGAGATGAAGAATAAAGTGGTTGAGTTTTATGCTCACGTGTCTCGTTCACTCGAGGAAGGTGTTTTGATGTGAATGTGGTTGATTTTGTAGTTAATTTTGAGTGGATTAAGTTTGAGATAGTGAGAGTTCAATGGTGGGTGGAAGAATGAAAGAAACCCCAGAAAGTTCTGGAAGAGAAGAATAGAGAAGAAGAAAAGCTATTTAATTCACTTCTTTTTCAAATTGCAAACTTCAAAGGAGATAATACAATTTCTAGAAGATTTTAACTCTAGACTCTTCCGATTCTAACTCTTCGAATTCTAAACGAAAAACATCAAATAAATAACAATAAAACAAACTTAATTCTTAAACTTTAAACCGTGAATTAAAACACCAATTAAATGATAATCAAAACAAGTTTAAACTCCAACATTTGCCCCCCTTAAACTTGTTTCTCCAAAAGTTGTACCTCCAAGTTGTTTCCGCAGATATTGAAAAACTTCAACTTTGACTGCTTTTGTGAATATGTCCGCAGCTTGATCACTTGACTTCACATACAAGAGCTCAACTTTCTTTACTTTACTGCTCTCCCTTATAAAATGGAACCGAGTATCAATGTGTTTTGAACGCTCATGATGAACTGGATTTTTGGCCAAAGCAATTGCAGATTTATTGTCCACATATATCTTTGTCGCGACTTTTTGTTGCAGATTTAGTTCTTTAAGAAATCTCCTCAACCAGATTGCATGACAGACACAAGATGCTGCAGCTACATACTCAGCTTCGCAAGTCGATAAAGCAACAATAGACTATTTCTTTGATGTCCAAGTAAATGCGGTACTTCAAAAATAAAATACAAAAACCTGTAGCGCTATTCCGATCATCACAACTTCCTGCCCAATCGCTGTCACTGAAACCAATAAGCTCCAACTCCTTTTCAGATGTATAAAGCAGTCCATGACCAATTGTACCTTTGATATATCTAAGAATTCTTTTGGCAGTCTTCAAGTGAGAAGTCTTTGGAGTCTCCATGTACCTACTTACCAAACCAACACCAAAAAGTATATCAGGGCGAGTGCAAGTCAAGTACCTTAAACATCCCACAAGACTCTTAAAATAAGTTGGATTAACCAACTTCCCTTCTCCTTCCTTAGTGATTTTGATACCACACTCCACCGGTATATCCACCGATTGACAATCCTCCATTGAGAATTTTTTCAAAATCTCCTTAGCATATTCCATTTTTACCTTGTTGCACCTCAATCCCTAAAAAATATCTCATCTTACCCAAATCAGTCATTTCGAACTCCCTCTCCATTGATTTTTTAAACTCTTGAATCATAAAGTTATTGTTTCCTGTGAAGACCAAGTCATCCACATATAAACACACCAGCAAAATATCATTACTAGAATTGACTTTTGCATATAAAGCATGTTCATAGGACACTTCATAAAACCTTCTCGAAAAAAATATGCATCAATTCCAGAATTCCAAGCCCTTGGCGCTTGCTTGAGCCAATAGAGAGCTTTTTTCAACTTGAGGACTTTTTCTTCTTGGCCTTCAACAATGAAACCTGATGGTTGTTCAACGTACACCTCCTCTTCAAGATTTCCATTTAAAAACACTGATTTTACATCCATCTGGTACATCTCCCATTTTCTTTCAGCTGCAAGAGAAATTATCAATCTAACAGTTTCAAGTCGGGCTAAAGGTGCGAATACCTCTTCATAGTCCACGCCATATTTTTGTTTGTAACCCTTCACAACCAGCCTTGCTTTATGTCTCTCCACCTCTCCTTTTGCATTTCTTTTCATCATAAACACCCACTTGACACCAATTGCTTGATGCCCTTGAGGAAGCGATGTCAACTCCTATGTGTTGTTCTTTTGAATTGCATGGATCTCTTCATTCATTGCCTCCCTCCATTTCTTTTCTTTTGCAGCTTCTTCAAATGTTAAAGGATCAAATCCTGCAAATAAACACAAGTTATTCATCTCGTCTTCATAATCAAACTCAATGGGTTCGGTAGATGTATAAATCTCCGATAATTCTCTTGTCGTTCTTATGGGCGAGCTACTTGAGTCATCTTCATGAAACTGAACTCCATCTCCACGAGACGAAGAATTTTTATCAACAGGATCTTTCTGCCATTGCTTTTCATCAAAAATAATATTTTTTTATTGGTCGTTGCTCTTCCAATCCCATGATTGCTGCTCATCAAACTCCACATCTCTAGACATCACGATTTTTTAAGTTATAGGATTATATAGTTTGTAACCACTGCAATTTTCACCATAACCCAAAAATATGCACTTCTGACTCTTATCTTCCAACTTGGTGCGCTTCTCTTCCTGTACTTTCGCAAAAGCGACACATCCAAAAATTTTGAGATGATCAACTTTTGGCTTACGAAAGCTTCAAGCTTCCTCCGGTGTAATATCTCCAATGCGTTTTGTTGGAAACCTGTTCAACAAATAGATAGAACAAGCCACAGCATCTCCTCAAAACTCTTTTGGAACATTCCTCTCCTTTAACATGCATCGAACCATATTGAGAATGATTCTATTTTTTCTCTCCAAGATACCATTTTGTTGTGGTGTCTGAGGTATGGTGAGCTGATGTATAATCTCATTCTCTTTGCAATATCGCTCAAACTCCAAAGATGTATATTCTCCTCCGCGATCAGTCTGTAGACATTTTAATTGACATCCACTTTGCTTTTCAACCATACATTTAAACTCTTTAAATTTTGAGAACACCTCTCTTTTCTCCTTCAATATGTAAACCCATGTTTTTCCACTACAATCATCTGTGAATGTCAAAAGATATCGATTTACTCCGATAGAAGCAGGCTTGATAGGTCTACAAACATCCGAATGCACCAACTCAAGACGAGATGATGCTCTTTTTGATTTGTACCTCTGAAAAGACTTTCTCTGCTGCTTGCCCACAACACACACTTCACATAAACTGTCAAGGGCTTCAATCTTTGGTAGTCCCATCACCATGTTTTTCTTCTCAAGTAGTTTCAATGCCTCAAAATTTAGATGTCCATAGCGAAGATGCCAAAGAACAGAGTTGTTCATAGTTGCAGCTTTCAAGCAGTTTGATTCCCCTATTGACAACTTCAGCGGAAACATCCTGTTATCAGTCATCTTCACAAGAGTAATAAGTTTATTATTTTTATCTCGAATACTAAGGGCTAAATCACTCATTTTTATATCATAGCCCTTCTCCAACAGCTGTCCAATACTTAACAAGTTACTCTTGATATCAGGAACATAATAAACATTGGAAATATGAAGTTGTCTTCCATTTTTGAGTTCAAAAGTAACATCACCTTTTCCTTCAATCGGCCTCTTCAAAAGATCTCCGAAAGTAATGTTGCCGAGTTGTCTTTCATCTAGATGGACGAAGAATTCTTTTCTCCCACACATGTGATTTGAAGCTCTAGTGTCAAAAAATCAGGTAACAGATTCAATTGGTTCCGGTTTATTGCACGCCATAAGTAGTATCGTCCGTCGTCAATTTCTTCTTTGTTGACAAGGTTCGTTTTCTCACTTCCGTTGTTGGTATTATTTGTGTTGTACCAACAATCGTAAGAATAATATCCAAACTTATTGCAAACATAACATTGGACATCAGATCTATTGTTTCTGTCTTGTCCACGTCTACGACTTTGACCTCGGCCACCACCTCTTCCATGACTGTTACCTTTCTGATCATTGTCTTCTCCATTATTGTGAATATTGGTTAGCTCGCCAGAAGCCTATCCTCTACCACAACCTCGGCCTCTACCTGTTCCTCTTCCTCTTCCTCGTTGATAACCTCCTCTAGAAACGTCATCATTTTTTAATGACAGCTTTGCTTGTAAAGCTTGCTCCATATTTTTCACTCCATTTTTCTTTTCTATTCTTTGTTCATATGCTTGTAGTGATCCAAGCAACTCCTCCACAGATATGGTCTCTAACTCTCTCGTTTCTTCAATCGCCACAACTACAAAATCAAACTTCGAGTCTAGAGATCGCAAGATTTTCTCTACAACTCGAACATCCTTCTGCTTTTCATCATTACTCCTCATCTGATGCACAATAGCTATTACTCGAGAAAAATAGTCAGCAACCTTCTCTAAGTTTTCTTGTTGTAAAGATTCGAACTGAGCTCGCAAGGATTGTAAACGAATCTTCTTTACTTTGTCGATCCCCTCATATGATTTTTTTAGTATCTCCCAAACATATTTTGAGGTTTTTGCTATTGCGATCAACTCGAAAGTTGCTTCATCAACTCCTTGATAAATTGTGAATAACACTTTCTTCTCTCTTTTCTTCCGTTCTTTAAACTTCTCCTCATCCTCCTTCCCGGAACTTGATTCTCCATAGTCATTCTCCACAAGGTCCCACACATCAAGAGAACCCAACAGGGCCTCCATTTGGATGCTCCACTTCCTGTCGTTTTCTTTCGTCAAATTGGGTACTTGTGATTGAACGGGATTTGTTGTAGCCATTGTTATTCAGGCTCTGATACCAAATTTAAAGGACTATATTTTTTGTATATAAAAACAAAGAAGAAGAACAGCTATTTAATTCACTTCTTTTTCAAATTGCAAACTTCAAAGGAGATAATACAATTTATAGAAGATTTTAACTCTAAACTCTTCCGATTCTAACTCTTCGAATTCTAAACGAAAAACATCAAATAAATAACAATAAAACAAACTTAATTCTTAAACTTTAAACCGTGAATTAAAACACCAATTAAATGATAATCAAAACAAGTTTAAACTCCAACAAAAAGGTGAAAAAAAGAAGAAGAAAGAAATGAAAAGAAAATAGGAAAAAATCATTAATTTTATTTATTTATTTTTAAGTAAAAATATAAAATTATCAAAATATCTCTAGGTTACTACCCATTCTCGGGGATGGGTTTTTGGCTAAAAAGAAAATCAGTGGAGATTTTGTTCATGGTCAGGGATGGATTTTTGGCTAAAAGAAAACGGTGGAGATTTTTGGATAATATTACAAACCTACTAGGGTAAAATGGAAGTATTGCTAATATGTAAGGGTGGTAAAATGGATCGGATTTGCTAAATCCGGTCCATATCCACACATATGTGGATCTAACAAAATCCAGTTAATTAATGATCCGGTCCCAATAATGTCCCATCCTTTTTAAATCCTTTTCTTTCAGGACAAAATCCGGTCTGTGTGTACAGGATTTTAAAAAATCCTTAAAAAATCCTATTATCTCTTATGAGTAAGAAAGCATATATGTTGGAAAGTGTGTTTGTCATCATATTGATTATCTTCTCTTTCTTCATTTAATATTTTCTATTTTATAAATTTTTTATATCAATTATTAATGTTATATTATTGAAACTACCTATTTATCCTTTTTAAAATTAAAATTCTAAATCATCCTCTCATATAATTTTGAAAATAAAATTTTATATTTCTTTCAAATCAATTTTATTGTGATCGCATATATTTAATTAAATATTTTTAGTTATTTACAAAAAAAATATAAAAATATGTAAATTTTCGATTGTGCTTTTTTAAAATTATTTTTTATATAAATATTATTGATTATATTGGTTTCAATTATCCTTATTTTTCATATAAAGTTAGATATTTTCACATCTTTGTTTTTGACATTATTATTAGAATTAATTAAAATAAACTTTTTATAATAAAAGTATTATTTTCTTTATAGATTGTTATATGTTCATTGTAAATTTTTGTTTATTATTGATAATCACTTTTAATTGAACATTTATTTTAAAATACTTTTACATTTGAAATTTATTATTTTTAATTAAATATAATTAAATATTTATTATTTCATTAAAAATACACTATTTATTTATTTATTGAGATTTTTTCTCTTACAAAAAATTAAAAAAATCGAAATACATAAAAAAAAAATAAACTTAAAAATAAATAAATAAAAATTTTAAAAAGTTTTGAAACTATACATTTCTATAACCAATTTTAAATATATAGAAAACAAATTATAATTTAGTATATAATTAAAAATTATAATATAAACATTAAAATATATAAAATTTATTTCCATTCACTTGGATGGCACTTCTTAAAAGTTCACATTTTTTTTTAATTTCTTAATTAATTAAAAATAATAATGTCACATTTATCAATATACATGAAAATAAATTTATAAATAATTAAGTATTTAGATAAATAAATAAATTTATCATTATTTAAAATTTTAATTATAATATAATATTATTTATTGATTTATTAATAAGGATAAACTTAGAACGTAGTTAAGGATAATAGTAGGATATAATTATGAATAATATGAAAATCGAAAAGAAATTAAAAAAAGTTAGAAGATAAAATAAGGACATGGACAATGATAAATTCATATCCTCAATTTCTTAGAACAGGATTTTATCCTATTCATAATATTTATTTTAGGACATGGATAGGACTTTTTTCCTTCACAAAATTAAGGATCCAATTAGGACATAGGTAAGGATCTACCCATGTCCTGAATTTTGCCAAGCTTAAGCACAAGTTGGCGATATGGTCAGGCAATGGAAAGAAGTATCCCTTGAGTACATGGCGATAAGTACAGGCGATAGTTAAAGGTTTCGCCTAAAGAATTTAACCTAGGAGATAAGCTTGGCGAAGTAATTCTGCTACCGCCAAGATTTGAAGCTAAAAAATAGGCGATAGTGATGTTGAGTTATGATATTTTGCCGCTCTATGTTTCTATGTCTTCTTGAAATTACAAAATTGTCACTAGGTTCAAACTCTATAAATAGAAGCCTAATCGATGCAATTAGAGTCTTTTTACAATTTTTAGACAATATTGTGAATTTTTGAGTCGGAGACCTACTAAGCGACAGTTTCAATTTAGTGATTTCCTTTCAAGATCTAGTACTCTATTTAGTTGTTGTGGTAATTAGCAAGAGGTTGAAGAAGATCAAGCTTTGACAGAGCTAGCTTTCTCTCTCTTTAGTGGGTTCCTTACTTAAATAACATGATTAAGATGAATTTTAGCTTAGTTGTTAAACCACATATGATCATAAGAGCTAATAGACCTGGTAATTTCTTGAGATCAATTACAATGCTAGATCTCTGTATATAATTCCAGTTCATTAAGTCTCAATTCTCTAATTTTTCATGAGGATATTGAGTTGTAAGGATGAGAGTTAAGCAATTATGTTATAGCATATTCTCTAGACTAGAGATGACATTTAGATGCTAGATCTATAACAGAGGATTAACATATTGATCTAGAGATAGACAATAGTTAGATTCATTTTTCTTCAGATTGGTTTTCAACAGTTAATAACTCTGTAGTATAAAGATATATGCAAGTTATTAGCTAGGATTGGTTAAATCGAATCGAGAGATCTTTAACTAATCAATTACGATGATCTAGGATGAAGAATTGAGTTCTGTTGTTGAATTATACATATAAATATGATGGAAATTAATTGAGATAACTAATCCACTAGTGTTTCAATTGAACAACTTTTCTAGTACTAGATTCTCATATTTTTCATTACTGAATTGTCAGCATAATATCCAAATTCTATGATAAGATTCAATTCCAGTCTTATACAATTTTAACAGATTCTTTTAACAATTCATTTTAAATCTTGGTTGAATTCTTTCTTTCCAAAATACATAATCCCTGTGGAGACAATATCTTAAATCTACAATTAGACGTTGATTCGAGAGGTGTAACGAATATCTCCATCAAGTAGGGAACTTGTGACATATATTCTATGTCTTCATCAGTTTTTGGTGACGAATTAGCAGAAAACTTAAAATGAGAAGCTGATGAAGCACTTACCGATTTTGTGTCTTTCATCCCAAAATGCTCAGTAACTTTTTCTATGATGCTTTTTGAGTTAAGTAAATTTTACCAGAAGCTCTATCTCTCTTAATCTCCATTCCCAAAATGTTCTTTGTTACCCTTAAATCTTTCATCTCAAACCTACCATTCAGTTGATTCTTCGAATTGTTGATCTCAGACTTATTCTTGGTAACAATTAACATGTCATCGACATATAAAAGTAGATAGATATATAAATCATCAGATAACTTTTTGAAGTAAACACGGCTATCAGAATGACTTCTTGTGAAACTATGCACCATCATAAACGAGTGAAACTTCTTGTACCATTGTCAAAGTGACTGCTTTAAGCCATATAATGACTTCTTAAGTAGACAAATATGGTCCTCTTTTCCTTCAACTTTAAAACCTTCTGGTTTAAATACATATATGGTTTCTTCCAGTTCATCATATAAAAATGCAGTCTTTACATCTAGTTGCTCTAACTTGAGATCATGAATGGCAACTAAATTAAGCAAAAATCAAATAGAGCTATGTTTAAAAATAGGCGAAAAAACATCATTGAAATCAATATCTTGCACCTGACTATAGCTCTTTGCAACCAAACGTGCCTTGTATCTTACTTTCTCGACCCCAGGTATGCCTTCTTTCTTCTTGTAAACCTATCTACATCAAACATTCTTCTTTCCAATAGGAGGCCTTACTAGTTCCAAAGTTTTATTATTATGAAGAGACTCCACTTCTTCTTGCATAACCACTAACCACTTACCAGAATCATCACTCGAGGCGGCTTCACCATATGTGACCGGGTCATCATATTCTTTGATTTCTTATGTAGCGACATAGGTTATGATAACATAATCATCAAATCTAAAAGGCATTCATCTCTCGCTTATGGGCCTTTCTCTGGCGATGGTTTCAGTCTCTATCTCATTTGACTTTTCATGATTTTCGGATGGAAGCTCCAACCTAATACCTTGCATCTCTTTGTTCTCGTTTTCAGAACACTCCATCTTAGTGTCAAAACTAACACTTTCCTTCTTTGGATGAAGCATGGATTCTCATTAAAAATGCAATTTTTGCTAACTATAGATTTTGGTGTCTTTAGTTAGTAAGTCAAACTCTGTATCCCTTCACACTATTTGGATAACCCAAAAATATGCCCTTCCTTAAACTAGATTCTAACTTTCCAATGTTTAAATTACATAGATAGGACATACAAATATCCGTAATTCAGACTAATTTGCAGGTTGCCAGACCATACCGCTTCAGGGGTCTTACACTCAATTGAAGCGGATGGAGAATGATTCACCAAGTAACAAGCTGTTGCAGCAGCCTCAACCCAAAAATATTGCATCAATCCAGAATTACTCAGTAGACAATGAACATTTTCCAAAATGGTATTATTCATGCGTTTGACTACGTCATTCTCTTCGGGTGTCCCATTAACTGTAAGATATCTTACTACACCCTCTTTCTTATAGAATTAATTAAATTCCCCACTACATAATTCCAACCTATTAGTTCTCAAATACTTCACTTTCTTTCTAGTCTGCTTTTCAACTAATGCTTTCTAATGTCTAAAGGTCTGAAAATTCATACTTATTCTTCAAGAAATAAACTCAGACTCTTCTTGAAAAATCATTGATCAATATCATCATGTAACTAGAACCACCTTTTGATGTAACACGTGATGGTCCCCAAAGATCAGAGTGAATATAATCCAATGTATATTTAGTTTTATGTATTCCAGTGCTGAAGCTGGCCTTTTTGTGTTTGCCGAAGACACAATGCTCACAAAACTCCAAATTGGATCTATTTCGATCACCCAAAATACCCTTCTTACTCAGCATTTCAATGCCTTTCTGACTCATATGTTCAGTCTCATAAGCCACAACTTCATAGTATCTGTTTTGCTTGATGTAGAAGAAACAAAGGTGGAACCTATAACGGTAGACACCATAGATAATATAGCCAACCAAATTTCTTCACCTTCATAACTACAAGTACACCTTTACTAACCTTTAGAAATCTACCTTGACCAGTAAATCTGCAACCAGTATCATCTAAAAAGTAGATAATGAGATAAGGTTTTTCTTAATATCAGGAACATACCGAACATCTACCAATGTTCGAATCACGCTTTCATACATCTTAACCTTCACCCTTGATCAATAATCCACCCTTGATCAGATTTAGTATTATCATCCTGTATAGACATCACAGTCTTCTTCCTTATCTTACACAACACAGTCTTCTGGAGGCTTCTCTAATTCTTTTTCTCAAGAGTCCAACAACATTTTTTATGTGACCTTTCTTCTTACAATAATTGCAAACCATATACTTGGACTTTGATTTTGATCTAGAGCATTTTTTACCAGATTCTCTAGATTCGGGTCTTCCTCTAACAATTAAACCTTTCGCAGGATTATCTGCATAGTTTTTGGACATCTGATTATCAAATAACTCATTCGAATAAAGCGAACGTCTTCCAACTTTAGAGTAGTATTACTATAGATCAATGTCTTTCTAAATTTTTTTAAATAATGAGGTAGAGAATGAAGTAACATGAGGGCTTAATCTTCATCTTCATACTTAATATCCATGTTAGATAGATCCATTATAATAGAAGAGAATTCATCAATATTGGACTTGATCGACGTACCTTCTGTCATCGATAGGGTGTATAAATGATGCTTGGCGATAAACTTTATAATAAGATTCTTTGTGATATATAGACTCTCCCATATATCCCATAATCCTTTTGCAGTATTCTGATGAATAACCTCTCTCAAAACCTCATTAGACAAACACAATTGGATCATGGATACTGCTCTCTCATCTATCTCCACTATCTTTTATTCATCCCACAACTTAGGAAATTATTCTTTCTTTAGAAGCGATTTCATCTTGACTTTCCATATAGCGAAACTCATGTTTCGATTGAACTTCTCAATATCAAACTTTATTGATGATGTTGACACCATGATCAATCCCAACTTATGCTTTGATAGCAGTTTGTTAGGAATAGACGAGACAGGATAGTACCAACTAGAGTAGAAACGGAACAATAAAGTATGGAAAGTAGAAAGAGACACAAGAGATTTAATGTGGTTCGACAATGTGCCTACTCCAAGAAGGAATAGAATAAAATCCACTATAATGATCAAAGAGATTATAAGATATCACACAAAATAACCACAAATTGCTACACTCAAATCTCACAACCCAAAGCACCCAAACTAAAACCCTCACTAATGTGTTTCCCACACTCACAATGTTCAGTTCTCTCTACTGGATGCTTTCTTCTTTATGAGACAACTTTATTTATAGTGATCACAAATCCTACTTTTCTAATAGTTTCTTTTCAATAAGGAAAAATAAACAATAATAATTAGGAAAAATAAACTCTCTCAAATTAGGAAAACTAATAAATAGAAAATAGATCAAAAAACCAAAATACGAATTCCTTCTAAAAATAATTCCTAGTGAATCAAATAGTTTAGGATTCTTTATGATTCAAGGCATCCCAAAACTTTCTAACTTGTTTCTTTTCCAACTAAGGAATATAATCAACCAGATTAGGAGAATCAAATATTTCCAACAATGAACTAAACAATAAGGAAATAAATCAAAACTCAAAATAGGAAAATCTTCCTTAAAAAAGTCCTTATATTTCAAGACAATCCTAACATTTATCAGTTATGTAATTATACTACCATGAAGCCATTTATACTTTTTATTGTTCACAATCTTTACCCATCTTCGTATTCCTTTTAAACCTTAAATCATCAAATAAATAAATTTAATTTGTTATGATTAAACTTAAATTTAATTTTAAAAAAAAAAACTTTATATATCGTCCAAAAATCTGGCCTAAAATTTTTCTTGACTCTTAAGCAATATTGTGAAATTAAATATGATTAATTTAGTTTCAAAGTTTAGTGATTTAAATTTTAATAAGCAGTAGCAGTAGGATTAGAGAATAGGTATCATAATGGAAGCCTAAGTGTAGGAATTCGAACCTCTGCAGGATGTTGTAGTTAAATTTTCATCCTTACTTTTAAAATTTTCCAAAATCTATATTTTGTCAAAAATGCTATCAATTTGATTTCTAAAAATTCCCTTTTGAAATATTAAGTGGAGAGAAAAATTAAAAAAAATATATTTCAACTTATTTTAATTTGTTCTATCAAATATTTTTAATTGCTGACTTTTGAAAATCTTAGGTTTGGAAACTAATTCGGTTTTCAAAATTGAAAGAGCCTTTTATTAGATTTGGGCTTTGAGAACCTGAATCCAACACTAGGCATAAACAAACTAAGTCCACAAACTATTCTCGTATCTCCCCTTACTCTTACAGGCACTCAGCACCATTGGATAATTTTTTCATTTTAGAGAGGTTTGCACAACAAATCCTCATCTACCTTCCACTTTTGGGTGTTAGGGTTTTTGTGTGTCCTTGCATCGCTAATTCTCCCTAAGTAAGTCTAAATTTGGACTATTTTCAGTTATTATTTTGAGAGCTCTGAGTGTTTAGCTAAAGTTTACTTTTTTTTTTTCTTTTCAGAATTCCAAGTCTAAATATCAAGCCACCACTATTTGGCATTATCTCGACCTGTTCTTGATATTGCTTTGTACAGTAGTGAGTTAATTTTAGAAATTTTATGGTTTTAAATTGAGTCAAGAGTAATTTCAAAAACTGATTTGAAGCCCTCTTTATAGATTTTATGGAAGTGAGAATTTGGTTCCATTTGCCTCCGCTGTCAATTTCCATACATGCTTATATTGAATGTTGTTAGATGTAAGTTATTGTTGTGCTATATTTAGTTGTGTTACGACTTCCACATTGACCAAACTCACAACCACTGCTACTGCTCTGTTTTTGTAAGTCTGACAAATTGAGTGGACATGATAAAAATTGTTATTGAAGTATTATGCACCAAGTTGGGGAGGATGACTTAACACTGAGTAGTGACTTAATTTGGTGATAGAAATTAAGGTTGATGAACCGCGCTTTGGCCCTATAAATATTGTGTGATGTGTTTAAAAAAGAAAAAGGATTTAATTTCTATATTTTGGAAAATAGAGAGTTTGATTTGATTATGGTGGTGTTGTTAGAAAAATCGGGCTCGTCGCAACGCAAATCGTCTCGATGAATAATAAGTAAACAAGATAAAAGCCAAGAAAATAAAATACTAACGCACCAGAATTACGTATAAACCCAAAACGGGAAAAAACCACAGACGTCAGGATGGATAGAGATTTTCACTATGTAGCAAAAGATGTTACCGTCATAACCAGAAAACACTCTCTAACCCAATTACAAGCCTCACCCAAGCTCACAAGAAAGAAACTCACAAGACACTCATGATCTCTCAATTTGTGTCTTTACAATTGAAGACTACAGTATCATATTTATAGTGAACCATGACTTACTCACCAAGTAAATCATAATAAACTAAGAAACCTACTATTACTAGAATTCCTAAAAAAGAGGAAAAATATTCTTTCCTAATTGCAATTCTAATAAGTCATAAATACAATTCCTAGTCCAGTATAATACTTCCAAAACAGTCTTCAAATATTTCACTTCCAAAAGAGTCTTCAAATCTTTCTCAGCTTCCAAATAAAGACTGGTATATTGAATATCAATTTTTGTAAAAGCCTAACAAACCACCCCTTGAAAAAAATTCCCTAAAATTGCGTCCCTTAATCAATGACCATGACTCTATATCGAGCCATAATATCCCACCATGAAGATATACGCATTTAGGAACCATCGACGATCCATCCCAAGATTTATTCTGGCATATATCGATACAACCCTTGCTTATTTGATCATGGTGCAACTTCCTTAACTGGCTTACAAGAAATTTTATCAGCCATCGACATATTATCCACCGCATAACCGCATTAACGTCAGTCCAATGCCCATGTGCAAAACTTATGGCTGCTAGAAGTACTACATCCTTTTTCATGGCACCATGGTGGTTAGCGACCTGTCATGAGGATGTACCCATTTCTCCTTAGAGGAATCCACCTTCATCAGCTTCTAACAATGAGACACATGGAGTATCTCCATCAGCGGAGTCCTTTGCCGAACTTGCTCCTTTACAATCCCTCCTCAGATATCCCTTTTGTCCACACTTCCAACACAGGATGTTCTTCTTGGAGTACCCGCTCTTCCTATTCTTTTCTCGAGCTATCATAATCGACTGACTATTAGAGTTATTATTATTTTCACTCTTCAGTTTTTTCTCTTCAGAGATCAATTTATTTGCAACCTCCAAAAAAATTACAGTCAAGTTTCCATGCATCAGAATTGGTTTCATATACTTGAATGAATCAAGAATAGACTAGATCAATTTCAACACCTTATCCTCGTCATCAATCTTCACTCCAATAGACTCCAACTCAGAGATTATCCCATTGAGTTCTGCAAGATGATTAGAAACCTTCATACCTTCATCCATGTTCAACAGATGGAATTGTTCCTTCAGGTAGAATCGATTGCAGACGCTCTTTGCTTGGTACAACTCTTCAAGTCTTCCCCAAAGTTCTCTTGTAGAAGTTGTTCATTGTATATTCGTGAGAGCATTCTTGGCCAGACATAGTCATATCAAACTTGCAGCTCTCTAATCGAGTTCCTCCCATTCATCATCACTCATTAAGAACTTTTTGGACTTTTCAGATTTCTCTTTACCAATTTGTTTTTCACTAGAGCTTTCAGAGAAGTACCGTATTTGTTCTTCCCTTCAACGCATTATGCAATCCATGTTGGATCAGGATATCTTTGACTTAGTATTTGCCACAAGCCAAAATTGATTTTTTCATCAAATTCCTCCACATCGAATCTTCCAGCGTACATCTTGCTTGTAGACATATTTACTTCAACAATCGAAACTCACACAAACCAGGCTCTGATACCACTTGTTAGAAAAATCGGGCTCGTCGCAGCGGAATTCATCTCGATCAATAATAAGTAAACAAGATAAAAAGCAAGAAAATAAAATACTAACGCACCAGGATTACGTGGAAACCCAAAACGGGAAAAAACCACGGATGTCAGGACGGACAAAGATTTTCACTATGTAGCAAAAGATGTTACAGCCACAACCAGAAAACACTCTCTAACCCAATTATAAGCCTCACCCAAGCTCATAAGAAAGAAACTCACAAGACACTCAAGATCTCTCAATTTGTGTCTCTACAATTGAAGACTACAGTATCATATTTATAGTGAATCATGACTTACTCACCAAATAAATCATAATAAAATAGGAAACCTATTATTACTAGAATTCCTAAAAAAAGAGGAAAAAGATTTTTTTTTCCTAATTGCAATTCTGATTAGTCAAATACAATTTCTAGTCCAATATAATACTTCCAAAACAGTTTTCAAATCTTTCACTTCCAAAAGAGTCTTCAAATCTCTCTCAACTTCCAAATAAAAACTAGTATATTGAATACCAATTTTTGTCAAACCCTAATAGGTGTTTGGTTACTTATTGTTCTATGAGGGGTATTGGTTAAATTGGTATATCAGTTTAAAGTTCTGTGCAATCACATTTCTTCATAAATAATGAATGAAAAGTGACAATCAATTTAATAACTAATGGTGCAGTGATTTGTTGTTTTGGTGTATTGTAGATCTATAAGCAAGGTTATTGATTTTAAAATTTGACTAAATGTAAAGAGAAAGCAAAATTAATCGCCCTCTTAGTTTAAGTTCATTACCAATAAAAAGACACATTAAGGAAGGAGTGAGGTACTTCAATTATTTGTTGAGATAACATAGCTTATAGGCCAAGGATTTGATGAAATTTATTTGGAACCTTGTTCACTATTCGTATTGGAACTTCGGTCTAGTATTTTTATTTGGAACTTTGGCTCATTATTTGTCCGGCTTCGCTTCAATTTTAAACTAATTTGAGTATGAATTAATATTTAAAAATTTGAATGATTTGTTAATGCATTTGAATATAAAGTCTTACTGAGTAAAATATGTCATTTGTTTGTCTTCTTGAGAGTTGCAGCATGAATAGATCCTCGATTGATATGAATGTAGTTTGTTGTTGTTGTGTTTTAGACCTAATATTGTAATTATAGTTGATGTTATAGAGTGAGTATATACTTGGATAACAAGATAATGGGGTATGGTTATTGTAAAGGGTTAACTAGTATTATTTTAATAACTAATTACCTTAATTTAGAGTAGAGATGGTCATGGGTCGGGTTCGGACGGATTTAGCCGAACCCAAATCCAAACCCATTTAATTTTTTAGACCCAAACCCATTACGGATTTGATGGGTTCGGGTGCGGGTTTTGACCCACGGATTTGGATGAATCCATGGTCACCCACTTATATAAAATACTAAAAAAAAAATTATCATTTTAGATTAAAAATCTCATTCATAGTCTCCAAAATCTAATATAAAACCTCAAATATAGATTAAAAATCCAAACATTTGAAATATGAAATTTAAATAATTCAAACTTTCAAAATATGAAATAAAAAAAGTACTAGTTTAGTATTTAATTCATAGTTCAAATTCATAGCAAACATTAAAATATATAAATTATAAAATAAAATTATTTATTATATTTAGTATTTATCAAGTGCGAATTCGGACGTATTAAATTTTTGCACCCAAATCCGAATCCACGTCCATGACGGGTACTATTTTTTCACCCAAATCCGACCCACGAACCCGAATCCATTGCGGGTTCGTTGGTTGGACATCTACGGGTTTCGTGGGTCAGACACCCATGGTTCGTGGATTCATGGATCAAATGACCATCTCTAATTTAGAGGGTTAATGTTGGTCAAGTTTTAGTTTATAATTTAAAAGTTGTGTTATACTTTTAATCAGATATAATAATTTTTTTAAAAAAATGGAGATATAATTTAATCGGGGTTGGGGTGGTCAAGGGCGCACATCCAGAAATATAGAAGTAGTGGAAATATTACGTTTAGTGTATTGTTCTTTTACTGCAACCAGGTTAGTGTAAATTAATTTAATTACAAATTAAATTTGTAACGCATGCATTGATTGACATGTTAATCGATAAACAATTTTTCAAAATTTTCTATGCACCTAATTTCTTATTAAAATTCATAATTATATTTACATTGACGATATACAGATCTCTTCATTAATTTATGAAATGACTCATCCATTAATTTAGGTTAACCTACTAATGTCATATTTTCATTAATTATGGCAGTATGTCAAATTCATAATAGATCAGTTGCCCATGTAATATCAAGTTACCACCGAGTAATACCGTCGAAATCAATTTGATAATAACGTAGTGTCAAGACAAGACGTATGAGAATGGAATTCGATCCACAACCGATTCGATAATCAAAATTGCGGTGCTTGTACCCATAACCAGAATTAGAATTCATCAAGTCACCACAACCTTTGCGCTAAAGTCATCTCATGATTTTGTCGTTATGATGAATCTCAAAGTGCTTGAGAGCACCATCATCACCATCATTTGCTTTTCTAGAGGAACATGTATCCATTATCACAACTCTCAACTCAATCCATCTCATCTGATCAGCCTTAAGACATGAATTGAATCCACACTTAATTAAGTACAAGACAAAACTTATTGGAAACATGCTCTCTCTCAGCTCATTACTGCCATTTTAATTTGACCATCTCCCTACTCTACTCATTATTTAAGTCTCACTCACCTACTCCTTCCTCTTCACTACTACATGCACCATCTCTCTACTATTCTTCTAACAAAACAAAACAAACATGGTATATCTGTGTTTCCTTGTCTTTGCCCTTTTTGTTTCTTCTGTGAATGGCCAACCTCTGGTGCCTGCACTCATCATATTTGGAGACTCTATAGTTGATGCAGGAAACAACAACTACCTCCATACAATTATGAAGGCCAACTTCCCTCCCTATGGTAGAGACTTCGTTGATCACACACCAACTGGTAGATTCTGCAATGGAAAATTAGCTACAGACTTCACTGGTAAAATAGACTTATTTATTTCTACTACTGTCTTGAAGAGCTCATCTTATGTGACTCTGATGCTCCATTTCTACATGCACAGCTGACTTCCTAGGTTTCAATTCCTACCCACCAGCTTATCTCAGCCAAGAAGCCCAAGGCCAAAGACTCTTGACTGGAGTCAATTTTGCCTCTGCAGCTTCTGGTCTATTTGATGGAACCCCTCACTTATATGTAAATACAGCTCTACCTAGCCTCTATAATGCATTTAAACTAATATGACAGTAGCGAATTTATAAAAGTTGGATTTTTACTGGTTTTGCAGAATGCAATTTCATTAACTCAGCAACTGAACAACTACAAGGAGTACCAAAATAAGGTAGTGAGCATGGTTGGAAGAGAAAAGGCGAACAGTATTATCTCAGGGGCAATCCATCTTTTGAGTGAAGGAAGTAGTGACTTTATTCAAAATTACTACATCAATCCCCTTCTTAACAAAGTCTATACACCTGATCGGTTCATGGATATTCTCATGAGTTCCTACTCTAGTTTTGTTCAGGTATTCTCAAATTTTTATTTTTTTTTATTTTTTTTTATTTTTTTATTTTTTACACAACACAAAAGGTTTTCCAATATTTTCCAATATACAAATGAGACGAGAAGCTAGTAATTTTTTAATTTCCCTATCTATTGGCAGAATCTATACCAGCTTGGAGCGAGGAGGATAGGAGTGACAAGTTTACCTCCAATGGGATGTCTACCAGCGGCTATTACCATATTCGGTGGAGGAAGCAACCAGTGTGTTGATAGATTAAACCAAGACGCCATTTCCTTCAACACCAAACTGAACACTACGTCTCATAGCCTGCTGAATACACTACCCGGTCTAAAGCTTGTGGTCTTCAACATCTACCAGCCTCTCTTGGATATGATCACTAATCCCAGTGCAAATGGTAACGTGCCTGCGAAAAAATAGCTAGTCAATACAACATAATTAACTAATCCACATTTGATTCAATATCACGAGAAGACATATATCGGCAGCAAAGAGACTAATCCTTTCCAATTCCTTGTAAATACAGGGCTATTTGAGTCAAGAAAGGCTTGCTGCGGAACAGGTGTTCTGGAGACCTCACTACTATGCAATGCTAGGTCTATAGGGACATGCTCCAATGCTACACAATATGTGTTCTGGGATGGCTTCCATCCGTCTGAAGCTGCCAACAGCATCCTTGCTGGAGACCTACTAGCGCAGGGTTTTGATCTTATATCTTGAAACTGATATCAGTATTTCAGAGCTTGTATCTTTGTAAATGTAATGTTATGTGACTTATCAGAATCATAGAAGCAGTTTAAGAGTTTTATTAGAAGTGCTGTCACTTCATCTTTTGTTGTTTAAAAAAAATCTTTGTTATATGAGTCTAGACCCACTTATTACTTCCTCCAGTTTGGTACAATAAAAGTAAATAGATGCTATAAGCAGCAAGTTTGCAGAAACAGAATTCTACTGTAATTTTTAACAGTTTTAGTTCATCAGCTATCTTCCCAAAAATTCGCCAAAAATTCGCCGCATCTGATTGTAAAAATGCCAAAACTCATTTGCAGCTGCAGTTTCTCTAAAACTCATCTCTCGTGGTAATTAATCCTTGTTTAGAGCGAAAATTTTTTGGAGGATTTCTTCCTAGGTTCCAAACTTAGGAACTTTATATAGTTCTTGTCCTATATCGTCAACAGAATTTTGGGATAACATAGGATGTCTGTGTTTGTGATTGAGCATTTAGTATCTTCCTAACAAAAAGTACAAAGTTAAGCAAGTCAAGAGATCTCAGTAGTTTTTCATGTGTATGTAAGTTTTTTTAGACTTTTGCAGTTAATTCAGTCATTTTCATATTCTATAGAAAACATCTATTCAAACACTGTCTAGTTATCTTACTTGAATGTTATAGTTGATTAATCAAAGCAGTCAGGTAGACAACAATTGGCATCCAAATAATTTATAATCAACAGAAACTAGGAAGAAAGAAATTCAACACTGATAACAACACGAAAAGAGTCTAGTGGGGAAGAACATTTTGGGAAGTGACTTGGAATTAAATCTAAGTAGGAATTTGGTTTTAAGCTAAACCTTCCTTCTTTACGTACGTGTAGGAATGCCATATATGAGATGAACATGAAAAAATAAATAAATTAACAGAAGAAAATTGGATGAAGAAAAAACTTATGTTACACCAACACCTGCATTGCACTTCAATTTTTATTGTTTTTTGTTTCCAGTGCTTCACCGAGTAGCAGATGAAGGGAAAAACAAGATATCTTATGTGCATATATATAATCACAAACGTTATCACTCAGTACAAAATTAAGAATTGGAATGATCACTGAAAAACAATTCACCTGAAGTTGTATCCCTAAGAGAGTTCAAATCCTGCATTGGAATTGATTGCATAAAGAAGTTTTTCTCTCAAAGTGCTTGAACGTTTGTATGTTGGAAGCTGTAACATCCATAGGATCACTAAATGAGTAAAACATTCTAGAAGAGAGAAAAGCTAATGGTGTATATAATTGAGCCATTTTCTGAAATTTTCAGGATTTTGACTTTCGAAAAAATTGGAGTTTAATTGATAATTTTCTTTGGAAAAATGTTCCAAATTTGTTCTAAAATTTTTAGAAAAGTGAAAAAAGTGTTTTTCTAGGACAATTACAATTACATTTGTTTTCATCTCTCACCTATCACTCTCCCCAAGAAAAATGAAAATTTTAGAAAATTCACCCAACACCTTTTAAAAATTTTTTTTAAACTAATTAGAAAATGGATTACTTTCCTAAGAAAAATGAAAATACAAAATTTCTCTGACTAAACAGGTGTCATTCTGGTGAACGAAAAAAAATCTTTTTGTCTAATATAATATATTATTTGTAGGTAAAGCCACCTTAAGAGTATTGTAGCATGTAGAAGCTGATGGAAGTCGGTCCACATCCTGACCTCCAAGAGTTGCCCAAAGAGAGGTATCACAAGTAACCTAGATACAAATCAAACAAGACGTTAATTATTTTATTGAAAAGAAAATTTATTAGTAGTAGCTCTCATCGGAAAGTTAATTTCCTTCACTAGCACAACAAATTCAGTTGATAATTTCATCACTGAAATGAAAAACCAATCTCTCGTTTCAAACCTTAACATAGAACTACAATCAACATGCTTTCATTAAATTTGTTTCTATTAACAAACTGTTCCCTTAAAATAATATCTTTATATAATTATTGACCATAGATGGAAATTCTTTTTGTTGGACTTTACCATGTCGCACTGGTATTTTTTATCCCGCATAGGACAGTAGATTTTGAATTATTATAGTGTTTATATGTTTTACATGTTGCTATCGCTGACATACGTATGAAATAATTGCTATCGCTGACATACGTATGAAATATGTATTGGATCTTTCATCTTGCGACTCTACGTTTTTTCATGGCTGAAATAAAGAGAATGACACGGCTGTGAGGAGAAAAAGGAAGATGGGACCTGGCTATGTTTAAGTTGAAGAAGAAAGTGTTTGATTAATCTAAATAGAAGAAAGAAAATTTTAATTGTGATGTCTAAGATATAAGTTCAAAATGAATGAATGAAAAATAAATAAATAAATAAATAAATAAATAAATAATAGAAGATAATTGGGGACGGAGTGATAAAAAGAAGCCATGAAAGCTAACAAATCAGCTATTCTCTATTATTTGGATAAAGCTTCACATTCCCTATATTCACTTTTAAAATTGTTCTCTATTACACATTATAATACTATCATACTTGCTTCCACTAAATTTAGTTCCAAAACTTTTTAATTTTATTGAAACTTCTAAGTGCACCACTTTCAGCAAAGGTTCTCTTTAGCAGCACTTATATTCAACCATTTTTGTCTTATCCCACAATCGTATCCTAGGTTTGGATCCTTTCTACAAGGATTTTCGTAACTTAAATATTTTTTTCCTTTTTTTAACTTTTTTTTTTTTTTTTAAATCAACAAATCCGATCACTGTAACATAGGCTATCACAGGGGAAGCTTCTGTTAGGCTGTTTTATCTCAAAATAATGTAGCAGTGTAGCACCAAGTCAAACCGTAAATGTCAAACAGCATCTATATAGTCTAATTTTAATTTTATTCTCAAGGCGACATGCATATAAAGCAACAGATAGGCTAATATTGTGTTCAACTATCAAAAATATAGATCTTCCAACCACTGCAACTCAATCAAGGGAAAATTAAGCTTGATATTGCAAAGATAAAAGTTTGAATAACTCAATATTTTCTTAAATATTTCATTTCTTTTCACCAATTGGCTAAATCAGCATTTACTGCATTGCGTCAATTTAAAGAACAATAGATAAGTTCACTACATAGATGACTAGTCAACTCCATAAAGTGTTTTTTTTTTTCTTTATCTTTTTTTTTTTCTATCTCCGTAATAATGCTATGAGCAGTTCTTATCCTAAGAAGTGAAAACCAGAGCACAGTTAGACTTCTTGACTGCTATAAACTTACAACATTCATTTTCTAGAGATGTAAGACCAAAGGGCATACCTTCAATTTTTGTTTTATATCTGCAACTGTTACAATTTGGAGTCGAGAGGAAAAAATTACTAAACCATTCAACATGATGCATATGAAGGGGCATACCTTATGAATAGTAAAGGCTGGCAGCAAGTGTTTGAATCCAAGTAATGGACCTCGAGAACAACTGGTCACAAACTTAAGCAACAAACAACGTTCTTTTGGCTCAAATCCTTCAAAAACCTGTGCAGTCCAGTAATAAAAAATCAAATACAAGCTACTGAATTGCACACAAGTACTCAATCAAAAAAAGTAATCCAATCATTGAGTTGACTGATGAGATATCAAGATAAAAAAACTAAAGAATATTTTAGGGAGGAGTCTTACTTTTTATAAAATACCTATCTATATACAAATAGACAAACAATTAGAATCTAAAAATGAGGATATTTGACTCTCTATTTAGTGTAGGTTTGTTTTTCTTCACTTAACACTTCATACCACTTAATTTCAAAAAAAAATCCATGAGAAGAATGTCTTAAATTAAGTAGCATTAAGTGTTAAGTTGAAAAAACAAACATGTACTTAGCGTCTGTTGTTTGATTGGACTTGTCTTGTGGCTGAAAGTGCTTTTTTAAACCCAAAAACACTTCTTCTTTTTCCTGTTTGGATAGTGTTGAATCTTTAATATTCCCTAAATTTCTCTTCTTTATTTATTATTTCCTTATTAAGAAGATTATGATTTTATAGTGTTGAATAGAAAATCAAATCTCCTCCTTTGTAGCTTGTAATTAATAGCATAGCTTGTATATAAATAGGAGTAAGCTGTACAAATAAAATATGACATTATTCTAGGGTTTTTTCTACCCTGTTTCTTCATGGTATCAGAGCTGTCTCAGATAACTTAAAATGTCAAAACCTTTGGACCATGTTGAGTCTTCCGTATCTAGTTCTAATGGAGTCTCCACAGAGACCTCTTCAACTCCAACTTTCATCACCAATCATAAATCGAATGGTGCAAATTACATACCATGGTCCAAATCTGTCTTGCTCTTTATCCGGGGCAAAGGCAAAGCCGATTTTATAACCGGAGATGCTGCCAAACCAGATCTTGAACCTAATGGAGAAGCCACTGCACTTGCTTCAAGAGGGAATTTCAACCAAAATAAAAAAGGCAGACCATGGTGTGATCATTGTCGACGTCCAGGCCATACAAAAGACACATGCTGGGAGTTGCATGGAAAACCACCAAATTGGAAGCCTCGGAACAACAAAGATAAGGAGACAAAGGGTTATACAACCACAACCATGACTAATGAGGCAACAAAGGCAGAATCTAAAGCATTCAGTCAAGAGCAAATTGATCAAATGCAAGAATTATTTCAGAACTGGAATTCTGGTCCTACAATAGCTAATTCAGGATTCATTGCCAAGAAAGGTACTTATTCCTCTGCTTTGAATGTGAAACAAGAAACCCCAGGATCTTGGATTATAGATTCGGGGGCAACCGATCACATGACTGGAGATATTAAAGCATTCAATTACTTTGAACCATGCCAAGGTAATTCATATGTTAAAATAGCTGATGGATCAATTTCAAAAGTTACTGGTTGTGGATCTGTTGTGGTTTCTGAAAAATTGACATTGAAGTCTGTTCTTTATGTTCCAAATTTGGATTGCAACTTGCTGTCGATATCTAAGCTCACGCATGATGAAAAATGTTTGACAAAGTTCTATCCTGCTTACTGTGTTTTTCAGGACTTGGTCTCGCAAAGGACGATTGGAGTTGCTGAGCTGATACATGGACTTTATATTCTCAAGGTCAATAAGTCGTTGGTTACACATGGTTCTTCTACAGTTCCTCTATCTTCAGTTAATTTATCTACCTCTAGGATGAATCAAAATAGTGCTATTATGTTGTGGCATTATAGATTGGGTCACTTAAACTTCATGTACCTACAAAAATTGTTCCCTATTTTATTTGGAAATAAAAATCCTAGAGACTTTCGTTGTGATTTTTGCACTCTTTCCAAACATACTCGCAATACTTACATCCCTCTTTGCTATAGGGAATCCGAACCTTTCTCTTTAGTTCATGGTGATGTTTGGGGTCCTTCTAGGGTTTCTAACATTAATGGGGCTAGATGGTTTGTATCCTTTATCGATGATCATACTAGGTTAACGTGGGTATTCTTATTGAAGGAGAAGTCTAAAGTCACTAATACGTTTAAGATCTTTCACTCCTTGATAAAAAATCAATTCCAAACCACCATCAAAGTCTTAAAAACCGACAACGGGAAAGAGTTTACGAATCAAACCCTTAGAGAATATTTTATGGAACGAGGGGATAGTACACCAAACATCATGTGTCAATACTCCTCAACAAAATGAGGTGTCGGAGAGGAAAAATAGACACTTGTTAGAGGTAGCAAGATCCTTATTATTTAGTATGAGGGTTCCTAACCAGTTTTGGGGGGAGGCTGTTTTAACAGCGGTTCACCTAATTAATAGGCAACCTTCTCGCGTTCTCAAATTTAAAACACCTGCCCAGGTTTTGCTAGAGAGATATCCTCATACTAGGTTGCTATCGGACATACCTCTTCATGTCTTTGGTTGTAGAGTTTTCTTACACAATCATAATCCAAATAGGAGTAAACTCGATCCGAGGGCAATTAGATGTCTATTTTTAGGTTACTCCCGCAACCAAAAGGGGTAAAAGTGTTATAATCCACAAAATAGAAGAATTAAAATATCATTGGATGTCACTTTTGTTGAAAAACAAGCTTTCTTTTCTTCAACCCAAAGTCGAGGAGAGTCTGATGTATTACAATTTGATGGTGGAACTAGTGAATTCTTTGACTCTTCGGTAGAAATTCCTAGGAATCCTTCTTCACATCAGAGTCCTTATATTTGGAAAGACACTGATAATGACCCTAATCAAAATCTTGAGGGCTCTAAGTCAGTTGACTTCTCAAAACCTTTAAATTCCAGTGACACCTCAAATCCAGAAAATCCCAAAACATCTGAAAAACTCATACCAAAATAAACTATTATGTATACTCGGCGGCGTAAGACTGAAGGGAAAAATATTGACCAAGTTGAAATTCAGCAGGTTCAACCGACTGAATCGAGTCAAGTTCCTATTCTTGACAACTCTGAACAAGTCTGTGATGAAGATTCAGAAAATGAAGATGGATCCATTGGGGACGAGCGTCCAATTGCTATTAGAAAGCCCATAAGGGAGTGCAGGTCTAGACCACTCTATCCTCTGTCTAAATATATTTCTTATGCAAATTTATCTGAGAAATATAGGCAATTTGCTCTTAATATTTCTGCTACTGTTATTCCTACCAATATACATGATGCCTTGAAAAGTCCAGAATGAAAAAATGCTGTGTTGGAGGAATTAAAGGCTTTGCATAAGAACACATGGGAGATCACTGAATTACCTAAAGGTAAGAAAACAGTGGGTTGTAAATGGGTGTTCACTATAAGGTATAAGGCAGATGGTAGTACTGATAGATATAAGGCTAGGTTGGTCGCTAAAGGGTATACTCAGACTTATGGAATTGACTACAAAGAGACCTTTGCTCCAGTAGCTAAGATGAATACAATCAGAGTCCTCTTATCTATAGCTGTGAACCTTGATTGGAAATTATATCAATTAGACATCAAGAATGCTTTTCTGAATGGGGATCTCCTAAAAGAAGTTTACATGGATAGTCCTCCTGGTTGGGAGGAGAGTTTTAAAGGAAAAGTTTGCAAGTTGAGGAGATCATTGTATGGTTTGAAACAATCACCTCGAGCTTGGTTTGAAAGGTTCACAAAAGCTGTGAAAAAATTTGGTTATATGCAATGTCAAGCTGACCATACACTCTTTGTAAAACATTCTGCAGGTGGTATTATTACTATGCTTAGTGTATGTTGATGACATTGTAATGACAGGAAATGATGAAAATGAAATTCAACAGTTAAAGTCATTTCTGGCAACTCAATTTGATGTCAAAGACCTTGGGGACTTACGATACTTTCTAGGCATGGAAGTTGCTAGATCTAAAGCTGGAATCTATATAAATCAGAGGAAATACATCATAGATTTGCTCAAGGAGACTGGTATGACCAACTGCAAACCTGCGGATACACCAATGGATTCTTCAATGAAATTAGGATTATCAAAGGACTCTCCTCCAGTTGATAAAGGAAGATATCAAAGGTTAGTTGGAAAACTAATCTATTTATCTCATACCCGACCAAATATCGCCTTTCCGGTAAGTCTAGTAAGTCGGTTTATGAACAATCCGAATGAAGAACATTGGAATGCTGTTATGAGGATTCTAAAATGCCTAAAGATGACTTCAGGTCAAGGCATTTGTTTTAAAAAGAATGAAAATAGAAACATTAAAGTGTGTACAGATGCAGATTGGGCTGGTTCAGTGGTTGATAGAAGATCTACATCAGGATATTGCACTTTTAAGTGGGGAAATCTCGTGACTTGGAGAAGCAAAAAGCAAGATGCAAGATGTAATTGCTCGTAGTAGTGCTGAAGCTGAATTCAGAGCTATGGCACTTGGGGTCTGTGAAGGATTGTGGCTAGAGAGACTATTGTTTGAGATTAAAGCTCCTACCACTACTCCTATGGAGTTACTGTGTGACAATCAGGCTGCTATTAACATAGCTAAGAATCCTGTTCATCACGACAAGACTAAGCACGTTGAATTAGACAGACATTTCATTAAGGAAAAGCTTGAGTCGGGGACACTTAAATTGAGTTATGTACCCTCAAAAATTCAAGTAGCAGATATCTTCACAAAAGATTTACCTAGAACATCTTTCGACATGTTGTGTTCCAAGCTGGGAGTGATGAACATCTACTCCGCAGCTTGAGGGGGGGTGTTGAATCTTTAATATTCCCTAAATTTCTCTTCTTTATTTATTATTTCCTTATTAAGAAGATTATGATTTTCTAGTGTTGAATAGAAAATCAAATCTCCTCCTTTGTAGCTTGTAATTAATAGCATAGCTTGTATATAAATAGAAGTAAGCTGTACAAATAAAATATGACATTATTCTAGGGTTTTTTCTACCCGGTTTCTTCAGATAGGATTGAAGTAGATCTTTTGAATGCCTAGAGAAGCATAAAATCATCTCCTAGATAAAGGTTTTGACAAGTCAAATGACTTAATGCACTTAAGATAGTCATTAAGATTAAATCTTCCCAAAGATAAAGATTCTCAAGGCACTGAGAAGAATACCTAGAAATATCTATAGAGGTTGAGTGAAAAAATTCACAAGTTCTACCCCCGGCTTTGGGTTGATGAAAAGCAAGCCCTTTCTATTCCGAGGATTATGACATTTGTACCCTTTTTATTGCGCGAGTAATAAAAAAAATAGACATCTGTTTCTATTTGGATCTATGTTGCTCGGACTTGGGTACGGGTGTCGGATATGGATACATATCTGAGAGTCTAGATTCGTTGATTTCTAAAATTTGGGATACGGGGATCCGTCGAGGAAGGATCCAAATTTAGGATGTAGGGATACGGTAAAATATTTAATAATAATAATATTAGTTTATATTAGTTTACATACTGTAAACTAATATTATGAATTTATAATATCAAGCATCATAATGTGAATTTAAAATTATTCAGTAACAGGTTATATATGAATTTAAAAACTATTTAGTGGGTGGTTAAATGTGTAGTAACTGGTGGTTAGCCTATTAAACCATAGCCAGTTTCTCTTCTCTACCATTTATTAGAAAGTTATTATATTAAATCACAATCAATCTATATTTTCTATTGAAGGATGGATATGCAGTATCCACTCTTTTCAAGAAGGATCTGGTACGTATCCCATACCATATCCTTATCGTGTCGACACGGGTACTCTTCCACTCAGAAGAGTCCGAGCATCACAGATTTGGATGATAATTGTGTAAGAAAACTGTACAAAAGCATGAAGAGGTATGTTCTATAACAACTTAGTGTAAGGTAGCTCTCCAGCAACACTTGAGCAGGCGTTTTAAAATTGAGGACACGAGAAGATTTCCTATTGATTAGATGAACTACTATTAAAACAGTAACTCTCCAAAACTGGTTAGGAACCCCATGCTAAGCAATGAAGATCTTGCTACCTCTAATAAGTGTTTGTTTTTCCTCTCCAACACCACCATTTTGTTGAGTATTAACACGTGATCTTTGGTATACTATCCCCTCAGTGAACAAGTATTCTCTAAAGGCTTGTTTTATAAACTCCTTCCCGTTGTCTACTTCTAACGTCATCAAGATTGTCAATTTAGACCATCTAGGAATTTGTAAATCTATTTCTTTTCAATGAGATTTGCTACAAGTTCGCATCCTTGGGACAAGACCAATCAGGTTTCTTCTCAATCATATCCAACTACTGCCACATCCGCGACAATTTTGTGTAGTAGTCAATAAGAGACACATCTCCCTAGAACAGTTTCAATGATCCCCCTAGCCCGTGCAAATCAGATTCATTTTCCTTATTCGAACAGGTTTCTTTAACAGCATTTCGGATTTCAACCATTATCTCATGAAATAAAAAATCCTCTCTGATTTATAGTGTCATAGAGTTAATTAACCATGAAGTAAAAACCTCCCAAGTGTTGTAAGTTTGTCGATTTTCTCTAATTTCGCAACATCTCCAACTATACAATAAAATCGACTTTGCCTTCTAGACACGAAAAACTCAACGTTGAAGGAAGATTTTAATAAAAATATTCCAAGGTAGGAGAAACCGTAGAAAAATGACTTGTAATTAAGAAAAAATTACTATTTATATACATACAACGTCTAACAATTATCACATAAAAAGGAAGAGATTTGATTCTCAATTTAATTCTACAAAATTGCAATCTCCTTAAACAAGAAAATAAAAAATATGGAAAGAATAAAATAAAAAGAAGAATGATTTAGAAAATCAAGAAAATAAAAAATATGGAAAGAATAAAATAAAAAGAAGAATGATTTAGAAAATCTTAACTATTAAAATACAGAGAAAAAAGAAAGAAAAAAGAAAAAAAAAAAAAAAAAAAAAACTGCACAAGAAAAAATAATATAAAAATTTTTTTAAAATAAAATAAAGTAAGGAGTAATAGTAAGATAGATGATTATATATTCCTACTTGAAACCTTGCAAAAGACAAATGATATGATTGCTATATCTGCGCTACATTACCTGTATAATGGCTTATGTCAGATTCATTTTTCATTGCCAGTAAACAAAATCGAACGGAATGCATCTACGTATATGAGATTAATTAACTCATTCAACTGCAGTGTAAATGAATGTGATACCTCCCAGAAGAGTTTAATTGTTCGACTCCCGTCTGAATAGCCTCCCGTATACCGGGTGTTTTTTCTCAAATCCGCAACATCAATGTCATGTTTTCCACCAGAAAGTAGCTGAACCAAAATAGATGGATCAGTGTTTACCCAATAGAACCAAACAGAAGAAAGAAACAAGATACTTCTTATCTTTCTCCAAAATATCCATCTCATCTCCAATAAGTAATAGATGGAAGTTTTAAGACTTCCAAAGCAAACAGATTCATTATCTAGAGCCGTTTAAGTATAAATCGTGGCAAGCGATTACAATTTATTTAGCAAGAAAAAGATGGGAAAAATAAAACATAAAAAAATCAGATAGAGTGGAAATACCTGATTAAATTCATTGGCATTAAATAACTTCAACCAAGATGGTGATATGAGATCAGTTAACCCTCTATAAAATGCATTTGAAAATGGCAGTATCTGCAGTCAAACATCACAAAACCAGATAAATGTCCATTTGCGTAATAGGCATAGTTCTATAAAGTAGAGCCAACATATAAAGCAGATACTCTTGAAATTAACAAAGACATGAACTACATACCTGTCGGTTGAGTTTGTAGTCTGCCATTGCATGAACATACTGCATCTTATTCTCATTGGTCACAGAAACGTCCTTGCCTCCAGGTTTAAGCTCAATAATATGCCGTTTACCAAATGATTCTTCTTCCACTGAGAAATCAAGACACAGATCCTGAACATTCCCATCATGATGCTGTCGTAGCAAAACTTGCTAGAGTCAGATTAGGAAATTTAATTGTAGAGATGTGTTCTTCCTGTCTAACATATGCTTGCGATTATAATGAGAAACATTAACAGTTTGAGATGTGATAGGAATAAATGTGAAGTTACTAAGTTGGCAACCATCTAGATGATGAAGGGACTTATCACAAATGAAGGGCACAAAATATGAGATAACGTTTAGTAATAATAAAATCCTCAACCATCTTCTCAATAAAGAATAATCAGTTTCTAAAAAGGAACTCAATTCTGCTCAAGTCACTATATGAAACCCATTTGCTCACCGAAACAAAACAGTTCTTGCCTCTGTAGTTCAACTTGCAACAAATAATGGCAGCAATTTGCTCATTTATGTTTTTTTTTTTTTTATGAAATCTATATAATGCTATTTTGTTCATCTCTATGATGTTGTAAGAATGAAACAGGACAAATTTTCTTCCAACACAAAAAAAAAAAAAAAAAAAAAAAAAAAAAAAAAGAAAAGGAAACAACAACCCTTCCATCTTAATACCTATTTGGCCTGTGGAAATTCTTATACAGTGATACTCTTTCATTCTGTAGAACCGGACTCTTGGGGAAAAACTATAAAGTCATCATATACAGTTGCACTCAACTTAATTTGTGTCACCTTATGATGATTATTGAAAACTAATAGACACATCTATGATAGCAATATGATTCATTGTCCAAGAGAAGCATAACACTTTAACCTTCTCATCTAGGCACTTCAAAACTTCTTCTTTCACATTATCCTCTTAAATATTGTTTGTCTCTTTTTTGCTATATCGCATTCTAGTAAAAACAGACCATCCCCTAAACACTGACATTAGCTATATAGACCGCTTTTGAATATTCAAGAATTGAAAGTGGAGAATTAGGAGTCAGCCAACAAGAAGCATAAATAACTAAGATGAACACTTATAAGCGCAATGAGATTGATTTGAAGAGTTTACCTTAACATACATGAGATTCCTATAGAGCTCTGGATCAAGTGTGGACAGTTCATCAAGAAAGCTGTAACGTCCTAATAGCTTTTGTATGAAAACATGAGAAAAAGCATAATCAAGGAGTATCCCTTCATATAGTGCTTTACCAACAACTCTTCCAAGAAATTCAAACATCTGAAAACCGTTCTCTAGATATTTTGCTGCAGTATTTGGGATCAGAAGTCGGTCCGAAGTTGAGGTTTGCGAAAATAGCCCATATCTTGAACAAAAAGCATGAATAAATCTCTTTGCATATTCGAGATAATATTAAATTCACAAACAATATAATCACACTATCAAACTTACTCAGGAGCAAAGGCTGATTTTGATATATCAGTTAAAAACTCTTTTGATAATCCACCATAATCCAGGCCAGCCTCAGGAAGACCTGATTCACTGACAAAAGAAACATGGATAGAAGACTTCAACCTTGATCCGAGGGGGTTTAATTGTCGAAATCCATCTTCAACAACATGACCTCGACGAACAACTATCTCAATTGACTGTGAACTAGGTCCACCAACTTCACCAGCCATTTTTCGGGAAACTTTATCCATATTGATGAATTCACGAAACATCTCAACTCTATCAATAACAATAAATAGTTACAAGACATTATTTGTTTGATAAAACCAAACTAAACTCACTATCATGATTAGCTTGGGAAGTGGAAGAAATGATTCCCAATAAACATTATAAGATGCCATCAAATAGTTTTAAGAAAAATGACATGCAGATAATTTCACTAGACATAAACATTAAGGATTAAGGAAAACACTATACAGACTAGGCTAAGCTTCCATTTGGATAAAATTAGGAAGTTGTTAAAATTAAAATATTTTTCTAATTAACAACAATTTAGAAAACTCCAATATTGATTTCCCATCCCATTATATAAGAATGTGGTTCTGAAGTGAAAATCCAATATAATTAATTCATATTCAACGGAGAAAGGAAGAAGAGATGTAGCTAAAGACACTAATGAAAGGAAGAAAATTATTAAGGAAAAGTAAAACTGATAATAGTGGATGAGGTTGAGGTAAGGTAAGAAATACAATTAATACCTAAGGATAATGAAAGCTATGCAAAATTGGTCAACATATTACTATATGATGATAAGTCAGAGATAACTAGAAATTAGTTTCCCAAATTGGAAGATTAAGCAAGCCAGCCTACACAATGTTTTGCCTCTGAGGAAAAATTTGAGAGGACGAAAATTAAGAATAAGTTTCTTAGAAGACTGCACGGCTCAAAAATTACTTTCCCTTAATCCTGGAAGTTTTAAGTGACTGAGGCACTGAAAAATTTATGCACTAAAACAGTCAAGCATAAAAGGCTCACCTTTCCTCAAATGGATAAACATGAGGAGTACTTGTGATAACCGAATTGAAGCTCATGGTAGAGAAAGCATCATCTGATCTCATATTAGCTGACAGAACTTCATGAGTTCTAGCAGCAACTGCAACTGGCAGCCGGTTTCCTTTAGCAGGTGAAAGCCACAAAACTGGGGGACAAAAACGGTGTCTGCAGTCCCTTTCATACATCAAATGCAAGCATTTGATTGCTGAGTCCATTAGGGCCCTATTCTGCTGACCAGTATTTTGGTTTAAGCCATTATATACCAGTGTATTAAGCATTGATGCAATCCTGCGCTGCTGCTCCAGCTTAAATGGGGCCTAATAAATAGATCAAAATGCGTCAAAATAAATATTATTCACAAATTTTAGAACAACAGTCAGGTATAACCTATGACCACATCCACATGTTTACCTGTTTCTCATAGAACTCTATGTCATCAAGAACCAGTAACAGATGTGAATATGTGGCACAGAACAAATGAAGAAAACATGATATATCTTTTGATATTCCTTCTGGGCCACGCCTCAAAGCTATAACGTTCCATGTGTCACAAGATTCCTCTTCTGGCTGACTTGGTCCGGATTGCACATTAACAGACTGAGTATAACTAGCCTCAGCTTGAGACTTGCCAGCAAGCTTTTGTAATGCATTGACCCATCTTTTACCTCCATCCTTATTGCCTTGTTTCTCATTTTTTTTGTTTAATGAACTACTGCTAGTACTCATATACTTATTTTTCATAAAGTGTTCCTTTACAGGGAAGAGTAAAGTCTCCACTTCTTCCCATATATTAACAAGAAATCCAGGAGTAAAAGATAGCAAGTTCAGTACAGGCAAGGAACCAACTTTAGGATTGAAGATAGAAAATATTCTAAGCATGTGGGAATATAAATAAGAAATATTGAGCAGCTCCAGCTTCCCAATATTTTCCGAATTATTTGCAGGCTGAGTTGCAGCTACTTGAAAATCAGCAACAGTTTTTGCGGCGGCAACAAGTTTTCTAAGATGCCAATGCTGACAAATGGGTCTAAACAGGTCCATGCAAGTCATCTGTAACGGCTCAGATACTGACTCATCCTCAGCTCCAATGCCTGTTGTTTCATCTTGAAGATCTAGATTTTCCATTTTTGTCAGTCCATTTCTATCATGCCTTGCTAATAAAGTCTCTGAAAGACAGATAAGAACCTGAACATAGGATGCAAGATCTAGATCCGGGTTAAACCCACCAGAATCAACTGAGTCATTCTTAGTTGTGGCAAGAGATATGATGTTTGCTAGAGCCCAACCAAAAGGTGGAATTCTTTTGTAATGTTGTCTTTCCGTCTGATACATTGCTGACATCTCAGTAAAGATCTTATCTCTCTGAATCTGCCATCATCTGCCACAGTTTGATAAGTCTCCATATATTTTTGAGTCATATAAAGTTGTATACGAATATGCATATATATAACGTTTTTTCAGGTATCAACATATATACAAAGTTACTGGACTAAAGCATATTCATATGACAGCACACAGTTGCTTTTGATGATCTAAGTACTGCATATACTAAGTCTAAGCAGTTATTATATATTGTGTTTAAAACTGGTGAGTAGGACCTGCTTATTATTCCCTATATCATTTTGACATGCAACTACCTGCAAGTATGTATGAAGTTAGGGCATAATAGAAGAGATTCCTAATGTAGCTCCGGTCAAATGTCATTATAGATTGAAGTCAGCACAATTTGCATAAACAAATATCACCATAATTTACATGCATAGTGTAACAGCCTCACAAAGTGACAATGCAAGCATCCCAAAGAAAGTCAAGCAATCTATTCAAATTTAATGAGCCATACCAGCAGAATCTGGAAGCATGGAGAAAGAACGGACTTATGCTTCAGGGCAGGGACAAGAACAGCAGGTAGGCGTTTAACAAGCCAAGGTATAGTCAGTACAAACAAGCAGTGTTGATCAGCTGCATAATGCCCACCCAGAATTCCAGGACTAACAACTGCAGAATCTGTTGTTTGAAAGGGTCTTATAGCCATGGTCACAGCACCAGCAGTAATTAGGAATCTATCATCTGTATGTACAATAGTTTTTACTTGAGGAAAATGAACACCTAGAGTAATAATGTATCTTCTAATCGATACGTAAAGACCACTTTTACAACTTCCAAGAAACAAAACTAAATCCTTCACTGCTTCATCTGCCTCCTGAATTGTATAATTTGTAATACTCTTCCACCCTTTGTGATCAGTTAACACAACAAGAAGACGCATCGCAAGTGAGGTAAGCCCAACAAGATTTTGACCCCCTTGATGGGATTTACTACACTCTGAAAGTGTTAATGTGCAGAGAGAAATCAGCTTCTTTGCTTGATTAAACCATGTGCTTCTCTCAGGAGCTGAGCCCACTGCTAAGGAGCAAAAATTCTTCCCTGGATCTACATAAAGGTTATGATCAACAACTCAAATAATCCATTGAAAGGAACAGTATCAAAAGACTAAAGTGTGGAAACCCAAAATGCTACAGGGAAGTGCAATAGCATAACAATCAAAAGTCTTAAGGCTTTTTGGCTCATAGATACTCGATTTAGACTCCTTGATGAAAAAAGAGAAATAATTGAAAAGAAGGGAGCAGATAGAATTAGCTTTAAGAAATCACAGAGAAAAGAAGGAGCATTTCATAACTATCCATCAAATAAGTTGCAATTTATGTCGTCAAGTGCTACTGAATCCCCTCCCAAATAAATATTTGAAAATTTTATGAACTTATGAAGACATCAAAAACAAAATCCTTTGATATATTTCAAAACTAAGGATAAAGAAGAATGGCATTGACATTGTGGGAACGCAACATACCAGTAGAATCTATACTTTCCAATAGAATTTTAAAGCACTTCTCTATGCATTCTTTATCTTTGGGTTGTATCCGCTGATGTTGAGCTGATAATCGTGTACAAAAGAAAAGGAAAGGTCTCAAAATGCTGCTGGAAATCCATGTCCCTGTTTTTACACCAGCATGATTTTTCAACAGGGCTTCCCATTCTTTTTGAAACTCAATGGCCACATTTCTTGTAACATAGTAGCTCCTCCAGACACTCTGAAGACGATAAGGATCTATGTCAATTTAACGTGTAGAGGTAACATCTTTTCAGGCTTTAGTTATCTACTTTATTCAGGCTTTAGTTATCTACTTTATTTTCCGGCAGCATACAAGGGGAAAATTTATCTCAAGTTTTTACTGATAGATTTTCCTGTGTTTTGTTTAAGGAAGCAAAACAAGAAAATAAAGTTCTTTTTTCTTTTGTTTTTAAAAATTAAAAATAAAATAATCACAAATGAAACTAATATATTGAAACTATATTTGCCGCAATCACTTTCATTATTTATATATAGCAAAGAAACCGTCCGATGAACTATAAAGTCCTGCACCATTTTCTATAGCAAGCCCCACGCACCATAGTTGCAGCAAGATAGCATACAACTTTTTTTTACAGATAAAAAGATTCTTTTCTCCAAAGGGCTAAATTGCTCTACTTACAAAATTGCTTAGTGAATTAAATACTATACTGCACTTGACAAATCGAACCAAGTGCTCTACAAAGCTGAGTTTGTCTCTTGTTGCAATTTTTCTCACAAAAATATCTAACAGGTTCTAAAACCTAACAATCATTTGCTAACAAGATACACACATAATCTGATGGTTATTACTAAAGAGAAGTGAATCACTACTGAGAGTCCATTAAAAAAATAATTAGTAAATAATAAAAATATAATACAATCATTCCCAATATAAGAATAAAACATGAACTGCAAGTAAAAGCCTAGTCATTTTGCCCCAATCAAAGAAAAAAGAGTAGAACTGAAGTGAAACCTGGATTAGAGTGGCAGCAGCAGTAGCTCGTCTGGCATAGTTACGGAGCTCTCTTTCATGAGAGAGCTTCTCCAAAAGCGCTTCCCTCGATATCTCCTTAGCACTCGCTCCTCTTAACGACACCTGAAGAGAGTAAACAATCGGTCAACAATAAAATTATAATTTACTCCAAAATGTGTGACCAAGATTTGGATTAGGTGAAGAGATACCTGATTCTTGCGAGGGAGGTCCATCAGAGATATCAACTGATTATTCAAGCCAACGCCAGTGTGATTACTGTAAGGACGCAACTGATTTTGTCTGTTTTGCAGGTGTGTCTTTTTGTCATAGCATCTGTACAAGATCGCTCATGATGTGATTGCGTTTCAATACTCTCTTCTTCTGACTCGATGGGTTACCGGTTCGAAACTAGACTAATTTAGATTTTTTATTTTTTATTTTCTTAATAATTAGTTTACATTCATATACATTCAATGTACCCTTCAAATGTAGTAAATGGTGTTGTCGAAAAAAAATATATATATTGTAAATAGTTAAAACAAGGTGGATGATTTGTTTCGGTTCATATTATTAATTTTAAAAAATTATTTTTATCATTTATAAATAATTATTTTAAATTATTTAATTAAGCTTTTAATAAATAAATCATAAATTAGTGGAAATTATTCCAAATGGACTTGGGAAAAGTTTGATTATATTTTTTAGATCCATTTTCAAATTAGTTCATAAATAATTTTTTTAGAACTTTATATTTCACCTAATAGGCTGTGCTTCCAATTATACCCCTAAACATAATATAAATTTCAAAAATGTCATTAAAATATACCAGATGTTATATTCTATTGTGAGAATACCTATATACCCTCCTACTAACAAAACCGTTGTTTTCAAACTAGGCAATTTAATTTCAACCTAATTTCTACAACTAATCGAACCTGAATCTCTGAAACGGTTTCAAAAACCTTCGACAGACAGTTCGCAATCTCTTGAAGTGCACAAAGTTGAACTCCGACAACAGGCGAGGTTGAGTTGCAGTATCTATTTCGCTTTGTTTGTGGCCGGTGTAATTCCCTACTTTCGCGTTCTCCAGCAATTTCTGTGTGAGGAAGCAGTATCTCTTCCAGTTTGTTGAATTCGGCACACTTGAAGGAAGTTTCTTGAGATTAGCAGTCTATTTTCCAATTAGGTTTGCATTATGGTCTTCATTGCTGTTTGTTTGTTTTTTTTTTTTTTTGCTTCCATTTCCTTCGAAATTTGAAGGTTGAGCTGTAGCTAAATGTTGGTGTTCTGGCAGGCTATTTTTTTGAAGTAATTGTTCTGCCTGCAGAGATAATTAGGATGGCAGGTTCGTCTAACCCATCTGAGGTAAGTTTCTGTATCAGTATTACGACGTTATGTTAAAAGATTCATTGCTCTCATCTTGCATATACCAAAATTTCTGTATGTATAGTTTGTTTACCCTGCTTAAATCCTCATTTTGTTGCTATGTAATTCGGTATATGCTTCAATTTGTGTAATAGTAGTAAGTTGTTAGATTAGGATGTTGTTGTTTGTTTTTGGAATCTGCTTAGGTTGTTAATTGACGTAGGTTCATGTTTGATGAATCCTCTATGTATAACTTGTCTACTATTTTTGTTTCTGTGTTACAATGTTGTTAAATCTTAATTAGAAAGGGCATTGTTCTCATTTCATATTATTTTGATGCGAAATCTTGTAAATGTGATTTGCAATCTTGTAACTGTAATGTGTAATTCTTATTTGTCAGGCTGTAAACTACAAGAAAAAGTGGAGCAAACAAGTATCACAGCAGCGTGTTAATAAACCTCCGGATTTGTCATTTTGGCTCTAACTTTATGAAACTGGCAGGAATAGTAAACTGCTAAGGGAGTCCATTGAGAACGGACCATTCAGATAGTTCTACGAATGTGCAAGTAGAAGGGAATTCAAGTCCATATGTTTCCCTGGAAATGGGGTTTTCAGGGTACTTGGTGCGGAGGTCACCTTACCAGGTGTTAAGGATGACGAGATGTGGTTCATTTCTGGCGGAGATTTACATCATTTTGGTAAACAGGAATTTGCTCTAGTCATCGTTTTGACGAGATGGGCTTAAGTTTAGAGCAATTGATAACAATGTAAAGTATTTAGAGAATGAGCTTGTAAATGGGGACAACATAGTAGCGAGGTTGTTCCCCCATGCTAAGAGACTTCATGTATACGGATATGATGTAAAAAAATTACTTGTCAAAGAGATTAGGAAGTTAGATGCAGGCGTTGTGGAGAAGTTGTTCCTTGTGCTGGTGGTGTATCACTTTCTTTTGGGTCAGTCGAGGACGAAGGTCATCAGTAAATTCATTTGGCATTTGGTAGATGATATGGACAGATTTAAAGCATTTCCTTGGAGTTTGTATGTATACGCGGAGACTGTCAAAGATTTTAAATCTAAGCTTGGCTCGTACCTTCTTCAATAACCCCATGCAGGGCGTCCATTTGTATGGCTTCCCTTTAGCTTTCTTGGTAAGTACATAGATTCCTTTTAACCTGACTATGAATATCATGTTTACTTTTATTTTGAGGCTAATTATGCTTAAATTGAAACGGTAAGTGGAGTGGTGGATGGTTGACTGCTTCCCTGACATGCGGGCAGCATCAAGAGTAACGATGCTCGAGCGAGACAAAGATGATGAAAGTCTATACCCAAGATGTGTTAAATGGGATTTTGAAGACAACTCTAGCAAGAGATTTGACTTAATTTTGCAGGTAATTTATCATTTAATTTATTCTGAAGTGATTTAGTTTTTTTTCGATGTCACATCATAGATTTCTGAATTGTAATATGTGTGTTTTCCTACCGCAGGTACCAGGTAAAAGGACATTAGTTCCTTCTGAAGTAGAGAGAAATTCTTGATATTTCAAATATTGTGATTTTGAAGCGGACAAAAGTGATTCAAAAACGGCTAATTCAGAAGCCGATTCAGCCATGAATCTGCAAGATTATATAATTAAGACCAGGGAGAGGAAGAGAGAAGGAAATGATGACGTAAAAGGTGAAGATAAAGAAGTGGCTAAGCTGAAAAGGAATATGGAAGACTTGGTAAACTGGCGTAGGGAAATGGATGAATAGCGACTAGAAATTGAAGATATATTGAAAGGAAGATGTAATGAAGTGCAAGTAGCTAATGATTTGAATTTGAACAAGGTTTCTATTAGACCAATTTCAGTTAAAGAAGCTAGTATGAAGAAGAGTACGCCAAAGAGCGGTCGAAAGAAAGGAAAAGCTCCAGATGGGGAGACTGTACTTGCAACATTTGTCAAGACAAGGAAAATGGTTCGGGATGAATTAAAGGCTGCGGGTAATGGGAAACCAACCTCTGTAGTGGTTGGTGAGGGTTTGACTGGGGATTTAAATGTGGAGGAGGAAGATCCTGAAACTCTTAAGACATTACTCTTGCGGCAGGAAGTACTTGTTTCTCTTAGTAAGCCTAGGTATGGTGTACTGAGATGTGATGTTGAGAAGCAACCTGAGGAAGTTGATACTGACACTTTACTGGCCGTGGAGATATCATTGAAAATGGTTGCTTCCAAAAAATTCGATACTATAATTCATGAGCCTCATGAATGACCTGAAAATAAGAGACCAAGTTTAAATGATTCCTGTGCATCCTGCTTGTCATTGCTTAACAAGGGCTTAAAACCGAAACAACTATCCACCAAAGCAGATGGTCTGGATGAATGGATGAATGCAGAAGGGGAGTTACTACATATATATTTGCAATATTTCATTACTTTTTAATTAGAATTGTTATTTCTGACGGCAACTCAGATTGGCTGGATCTTCAATACCAATATAGTGAATTCATGTCACATTTTATTAATGTCCTTTTAAATTACAGATTAAACTTTTTTATTAAAATTTTCTGTTAATGCAGGCGATTTGTCAATCACCATCCCTGAAAGAACACTGTGGTTCTGAAATCCTTAGTTGTACATCGTGGTTTTGTGGAGAATTGATCAACATTTTCCTGCACTACATCAAAAAGATTCACTCTAGTGTGAAGAGCCAGAAAGTAGGTGTCCTCAGCTATTTCTATTTCTCAGTTTTGGCTTATCGGTATAAGGAAGCCTTAAAAAAAAGGAATGACTGAAAAGTTTGTACATGCCAGATTTGTGGTTAAAAATGATCAATGGTGAAGCTATGGAAGATTTTTATTGCTCTCCTTGGTGGGAACTAGATAAGGTAATATGTTCAATGCTCCTAGTTATGTACTATAAAAATACTCGTTTGTTTACTTATGTGAGTTACACATTTGATATAGATCTGCTTCCCTACCGATCTGTATGACACGCATTGGGCAATCGCCGTATTGGACTTGACTAACCAGCAGATATAGGTAATAGACTCCAGGTGCAACAAGTTTGGCAATGACATACAAAGTTGGGAACTGTTGGCATATCAATTCAAGTGTGTAGCATATATCATCCCACAAATTTTGTCTATGTCAAAGTACTACAATCATAGACCACCAGTGTTAGACAGAGAGTGGAGGGTACATTTGCCATCATTTAACTGTGTTCCCTGCCAGCCTAATAGGTATACATCGACTCTATGTTATTTTTTTTGGGTTTGTTTTCGTGTATATTTAAGAAGTTTAATGTATTTGTCTTATTCATGTGGTGCTTATGTATGTGTCGGTATCGAAGACATTCTACTCGAGAAAAAGAAGTGGTCTATTAGTCGGGAAAGGGGTTGGACTAAGTTAATGCGGCAACATGTGGCAAATGTCATATTCCAAGTCTCCCACTATCGTGATTAGCATACTACTCCTTGTATTGTGACCTAATGTTTGACGAACTAATGCTAATGTTTATGGATTGTGTATTGTTGACTTATTGTTTATTGAGATTTGGGTTCAGGGAGTTTGTAATCCAGATATTAATTTAGGGTGACAGATGCTTGTCAAGAAAGCTATCAAAACTCTATACCCCAACACCACTTTATAGACCCAACATTTCACAATATTCTGATGTCATTTCAGTAATGTTATAATATAGTAACTCAGTCTAGGAGAACATGAGAGGGAACTTATAAATGAATGACATTAACTACCAGTTGCTCACTATTTCAACTAGCATTTATGCTAATCAGTGTCAACATGTTTTAATTTGTTAGAATGGATTTCAGATACAAAAATTACAATATGAAATCACTTCAATATTGGAAACACTAGTGTTTCTTGAGACCACAAGCTATCATTACTCTGCACCCCTACATTAGGAAAAGTAAAATTAAATGTCCCTAATAAACTCTATTGGAATAGGTAGAAAGAAATCATATTTCAATTGCAGAAACTATTGCCCACTCAGGATTAATGTATATTTTATTGTTTTGTTGGATTTTAATTCAGAAACAATTGATTTCCTTTCACTAATATTTATTGGCAGCTAAAAAAAACTTACCAACCATCATATCCCTTGACTGGAACCTTACGGCTTCCACCAGACTTTTCATTTCCTAGATGTGTGATGTCAAATCTGTAGCCCTATTTAAAAATCCACTAAATAAACTAACCCACCATACCCTTATAAATCTAACCCAAGATTTTACCTCTATAGTCAAGTTCATTTCAGGGTTTTGAGGTCAGAAAATTGAGAGCATAACAAAATCAAAAATGTCGTCTTCTTCTGTTTGCATCACCGATGTCTTACTAGCAAAGGTCATGCTCCAAATCGAGGCAACAGTTGGGTGAGCATCCATTTGCGACCTCTTCAACCTAACTAGCGTTTGCAAGATCCTCCATGAACTTGGGGAGGAGGAACAGGTGATGAAGGACGTCAACTTGGAGGACTTTACTTACGGCCGTTGGGGTGTAAACCCACAGAAAGAGGAGTTCCTTGTTAAGTATCTCGAGAAAGGTAATCCAGACTCTCTGTTTATAGTCGGATTCACCAAGGTTTTTGCTAGAATGGAGAATTCTGCCGGTCTCCAACTACTGTACCAAGGGGCCTTGGAAGGACACAAACCGGCCTGTTATCTGTTCGCTTTACTCCTGTTGTGCGTTGATGTGGAGAGACTGAAGGAGAAGGGCAAAGAGATTCTGAGTACTGTTTGAGTAGGCGATTTGATCTAGTGTCGCGAGAGGGTTAGTTGGCTTACAAGGGGCTGTTACATCAGAATAGGTTTAAGGGTTGGAAATGCGAACAGAGGGGTTCACTACAGTTGTGGTCAGAGCAACTCCGTATCTCGATAGGATGGGGGGCAGTTGGATGTGAATGCAACTGGTTGTTCCCCGAGATTGTGTATGTGCTACGACAGTTAAATTAGAACTGGGTTAGTGTGTTATGTTAGGTGTTTTTGTGTATGTATCTGTGCGTAGGTCTTTTTGGTTTAAAAAGTGTATCTTGTGGTGTCCTCGGATGAAATATATGTTTAAGGCATCAATTTTGTAAAAGTGTTATGTTAATTAAAACATTCTCTATGTTTAGGGCATTAACCTTCTCTATGTTGTCAGATCATATTTTGTCAAATCAAGTTTTCTGTATCTGATAGTAAATCAGTCATGAAATACTAAGTTCTGAACCAGTATCACATTTTTGATCTCACAGTTAATCGTCTGATGGCCAAAAACCCAATTCTGATCCACCATCAGATTTCTGATCTGCCATATTCTCGTCTGATGGACAATCAGAATCTATTTTATTGACATTTTCCTTAATCATTTGCCTCCTCCTTTGACCCTAAATGGTATTCCGCCCCAGCAAAACTAATGACATATAGGAAAAAAAAGGGAAACGATTATAAGAGCAACCATAAGAGTGCCATATAAAAAACAACCAAAATAGTGGTAACCCATCCTTTTTGAGGTCTAGGTGTGGTGTCAAGATTAAGTTTCACTAATTTGTTACAAAACCCTCAGTTATACATTAGAAAATGCTTTCGTGGTGTAGAACACCCCAAAAGATAAATTCTGAATTGCCATCAGGTTTCTGATCTGGCATTTTCACGTCTGAGGACATCTCAGAGACCAATTAACTCAGTCTCCACTTCACCAATGGACCTAATATTTGGCAGGCACGGTTTCCCGTCCCTGCAGACCTTTTGGTTTAAAAAAAATATAAGGGGCTAAACTATGTTATGAGCAATAAGCTAAGTTCTGAATTGACATCAAATTTCTGATCCGGCATTATGATGTCTGATTCAACCTCAGAGACCTACAGTCCAAGCTGCTACCTTTTTTAAAATGATGCAAACCAGTTCACCCTTATTTATTAAGTACTAACAATTGAACTACCACAGAATCCTATAAATTACAACCCTAAATAGAGTACATAACAAATTAATAAACTACATCTTCCACTACTCTTAACAATGTCTCAAGCTGGACTAGTTAAGGTCTCACTACGGCTTTGTTCTCTGGCAGCCTGGTCATTGGACGACACATGAGAGCTCATGTCACCTGTTCCATCAACATCGATAGATGCCTTCTTGCAGCTGTGAACGATATGTCTGCACCTTTACAACGAGTACAACATAACATGTTTACGTTTACTACTATTACTTCCCGCAGAAGACACTGGAGGATTGCTACATGTTGACATTGTATATCCCTTTTGACGACACCGAGAGCATTCTTTCTGTTTATTTTTCTCCAGATGAGATCTGTACCACTTCTCCTTCGGACAACCAGCTTGACGTACAACTTCCATTGGCAAGACAACTTGGGTTTTCATGTCCCACGCTTCTTTACCTGGAATGGGATTTATAGGCTTAGCATATGCACCAACCAAGAAGTCCTTATTGTAGTACGCATGGCATAATAAACTAACTCGTGTTTTCACATACCTGCACAATTAAAACAGACCAACAAAGATATCAAAAAAGGCTGATCATCACAGAACCTAGTAATTATTGATATAAATTATGCTTAATCCTCACATTGCCTATTCTTACCCCGCATCCATACCATTCACAGATCTTGCTAATCTACAACTCTAAAATCGCAAATAAATTCTTAATATGCCCCCAAAAATGAAATAAAAAATTCTAATGCTAAATCAAATATGTGTGATCTACAATCAATTACCATGAAACCAAAAAACAAAAATTCTAACATACCTCGCATATGCAACAACATGGAAACAAGGGAATTGATCAAGCTACCAAAGTCTGCATGAACATGTCCTTTCCTCCACATTGACAATTCCATCTCTTTTTTCGTCATTCCTGACTTGATACTTGGCAGCCTTTAATTGGGAATACATCACATTTTTCCATATCAGCCATCATATTCTGAATTTTGTCAACTGATGCGCACGTGATTGAAGACTGAAGTTTCTTTCCAACCTCATATCTAGTACTAAACCACCTCTGTGTCATACCCCTTAAGAATTCATGGGCGGCAGTAATAGGCAAACGGCGAGCTGGAAGAATTGCAGAATTAACTGACTTAGTTATGTCGGTCATCAATATGTTATATCTTCTTCTAGGGCAATAAGATTTTTTTCACTTCATTTTGCCAAGCAGGCTGAGTTCACGATGCAAATTGGGACAAGCAACTTGTATACCTTCCAATAACCTATCACATTCAGCTGTAGGGTGGATATACACAGCTCTAGCAAATGCTTGTTCAATGTCTGCCCTTCTACTAAAATACTTTAAAAAAATTTTCTTTAAATGGTAGTAGCAGGCCACATGGGGGACATTGGGAAAGACAGTACGAACTGCCTGAGGTATGCTTTTTCCATGGTCGATGACAAGAACTAGGTTTTCTCTAACTCCAATCGCCGTGTGCAATCTCTGCAAAAACCATGTCCAAGAAGCTTCTGACTCCTTTGGAGCAAATCCGAAAGTGATAGGAAAGATACAATCTGAACCGTTCATACCAATAGCAACAAAAATTATGTCAATTGACTTTCCCTTCATGTGCGTAGTATCCATACACACAACTGGACGTATATACTTCTGGAATCTATCGATACACCGTCGAAGGCTGAAGAAGGAACAAAAAATGACCATCTGTGGATGTTTGCATATCAATAACACCGCTAGGATTTGTTTCCAACAGAATTTTCAAATAAGATGGGAGCAACTGCCATGAATCTTCATGGGTCCCGTAAGCAAGGTCTTTGGCAAATTGAAGAGCCCATCAAGCCTTGCTGTAAAGTAACTTCACAACATACCTTACTCTAATTTCACTAATTATATTGTTGGCTGAAAATTTGACCTCCGACAATCGATTGGCAAACATGTGCCCAATCACTTTATAGCTTGTTTGCCGTCTTTCTGATTTGTCGGGATCATGTAGACAAGTGCATGATGACACAAACGCTGTGACGTGCCTTATAGAAAATTCCTTCTTGCATCTTCTTGCCCGGAATGCAAACTTACAGCTCTTATTAATGCAGTCAACCTCATACCGCCTACTATTTGAATTGGGAGTACATAAAGACAGCTTATTTTCGAGACCGTACTTGAAAATTGCAATCTTCATTTCATCCTTACTGTTGAATATAGAGCCTTTGATCAAGCCGAAACAATGATAGCCAGCATGTAGAGAATATATTTGCTGGTCAATAAAATTATTCTTATCTATTCCAGGAAGCTGATATACTCTTACCTCTTTATCCTGCCCAATTTGTGACTCTGATGCAGAAGCAGCTTCTCTCTCCCAATCACTCATATAACCTTCGACTACATCATCATTCACAAAACAGATCACCCTACTCATCATTAACATAGCCTTCATTCTGTTCATCATTTATTACGTCATACTCAGGTTCAATATCACAACATTCTACACCTCATAACAATCTTGGATCAACATTGCCATTTAAATCATCAATCAATTCAGGGTCAGCAAAATCACCATCCTGGCGCAGAACATTACCAGACTCGGCAACCAAGTCTTCTGTCCCTCTGCATGAGATTTCCAAACTCCAACATGTGCACTGCTGAATCAAACCACCATCTGTAGAACAAATATTCTTTTCCACCTTCTCTACATATAATTCTAACGGGTCATCATATTCACTTACAAATCTAAGGTCCCCGTTATCCCAAAATGGCAACCTACGTGTCGGACATCCAGCTTTGGTATAGAAAAAATAAATAAATAAATCCACACTATCCTTCGGTATCCCTTTTTTTGAATAAATTCTCTTGATCACCTCCTCATAAGTCACGCTTCCGTCAAAAACCTCCATTCATGTGTCACCATACACATAAGAACTACCATCCCAAACGGAATCGTAGTTGATAATAGCTTTGAAGGACCCCATCCAATTAAAAGAATAATGAAAAACATAAACTAGTAAACAAGGATGTAATATATATGAAATCAAAAAAATATTGAACGTTAATCAAAATTTTCTGATACCGTATCAGAAACTAATAAGTGCAGGACATAAGGTTTTATAGCAAATTAAATGACACAAATGTTCCACAAAGGTAGAAACATACATACCTACAGAAAACTAACATCCAACCTAAACAAAATTTTCTAGCTAAAATGAAATGCATTCATATCAGAATGTTCTGATCCCCGCCCAATAACAACCTCAAACTACCATATAACGCTACCTATTACAACCAAAACTTTGTCCCAACAATGTAATAATGATTAACATCAAACCAAAAATGATTAATTACAGAAGTTTTTAGCAGCAATATAAATAGCAGAAATAAACAACCAACTTATATGAGACTGCAATGTTAATCAGTAGTTGAGCACATCTACTGTAAGAACCTGTATTTCAACAACATAAGCTAATAATTGACAAATGGACAAAACGATATCAAACATCAAACATGATAACATGAACTAACAGCAACAAGTAATGTCTATTCAAATTGACTTCCACCATAACAATGCCTACACAACTTTACAAATACAATTAAGTTTAACGCGATTAATTTACATCAAATAAGGTTACAGTCAAACGTTTACGTTAGAAATTGAATCCTCCACTGCTCAGGTTGAATTCCGAATTGGGAATTACGTTTTCTCCAGAAATTGCTATCTCCAATCAATGCAATACCTTAATTCCACAAGCTTACCCAAACAGATTAAGCAAGTTCTTCTCTCCTCTATCAACGAAGTCGATGCCTAGGTTCTGTTACCGCAATGGGAAGATGACGCATGTGAGAGTCCAAATCAGCGAATGGAGGGAACAGACGAGATTACTTCATAGGCTTTGAATAACTAACACACTCAGCGAGGAAAAGGAGAAATCTAACATGATGAAGAAGATAACCTTGAACACGAGGACAAATAATAGGAGGAGAAATCGCTGAAGATAGTTTGGCTTCAAACCGGTTTCAACAATCCTAAATCGGGTCTCACTTGGTAAGGGCAATTTAGGAAATCAACTTATGATAATTACAAATAATAACAGAAAAATTATTTTGATTTTCTTTTAAAATAAAAGGGTATAATTGGAATCACTGCCTATAGAATGAAATCCAAAGTTTGGAAAGCTCATTTATGATCTATTTTGAAAATGGGCCTATAAAAATAATTCATACTTTCCAAGGCCCAAAAGTGAAAAGAGCCCTATAAATTATTTTAATCAATAATTAAATTATATAATTAGTTTTAATATATAAATAGTATATTTTATAAGATGGATTTTTTTTTATTTTTTATATATTTGAAAATATGTTAGATTATTTTTATTTTTTATAAGTTATGTGGCTTCTATTTCTTAATTTTAAAATAAATTTTGTTCCGTATTAGAAATATAAAATATAATTTTTTCGATTTCTTATTTTTAAATATACTAATACATATATCAGTAAAGTTTAGGAAATGCTACCAAATCTTTAGTATTTACCATTTTATATGAAATTGTATACCGCTATACTCTCTTTTGTTTAGTCTCTCAAAGTTTCTACTTTATTCTATAAAAATAGATTAAATAAATAAATTTATTTTATTATAATAAAATTTAAATTTAATTAAATTTATGAATTTTTATATTTTTTAAAATATTATTTAAAAAATATTTTTAAACTGTAAATAGAAATTATTAAAATAAATTGAAAAAAGATTATCTTTCATAATTTAGATATTGGAAATAACAACCCCGTAAATTATGATATAATATATTTGCTACACCTTATACTATAATTATATTATATTATATTATATTATATTATATTATATTATATTATATTATATTATATTATATTATATTATATTATATTATATTATATTATATTATATTATATTATATTATATTATATTATATTATAGGATGTTGAGCTTTTAGATTTGCACCCAAGAGACCCATACGATGAAAGAGATTCAGATTGAGAGCTGAATGATTTCAACACAATCGTTAGAACCAATATGCACAACAAGTGCTCGATGAAAAGCCTCACAAAAAAATAGACATGAAGCAGAAAAACAAAGCATTTTGCAAGGTAATTTTTACTGTTCTTTTCATTTCTTTCGATTGAATGAATCAATTACAAATGAGTTCTTTGTTTATATATTATACCGAGTTTGATCTACCCATTGATCTATAACAACCATGTAACAAAGTAATTAAGATTGTGACATTTGTCAAAACCATCTAACAACCTATAATAAAATTCTAACTAATTTCATATCTTGCTGCAGATGATTGTCAGTGCAGGACATGTGAGACAGTCTGGAGAAGTCTAAAAGATTCTCAAAGAGGCTCCTGTCAACTGAGAAGATTAGAAGCTGGTCATGTGAGTTCCCATTTATCCTTCTTTGTTATTTGAACATGCTATCTTGAAGTTTTGTAATTTTGAGCTATATGATAAGCCTTCTTTGTGATTTAAACATGATGTTCTGAACCTTTATTATTTCTAGTTGTCTAATAAGCTCCATTCTCATTATTTCCCCTCAAACTGAGCTAGGATGGAACAAGAAAGTTCAAATTGGTACAAAGAAACCAAAACTGATCAGTAATTAGAGTTTTTGTAAGCACATCAGCAAGCTTGTAGGCAGTAGGAATGTGCCTTAGTTCAATGATATTACTAGCTATTTTTTCTCGAATAAAATAAGTATCGATATTAATATGTTTTGTTCTTGAATGTAGGATATGATTAGAAGCAAGTGCAGTAGCACTTAAATTGTCACACCATAGTGTTATAGGGCACTTGAGTGATATCCCCAATTGAAAAAGAGAATAGAACCAGAGAACATCAGCAGTAGCTAGAGCCATAGCTCTGTATTCTGATTTTGTATTTAACCTATCAACTACAGTTTGCTTCTTTGAGCACTAGTTTAGAATATTTCCACCTAACATCACACAAAAACTAGATGTACTTCTTCTATCATCTAGACATCCTGCCCAATCTACATCAGAAAATACCTCTACAGAAATTTTTGGTGTTGCAACAAACTGTAATCCCATAGAAATTGTACCTTTTAGATATCTTAAGACCCTCTTGCAAGCTTGCCAATGTTGAGTTAAAGGATGTTGTCGATGCTGACTCAATTATTCACTATAAAAGTAATGTCAGGTCGAGTATGAGTTACATACTGTAATGCACCAATAGTACTCCTGTAAAGAAATGGATTATAAAAAAAATATCTTTTTGCTTGAAGAAAAACCCATTTAGCAATAGGTGAAGTACACAGCTTACATCCATCCATGTTTGACCTTATGAGCAAATCAGTAATATATTTTGATTGACACAATGTGTAACCTGTAGATGTTTTAGTTTCTTCACAACCAAGAAAATAATTAACCAAACCAATATTTTTTAGTGCAAAAGTTTTGTTCAACCTTTGAATCACAGAATCAATACTAGAGGAGTTAGATCCAGTAACTAAAATATCATCCACATACACTAAAATGTATGTGTAATCCGCCCCTACTTTATGAATAAAAAGAGAGGCATCAGACATGGCATTTGTAAATCTCCATGTCTGCAAAGCTGCTTTAAGTTTTTGAAACCAAGCACGTGGGGCTTGTTTTAACCCATATAGTACTTTATTTAATCGACATACATGATTAGGCAGAGATTGATCAACAAAACACTCAGGTTGAGTCATATAAACACACTCTGTTAGATCACCATTAAGGAAAGCATTATTCGCATCAACTTGCCTTATATACCACCCATAAGTAGCTTCTAAACTGAACATTACCTTTATAGTAGCAGACTTAACAACTGGACTGAAAGTGTTCATGAAATCAACTCCAGCAGTTTGATGAAACCCCTTATCCCGAGTCTTGTGCTTGTTAAGAGAACATCAACATTAACCTTTGAACTCCTCCAACATTTATCATCGTGATTCCGGTAAAACATCAATACGAGTTAGAAAAAGAGTGGAGAAACATGGAAAAGAAACAAGAAGAAAAACATATTCTAGTTTTACATTATTGATTGATACAAGATAAGAGAAGACAGACTGCACTTACTCAGTGACTAAAGAGGCAAATCCCGACGTGATTGTTATCCGAACAAGACGAACAGTTGAACAGTAAAATATTTCTTATCCCTTTTTTTCTTCTCTATAAACTTAAATTTTATGATGTCTGTCATATGTGATGATGAATAAGTATGTTATCTATGTTTATCATATATGTTGAAGAATATGTATATTATCTTGAATTTAAACTTGAACTTATATATGATTGTTTCTGTTGGAAATATAGATTATGGTAGCAGAGCTTACATTAATTATGGTTTGTTGTTTGCATGATCGTGAATATTTTTTAAGTGTTTATAGTATCACTTTGAATAATTTAAGAAAATTATACGAATATCTATTTTTTAAGAATAACATGTCAATGGATTCATTTTTTCGATACGAATCCGTTGATGTAAAGTTTGAATTATTATGATAAAAAACGAAAACGTTATGACATCCAGAAGTTCATATGAAATTAGTTTTCATAATTGTCAGATTTTTGTTTTAATTTTTTTTATAAAAATGATACTTGCAATTTCTACTCGCAAGGAAGGAAGTTGTATGTCACCGCCAGCGATCAGGTATCGGAATGAGGTAACGGATGACACCACCGGAACCATCTCACAAAGAGGAATCCATGGTCACCGGTGTAACACCCAACCCCCGACCACGTCGGAACCACAATTGGAGACCGGAATGTCACATTACATACATTCATTCAATGCTTTTAATAAGGAAATAAACATAAAAATCGAAATAGTCGATTATAAAATAAAATCCTCAACCTGTCTTGAAAACAATAATAAGATCCAAATAATTCAATTTGAAGATAAAACCTGTTTTGCATTTCATATTAAACATCCATTCAATAGTTTACAATTCCAATTAAGATATCAAATGTATGAAGAACTTAAAGTTCTTGAAAATATTACATATCCTTCAAAAGTCAATAAAAGAAAATAAATAACAATTCTCAAATATAGTTCGAAATAGTGAAACTTGACATGCTTTAAGATGCTATGTTTGGACTTTCAATGTGTCGATCACTTGTTTCACATTTCAATAGGACAGACAATAAAAAGGAAGAAAAAGTAATGTCAAACTATCAATGTCTGGTTAGCAACTCACACTCCAAAAAACACTAGCAAATGCAACTATTTAATCATACAATTATGAAGTGGCATACAAATGCACCTATCACTATCAATCAATTGTAGGGAAACAAACCTATCCAATTGTGAAAGTTACATCAAGTATATTTATGTCATGTTACTCATTCTAGTTTCAATTATATCTATTGAATTCATTGAACATCCCTTATTGTTTGAGTAAGGTTCTTTATAGCTATATGAACCTCAAGAACATTCAATTATCATCAATACAATCGTCATGCAATTGCAATCACATTAAAGTTCTGATTCATTTTAGACTGCCCCTATTCTAGTATCGATAATGAAACGGGATCGATTAGGCAGAAGCCACACAATAGGGTTCGAAGAGTGAAATTTGTAGCGCCATTTATCCCCCCTCGGGATGGACTACCTTAGAATTCCATCAATTAAGTCTGAAGACCACAATACAATATGCCCCCCCCAGGTGGTGGTGCCGTCACACCCAATAGGAGTCGTCACTCAATTCCAATGGTGGTTAGCTAAACCAAAAGACCTATGTTTTCAATAGGTTGAGAATTCTTGGGTACCCCTAATGACATATCATTCCATCACTATTTCAACCACGACTGGGGCAATCATTAGTTTAAATCAGGTGAAACAATGCATACAAGACGATTTATATCATTCATTATACCAATTTAACATTCATTGGCTTTCAATCATCAATGTCGGATACATTACTACTGCTTTATCCAGTTATTTCCAGCTCTAAATATCAAAGTCTAAGTCTAACATGTAATATTGCATTTAGATAATCATACACATTTTAGCAGCTCATAAAAGTATAGCTAATACACAACAATAATGCAATCTCAATACATTACGATCACCTATTAGTGCTATTTAATCAACTAAGGTGGACATGCCTTTATCCAGTTCAATGCACAATCGTAAAACAAGCAACAACCGATATGGAGTATAAAATGAGGTTGTTAACCTTTCTTCCGATGATAATTAAGCTAAGCGTCACCGGTAAAAACTTCGGCACCGTCTGCTTTGCCTAAAAAACAATAAGAATTTACTTAGGCTGGTGACAACGCTGTTTATATAAGGCCTATATCGTCAGCGCTTGAGACATAAGGCTTATGTAGCTAGCACTGTGAGTGCTGTGTACCTCCGATTTCTTCATTCATTTGACTTCATTTCAGCTTTGATTTAGATGTGAAGCCAAAAAAAATATTGATAAACTATTTTATAACAATTCCATAAGCAATATATCATTCCATTACTCTCAAATGTTCAAGAATCACCGAAAAATGTTTAAGAATCACCGAAAAATGTTCATAACTTCGAAAGTCAAAATAGTTTCGAAAATATTGAATCATTTAGCCCCAAAATTGGGACATTACAACCTTTCCGACCGCCATTTGCAATTGCGAAGGCGTCGCGTGGCTCTCACGCGCAGACAAGGCGCGTGAAATGAGCTTTTCCTCAGATACAACACAGTGAGCTCTGATATGGCTGCTTGTGAAGTCGTCACTTCAGTAAATGGGTTGACTGTGAGCGCTGATGTACTTGCGACACATGACAACACTAGAGCTCGCCACATGTCACCGGTGCGTGCAACGCACCCTCCGCCCTCTGTTAGAGCGTCGTCAATACGCCGCCTAATTTTTATTTTTATTTTTAAAATGGGTTAATATTTTTTATTTTATTTTCAATTTTTTATTTATTAATCCATTTTTTTAATTTCTTATTGTTTGTTCATTTATGCCTTATATTTTATGCATGCTTAGGAAATAATTAATTAGTATTTTTTTAATTAATTTGATTTGTATTTATTTTGCATTTTAGATACTAATATAATGTTCAATGTATGTATTTTGGCATATATTTATTTGTTTGGCAGAATTATTAGCTCGGGTTCTTTGTTGATGATCGTCACTTGATCCCACACGAGCAGACCACACATTATCATCCACGACAGTTGGCACCACCATTTATGTACCCACCTTCACTTGGCATGTTTCATTCACTTGAGCATCCGTTTGCTCAGCCACCACTGCACGCACCAGCTCCAACTCCTGTATCCATCCACCCTCCTCTGTGGATAATTGGTCCACCACCTGGTTTTGGACCAATTCCAGCACATTCACCTCCTGCGCCGAGGATGGTAGTGCCTCCTCCTCTTAGGTTGAGTGTATTGGTATTTAATCACCATCACCCATGTCCGCCACCTCCTCCCGAGCAGCATCCGGTTGCTCCTATTGCAGCTCCATGTGGCTGCTAATGATGAGGATCATGTGGCTGCTGGTGACGGACACAACGAGGATCTTCTGGCTGCTGGTGGAAGATAGAATTTTTTAAATGAAATCAGACCGACTCAATAAGCCCAATATTTAATCAAGTTCAGTCAAACCCAACCTAACCCGATTTTGTTAGGTTGGGTTGGATTAAAAATAATGTTTATTCTGACACGGGTTGAAAAATGACAACTCGATTTTTTCGTCTGTTAGGTTGGATTTTGAAAATTTGTAATACAATCCAACCCGATTATTTGTGCATGCATGTTATAAAATATTATATTTATATTTTTTAATTATATTATTATATTAAAATTTTGTTCTACATCTAATTTTCATCATATATATTTGAAATTTTATTTTGATTACTAGGTACATGATAAGTAGAAATATAAAATTTAGAAAATAAAATATAATTCTTATATAATTTTTACTTTTTTAATATATAATTTTCAATTCACCGTGTGTTGAAATTTTTCTAATCCAACTCGAGATTGGTCGAACGATTTTCAACCCAACCTAACTTGAATATACCCACCCCTAGCTACCCTTAACCACTTTAATAAAACTCAAGATGACACGCTATATAAGAGGGGAGAATAGTTCAAAATATCATTATCCATATTGAAATTATATTATTTTTAAGGATATTTTATTTTTCGGTCTTACAAATTTTTTTCTAAATTTATTGACATGTTTTAAAAAAAAAAATCAAATTTGAAAATTTTTCAAAAATAATTTTTATATTTAAAAAATAAACTGATTCCTAAATTTGTTATTTAGGATCATGTGATTTACTATCATAATGTATTTATGATCTGCTGTCATAGAAAATCTGACCTTACTTTTAATAAATAAAAAAATTATAAAAATTTATTTTCATAATATTTATTTATTAATGAATCAAACATAATTAAAAAAATTTAATAACTTAGTCAAATTAGTATTAAATGATATTAAATAAAAATTATTTCAAAATAAAGGGAGTAATCAAATGGTGCCTCCACCTTCAAGCCCACCAAAATTAAAAGAACGGTTTATCTCACCTCCCCCTGGAAGGCAAAGGTTAACTACTATTAATTATTTGTATTTTTACCTATTATATATATATTAATTCAATTCATTGAAAAGCAATTAATAAGCATATCGTATTGATCGAAAAATTATAATAGGGGAGAGAATAGAATTAATTATGATACTTTTTTCAAAATATTTTTTTGTATTTTATAAAAAGTATGTAATATATTAAATAATAGAAAAAGAAAATTGGGCTGACTTCATGATAAAATATTTTATCTTCAATTTTTATACTTTTATTTTAAGTATTTTTAGAACAATTAAATTCATATTTTTTTAATATTTTATTTTATTTTTTCATTTCTTTCTATCATTTAATATATTTTATATATATTTTTAAAAATTTAAAATAAATAAAATATGGAAGAATTTTTTTTTTAAAAAAATACTATGTTTGTGGGAATGTAGTTAAAATTCAAATGATAAAAATAGAGAATGCAATTAATTCCCACAAACGTGGTATTTTTTTTTAAAAAATTCTTCCATATTTTATTTATTTTAAATTTAAAAAAATAATATAAAATATAAAATTGAGAAAATATTATATACTTAAAATTGAAGATAAAATATTTTATCATGAAGCGAGCCCAATTTTCTTTTTCTATTATTTAATATATTATATACTTTTTATAAAATAAAAAAAAAATATTTTGAAAAAGTGTCATAATTAATTATATTTTCTTTTTTATTATAATTTCTCGATAAATACGATATGTTTATTAATTGTTTTTCCATAAATTAAATTAATTTATATATAATAGATAAAAATACAAATAATTAATGTAGGTACAGGTTAGATAAACCGTTAAAAAAATGGTACAAATTAATACAACTCTCGTAAAGTTCAAGTACATTTTTTGACTACTAGAATAATCAATACCCTATTTACTAACTAAATTTATTCAACTTCAATATTTGAAAGTCAAACTTTCATGTACAAGTGAACCAATTGTTTACTTGTAATTTATAAAAATTCAATTTAAAAAATTGAAATCTATAAGACCATCCTCAAAGGTGGTCTCTTCTTGGAGTCTCTTATATGGGGTCATGTGTGCCACATAAGTCAAGAGATTCATTCATACAAAACATGCATTTTTACTCCAATGCATAATCTCTATCATTAATTAAGAAGTTTTGAAAAGTCAAACTTGTCATGCTTATTTATCTTTACTTTCTCTTTCCTCTCTCTTCACTTTCCACATGTATTCTTTTAATTGGATAAATTATTTTAAAATGAGTCTCTCAAACGAGAGACGATCTTCTAAAAACTTATTTCTTCCAATGTAAAGAGACCCTCAAAATTTATTTTTGTCAGATTAGAGACTTAAGAAGAGACTGCGCTGTGGATGGTCTAAGCATAAATCTTAAACAATTACTCCACAAAAATTTTATTCTCCCACGCCCCATGAGTTGGTTTATAGCAATTTTGCGAGTGAAATTTTGACAAAATATTAAAATAATAATAATATACTTTTCCGAATAGAATTTAATATATAATAATATAGTAATTTTTCGAGTGAAATTTTGATATATCATTATTATTATTTTAAATTAATCTATTTAAAAATATTTTTTATAAAATAATTTATTTTTAAAAAAAATTCTAGTGGTTTAAAATTTATTGCATTGTAAAATTTTTAATTTTTTAAAAATTGATAAAATTTTTAAATTAAAATTTTTTAAATTTATATATTTTAAATACATATTTTATCACTTCAATACTAATTATGCTCATGAATTAATGAAGTGCATACTTAGAGGTATGTTATTTATTTATGTATATATATTTTTTAAATTTTAATTTTAAAATTGTTCTAAACTTAATAAATTACTTATTTCTTTCAAGTTAAAATTTGAAAGGCTTATATTTGATATTTATAATTTTACTTTTTAAAATATTTTATATACGGAAAAAAAATTATGTAAAGCGAGTTCATGTTAAGAAAATTAGCTCCAATCTTCTTATAAATCAGATTCATGAGATAAATAAATTAGCATAAATAATATGAATAAATAATTCAATATTATTTATATCTCTAATAGAGTGCAAAATTTTACAAAATAAAAAGGTAATTACACCACACAATCCACCAGCATCCTAGTGACACTCTAGAATTTTTCTCTCAAATTCTCACAAAATCTTTCTCTTTTTCTTCTCTCTTTTATGTGATGATATTAAACAAATGAAAAATGAAAAATATATACTCATTTCCTATACTAAAAATAGGTAAATAAAATTTTAGTAAATAAATTTCAAACCATCAAACTTTTAGTTGCTACTAAAAATTATGTGGTTATTATTCAACAATCTCCCACTTGAAGACTTATTTTAATATGTCTTCACACCGTACTCTATGTAGCAAAGCTTTCCTATATTACCAGGGGCGGATCCAGAAATTTTTTAAACGATGTCAATAATATATATAAAAAAAAGTAAATTAAGGAAATTTACATTCAACAATGTTTCTAGTGAGATAATTATTCACGCCGAGTTCTCATGCTTTGGAAACGATGCATTTGACATACTTCCAAACAAATCACATTAAAAATAAGTTACAACTGTATCATTTAAAAACTCATCAAATATCTTATTACGCAAGTCCGTCTTGATAAGCTTCATTGCTGAAAATAATCTTTCCACTGTTATTAGATATTGACAAATCAATGCCAACTTTAAAAGTTTATAAAAAATTGGGCATGATTTGAACAAACTTGTATGAACTAATATTCTGGAGAGTTCACCAAGAGTGACAAGTTTGAAAACGTTCATCATTGAAGAAGTTATGAACATAATCATCTGACTATGTACTAAGAAAATCAATGGCTAATTCATCAAAATTATTCGAATATAATTGAGTCATTTTGAGTACAGTCTCTTTGTTGTAGTTGGAAAATGAACTAGTATGATTAAAAAAAAAACAAGTAAAAGTTGGTGTTGGCAACTTGACTTGCTTTATAGGGTTTGATCTTTAATTTTGGTAATAAGAGTTTGGAATTTTGAGGGAAAAAACTATTGATTTTGTGGGTGGGGTATTGAATTTTAAAAAATAAAAATATATTTTAAAAGAAAAAAAAACTAAAGTTTTAATTAAAAATTAAAAGAATAAAAGTTTAATTAAAAAAAAAACTTTAATTAAATAAACTAGAAAGAAAAATGGAGATAGGAGTCGAACTCAAGAACTAAGAGATGGAAGTCAAATACTTAACAATTTCATCTACTTCATTTATTTAGTTCATTGTTCTAAATGTATATATTATTACTGTGCTGTCAATTGACAGCACATTGGATACGCCTCTGCATATTACTCTTGTAGGCCGACTAAAGTTGAACACAACTTCAGTTTGTCGATAGTTACTGTCTTTGTTAACATATCAGCTGGATTCTTACTTCCTTGAATCTTTTCCAATTTGAGCACTTCATCTTCTAATAAAGATCGAGTAAAGTGATATCGTAGTCCGATATGCTTTGTTCTAGAATCAAATGCTGAATTTTTAGCCAAATGTATCGCACTCTGACTATTACTGTACAAAACATTATTCTCCTGCTTGAATCCTAACTCTGTTAACAAACCTTAAAGTCATATCATTTCTTTACTAGCTTCGGTTACTGCAACATACTCAACTTCTGTAGTAGATGGAGTAACAATCTTCTGTAACTTCGACATCCAACTCACCGCTGTATTTCCAATTGTGAATATATAACCTGATGTGCTCTTTTTATGATCGACTTCACCTCCAAAGTTAGCATCGACATAACCTTGTACATTTAATTCACCTTTACTAAAGTATAAGCACTTATTTGTGGTACCTCGTAGATACCTCAAAATCCATTTCACTGCTTCCTAGTGAACATTTCCTGGATTTGACATATATCTACTAACAACTCCCACTGCATGTCCAATATCTGGTCTTGTACGAACCATTGCGTACATCAGACTCCCAATAGCTAAGGCATAAGGAACCTTAGCCATATAATCTTTATCTTCCTCTGTCGTAGGAGATTGGTTCTTGGATAGCCGAAAGTGACTTGCCAAGGGTGTACTAACTGGCTTGGCGTCACTCATATTAAATCTCTGCAAAACACGTTCGATGTACTCTGATTGAGATAACTGCAAAACTCCTCTATGCTTATCTCTTGCAATTTGCATTCCCAGAATCTTCTTTGCTGGACCTAAGTCTTTCATGTCAAATTCCTTTGATAATTGTTGCTTCAACCTGATAATATCATGCATATTTGAACCTGCTACTAGCATATCATCAACATAAAGTAGTAAAATAATATAATTAGACTGATATCTCTTAAAATAACAACAGTGGTCACCGTTGCACTTTTGGAAATCTTCCTTGTGCATAAAGCTATCAAAAATTTTATACCACTGTTTTGGGGCTTGTTTTAAGCCATACAAACTCTTCTTAAGTTTGCACAACATATGTTCTTTTCCATATTCTAAGAAACCTTCTGGTTGATGCATGTAAATCTCTTCATTCAAATCTCCGTGAAGAAATGCTGTCTTCACATCTAATTGCTCAAGATAAAGATCTTCAACTACAACAATACTTAAGACTATTATGATGGTATTGAGTTTCACAACTAGAGCAAAAATATCAGTATAATCTACTCTTTCTTTTTGTTGGAAACCCTTGACTATGAGTCGAGCTTTGTACCTCTTAGAACCATCATGATCCTTTTTTACTCGGTATACCCATTTGTTGTGATGGGCCTTCTTACCTATGGGTAACTCAGATAGTTCCCATGTCTAATTTGAAATCAGAGATTGCATCTCATCTTTTATTGCAAGCTCCCACTTACTAGCATCTCCAGTCTGACGTGCTTCATTGTAGTTTTCAGGCTCTCCTTCATCTGTCAATAACAAATAATTCATATATTTTCTATTAGGCACATGAGGTCGAGTAGTGCTTCTAAGTATAGGAGTTGGACTAGGAGGTTGCAGTATGTTATCAGATTGTGTTGTACTACTTTGTCCAATAGGTTCTTCTTGTTGAGGATTTCTTACAACCGACTATGTCATCGTATTGTTTGGAACATAATCTTCTTCTACAAATATCGGCCCTCGTTTTACTAAGTCACTGCCATAAATTTTATGTCTATCCTTATACATAAATCCTTCATTAAAAATTACATCTCTTGAACGTATGATCCTTTTATTTTCATCATCCCAAATATGGTATCCAAACTCATTCTCACCATAGCCAATGAAATGCATTTCTTTGATTTAGGATCAAGCTTATTTTTTCCTTGATCACTAATATACACATATGCAACACAACCAAACACCTTTAAGTGTGACAAATTTATCTCATTCCCAGTCCATACCTCTTCTGGTATCTTGTATTCGAGTGGAGTTGAAGGTCCTCGATTGATCAAGTAAGCTGTTATATTGACTGCTTCTGCCCAGAACTACTTTGGTAGACCTGACTGTATACGAATGCTTCTGGCTCTTTCTGTCAATGTATGGTTCATACGTTCAACTACTCCACTGTGCTGAGGTGTACCAGGTACAGTTCTCTCCATCTTGATCCCATGTTCATAATAGAAATTTTTGAATATGGTGTCTTCATATTCACCACCATTATAACTTCTCAACTTTTTAATCTTCAGACATGTCTCATTTTCAACCATAGCTTTCCATCGCTTGAAAGCTTCAAATACTTCATACTTATATTTAAGAAAGTAAACCCATACCTTTCGAGAATGATCATCAATAAAAGTCACAAAGTAACGTTTTCCACCTATTGATGAAGTGGTCGTTGGTCCCCAAACATCAGAGTGAACAAGTTTCAATTTTTCCTTCTTTGGAGTTCTTCCACTAGTCTTAAAGCTCAACCTCTTCTGCTTTCCGAGTATGCATTCCTCACACATGTCTATCTCAACATATTGTAAACTAGGGAGTTTCCCTTTTGAATGCATAAGCTTCATTCCTTTCTCACTCATGTGACCAAGTCTCTGATGCCATAGTTTAGAGTCTTCATTTGTTGTTGCAACTGCAATTGAACAACATGCTCCTGTTGTCAAGTAAAGAGTACCACTATTTTTACCTTGAGCAACCAACATTGCTCCCTTTGATATCTTCCAACTATCACTTTGAGTTTATGGTATAGCCTTCACTAGCCCATTGCCCAACTGAGATCAAGCTCTTCTTTAGGTCGGGAATGTGCCTGACATCCTTCAGCTCCTAAACTGACCCATTTAACTTGATCTTAACTATACCTTTGCCAACAATATCGCAAGGTTGATCATCACCAAGATATACCTTTCCAAGTTTTCCAGGAACATATCTCTAAAAAAAACTCTATATTTGAAGTAGCGTGGAATGATGCTCCAGATTCTAACACCCAAGACTCTTCCTTACTCTCCAAAGAGCATATCAAAGTATCATATCCTTCTAAGGTAAGTAACATTTGCCTCAGCCTTCACTTCTTGGCTTTTTGGTGCACTCCTGCACTGATTTTTGTAATGCCCAATCTTTCCACAATTCTAATAGATAGTCTTTGAGTTTTGAGAAGTATTGAGATTTCTTGATTTTGATCTTCTATCTCTGGATTTACCTTGATAGTTTGATCTTCCCCGTTCATTCCTTCTGGTTGAATTTCTTCCTCTTGCCTCCGTGTGTAAAACTAAAGAGGTTGATGACTCACCCGACTCTCTCCGCCGAATCTCTTCACTGAGAACCAAATCACAAACGTCATTAAATTTTAACTTGTTACTTCCTCATGAGCTACTTACTGCCGTGACAGTAGCATTCCAACTATCTGGTAGAGAAGACAAAAGTATTAATGCCCTTACTTCGTCCTCAAATTCAATTTCAACCGAACTCAATTGGGTTGTGACAGAATTGAGTTCATTAAAAAGTTGAGCTACTGATCCGCCTTCTGCCATCCGTAAATTGAACAACCGCCTCATTAAATGAACTTCGTTAGAGGCCGATGGCTTCTCATACATATTAGAGAGAGCTTTCATAGGCTTGTTGTAGTAGTTTCCTTTGTTATGTTGAAAGCAACATTGCGCGAACGTCAATCGAATAACTCCAAGAGCTTGTCTATCCAGAAGATTCCAATCTTCATCTTTCATTCCCTCTGTCTTTGTTTCTGAGAGAGGTTGATAAAGTTTTTTCTGGTATAAGTAATTTTTTATTTGCATCTTCCAAAATCCGAAGTCTTTACCATCGAATTTATCAAGTTTTACCTTTCCTTCATCTGCGTCCATTGCTCCCACTCAAATCTGATTTCTATGGATCATTTCTGTTGATTGTATCGTAACTGGGACAAACTGCCAACCACGCTCTGATACCAGTTGTTAAGAAAATTAGCTCTAATCTTCTTATAAATAAGATTCGTGAGATAAATAAATTAGCATAAATAATATGAATAAATAATTCAATACTATTTATTTCTCTAATAGAGTGCAAAATTTTACAAAATAGAAAGGTAATTACACCACAAATCCACCAACATCCTAGTGACACTTGAGAATTTTTCTCTTAAATTCTCACAAAATCTTTCTCTCTTTTTATTCTCTCTTTTATGTGATGATATTAAACAAATGAAAAATTGAAAAATATATACTCATTTCCTATACTAAAAATAGGTAAATAAAATTTTAGTAAATAAATTTCAAACCATCAAACTTTTAGTTGCTACTAAAAATTATGTGGTTATTATTCAACAGTTCAAATAAACTTTTGTGCACGTTTCATAGTAAATTCTTAATTAGCGATTAGATTTTATTTCAGCGGTTTATTAGGAACAACTTTTTCACATGAAGCTTTCATTTTACCCTTATTGAATTTTGAAATTTTGAAATAAAAATTATTCATTTGAATTATATTTTATCTTTTTATATACACTCTGAAAATTCATCTTCTTTACTAATTTAATATTTTCTTTATGAATGATAATAATTTTAATATTATTCTAATTTATTATACATGATCAGTTTTTATGATTTTTTTTCTAAAATTTTGGAATAAATATTATTATATATTTTTAATTAGTTGATGAATATATTATTATAAATTTTTAATTAAAAATATTTTTAAAAATAACCGTTTAATAAATGAATATCAATACTAAAAAAATAAAATAAAATATATTATAAACTACAAATTATTATTCTAATTTATTATACATGATCAGTTTTTATGATTTTTTTTTTCTAAAATTTTGGAATAAATATTATATTATATACTTTTAATTAGTTGATGAATATATTATTATAAATTTTTAATTAAAATATTTTAAATAACCGTTTAATAAATGAATATCAATACTAAATAAATAAAATAAAATAAAATATAAACTACAAATTATAAGTAAAAAATATATATCACAGTTTTACGTTATTTGTCATTTATATCTAACACATGTTTCAACATAATACTATTTATACCAAATATTCATTTCAACCAGTTACTTCAACCGATAGTTTAGTATGTAATTGCTACCTTAATAACTAACTCAACCGCTAATATAATAGTGTCAAACACACTATTGAACTAAATGAGGAAATCTCATTGCATATGATCAACCGCTAATGTAATAGTGTCAAACACACTATTGAACTAAATCAGGAAATCTCATTGCATATGATTAATAGTAGGATGGACATCGATCAATAATAGTCGGTAATCAATAATTAATATCGGTCACTTTTTTTTTTTTTTTCTCTTTACTCCGAATATTCATATGTGAAGCAAGACTAAAAAAAAAAAGTATGAAACTGTTATGAATCATTTTATAAAAAATTATTTTAAGATGGTTATTATATACATTAATTTAAAATAAAAAATCAAAATGACAAACATAAAAAATTATTTGAAAAATTTATTTTTGTCGACACTATAATTAGTTGTAGGGCCGGCAGTTTGCAGAAACAACCTGCTCATTGAAATAGGGTCCAAAATTTTAATTTTAAAAATATAAATTGATAATAAAATAAATATATTAATAAAAATAGTAAATAAACGTAAACACCATTGTTTTTTTTTTCTTTTTTTCTTTTTGTGTTTATCTATTCATCTTTCCAATTTGAAATCTCAATCTCATCATGTTCATCTTCTACCTTTCAACTTTCAATGATGCACAAAGTTATAATTTGGTGAGATAAATTCATCTTCTTCATCTCAACTTTCAATAAAGCACAAAGCCTATAATTCGGTAAGACACTCTGACTAGTTGCCTATTATATAATTAACAACCCGATATGTTACATGATTTATACTATATATTATATACTATACGGTAATAAATTACATGAATTTAGTAATTATAGGTTAACTTTGTTATCTGATATGAAAAATAACTCCGTATTGTTTATTACTATATTTATTTCATAACATTTGTCATTAGAAAGAAAAATCATAATCCACCGATTCAGTTCAAATTTAAATCCAAATCATTTTAAATTATTTTATAGTTATTATTTTGATTTTTTTTAAAAAAAAAAATCTCTAAATTTATTATGGTGACAAACGAATTTTACGAAATTTCTTCCCATCATGAGAATATATATTATATTATAATGTTTGTAAGTCATTAAAAAAAATAAATAATATTTTTCAATTTCATAAATCGAAATCATAAATAATTTTTTTTATTAAAATATAAAAAATTATATAAAAATGGATCAAATAAAGTTTAAAAATTCTCAACTAAATAAAAAAATAATTAAAAATAGAAAACCTCACTATACTTTTGAGCAACTTCGATTTATAAAGTAGTAGTTTATAGCTATAAAGACCCCTTCACAGACGTTGTTTGTAACTTCAAAAATCAGTGTAAAAAGCCGGAAAAATAAAATGGTCAATTTAATTCATATTTAAAATGTGAATTTTTTAAAGATTTATTTTTTAAAATTTCTTTTGAAATTTTAAAATCTAATTATAAACAAGTTATTAAAATAAAATTCTCCCTCAAAATTCGAGTTCAATTTATTTTTTTTTTGGAACATTCATTAAAATATTATGTATTTTTTTAAAAGGTTAAAATGCTAAATATTAAAAAAAAAGAAAAAAAAAAGAAAATGAATGATCAAAGGTTTTTTCAGTCCATAATAGTTTTTCACCATCAATATATATAATTATATAATTTTTCACCCTATAACTAATTCAACAAAATGGTTAACAAAAGGCATTTTTTTTAAATTATTAAATTACATTGTATTAATTCAAACTTTGATATTACTTGTAGGCCGAGAGTTCCCTACATGATAATCGTGGCCTATCCAAATGAATTCCGTATTAATAGCATCTTCTAGATCCAACAATTCAATGCTACCGCCACTTGCTTTGACTGAAAAATTTGATCATCTAACAACTCAAATTTCAACCGTACCCTAAAGTAACAATTTTTCAAATTTTTTTTTCTTTTTTGTTACATAACTTTCTATAGCAAACACCTTATCACATAAAATAAAAACAATATTAACTAACAACAATCAGCTGGTCAGGGCACTCTGATCATCCCGGATTCTAACATTCAATCTCCTAAGCCAAATAGAATGAAGAATCATATGAAAAACATCAAACCGCTTCGGAGGCGAATTGAACTCAAAATGCCTCCTAACCTGCAACACCCTCCTCTGCATTCTAATATACTGCGATGAAGTTATACTCGTCAATATCTTCTTCAAATTCGGTATGTCCTTACTCGAAAGCTGCACTGAAAACGACTTCCATCTCAACACATCGCTAAATGGCGGCACGTAATGCTCCGAAATCAGAACAGGAACACACCCTGTATATATCGCTTCCACAACTCTGGGACTAGCGACTTCGTAGCCACTGGGACACAAACAAAACTTGCTTTTCCTCATCATTTCGTAGTATGATACGCCTTTTGGAAGGTATTTGTGAACCTTCATGTCTTGGTCTTTTCCTTCCCAATGTTCTAGAAGAATAGGCCTAATTGGACCGTGAACACCTCCTGCAAAGAAAGCCAAGATTGGTCGCTTCGATGGAGATGGTCCGCCGACTAAGCCTTTTATATCCCCTGTTCGGAGATTTATCTCCGGGAAGGATACATCCTTCACAGGACTGAATTTTTCGGAAGTGTTGGCATTGCATAATGCTCGGATTGAGTTTCGTCCCAGCTCGGGAACAGAGAACGATGTTTCAGGCCCCTGTGAAGTCACAATTGGAGATTAATGATTCGTGATTTTATTATTATAAGGTTGAAAACACTTACTTACCCAATCGTGACAAGCGAGCATGAAATGATCGGCGCCAAGGCTGCGATTCCAGTACGGGTATCTGTCGGAAATGAGATTGATGTAATCTTTTACTGTTCTTCTAATAGGACTAAAGTCACGAGACTGGCGCAGGTAAACAAATTGAACCATCCTGGCGACACTGAAAGGAAGGAAAAACACATGCGCTTTGGCAGGGTCTTTTGTCCTGAAGTGTGAATTGATACCCATTGTATAGATAAAATTTCCTTCCATTGAGTATATACTCTTGCACGGACCGTCATGGAAAACAGGAGGCTCTCCTTCTTTATAAACATAAACTTTGAACTTCTTTTCCATTTCCAAGTAGCTCCTGCAACATATATAAGACACACAATCAGTGTATTTGACATGTACAGAGGAAGGTAAAAGATGTGTATACCTGTGAAAGGCCTTGGAATCGTGATACATAGGACCGATAGGGACAAAATCAGGGTCTGGAATTTGATCCCCAGTTGCAGATTCTTTGATGGAAAGTCTCGATCGTTGTAGACTGGCTTCCAAATTCTCCAAAATGGTGAGCGGTTTTTGTCTCTTTGGTGTGATGGGAAGTGTATGTGACTCATTCATCGTGGTAACAACATTATCACTGTCCACTTCACCACTTTTCAATTGATTATTCTCTGCCTTGACTACCTCCTCCTCCTCTGTTCCATTCTGATCAAACAACTATTAATTAACCCACTTAAAATAAATAAATAAAAAAATAAAATCTAATAGCACAGTAGTTGATGATCACTAAACCAAAATAGGACAATAGCAGAGCAAAATTGGATAAAAGAGGATGGTCTCTAACAAACATAATTAGTCTAATTTGTGTAGCTATTGAGTAATTGTGTAAGAGAAAGAAGAGAACTCACAGATGGTTGAAATTGTTGAGCAGATTGGACTAATAGCTGTGCTGAGGAAGAAGAAGTGTTGAGCAGATTCTGATTCTGATCAACAGTGGAGACCAGTCTATGCATATCAAGACCAGACCACTCAGTCTCCTTAACAATCGAAGAATAGTTGTTGTTATTGTCAGAAGAGGATAACCCAGAGGGGTGATTTGGGACAAAAGCATAGAAATTTATGGGACAAAGCATCGAAACCAGAGCAGTGACCGCTATCAACGGAAGCATAAACACCACCAGCTTCGACGATGAACACCAACAGCAACCGCCGTTGGCGCAGCGTGTAGACCCATCTCCTCCCATGTCTTCCGGCGACAGAGACTCGTTTTCGATGAAACGATGTGAGAATCTTTGTGTGTTTCCGCTTTGGGTTTGTTCATTTAAAGCAGCAACGAATTTAATAAAGACTGTAGAGGTGGCTCTGCGAGACCATGCCAAGCGTCGTGTTCTTCTTCTCTCTATTTCCGAGTTCCCATGCAAACTTTCCTTTCTTTTCCCATTCTGCCCTTCGCTCCGTGTGTTCTCCACGAGTCTATTTTAGTCTTTTGACAAGTCAGCCGCGTCACTGTCTGTTTCCCTTCCTAGTCTTGCTCTGTTTATCTCACCACTCACACTCCAAGACATTCACCACCTCATCGTATTTAATACGTTCATACTATTTTTCCAATTTTGCCCCTCGGTGGAACACCTCGTCGTATTTAATACGTCTGGTCTGGTTCTGGTTATCTATTCTTCCAATTTTAGCCGTTATTCGATGGTAAGGAAGGATTCAATTTTAGGAATCTATCATGGTAGAGGTCCAAATATTTAGAGCCCGGTTCGAACAAGGACCAAGTCCAAAATATACCCCGGATCCAAATTTAGGTCCAGTCATTTCGGGAGGGCTAGATCCAGTATTCTCCAAAAGGTATGTCAACACATCACCTTCCGAGACTGATCAACTGATCTGGCCGTCGGCTGGCCAAATTTCGGATTCTGCAGAGATCCTCCCACAAGAATTTCGGCAGGATCTGACCAATGGCTCCTGAACCTCTCTATAAATAAAAGGCTCAACTTCGATATTAGGGACACATTTTGACTTACTAAAACTCGGTCTAAATTACTACTGAAGTTTTCTTTATCTCTGATCGCGCTCTGATTTCCATTTCTTAACTCCGATCACTCTTCAATGAGCATGGCTTGACTCTGGTCATTTGATTAAACGTAATTAATAGAGCCCAGAGCTCCATCTAGTGTTTGTTTCTTTCCGAGGCGTACAATTCCGATAGGAATCATTACCATTAGGAAGTTATCTTTTCCTTTATTATTTTCTTTCTCTGTTTAAGCTTGGAACTGACTTGAGCGTCGGAGTGTCTACGACAGACACCAGGTGTTCCCAGGTCCGCTCGGACGCTTGTTTATTCTTTTGCAGGTTACTCTAACTCAGGAGTCGGTCCTATTTTGCCCTAAAATACCGGTCCACACAGTCTGGATCGAATTGTAGTTTCCAAACTAGTATAGTTTGGCGCCCAACGTGGGGCTGACGCTAAGTTTCTTGCAAAAATTATCACTTTCACTTTTCTAATTTAAAAAATTATTCAAAATCTTCCGTATGGCTAATGATTTGTCTATGGAGCAACAATTGCAGGCCATGATGGATCGCATGCGCCAGCTTGAAGAAGAAAACGCCATAACTAATGCGACTAACCAGGAACTCACTCAACCGGTAAACAACATGACTACCAATGGCTCTACTTCCATTGTAAATGGTGAAAATCCTGTTACTGCCGAAACAAGCAGACTCCTCATATCCGAGATCGAAGAGATCAAGAGAGGAATGACAAAGGAGGCTAAAAACTTCTGGGTCGTCATCAGGACTATTTCTGGCATTCCGGCACCCTTCGAACACTCTGCTGCAGACACCCATATTCTATCCCTATTTGTGGATAGGATCGCTACGGTAGAGATGCCGAAGAGGAGTATCCTCCTGACCTTCCATAAATTCCGAGGGAATTCGGATACAGCAGAGCATGTGGCCAAGTACCGCCAGAAAATATACCTGGTCAATCTTCCGAGTGAGACCCACGAAGCCATAACGTGCCAGACATTTGGTACTAGTCTGGGCAGTCCAGCCCTGACCTGGTTCTTGAACCTTTCAAACAACTTGATCAATTCGTTTTCTCAATTAATAGATGATTTTGTTATTAAGTTTTCCAACCGCAGGCGCTTCAAGCTCACCACAGATCATCTGTTTTCCGTGGCGAAGAAGGAAAGTGAAAGCTTCCGAGAGTACGTTTTTCGCTTCACCAACGAATACATCAAGATTCCGGGCCTTGCTGAATCGACTGCTGCAATAGTATTTCTCGTTATAGTGTAATCCCCCTGTTAACTTTTAATAGTTTTACTTTCATTTTTCACCTGGTAATTTATTTAATTTTAAATTTTCTTTATTTATTTATCTTCCGTTATTTTTTAAATACTTAATTAAAGAGAAATATTACAATTAAAATAGTGAATAAAATTAGATGGCATTACAATTATATTTAATTACTAAATTGTTTGAATAAAAAAGTATTTGTTTAGAAAAAAATATATTAATGTTAGAAATGTTCAAAATTTAAATTAATTTAAAAAGATTGTAAGTTTGATAATTGCATTTGAAATACCGTTTAGCACCGATTTATTTTATTATTATTTTATAATTAATTACATTATTATTTTTTAAATTATATTTATATCTGTAATAAATTTTAGTAATTTTATATCTAACGGCTAATTTAAAAATTAAAATTAATATTAAACATTCAATTCAACAGCTAACTTAACAGTTAATTTAAAACTAATCTAGTTGCTATAGCTATTTGAAATATTAATCTAACAATTAATTGAAAATCTGATCCTAAACATATTCAAAAACTATTGCAATATTGATTATATAAATAAAACATAATATTGAATATGAAACTGTTGATTTATTATTATTTTTTTTGGCATTTTTTGTTAGGGTGTCAAATCTAATACCATATTGGTAATACAAGAGGATAATGACTTGTATATAAAGCATCCAGAGAACTCCATAAGTATGAGACTTTTTGGGTGGTGGTACCCAAGAACAAATTCGTGCGGGATTGCTCCGGCCCAAAGTGGACAATATCATACTAATGTGGGAGTTAGGCAGCGGGTCCCGTTGGATAGTAACGGCGGTATAAGATGATTTGAAGGATCTGTGGATTATCTTAAGGGGGAGGCCGATGACCAATGGGCCGGTGAATTATCTCGAGGGGAGGCTGACGTGTGATCCTTGGTTTGAAGGATTGGTGGACTAACTCAAGGGGAGGCGATGTGGCCCTTGGTTTGAAGGGGAAGATTGTTAGGGCGTCAAACCCAATACCACATCGGTAATACAAGAGGATAATGACTTGGATATAAAGTATCTAGAGAACTCCATTAGTATGAGGCCTTTTGGGTGGTGATACCCAAGAACAAATCCGTGCGAACTCGGCCATGACCCAAAGCGGACAATATCATACTAATGTGGGAGTTGGCGGCTCCAGAGGGTCGAACATATTTTTTAAATATGTTGAACAAAATATTCATATTTGTTTTTAATATGTAGGGTTCATTAATTTTGAGTTTTAAAATACAACTGAATTAATTACATTGGAGTCACAAATAAAATTGGTTCCCTTCAATATATAAAAATAAAATTTAAATGGGTTAATATGTTTTTTTTTTTAACGAACCAAATCCAACCCATTTATAATCGTATCAAATAAGTCGTGTATCTAATATATTAAAGTCTATTTAACTTCAACACATTACCCATCTATTAAAAAGAGTCCATGGACTCGTCGTTTTAATACCCATTTTGACACTTCTATTTAGAGGTGGAAAAACGTATTGGCAGGTCGAGTTTAGCCAAACACGACACGACACGTTAAGCATTTGAACACGACGTGACAAAATTCGTTTATTTTCAGATCTGAACATTTACATTCGGCATGGATTTGGCATGGATTGGTTTAACAGGTAGATAGAATTGACATGATTAATTTAATGACGACACGAACCATGGTAACAATTCTTCAATATGTTAACATGCGCTAACCTGTGAACCCGCTAACCTGTTAACTTGCTAACTTACCAATTCATTTCGTAATTCATATATTTGAAGTGTTAAAGTATTAAAGATCAGATTATCTATCTCCATTTTACCATCTGAAATATTAGGGAAAAAAAAAAAAACAAACCAAACCAAACTATTTATGTGGTTTCATTTTTAGTTTTAAAAAAAAAAATCACTTTTTAATATTTTTTCTTGTCAACCAATAGATGAACAGTAACTAAGAGCATTTTCGTAATTTTTTATTTTTCTGAAAAAAATTATTTTTTTAAAATTATTTTTTAAAATTATCAAAATGCCCCTAATTGATAAACAGTAAAATAGATGAAAAATTTTTAAAAATAATTTTTCGATTAAAAATAAATATTAAAGATTTTTTTCCTAATATTACAAGTAGGGATAACAGTTTTACTAACGAACACGTTTACCCATGGGACCCGACCCGCTTACCCGCCTTGGATTCATGTAATCGGGTTCATCGGATTGGGTTTTAGTTTAAAAATAATACTTGTTTCGGGTTTGGGTAAAGAAAAATATTTTTACCCAAATCCATATAATATTAGAAAAAATACATGTATTTGTAATAAAATTTTAAAAATAATAATAAATAATAATTTTTTTATTTATTTTGTTGAGAATTTATCGTATTTTAAAATATTTTATTGTGTTTATCACATTTAAATATTTTATTTTGAAGTATAATTTATTTATTTTTTAAGATTATTTATTTAAGTTGTATATTATATATATATATATATAAATTGTATGCATGACGAAATTGGTGATGATAACATGATTAAATCGATGATAATGGTGGTAGGTTAACGTACATGTATCATATAACTTTTTATTGTGTAATATAATAATTTATTTTTCTTTTCGAATATACCTACAGATCAACCCAAACTCGGCGGTAAAAGTCAGACCCGAACCAACCAGAATTGTGACGGGTTCGGATAGAATTCGAATAGGGAATAATTTAACGTGTTTGGATTCGGATTTATTGTGATCCATGCAAATCCAATCTAGTGTCATCCCTAATATAGAAATTTGTCGTAAGAAATAATCTAATTTGAATCTAATATTGTTAGTGAATTTAAATAACTTTTTAAAGAGATTTAAAATCACATCAGCATTGACATGTAGGCACGTGTGGCCATCCCTAGTTTATAACAAAAGTGCGGGACGTAACCATTAATAATAATACACAACATGACTTCACATCTACATGCAAGTAATGGACACACAAAGAATTACAATTTTCTTCATGATGACTCGCTTCACTTTCCCTCTTCATTTGTCATCATGGTAAAGGGCAAATTCGATAATTTTTCAAAATAAAACCAGTCAAATTTCTGTTTCCTACCACATGTGAATACAATTATCACACATCATAAATGAATACGGATATTAATTTGGGAAGGAAGTAATTTAATAATTTGAGTGAGTTGGTTTGTTGAAGTGGACTTATTTAAATGTCTAAATAAAATTGATTTTTATTAATAATAATAATATAATTTTTAAATAAAAATAAAATAAAAATACAGATTGATTTTGATATTGAAATACGGATAGATAGTTTAGGGCAATAATTGAATAGATTAAGCTTAATTGTTTGTTACAGCGGGGCGGCCAGATATTGTGTTTTGTGGTAGTATGTGTATTTCTAAATAGTCACCATCTTATGTTGTCAATTTTAAAAATATGATGTGTTTAAGATAATATAAATTAAAGAAGAATTAACTAACTTCAATTATTGAATTATCAAACCATTCGGACATCAGAATATGAGATAAAGACATAGCATCTAACGGAATATGAGCGACGTGTGATTAGACTTCAATTGCTCTCTGAAAATGATGTGAGTGAGACAGTTCTCAGTTGACACATATGTAATGTAAATGAACATCAATGAAATAGTAACCATACGTGCTTGAACATACATATATTGGGCCTTCAGCTTTAGTGGTCCAGGCTCCATTGTATCTTACTCTCGTCACGTTAGGGATCCAAATCACTAGTTCGTACTCTCCAGATATCAAGAGCTTATATGTATCCTACAGATACTTGATGTAATCTCTGTTATTGACTGGTTTAACTCTTACAATCTCGTAACTCTTATCATTACATCCGATAACGCCCTTTCTTAATAGTTCGCTTGTTCAATATTGCAGCAGGAGTTGGTAATACACACCCATCAGGATTTACGGATTTACTGGAGGCAGTTTGTCTAGTGGAGTCGGCCTATCACCTAAATGCTTCCGCAAGAGACTCACATGAAATATGTCATGAAATAGTCGATATGCAACTGGACCAATTTTGGCCAAGACTTCAAAGGGTCCGTAGAACCAAGATGACAACTTAAGTGAACTTCGAAACGCCACAGAAGATTGCTTGTAAGGCTGCAACTTTAAATACACAAAATCACCAACATCAAATTGAACCTCACGCCTACCTCTGTCTGATTGAATCTTCATTTGTTCTTGAGCCACCTTGAGATTTTGCTTGAGATCAAGGAGAACAGTCTCATGAGTGGCCACTAATTCATCAACAGCTTCGACATTAATAGTGCCATGAACATAAGAAGTCAATGATGGTGAAGGTCTACCATATACTACTTCAAATAGTGTGGCTTTAGTTGCATAATGGAGGCTAGTATTGTAGTCGAACTCTGCCCTTGGAAGCCAATCAAACCACTTCTTTGGCTGATCACTAGTAAAACAACGTAGGTACTGATCCATAACGCGATTGAATACTTTGATTTGACCATCTGTCTGGGGTGATAACTGGAACTCATCAGCAACTTAGTCGTCTGTAAATCAAACAATTCTTTTCTAAATGTGCTAGTGAATATCTTATCCCTATCATTGATAATGGATTCTAGAATTCCATGTAAACGAACAATTTCTCGAAAAAATACCTTTGCCACAGAAATTAAATTAAATGGATATTTAAGAGGAATAAGATGATAGTATTTAGATAACCTGTCAACTACCATGAGAATCACAATGTATCCATTTGAGGGAGGTAAGCCTTTAATAAAGTCTGTAGAAATTTCAGACCAAACACACTCCGGAATTGGAAGAGGTTGAAGGAGTCTAGCCGGCTAGGTAGTTTCATACTTGTTGTGTTGACATACTGTGCAAGTACGGATGAGCTACTTCACAGATTTATGCATTCCAGCCCACAAAAAATCATTTTTGAACTGTGACAGAGTCTTTTGTATGGATACTTGACATTCACTCCTTCTAGACAATGCATCCGCTCCCACATTCTCCTTCCCTCGTCTGTACTCAATTCTATAGTCATAACCCAACAACTTTGGTAACCATCTGGCCTGCGTCGGTGTTGTAATTCGTTGCTCCAAAAGAAACTTCAAACTTCGTTGATCAGTTCGAACAATAAACGGCCGACCTAAGAAGTAAGGTCGCCACTTTCGAATAGCTTTCACTATTGCCAGCATCTCATTCTCATAAGTGGAGAGGTGCAACATCGATCCTTTCAAAGATTCACTATAAGAGGCAATCGGTCGTCCTTCCTGTGATAAAATAGCACCAATCCCATTTTCGCTTGCATCACTTTCGACTACAAAGTCTTTTGAAAAGTCTAGAAGAGCCAAAATTGGTGGTGTAGACAAGGCAGTCTTAAGTTGGGAGAATGCTTGTGCCGCTCTGTATTCCAATGAAAGCTTGCTTTAGTCAATAATTGAGTGAGGGGAAAAGTTGTACCTCCGAATTGTTGAATGAACTTACAGTAGTATCCTGTAAGGCCTAGAAACCTCTTGACCTCTCATGTAGTCGTCGGTGTCGACCACTGCGAAATTGCTTGAATCTTCTAAGGATCCACTGCTACCCCTTTTTCTGATATCACATGGCCCAAATAATCAACTTTTGTAACTCCAAATTGACACTTACTCTCCTTAGCAAATAATTGATGTTGCTCTAGTAATTGCAAGAAAATCTCTAGGTGCTCCAAATGAGAGGTCCAAGTCCTGCTATAAATAAGAATATCGTCAAAGAACACAAGAATAAACTTCTGTAAATAAGGACGAAATACTTCATTCATCAGGGCTTGAAAGGTTGTTGGAGCATTAGTGAGTCCAAATGGCATCACGATAAATTTGTATTGTTCTCATGGGTACGAAATGCAGCTTTTTAGATGTCATTCTTATGGACTCAGATTTAATGGTATCCTGATCTCAAATCAAGCTTTGAGTAGAATTTAGACCCATAAAGCTCATCTAGTAGCTCATTAATTACCGGTATTGGAAATTTATCCTTGATAGTGATCTCATTAAGAGCCCAGTAGTCAACACGGAATCTCTAACTTCCATCTAATTTTTTAACAATGAGCTCTGGGAAGAAAAAAGGTTTTTGACTGGGTCGAATCAATCCTGTAGCAAGGAGTTCCTGAAAAGTTTCTCTATTTATGTTTTATGGTAAAAAGGGTATCGGTAGAGTCTAACCGATATAGGTTTACAGTTGGAAAGAAATGGAATTTGATGGTCATGGCTGCGTGGAGGTGGTAACTGGGTAGGTTTCGCAAACACATGTTGATATTTCTGCAACAAGATTTGAAGATGCATGGAAGGATGTTTGGGAATGGTGGTATTTCGTGAGATATCAAAGCTCTGTTGCTCCAGATCAGTAACCTACAATAGCAAACTAGAACCCAACATGAAATTACACTCTTTATGAGATAGAGGTTCAACTTTAGTATTTTTGATTCCTTGTAAAGTTATTGGTCTACCGCTGCTTTGTATCACCATAGTGAGTTTTCAGTAATTTGTTTCGTTAGGATTGACAGTCGCCATCCATTGAACCCCCAAAACTATAGGACATGCTGCTATGGGAAGAATGTAAAAATTATCCTCACTTTGATAATTCTGTACCGAGAAACATACCCCCTTACAAATCCTTTACACGTGACTTACTTTCGATTTACAACCATTACTTTTAACTACTATTTCTTGGTGACAATCAAACCACACTGCTTCGCTAGGTTGTGATCTACAAAGTTATGGGTGTTGCCGCTATTAATCAAAATGGTAACGTCTTTCCCTTTCACTTTCTCAGGCAACCGAATAGTTTACGGATGGGTCATTCCCGCAATAGCGTGCAATGAGACCTCTGGAATATCTTCATCAGTATCTGACTCGATATTACAATCCTCCACCACCACATCTTCAATGGCAAATAGCTGGGGCTTGATAAATCTATGTCCCGATGTGTATTTCTCATTGCAGTAGTAACAAAGGCCTTTGTCTCTTCGTTCCTTCGCTTCTTAACTTGTAAGTCAGCGAAAAGAAGGCGTGTTGCTAGTGTTGCCTGATTTTGGGCTTGGAGCGGACCCTAGAATACTTGAACTTGGATTGCCTTTATTAGTCTAGGTAGACTTTGTATTGGAATTGATTCGCTTTTGTAAATTATGTTTATCTTCCACCACCCTTGCCATGCCAATTGCACCGGTCAGAGAATGTGGTTGCTTGAGTTTCACTTCTAAGTGGATCTTGTCCCTAAGTCTAGCAACATATGCAGTTACCAAAAAGTTTTCAGGTAAGCCATCGATGCGATGCGATAATCATTCAAAAGTCTCTTGATATCTTGCCACTGTTGTTGTCTGTCGCAGGTGAGTAAGTGCTTCATCGGAATCATCATACTTGGTTGGTCCAAACCGTCATATAATTGCTCAAATAAACTCATCCCATGATACAAGTCCAGTGATTTTAGCAGACCATTGATGCCACTGTAGAGCAATCCCTTCCAAATGAAATGAGGCAAGATGAACTCGATCATTATGAGCTATTTCCTTATACACAAAGAATTGTTCAGCTTTATAACACCATCCTTACACATCAGTCCCATCAAATTTTGAAAATTGAAGCTTCATTTATTGACGGGCATTTTGGGTAGTAGTGGATATCTGTGATGTACTTTGAAAATTGGAGGTGGGTTGTGTGTTTGGTTGGTAAAGTGGATTGTAAGTTTGGTGTGGAAATTTTTTATTTTCCGACACATTTTTAGGCTGTTGAGGTTGGGATGGCTTGTTTGAACTCTCTGTCGCAAAAGAGTTTTCATCGGTGTTATTTCTAATGGTGATAAGGTAGTTTCAAGATGTTGGAGTTTGGTAAGGATGGTTTCGAACATAGAATGGAATTGATTGATACTGGACTCATGAAGGCTAAGTCTTTCTTGAGTCTCAACTCAAAACTCAGCGTTGGATTGATTACGAGTAGTCATGGAGCCAACCTAGCTCTAATACCATTGATAAGAGAATTTTGAACAAAAAGAGTAGAAAGCAGAAAGTAGGAAAGGTTCTGAATGATTTGATGATTTTATTTCTCAGCTTCATCAGTATTTATAGTAACTGATGTTCACAAATGACAAAGCAATCAATATAATTTGAAAAACCACAAAATCAGAAACTAACTTATTCTCTCTAGATATCAAGAGCTGATATTGGAGCCTACGGATACTTGATGTAATCTCTGTTATACTCTTATAATCTCGTAACTCTTATCATACTATCTCCGTCCCTAATTAATTGTTACACTTACTAAAAATGGATGTACCTAATTATTTTTTACACTTCCATTTTTAGTATTTTTTTATAATGGAGAATACAATATTATCCTTAGACTTTTTCAACCAGTCAACCCCACTAACCAATATAATATTCCACTTGTTCCATTTTTGTGTGGTAGGTGGGCCCCTTCCATTTTGTATTCAATTGTAATTTATTTGTTATTGTAAGAAAAATTTGGTAATTCATAATTTATTATACTACCTCACAAATTTCTAACTGTAACAATTAATTAGGGATGAATGGAGTATAAAATTGACTTATATCTACCTAAAGATAATAAACATATTGGACTGATTACAATTTTGTGATATACGTATATTAAATAAGCACATATAAATTCAAATCTATAAAGGATAGGGAAATATAGCAATACTTTAAAATAAAGCACAACTACTCAAACAAATGAAGGAAATAAGATAGAGAGTTGTTTTAGAGATTTAAAAGCATGAAAGATCTAACGTTCTGTATTTCAGAACCTCAATCTGGTTACAAAGTATTTATACAAGTTATCTACTCTTACCTCAACTGAATTTCAATTTAAATCACTAAAAATGCTGAGGTAATTTCTATCTCATCCCTTTTTGGCATGATTATGTAGTGGATAAATATGAAATTACATTTGAATTCAAATTAGATGATTTATTTGCTGTCTTGATTATATTTGTATAAACTGCACATTACATGTCTCATAGTACTCTATTTAACATTCTCCTTCAAAATCACTAGGAATTCTTCACTGTGAGTTTGTCTCACAAAAGTTGGAAACGAGGAGTAGATTTGTGAAAACATCAGCGATTTGATCTAATGAAGGAACATGATTAACTAAGAGCTTCTTAGAAGTAACTTTGTCTTAAACATAACATAGATCCAACTCAATATATTTAGTACGAGCATGCAGTACATGATTGCTTGACATAGCAAAAGTACTTATATTATCACACCAAAGAGTAGGCACTTGAGCCTGAGAAACACGTAACTCACCCAAAAGTGATTGAAGTCGAGATACCTCTACAACCAATGTTGCTAAACTACGGTATTCTGCCTCTATTGAGGATCGAGAAACTGTATGTTGTTTCTAGGCACTCCAAGAGACTAAATTCAATTTAAAATATACACAACACCCAAACGTAAACTTACTGTTATCAAGATTAGTGGCCCAATCTGCATCAGCAGAACCAATTAGTTGAGCATGAAAGATAAGATTGATTGGTTTAGTGAAAGTAAGACCAAAATGAGATATAAATAACGAAGGATGCGCTTAACAACCTTCCAATGAGAATCTAGAGAACCCTACATAAATTGACAAACTCGGTTTACAGAGTATGCAATATCTGGTCATGTTAGAGGGACATATTGGAAAGCCCCTACAATAAAATGATAACCAGTAGGATTAAGAACCGGATCCCTAACATAAGCTGATAAAGCAGGACCAACACTAGAAACCATAGGAGATGGAAATGGTATGGCAGAACCCATTTGAGCTCACTGAAAAAGATCCATTATGTATTTATGCTGGGAGAGGCGAACACCAACATCTGTCCAAGTGACTTTTACACCCAAAAAATATGATAATGAGCCTAGATCCTTCAATACAAATTGACTGTTAAGATGAAATACAAGTTAATCAAGAGACTTAGAATTATTCTCGGTGACAATAATTTCATCCACATATACCAAAACATAGATCGTGTAAGTGGTTGTAAACTTACAAAATAAAGAATGATCAGCTTTAGAAGAATGAAAATCAAGAGATAAAAAAGCTTATTGCAACCGCTCAAAGCAAGCTCATGGATTCTGTTTAAGACCATATAGTGCCTTAGTGAGTTTACAAACCATATGCTATTTAGAATCATCAATAAAACTAGAAGGCTAAGACATAAACATATCTTCTGAAAGATAACCATTTAAGAAGCCATTATTAATATCTAATTGTTTAATATGCCAATGATAAGTAACAACCAAATAAAGTACAAGTCTGATAGTAGTAGGTTTAACCTTTGGGCTAAAAGTTTCTGAATAATCCAATCTTTCAACTTGGTTAAATCATCTTGCAATAAATCTAGCTTTATACTTACAAATAGAACCATCAGGATTACAATTTAGTTTAAAGACCCATTTACTCCCAGTTAACTTTTGATTAGCTGGAGACAAGACTAACTTCTAAGTCTGATTATCAGGGAGTGCTTGATATTCAAATTTCATGGCCTCAAACCATTTAGGATGATTAATTGCTTGCTTAATAGTTACATGTTCAGTCTCCTCAAATATTACCGATAAAGTTTTGGTTTATAGAAATTTCTTTACCTCGAGTCACCATAAGATGAGAATTAACAATTCTTCTATGATCAACAAAAGGAGAACTTGAAGTAGAAAAACATGAACTTATAGTGGGCTTAAGAATAGTACGTAAATTTGAAGCAATGCTGTTGTCACTAGCATATAAAATAAAAATATTATTCTCACTTACATTAATAGCTTCATATAGAGTACTAACAATAATAGGTTGATTAGAAGTACAAGAGGTAGTGACAGGTGAACCTTGAGTCTCATCATTAGGAGGAGCAATTGTACACTTAGGTATGAACTCAGAAAACCCAATGGAGTTGGTGGTGAAATTCTACTGCCCTATAACACTGTTATTCAACATAACAGGAAATTCTTTCTCATTTAACACTGCATGTCAAACAATGTAAACTTTTCCAGCAAAACGTAAACATTTATAACCTTAAATTATGCATCATAACAAATGAATGTGCAAGACTAACTCTTGTACTCCAATTTAGTATTATTCTAGGGTCGCAAATAGGAAAATACTTGACAACTAAAAGTTTTTAAACCCATGTAATTTAGATTTGTATGAAATAAACTTCAATAAAGTGTGTCATTAGCTAAGATCGGTGTAGGAGGCTATTAATGAGAAAAGTGGTAGTGAAAAAAGTCCCATCCTAAAAATTTAAAGCCATTTGAGTTTGAACAAGTAGGCTTAACCTAGTTTTAACAATATGACGATGTTTCCTTTCAACTAACCCATTTTGTTCATCAGTATATAGACAGCTCTTTCTAATGCTTATACCATGCTTTCTTAAAAATAGTTCCAATCCTTTAAATTCCCCACCATTATCTATTTGTAGTGATTTATTTTTGTAAGAGAGTAATAGTTTTACTTGATTTTTGAATTGAATAAAGACTTTATAAGCCTCACTTTTACTTTTAAGAAGATACAAGCAAGTATATCTAGAGTATACATCAATGAAACTGACATAATATTTGTACTCGTTAAAAGAAAAAGACAGAGCAGGACCTAAACATTAGCCACTACTAGTTTTAAAGATTGTTAATAAACTGTATTAGATCAGAGGAATGGTTGTTTATAGGCATTATCGAATTGACAAGCATCATAAAAAAAACCAGTTTTCATAGAAAAATGAATTTGGTTTTTATTTAAAGCAATTTTTATAACAGAAAAAGTTGGATATCCCAATCAATTATGCCATAAACTAGAAGCACAACTAGACCGAAATATTTAATTAACAAATGAGTACTAATACTAGATTTATCTATATATGACATGAATGAATCTACATTATTAATGTGATGTAAAATGGAATGACTTTGACTAAAAGTAGAAAATTGAATAGATGACTTGATCTACTGACTTTTATTAATATCCTTTGAGTTAGCTGGTTGTTAGAATAGTAAATGAAACTCATAGAGCCCATTTTTAAGAACTCCTTGGAGGATGACCTTCTTCAAGACTTGATCCTTCACGAAACAAGAAGAAAGATTAAACACAATGAAAACATTATTATCTCTCACAAATTGTGATACACTTAATAGATTCTTGGTAATATTAGGTATTCTTTTTAATATTCGGTATGTGAAGAATATTTTTCAATAAGAATGAAGTTCCATTAGATTTAAAAAGTATTAGAACCCATAGAAGAAATCAACACACATTGACCATTACCCATGTAAATCTTGTCCCATCCATAATACTCAGTTTTATTTTGCAAATTGTTGGATTCTGGAGTCCAATGATTAATAACACCAGTATATGGAAACTACATTGCCTCTGAGTTTCCAGAAAATGATCTAAGTACAACCACAATAGCAGCCATATTTCTTGTATCATTAGAGTAAAAACTATTTTGATTATTATTTGACAACCACAATGTGTGATCAAATCGATAGTAACATCAAGTTTGACATATTTGATAGGATGACTTATTATTGAAAACTTCATTCCTTCCTCTACCTCTTCCACCTCTTCTAGTACCATTATTGCTACCGGTTCCTATAGACTATCCAAGGAAGTTATTGTTACTTCTAGGTCTCTTAGTGAATGTCAATTGTGAAATTGTATTGGTACTTTTACTAGAAACACTATTAGCCATATTAACAAAAATTGACTCGCTAAGATGATAGGCATTAAGTTGAGCCTCATGTTGTAGGTAGTGGACATAGAAGTGATAAGAATCACAAAAGGATCATATTCAGACCCAAGACCACCAAGTATTATCATAATCTTATCATCATCTGAGATTGTATAACTTGCAAAAGCTAATGAATCAATTATAACTTTCTTTATCACAAGGTATTCTAACATTATTAGTCCTTCTTTCTTTAGAGTTTGTGGGTGTAGTTTCATTTGCATGATATTTAGATTTTGTTTAAAAGGAAAATAACTTGTCTAATGTACTCTATACCTCCCATGCCGTGGAACAACCGATAAGCTCAGGTAAAAGTTCCTGAGTTATAGAAGACAACATCCAACAAAACAGATTCTGATCTTGTTGTTCTCAATTCAAATATTCTTCATTCTTTGTTGAATCTTCATTAAATTTAGCTAAAGCCAGAAAGGTTGGATCAGTGGATCAGATAATGTTACCTTTGATTGTAGTTATAACTTGTTGCCTCTGTAACAGGAAATTCTCTTGATTGAGCTTGACTTTTAGCTCTAGTTTCATATTGCCCAGAAACTTAATATTACCATTACTTTGAATTTATGCAGAAGTCATGGTACGACTACTTTGACACCATATAAAGGATTAAGCAATATAACAATACTTCGAAACAACGCACAACTACTAAAAAAAATGAAGAAAATAAGACTGAGAGTTGTTTCATAGATGTAAAAGTATGAAAAGTCTAAAGTTTTATATTTCACATTCTCAATGTGGTTACAAAGTATTTATACAAGTTTATCTACTCTTATTTTAATAGAATTTCAATTCAAATATAAAGATAATAATCAAGTGATTCAAGTTAGTGAATCATTAAAAATACTGAGGTAATTTTTATATCCTCCATTTTTGACATAATTATATTAAGTCGATAAATATGAAACCACATTTGGATTCAAATTAGATGCTCTATCTGTTGTAATTAGATGCTCTATCTGTTGTCTTGATTATATTTGTATCAACTGCACACATGCCTTTGAGCACTCTCTTTAACAATTTCAGCAGTAGCTTTTCAATTATCTTCTTTACTTTCTTCTCTCTCTTTACTTTCCAAAAATAGGGTGCCAAATGCAGATTTTAATTTCGAAAAATTTACTCTTTCTTCAACCTGTAATCACGATCACATATACAATTTGAGTTCAAATATCAAGGAATTCAAAGTTGAAACATAATTTTAAAGTTCAAACATTAAATTCAGTTTAAAGATAAAAGACGGGAGACACATACCGAATCACACAAAGAGTTAAATCGTCGTACACCGAAGCCATTGCACTCTAGAGGGAGTTGTGAATGTCGACATGCAGAAAGTATGCTCATAATGTTGCAGATGCTACAATTTTATTTTTCAGGTTAGGGTTGTTTGTTAGATCAGACAGGAAAAATAATTTTACAAAAATGATTTTTCAAAGAAAAGGAAAAATCATGTTGTACTTGATTTACCAATTTTAGCTAGTTCAACTTAGTTTTAACTCATTTTTTAAAAAAATTGATTTTAAGATAATGTCGAACGAAATTGACGACCGGTTCCAGTTAATCCAGTTCCACTGGCAAGTCCAATCCGATTCAAAAACATTAAAACATTGAAAACTTTTAAGAATAAATGTATTCATCTCATTTACCTGTTACGTCAATCATACTTCATGCTTCAAAATTTAAAAAAAAAAAAAAAAAACACTAAACCATTTTAAAGTTCTAACCTTTATTTTTTTTCTTTTAATATAATATAGTTGATCACCAGTATTTGATAAATCACTGTAGATTTCCATTAGTTTTTAGCAAAATTGTGCAATTATCATTCTAATCTCTCTTAATATTTGGAAATGTATTTACATCACACCCTAACATACTTTTATTTTTAACTATGAGGTTGATAATATTGCATTATTTTGATTTTAAAATTTAAATTAATTATTATAATTTGATAGATTATAATGAATAACCACACATTATAATCAAATAAATTAAAAAAAAATCATTTAAGTTATCAAAATAATGAAAGACAAATCTAAGTCTAGATTTTTTCTTTATAATTTTTTTCCATCCATTAATCCATCCTACTAAAACTAACATTTATAAATGCTTGAATATTGTTTTGTATTTTTTTATGAGTAAAAATGAAGGTAGAGTGGTTCCTTCTCATACCATTATAAATATAAATTTGATAGGTCAAAACATATAAATTTGAATATTATATCATTTAAATTATTTATAAATTTAATCATATTTAAAAAAAAAATGATAGTAATAATAAATTTTCACTCTCAAATTATTATATAAATATTAAATTTAATCATTTTAAAAAAAATAATATATAATATATTTTTACCGATATTATTGAGTAATATATATATATATTTATTTGTTTAACTTAAAAATATTTTTATCTTATTCTAAACTAAAAGATAAACTGATTATCATTTTAAATTTAAGATATTTATCTATAAAAACTATTCAAATTTCAGTTTGAGTAACTACTGACACTATATAAACACTCGAGTTGCATCATCTCAAATAGGCTACCATGGCTAAATTCAACTGTTGTATTTTACTATTATACATATCTTCACTCATCTATGGCTCACTTGCTGGACAACCTATGTCTGTTACATACGATGGCACAGCTGTGAAGATTAATGGCCAACGAAAGATCATATTATCTGGCTCCATACATTACCCTCGTAGCACACCTAATGTATGTCTAATGTTACATGTTTAACATTGCATTCTTATATTATTATATGGTCTATAATGACTGGCTTTAATTTATGTAGATGTGGGGTGATCTTATATGGAAAGCAAAGCAAGGTGGTCTTAACACTATTGAGACTTACGTGTTCTGGAATGCACATGAACCTGTAGAGGGTCAGTTTGATTTTGGAGGAAGACTTGATCTTGTAAGGTTTATTAAGACCATACAAGACCAGGGTATGTATGCTATGCTCCGTATTGGTCCATATGTTTGTGCCGAGTGGAATTATGGGTAAATCTCACTTAACTACTGATGCTTAACTTATGTTTTATCAAGTTTATTTATTGGTTTTTATGTATATTGCAGTGGTCTTCCTGTTTGGTTGCATCACTACAAAGACATCAAGTTTAGAACAAACAACGCTGTTTTTGAGGTAGAGTTTTGCAGTTGACATGATTTGTGATGATCTGTGGTGATTAATGTGTGTTATGAAATGCAGAATGCTATGAAGAATTTTGTGACGAAGATAGTGAAAATGATGAAGCGTGAGAATCTGTTTGCCTCTGAAGGAGGGCCTATAATTCTGGCTCAGATTGAAAATGAATTTGGGAACATCCAACAGAATAATAATCATGATCAGGAGGAGTATGTCAAATGGTGCGCGAATATTGCTGAAAATATGGATGCTGGTGTGCCATGGATCATGTGTCAGCAGAAGAATGCTCCAGCACCTATGGTAGGTGTAGTATTGATAATGTTCACTAAATTCTGATAATAATGTTTATGTTTCTTCATTGGTGTAGATCAACACATGCAATGGATTTTATTGTGATGATTTTACACCTGTTTCAAGTGTCCCCATTCCCAAGGGCTGGACTGAGAACTGGACTGGCTGGTTGGTACTTGCTATTAAATATTGTTGTTTGTTCATTTGATCACTGTGTTGAGTATTTGTTTTTGTTTGTATTTCCTCAGGTTCAAGGCCTGGGGACAGTCTATTCCAACAAGGCCTGCTGAGGATGTTGCGTTTTCGGTCGCCCGGTTCTTCCAAAAGAAGGGAACTCTGCTGAATTATTATATGGTAGGCAATGAAACTTCAGACCATTTTGCTTTGATTAGATATGTCCTAATTAACAAATTTGATGAAATCTTTTATTTAGTTTCATGGAGGGACCAACTTTGGTAGGACTTCTGGAGGACCCTACATTACGACTTCATATGACTATGATGCTCCTCTTGATGAGTATGGTAGCCTCAGACAGCCCAAGTACAGTCATCTGCAGCAGCTTCATTATTTGCTTCAATCTGTGGAACAGATTCTGCTTTATGGATACAGAGAGCATAATGACTTGGGAAAATATAAATCTGTGAGTGCTTTTTGATTTTTTTTTTTTTAATTATGAATTAATGTTGTTGGTCTAATGATATTTGATTGGATTCTGTTTCTAGACGACTAGTTACAACTACCAAGGAAAATGTGTGGCGTTTCTTGCAAATGTGTATAACGGAACTGATCGGATAGTTAGATTTCAAGGCAGGGAATATGATGTTCCACCATGGTCTGTAACCATTCTTCTGGATTGTTACAAAGAAGGTTACAACACTGCAAAGGTGAGTATTTGTTGTTACAATAAAAGACCTGATTGATTGCTTTACTGTTGTCATCTGATCTCACCAAATCTCATTTATCAGCTTAACAGCCAAACATCAAACATGATCCATGTGCCAAATGAAGCTGATGATGGTGGGGAGCCACAGCAATTAGAATGGCTTTGGAGAAGTGAGCGGATTGAGGATATTAAGCACAATGGTCTTGCTCCTGGTAGTGTTCTTACTACTAACAAGCTTTTAAACCAAATGGTTGTCACCAATGACACTTCTGATTACTTATGGTATATGACCAGGTAAAAAATGATTCCTTAGACACCCTTTTGGATTCTTTTTCTTGAACTCAAATTGATGAGTTTCAGTAATGTTTAGGTTTGATTTGGAAAAGGATGATCCCTTGTTGCACAAGCATGTGACTCTGCGTGTAAACACCAATGGTCATGTACTGCATGCGTTCCTTAACAAGCATCATCTTGGTAACTATAAACGAAATCTGATTCAGTAGCCTTTTATTCTACAAATACTTTTATATTAACATCAAATTAAACTTTGTTCAGGAACACATTACCATACATCAGGCAGCCATTATAATTTCACATACGAGGCACAGACGAAATTGAAAGAAGGAACCAACTATGTTTCTTTAGTTAGTGCCACAGTTGGATTGCCGGTAACTACTTACAACATTTTCTGAACCAACTACGTTTCTTTAGTTAATTTTTGCTGATGACTTTCACTTTCTGGAAAATGTTCAGAATTATGGCAAAGGGTATCCTAATAGTATTGATGCAATGGGTGGAATATGTGGGCCTGTCAAAATCGTAGATCCTGATTCTGGTACAACTTTAGACCTCACTTCAAACGAGTGGATATACAAAATTGGTATTCAAGGTATTAAAATGGGATTCCACAAGGTTCATAATCGTCACCGCCATGGATTTCATTTTAAAAATCTTCCAACTAATAGACCATTTGTTTGGTACAAGGTAATCACATGTTGTGTAGATGATCATTATCATAAAATTGTTTTACTTGAACACATTTTGATGTATGTTTATATAATCCAGTCCACATTCCCAACCCCTCTTGGTACTGATCCAGTGGTGGTAGACTTGCTTGGCCTTGGCAAGGGAGAAGCTTGGGTTAATGGCCATAGCATTGGAAGATATTGGCCTAGTTATACAGCTTCACAAGACGGATGCAACCCCACTTGTGAATTCAGCAGCGGATTCCATAAAGGAAGAGGATTTAACGCAGATCAGTGTAGGATCAACTGTGGACAACCTTCTCAGAGATGGTAAGTCATTTTCATTAAGTTATCAACCATGCTGATGAAAATATTCACTTTGGTTTCTTTACTTGACAAACAAGGTATCACATCCCGCGTGAATTCCTCAACAACAGAGAAAACCATTTGACATTATTTGAAGAATTTGGTGGTACACCTGATAATGTGAACATCCAAACTATTACGGTTGGATCTGTTTGCGGGCATGCTCATGATGGGTACTATTTGGATTTAGCTTGCCAAGGTGGAAGAATGATTACAGGTATTACCTTTGCCAGCTTTGGTATGCCTCAGGGTACTTGTGGCTCATTCAGGAGAGGAGAATGTGAGGCTCCATATGCTCGTCAAGTGATCGAACAGGTAACTAAGAGGCTAATATGTTGTATTTTGATTGAAAAATTTTCAGATTTTGTTTTTATAGCTGATGATTTGTTTTCCTTTTGAATGACAGTTGTGTCTTGGAAAGCAGTTCTGTAGAATCCCAGTCACAGAGTTTACTTTGGGACCAACTGGTTGTCATTCTGCAGAATACAAATTGGCTGTTGAAGCGACTTGTTAGGATTGTTCTTCAGCTTTTGATTTTTAGGTTTTATTCAATGTTTCATTCATCTGAGGATGAATTCTCTTATTATGTCAGTTATATGTTATGATTCAATGGTAGAATAAAAATGAATCATTGCATACGGAAATCCACAAAAAATAGCTTCTGAGAGTAATGAAGTTGGAAATTTTATATTCTTCTAAACTGAATTCCACATAATATTTCTCTTTAATTTACAAGAAGCTGACTGTAAGGAAAAAAAAATTCAGGAGCAGTTCATCTACTACCAGTAATCTTTACAAGAACAGTGTCCATTCATAATCCGATGAAAACCTGAAGCGTCTCTTAGAACTATTTCCCTTTTGGTGACGACTGAGACAAACTTCAAGAAGTTATGGCAGTCACCACAAATATCAATATTCTTCAAAACCCTAACAGGTTGTCCAGGCCGGGTGTTTAAGATTCCATATGTTGCTGCTAGCTTTGCACTGTGATAGTACAGGAAATTCTTCTTCTGATACTCCTCTACTTCATGAAGAACAAAGCTTGTGTCTGGTACATATCCAGCTTTTAGGCATTCCAAGACTAATATATCTAATCCGCTATAGATATCTTTTTCTTGTGGATGGGACTTATCTCTTGCGTAAAATGAATGTACCTTGTTCTGGTGAATGATCCAGCTTCTACTTGGGTGTTTCTGAAATCCTTTCTGCCGCATATCCTCCCTCACCATTTCGGAGTTGTGCCATCTACCAGATGCTGAATACAAATTTGATACAAGCACATACGTAGAAGGATCCTGAGGTTCCATGGAAAGTATATGTTTAGCACAACGTTTTCCTATGGCTGTATTTAAGTGGATTCTACAGCTATCGAGCAATGCTCGCCAAACAGAAGCCTCTGGCTCAAAAGGCATACTGTTTATCACCTTCTCAGATTCTTCAAGGAAACCCCAATGACCTAAGACACTGACAAATGATGCATAATGCTCTGAAGTAGGCTCAATGTCATGAATGGTTCTCATTGAGAAAAACAATTTCCGACAACTATCTAGAAAATTTGAGTTTGTAACTCTATAAGCTGAAATAACTAACAATAATGTTACTGCATCTGGCTTTATATTAGCGTTCTCCATCCTTGACCAGGCAGATAAAGCCTCATCACCCTGCCGGAGTAGAACATGGCCAGCAATCAGACCATTCCAAGAAACTACATCGTGAGAAGGCATTGCATTGAAAACATCAATGGCATCTTTCATATTGTCGCACTTGAAATACATGCTAATTAAGGAATTCCCTACACTTTTTTCAGAAGAAAGTCCGGTCTTAAGAGCATGACAGTGGATTTGTTTTCCCATCTCGTGAAATCCTAAAGTGCCACATACTCCGACTACTGAAGCTAATGCTACTGCATCCGCTATCATCATTCCCTTTGATTGACTACTTTGGAACATACATATTGCATTCTCTGGCTGCCCATTTCGAGCATATCCGCATATCATTGAAGTACAAATCACAGCGTCATCTTGATCAGATACCAACTGCTGAAATATTTTTTCAGAATTTTCCATTCTCCCACACCTTGTCCACATGTCAAGTACTGATGCTTCAATGTGAACATTTGAGCCGAAACCAAACTTAATAACAAAACCCTGAATTTGCTCACACAAGTTCACATCCTTGACCAAGCCGCAAGCATTAACAACACTAGTCAGGCTGAAATCTGTTAGCGCCAAACCGCGCTCAACCATCTTAACAAACAACTCCACCGCTTTCAACCCATGACCATTTTTACAGAGCCCTGCCAAAACAGCATTGTAAGAAACACAATTCTTTTCTGGCATCTTATCTAACACTTCCACAGCCAAATCCACCAATCCGAATTCCATATAACTCACAATCAACTCCGTCCAAGTCACAACATCCCTAAAAATCATCCTCCCAAGCACAGACTCTATGTCTTTTACACACCCAAATCGAGTATAGAACCCAATTAGTGCATTACCAACACTCAGATCCCCCTCCAATCCAATCCTAATAGCATGAGCATGAACAGCCTGTCCTTCCATCAAACCAAAAAAGCTACCAGTACAAGCACTCAAAAGGGTTGAAATCGTGAAGGAATCAACTCTAAAAGCACTATCTCTTCTCATATCAAGAAACAATTCATATGCTTTCTGATACATAGACTCTCTAACCACACTAGAAATCACAGTATTCCACGACACAACATCTCTGTGAGACATTCCATCAAACAACATAAGAACATAATCTAAACACCAATCAAACTTTCCGTACAACCCCATAAGGGCATTAACCACAAACACACTATCAAAAAACCCCATTTTGACTATCAAGGCATGAACTTGTAAACCCAAATCCAAGTCCAACATACGAATACAAGCAGTCAAAATAGCAACAAAAGTATGGGCATTAGGTTGAATAGAACAGTCTCTTCTCATCTTAAAGAAAAGCTGAATTGCGTCGTGTTCTCTACCGGACTTAGCCAAACCCGAAATGAGAGCAGTGTAAGAGACGACATTAGGAGAGGAAAGGCGATGAAAAACGTCATAAGCATAATTGAGATGACCCAGTTTGAGATAAGCTGAGATAAGGGGGTTACCGAGGTGGGTGTGTTGGTCCTCATGAAATTTGACGGTGAAAGCGTGAATAGCTCTGGCAAGGGATAAGTCCTTGGACTGGACAGAAAAACGAAGCAAATCGGAGAAGTGGTGTATGTGAAGGTCAAGGGTGAGTGATTGTTGAAGTTGAAGGTCGTAAAGAGAAGGACGATGGCGTAGAGATGTGGTGGTGGTGGGTTTGGAGGGAGAAGGAGAGCGGAAGTGAAGAAATAGATTACTGTAAGGGTGGATAACGGTGCCCATCAACTGCAGACGCCAACCATCACTCCTCTGTTTTGCTCTATGCTATAGTATGCTTCTCAGTTGATTTCTTCTGTTATCTTCTCACGCGCCTTCGAAGGTTCTTTTGTGTACCATATATGCATAACTAGCCATATTAAACTTTTAATTAAGTTTATGCGCCTTCCAAACATTTCAACTAAAAATAGCCCATGCAAACTTGAAGTTTATCAAATGATTTTTGTTGACGATTTTACTTTTATGAATTAAAATTTTCATTAAAAAATATAAAAATGGAAATCATTTATGAAATATCTATTTTGCCCCTCAATTAAATAGAGAAATTATCATTATATCCATATAAAAAGTCACTCATTCAAACCTACCACACCTCCCACATAAAACAAAGAAATAAAAAATAAAAAACACCTCATATCACTTCATCTTCTCCAATCCATGAAGCAATTACTTTCTTGTTGGTGTACTATTTCATTTATTTTGTCAATTTGGACAATAAGGTGAGCTTTTTCTTATCTACATCTCCTTCCATACATCATATTGATATAGTTTGAAAACATTAGGGTTTTTGTTGAAATTTGGGATTTTATATTAGTTATCAATATTGAGTTTGGTGATTAGGGTTTTGTCGTTGGTGCTCAAAAGAGAGATATAGTATCATATTTGGGTTAATTACTTTTGTTATTTGCTTTGGTTGTTTAATTTGAAGGAAATGGATTCCATTGGTGTTATATTTTGTTATGATGGAGTTTGGGATGATAATAGTTATAAGGATTGTACTCTAGCTGGTGCTTTGTTTAATAAGAATGTTACATTGAAACAAATATTAGACAAAGCAGTAAATAAGAGGGCTATTGATAGGGAAAAGTTTGACTTGAGGTTATATTTTATGTTACAATATCCTGTAATGGGGAACTCTAGGATGGAAATTAATGATGATGATCATGATATAGGACTTGTGATGGCTCAAGATCCGATTCATATTTACGTAGAAAAGGTGGAGAAGAATAGTAGACGATTAGGTACGGTGGGGGAAATTAATGAGCAATGTAGAAATGTTGAAGTTAAGAATTCTACCACGTGTCAACAAGGTGAAACAAATAGGGATGAAAATCAACCATTTGATGTAGACTTTTGCGATGAGGATTTTCATGCAATGAATGAAGCTGGTATACTAGACGGTGTTGATGAATTTCGATCGAATTTTATTGATGATGAACTGCATGGGACAAATGATGATAATGGTACAACAAATTATGGTAACGATCCCACGAATGTTGGTGATGAGAGGTCAAGTGATGGTAATGAGGATGATGATGGTGTTAGCGATTGTGAATGTGGGTATCAAACTAATGTTGTACATAATGGTTTGAGTGCAATAGGCATCGAAAATAGGATTCGAGAGCTATCGGGAATGGATAAATATGGATTTGTAGAGACTAGAGAATATGCACTATCCACACCTATGCAATGAGTAGTCTCACTAAAGGATGTCTATTTAAGAGTAAAGAATCACTAAATCTCGCTATAGGGAGATTCGCCCTTGAGAACAAGCTCTCTCTTTGTGTTTTGTGGTTTAACAAAAAAAGATTAGAAGTGGTATGTACCGAGAAGAAGAAGGGCTACAAATTTGCATTTAGAGCAAGAAAAGATTACGTGGAGTCTCCTTTGTGGCATGTGACGTGTTTTAATCTTGATTGCACATGTCTTTGTGATCCAGATAAAGCAGAGAGAAGGACGGTGAATGTAAAGGTAATTGGTTCCTTTTTTTCATCTCGAGTTTCTAATTCAAAATTTACCCTAAACATAATTGTGAGCGAGGTACGCGCTCGATGAGCCGTTAGATTGTTATACAGTAAGGCTTGGAGAGCTTTACAGTATGCGGAGTCCGTTGCCTACGGTAGTTATGAGGACTCTTGGAAGTATATATCTCCATACCTTCATATGTTGAAGGTAACAAATTCAGGAACAGTTATTGCTCTTCATACGAATAGGCAGGGTAATTTTATGTACTCTTTCTTTGTTTTGGGGCAAAGCATTGAAGGATTTAAAAAGTATATATGTCTGGTACTTGCCATGGACGGTACACAATTGAAGGGTGAACTTACCGGCATCATATTCACATCCTTGGGTTTAGATGGTTCTAATATGATATACCCGGTTGCTTTTGGTTTTGCTCCGAAAGAAAATGTGCCCGGTTGGACTTGGTTTCTTCGCAAATTACGGGGTGCGATTGGTGTTTTCGAGGATCTTGTCCTCGCTACAGATCTGGTAAGAGTATTCCGACGGCCATTAAAGCAATATTTCCTTATGTACCCCACGTCAATTGCTACTTTCATTTGAAAAATAATCTTGGGAACTTGTGCAAAGGAAGAAGATATGTTCTGGAGGTAGTATGGGCAGCCGCATACTCTTAATATAAGGATGAGTGTTTAACTTTGTTCCAGAGTTTAGCTACAATCTGTCCAAAAATGCATACAGAGTTATTAAAGCTTGGTTTGGAAAAATAGTCTCGTTCACTGTCTCCCCGAAAAAGGTGGGGAATAATGACCACTGGTATTTCCGAGTCTCTTAATAAAGTCATAATGCCAGCCCGCAAGCTTTCCATAACGGCGGCACATGAATTTTTAAGACACTTGGTTCAGAAGTGGTTTAGTGCAAGGAGCGCATCGGCAGCCAAACTTGATTCATCAGTGACGGAAGCCGTTAAGGCTCATATTGCTGAATGGGAAAATTATATTGTGAAATGTAATGTGTATCCAATTTAAGATAGCATAAAGTATCAAGTAACAAATGAAGAACTAGGGGATAGAATAGTAAACATCGAGGATAGGTCGTGTACTTGTCTTAGGTGAGATTTGGATGGGTTGCCATGTTTTCATGCTATGGCATATGCAAGGTTTAAATATTTAACTTTTTTTGTCTTTCTTTCATTTAGATAACTGTCGTACTAACTCACTGTATATTTTTTGTTATAGGTTCGCACGTGTTTGTATCAGTAATTTATGTCATGGGTACTACAGTAAAGATTTCCTAGCGGGTGGTTATTCGCAGCCTATAATACCACTTCCAGATAAGGGTGCATGGCTCGAAGCTGAGGTGGCATCAAGAAGGGTAGTGCTACCTATGGTCATGGTAAAACAAGTAGGACGTCCGAAAGAAAAATGAATACCTTCTGCGGGTGAGTTTCATAGGAGGAAAAAATGTGGAAACAGTAGTCTACTAGGACATTCGCGAATTACTTGTCAGAATCCATCTTTGGTTTATGGTGCTTGTGGAATGACTGGTCACTCTGAAGAAAATTGTGAAAATCCAATTTTGACTTATAAAAAATGTGGTCTCGAGGGACATTCAAGTGAAACTTGTCAGAATATGACTATTGCATCATCCGTTGGTAGTACAACTGGACCGACTGGCGAAGCCAGTGCCTCATCAAAGAGACGTCGAGTCATGCACTGCCGACATTATGGTAGGGTCGGGCACACAATTTGCAGTTGTCATGAGTTAGAAAGTGGTATTCCCGAGGAACAGCCAGAGGGCCTTACGACTGAAGAAACTGAAATCAATAATGGAAGTCCTGAAGATGTTTAGATAATTTGCCTACGTGACACCATATTGCACAATTATTGAACGAGTTGTAATATTATATTAGTGTCTTTATTTTTATTGACTGAATATCTTTCTTCAAACGTTTTATTTAATGAATTATTTGGAGAAAACTCCGTAGTTGTGATTGTATGTAATTAGAACTTTCAAGCTCTCTATTTTTTTTCCTCTAATGCTCACATGCGTCTCAAGTTCCAAAAGCAAACACCAACCAATTCAACCATTTTTTCCTCTCAACTGGATAAATGCGCCTGAGGTGGCTACCATAATATAAACACCACATGAGACGCTTTCTCAAACTGTTTTTTTTTTCAGTTGGCAGATGCGTCTCAGGTGGAGCCTGGATTTTTGGTGACCACCTGAGACGAATTAGACCACTGAAATTTTGGAATTTAATCAGACTCCAAATGCGTCTCAAGACACCACCTGAGATGCGTTTGGAGTGTCACGTCCGTAATCTGGAGCTATTCATCTTCTTAATTTTGAAATTTTTCTTAATTTTTTTTGTTTATTTTCATTTTAAGGGTAAAATGGGCATTTTTGAAAAATATTGACTTTTTCGGTTTGACCAAATGATTTGACTAAGTTGACTTTTGGGTTACATTTGAAAACAATTTGATATTTGAGATGATTTTGTAATTATTTTATAAATGGGGTTATTTTTAATTAGAGTGAAAACATGTGGGTTTTTGATTCATTATTTACAAAAACTAAAAAAGTCACTTTTACGTATTCTCACTTTTCTCTCAAACCAAGAAACATTCCACGGATTTCAAGTCACGTCTTTCAAGCTTGCAATTGGATTTTTGTGTTGCCTTGATTTCTTCACATCTAGGTAATAAATTCTTTCTCTCATTGCTTTCAATTAACTTATAATTGATTTGAGAATTTTATCTATAACTAGGGTTTTATGATTTGATGTTGTTCTCTACAAATTGATTTAGGGATTTTGTTTCTAATTGAATGAGTTTTGAAAACCGTGAAGTTGATTTCATGATTTGGGTATGTTGGGTCTAAATCGATTTTAATTGCTTTTTGGGTATAAACCCTAACTTTGTGAATTGGGAATTTATGAAATATGCTTGATTTGGTGTAGACCAAGTTGGGGATCGTCAACCGGAGTAATTTCGGTGGTATTTGAAATTAGCGAATAAGGTTAGTAGCCATGTTTACGCCCTCACTTTTGGTTGCCTTTGTTTGTTAAATTGTTTGCAAATTGATTAATTTAATGTAAGTCGAAATCTGTGATTGGATACTTAATCTGCTGCATTTGATATAAATTGCTTGGGAATATTGCTGCCCTATTATTTGATCATGTTCGGACATATGAAATTGTGTCTATATTCGTCTGCTATCTGTCTGCTATTTGAAATCTGAATTTTGTAATATGCTAAAGTCCTGTCCTAAGGTTAATACGAAAAGACCAGCATGCTTTTGGGGAAAACTGGATGTATACATCGATTCGCGAATGCATATATGGCATTAATTGCCAACCATTTTCTGGATGCGACGGCATCATTTCTGGAGCTTGGCTCATTTCTGGATGCGACAGCATCATCTCTGGGATATTTGATCCATCTATGAGGGTTTAACCCTATTTGTCTGTTTTTGTTCCCGATTTTGTTATTAGACTAAGGACAGGCCTGGTAAGTTAAACACCTAAATAATTTGGGTAATCTGAAACTCTGTGATAATGATATGTTTCGGCTTCTGGTTATGTGTTGGATATGTTTTGGTTTGATTCTGGCTGCTACTAGTTGTTTTCTTTTGGGTTCTAACATTGGGTAGTGTATAATATGACTCCTAACCGGCTGTTAGTGCTAGGATTAGACCCAGTTGGATAGCTAGGCTTTGATATGGCGAACGACATAACTTGAAATAGGCTTAAAAAAAGTGCCCAGGGTTCGTAACCGGACTATTTACCGGACTAGTTACTGGATTGTCACTTAAAAACTTAAAACTGGACGTAGGATGGTCTCTGGACAAACTCCTTGCCGAGCTGGTTACCGAAATACAATTCGGTCAGACTGGAGATCATTAGATTCACTCTCTAGATGAATTACTTACCGAATAAGTTACCGAACTGTAGTTCGGTATGAACCTCCGAAGACTGTTCATTCTCTCTGATCGAACTCTTCACCGAGCTAGGTACCGGATTACAATTCGGCATGTCTGAGAGACTTGAAATTCTCTGACCGAGCTTCATACCGGAATAGAAACCGAACTGTCACTTAAACTTTCCTTAGATTCGTATAATTGCTCTCTGACCGAATAGCTTACCGGAATGTCTACCGAATTACAATTCGGTAAGTCGGGTAATGCTCTCTGACCGAATAACCTGCTGGACTGCTTACCGAATTACTATTCGGTTACGATTTTTCCTTCTAAAAATAATTTGACAATTGTAAAGCCTTTCTCAAATGGTAAATGCAATAATATGTAATCATTTATCCTCGATCACTTAAAGGGGATTATATTTGGGATAACTTATTTTCATAATCAACTTGTTTGCTTCGGTTTGTACCCTTGGTTTGCTAACTAACCTGCATTGGTGCATGACATGGTATTCTGTTTAATAAGACGCATCTGTATGTGTTTGTTGGGCATTGGCTTACTAACCAGACATCGATAGTCTGACCCTTCGTTGTTTCTATTTTTGTTTTGTATGTTTTGAACCCTTTTTGGGAATGGAATTGTTGAGTTCAAACAGTCAGGTGGGATAGCAGATATCACTAGCATCGAGCATTCACATGGCATCCTCTTCAGATTTGGATTTCATATCAGTTTATTTTGCTGGATTTATTCCTGTATTTTGAACCCGCTGCACATGTTTTGGATTTGTTTTCAGATTAAGTACTCTTGGAATATTTTTATGTAATTGTCTTTCATTTGGAACTTATAGTTCAACTACAATTTGGTTTTGGATTTGTTTCGAACTATTTGAATTTAGATTTATAAGAACTGTCTTTCAGATTTGAATATGATTTGTGTTTATCTGTCTATCTGTTATTTGTATGTTCCGTTATTTGTCTTCCGCATGTGACATCCGGTCTCTGCGTTCCCTTTCCGTCGGGGCAGGGGTTTGGGTGTTACATGGAGTCTGATTAAATTCCAAAATTCCAGTGGTCTAATGCGTCTCAGGTGGTCACCGAAAATTCAGGCTCCACTTGAGACGCATCTGCAAACTGGAAAAAAATATACAGTCTGATAAATAGTATTACTAAGAGGTGGATTGGCTGTTTCCTATCGAAAAACATAATATGTCATCATATCTAGTACTTATAAATTACTTTAAACAAAAGTAACATTATAATTTAGATGAATGTAGCTTAACATAGCACTCTAAAAAGTTTACTCTAAACAGAAGTAACATTATAATATAGATGAATTGTAGCAAAAGTAACATTATAATGTAGTACTTATATCCAGTACTTTCATAATTCAATCTTCCATGTCATCGACAGTTCGAGGAACTTCAATGTCTTCATTTGCTGGCCCAACATTTCTAATTCCTCCATGTCCATCTCGAAAATAACCTTCTAAAAAGTTTAGTCTTGCTCCAAATGTTTCAAGTATATTAAGAATTTTTTGCTGACTATCGAGTAAATTTAACAGTAGTGCAGTAGATCCATCACCATCAATTCCTCCACATTCTACATTGTCCCCTCCATCTCTTTCGTTAGACAATTCGTTATATGTCATAGCTCCCAACGGTTGTACCAGATGCAAATAAAAAATCATTCGGTTTAGTAGGAACCCCTGCAATTTGACATAAAGCAGTGATAATAGCAGGGAAAATAAGTTGTTTTGAGTTCCTCAAATGCTAGTCTAGGCTTCTGCACATCACAACATCCAAATCAATTCGTCGTCCTCTATTAATGCTAAGAATAATTCGAGAATGATCTTTTCGTAGCAATTTAGTAGGCATGATTGGAAACACAGCTCTACTAAATGAAAGTATTCCAAAATGCCAAATTAGCACTCAACTCCTTTTGTCGAATTTTTTGTTTTCCACCTTTCCATTTACCCATGGGATATTTTCTCAGCTCTTCAGCCATAGCAACATTTGTATCATCTACATAGTTAATTTCTGCTAGAAATCCTTGGTAGTAATTGGGAAAGTCTTCAGTACTAAAATACCTATTCAAAACCATGGGATTGAAATGCACTCGCACCCCACGCACTATGATCCCTTGTTTCTTATAATTCTTAGGGTCAATTGAGTGATAGAATTCATGAACAACATTCAAGTTCATTCGATTAGAAGTGTTTACCATTCTCTCCCAGCCCATTTCTCGCACTTGTTCAGGAATTGGTGTGTGTATTAATTCTGCAACAGAAATAAATCCCTCTTTGATGACATATAACTGACGAAGATGCATCATTTTTGGGTCGATTTCTATTCCATCCTCATCGGATTCTTCCTTTTCTTTTCCTTTTTTTGTGGCTAACGAAGTGCCTAAGTCTCCTTTCTCCATAATCGATAGTACTGGATTAAACAACACACAGTAGATGATACTACTACCAAGCTACATATATAAACTAAAACAAAAGTAGCACAACTGAGAAAAAAATACATGTAACTTACCGCTCTTTGATCTTAAACCTTCCATAAGTGGACATAGAAATATTGGATGGCTAGGGTTTGAAGCTCAACTATTCGATACTAGTTAGAGTAGAATAAGATGTGCAGTTGTATTCGGCACTTCATAGGTTTTAAATACGTATCTGATTCTTTTGGTCTAGGGTGGATTCTATTTGGATGTTGATCGGCAAACCCTAATCATATGGTCTAAACGACCTTGTTTCAATAAATATTTGGTTGGGGCGTTTCATGTGGCGCCCATTTATAGAAGCCACTTGAAATGTGTTTACTGTAATTGGAGCCACTTGAAATGTGGTTACTTTAATTGAAAGTGGTGTTTCACATGACGCCCATTTCATTCGTGCTAAGTTAACTTTCAATATGTGCCATCACATTTCTCTTAAATATCTCTTCAACAATATCTACTTACACCATCACATTTGGACAAATAATTCATATATTAGATAATAAGCCTTCAAGTTACAATACAGGATGTAGCTCAATAGAAGAGCTAAACAAAATGAACTACATCTGAAACGCATAGGATAGTTTTTAAAGTTAAAACAACTAAAAGTCAAATTTACTAAACCCTAAAACACTGATTAAGCATGAAATTAACATTATTCCTGCACTATTTTGTTTATTATTTTTAGACTTTATTGAAGATTTGCTATTAATTTGCCTATTTTTGTAATTTTGGACAGATTAGAGGCAATTATACAAATATGAAGATTTTTGAGGATCATTGACAACAATTGCCAAAGCAGAGTCAAAGTCAGCCATTTTCATCTGAATACTTATTTAGAAATAAACTGATAGGATTAAGGATTTTTATATTTTGAATTTAGAACTTTTAAATAAGGATTCTGAGGAGATTTTTAATGAGTTTCAGTTTTGTAACAGAGTATATATTTACTCTGAATGATCAGAATTTGGGGGTTTTAGTTTTAGTTTTCAATAAAAACACTCTGTTTCTCTTCTTTTTGTACGTTTAATTCAAAATATAGACGATGATGTTGACTGCATCCATGTGGTGCTAAACTAGTCTACCCAGTTATACGATCAGTTTAATTAATTCGTGTTGTGAGAACTTTACTTCATTGCTTTATCTTTTAATATTTGTGTAGTCTCTGTGCCCATAGTTAAGGTCACTCTGTGCCCATAGCTAAGGTCATGTTAGTTTTATTTGATTAATTGATTAAGCGCGCGATTGGTTAATTGAGTAGGCTAATACACTGCATGTTAGATAATTCGTAATTAATCTGACCTAGGTAGTGTTGAGGTTCCACAATCATAGTTCAAGAACCGTCGTACTGATTTATTGGCTATGATCGCAGGTCTTTTCTAGTTTATAATGCAATCTACGTGTTAGATTAGTGATTGATTCGAAGGGTCGTACCCGGTTAGTCTAATAACTAAGGAAAAGATTGGTTGTTAGGCACGTTGTCAATAACTATAACTGTGGTTATTAAAATCGATAGAGATATCTTTTGAATCAATGATCGACTCGGTAGCTGGGTCTTTTAATATATTTGATTTTTAATATTTTGCGTTTTTAGCATTCAGTCCAAATCCACTTTTCAAACCCCCATTTACATTACTTGGTCAGTATACAATACACAATTGATAATCGTTCTCTGTGGATTCGACCTTGTTTACTACAATCAATTTGTTGTTTACAGGATATTTAAATTACTGACGGACTCGACACCCGTCAAATTTTGGCGTCGTTGCTGGGGAACGGTATTTATCAATTTTGTTTTTGTTTATGACCAGATTTTTTTCTGTCGTGCCTTACTTGTGCCCATAGCGTCAGATCAAAACACGTATCCTGAAGATGTTTGACATAATAGGAAGATATGAATGGCACTCAGAATCAGACTTAATGACAAATGAGGTAAGTGATCTCCATTTTCAGATTAAAGAATTAACCGCTGCGATTTATCAATTGGTTGCAGGTGAAGCTCAACAGTCATGCCCACAGGCAAGGCTTTGTGGAATTTGTGGTGCATCTGGACATTTGACTGATGCGTGTCCAACATGGCAAGATGAAACCCCTGAACAATTTGATACAGAAGGATTTTACAATCATGATTTCTACTACAGCACATATGATGAAGGATGGACGAATTACTCTAATCTAGGATATGGGTCAATGAACTATCAATTGAATGAACCAGTTTCTCAATATCAGAATGACCAATATCCAGGTAACTCCTTAGCTGATATTATTGAGCAATTGACAACTAACACGCTCCTATTTCAACAGGAGATGAATGTCAGCATCCAAAATTTGGAGAAGCAAATGAGTCAACTAGCCAGTACTGTAGGCCGGTTAGAATCGCAAGGGGAGCTTCCCTCACAAACAGAGCTAAACCTAAAGAATATCAGTGCGGTTACTTTGCGAAGCGGAAAAGAATTGACATATCGCTGTGCCCACGACAATGAAACCCTAACTGATTGTTGTGCCCACGACAAAGAAACCCTAACTGATCGCTGTGCCCATATCGACGAGCAGAAAGATGAAATAAACGTGGAAACCCTAACTCAAGGGAAGAACCATGCCCACAGCGAATGAGGTCAGTTGGAAAAAGAGATAAATGTCAAAACCGATGATCGTGTTGTACTGGAAAAGTCAAAATTCCTAGAAATTAAACCACGATTTCTAGGGATACTTGAAGAGACCAAGAGGGGCAGTGAAGAAAAAGATAACTTTGAAACTTTCAACGAGGCTGAGGATGAAGATGCGCATGAACAGGACACGTTAAAACATCCGGTATGTACCAGTTCACTTTTTCTTGTGCCCATAATTAAGTTACGACTACCCTTTGTTGTGCAGGTCCCGAATTTGAAGTTATATTACAAAGGGTTTCGTGTTGGAATATCAGATTGGCTTCAGTATAATACTGCAATAGCTATCGGATGAATTTTGAAGTTGTGTTCGCCAGCCTGTGCCCACAGCCCCTACCTCTACAGTATTTAGGGAAGTATCTGTCTACCTTTTCTTTGGTTTTACTGAAATGACTTATACATTGGGACAATGTAATTGCTAAGTGTGGGGGAGGATATTATTTGCTTCTTTGTTTTAGTTTTCTTTTTAGGTTGTTTAGATTTTTTTTTCTCTTTTAGGATTTTTAGGTTATTTCTTTTAGGATTTTAATTTTTTCTTTTTAGTGTTGTTTTCCAAGTCTTTGGTTCTTCTTTACTGCTGTCGTTAGGATGAATTATTTTTGTGCCTTTTTGTTGATTCACTCTTAATAATGAATTTTTAGACTGATTTAGGAGCTGTGTAATATATGAGTCTTAATTTTTGTGTGTGCATAAGATACTAGCAGATGCTTCTAGAGCTTATGATAATTTAATTTAGAATTCACCAATGCTAGGATACTTGTGAAAAGAGAAGACAGTTAGTTAGTACGCAGTATAGTTGAAAAAAAAAAGAAAAAAAAAAGAAGAAAAAAAAAGAGAAAACAAAAAAAAGAGGAAAAATAAAATTAGACATTGATCATGTGACTCAATATCGTCAGTTGGGATTAGTGGATCGGCATTAATTTCCCTTAAGTTTTTGTATGTATGGAGCCACTAATGATAGGAGGGTTGTCCCCTTTATGGGCCGAATTCAGTCCGACCAAAGTCACGCATTTTTAGTTTTTCTATTCTCCTTTGCTAGCCGGAATAGGTGACACGACACTTATTCTCCTTAAGTGGCTTATGTATGGAGAAGCTAGTGATTGGAGAGGGTTGAGTACCTTTTTGGGGCCGTTTAAACCTAGAAATAACTAGAAGTGTTGATTTGAAATGTCTCGTTGGTTGTTTAGAGACAAATAAATAAAATAAAATAAAATAAATGAATAAAAAGAGAGACCCGACCAGTGGCTATTAGAATTGTTTTTATATTATTATTTGCTGCTTAAACTGTGAAGAAACTGACTGTTTTTCTTATTTGCTTGTGGTACTGGTGTAGTGAGTTCTTTTGCGAATTATCGTTTGTTCTCCTTGCATCTGCTCTAATTTAAAGATGAGATTTAAATATGCGTGCTTAATTTGATAACAGCTTTCTTTTCTTTTAAATTTTCATTATTTTGAGTGATGTAAACTTTTATTGTGGGCACGGTTGAATATGGTTAATTCCTTTTTGGCAGCAGTTTTGTGAGACCGATTGAGTCTTCTTTTTATCGAGTCTTCTTTTAAAAGTTGGTAATGGGCATACTTGAGGGCAAGTATAAGATAGTGTGAGGAAATTTGATTAAGCATGAAATTAACATTATTCCTGCACTATTTTGTTTATTATTTTTAGACCTTATTGAAGATTTGCTATTAATTTGCCTATTTTTGTAATTTTGGACAGATTAGAGGCAATTATACAAATATGAAGATTTTTGAGGATCATTGACAACAATTGCCAAAGCAGAGTCAAAGTCAGCCATTTTCATCTGAATACTTATTTAGAAATAAACTGATAGGATTAAGGATTTTTATATTTTGAATTTAGAACTTTTAAATAAGGATTCTGAGGAGATTTTTAATGAGTTTCAGTTTTGTAACAGAGTATATATTTACTCTGAATGATCAGAATTTGGGGGTTTTAGTTTTAGTTTTCAATAAAAACACTCTGTTTCTCTTCTTTTTGTACGTTTAATTCAAAATATAGACGATGATGTTGACTGCATCCATGTGGTGCTAAACTAGTCTACCCAGTTATACGATCAGTTTAATTAATTCGTGTTGTGAGAACTTTACTTCATTGCTTTATCTTTTAATATTTGTGTAGTCTCTGTGCCCATAGTTAAGGTCACTCTGTGCCCATAGCTAAGGTCACTCTGTGCCCATAGCTAAGGTCATGTTAGTTTTATTTGATTAATTGATTAAGCGCGCGATTGGTTAATTGAGTAGGCTAATACACTGCATGTTAGATAATTCGTAATTAATCTGACCTAGGTAGTGTTGAGGTTCCACAATCATAGTTCAAGAACCGTCGTACTGATTTATTGGCTATGATCGCAGGTCTTTTCTAGTTTATAATGCAATCTACGTGTTAGATTAGTGATTGATTCGAAGGGTCGTACCCGGTCAGTCTAATAACTAAGGAAAAGATTGGTTGTTAGGCACGTTGTCAATAACTATAACTGTGGTTATTAAAATCGATAGAGATATCTTTTGAATCAATGATCGACTCGGTAGCTGGGTCTTTTAATATTTTTGATTTTTAATATTTTGCGTTTTTAGCATTCAGTCCAAATCCACTTTTCAAACCCCCATTTACATTACTTGGTCAGTATACAATACACAATTGATAATCGTTCTCTGTGGATTCAACCTTATTTACTACAATCAATTTGTTGTTTACAGGATATTTAAATTACTGACGGACTCGACACCCGTCAAACACACCATTATATCAACAATTATGATGATGAATCCGCAGACTGTTCACCATAAAATCAACTTTAAATGCTTCAGCGCTTTAGTGCTTGACTGCAAACTGCGCTTCAGCCTCTCATTTTCAACATGTAAATCTTCCATCTTTGGTATTCTGGTATGAATTTGAAACATCTCTTGCAAAATCGCTATTAGGGTTTGACAAATCCATCTATCTTGCCAAATCCCATAACCGCAATAATTTCCCTGACATATAGTGAAAGAAAAGTTTAAAATTGAAAGACAAAACAAATCGAGAGTACTGATAATTGACATACAGGGTTACCGCATGTCTAGTATCGCCTCCCACGATTCAATCCATCTTCGCAAACTTCTGTTTTGGGAACCTTCCCACAATAACAACGATGGCCCCTTACATAATAATCATCCAAATCAGAGTCTTGCCTCGCTCGTTGGGCTTCCTTTTGCCTTCTCAGTTCACCACTGTCTTCGGATGTGTCCGATGAACTCATGACTTCACAGGGTGTTTCAAAAGTGAGGCAGCTTCCACATATGTTTCTCAGATGTTGAATGATGAGATAATGTTGATATATAAGGAAATGAATTTACTTAGGTTACAAAAACATCTAATAAAATTTTACTAATTACATTTTAGACTAAAAAGTTGATTTAACTTATTCAAGGTACCCTTCAGATATTTCAATTACAAAAAACATCCAACAAGATCTTACTAATTACATTTAAGCCATAAAATCCATGAGTCTATTTAACCATTAACCTATTAATAATTTTAGAAGCTTATTTATTCGCTAACGTATTTAAAAATCTTATAAAAAATTAAGTTTTTAAATAGATATGCACATCAACACATGCTTTTAATCAAGTCTAATTCATACACTTAAAAATAATAGTAAACAAATTGTACATTAAATCTAATCAATTTTTCCATGACTAATTTTCTAATTCATTTATTTTAAAATTTTTATTTTTTAATTTATTTTTTTAATTAACAACCGCGTGACAAGTAAAGGATGGTCTTTCGTTACACTCAAGTATTAATTCATAGAGTTGGAACCTAACCTGAGAAAATTTGGCCGATCACGGACTAATGAGGACCATTACAAATAAATACGTTATCCTTCACAAACGGGAATCGATCATTCACGGATTTGGCACACATCCTTCACGGGTAGCTTTTCAGAGCCTACGCGACAAAGCAGCACGTGAAGGATGGTTGTTCAGTATAAAAAAGTATTAATTCATATAGTGGGAACCCTAAACCAAGAAAAATTCACCGATCACGGACCAATAAGGTCCATTACGTACAAAGAGTGAGACTTCACGGACGGGCTGTTTTAAACCCAAAATAGAAGTCAGAGGACCGGATAAGAGCCCAAATCGGTTCCATTCACTTAACTTGGCAATGTGGTAATACCTAGTGCCTCATTACTTCGAATGGACGGTCAGTACGAAGGATACGTTCTCCTTCACGGACGGGCAAAGGCCCTTCACAGAATACACTAGTATCCTTCACGGAATACACTAATATCCTTCACGGAATACACTAGTACCCTTCACAATATTTCATAATGAAATATATTTAGTCCACCATCATAATGCGTCTGAAGTGGCTCTAATTTTTTGAACACTACCTAAAATGCCACTCTTCCAATGATTTAGAATGTACAGTGGGAATATGACGTCATTTAATATACAAATTAATTTCCCACCAGGCATTAACATATTTCAGGCAACATTCATTCCCATTCAAAATCAAATTCAGTTTAAGGCGCTGTTTAGGAATCAGTCTTACTCAACTTTCATCTTTAAACCCTATATCTAGTGGCCGTAAATCGTACAAGGGTTATACATCTGCTTTGAAGGTTCAAACTCTAAAATCATCTACAAATCCAGAACCATAGCTTTGAACCTTTTAACCCTATCTTGCTTTTTTATGTAAAGATGCTCAAACTATGAACAAATCGATCTACTACTTTTATTATTCACCATTGTTCAACAGTTTGACTATAGTTCTCTTGCATGAATTTTAATTGGAAATAGGTAGGTTAGTCAATCAATTTGTAGAACTAAAGGGTTTTAGTGTAATGGATTTCGAGTTTGTAAAAAGGTTTTGAAAATGAATCATATGGAAACTGTGATAATATTGTGTTCCACAGTTTATAAACTATGATACTTTTGTGATTAGGTTATCTGAAACTTACTCTATTCTACCATAAGGAACTCATGTTGATAGGCTGTTAACATGCTGTGAATAGTTAATCTTGATAGTTGTAGTGGAAACTGAATTGATTATTTCTTTTTGTTATTGGCTTAGGCGCAACTCGCACGAAGAAAATGTTGATACTATCATTTAATGGAGAAGCATTTTCCTCTAAACTAACAAGTACTGGTGGGAGAAGGGGAAGGGGAAGGGGAAGGGGAAGGGGAAGGCGTGGAGGTGGAGGTAGCAGTGGTAGTGGAAATGTTAGACAAGGAGATACTAGAGCAAAATTTGTCCGCAAAATTTGCATTATCAAAGAAGAACCAATCGCCCTTGATGAAATAGTAGATACACCTATTCCAACACGGGTGGAGGAGATGGGATGGGAACGACTAGTGACTACACCTAGGAGGATTAACCTTTGTGTGGTGTATGAGTTTTATTGCAAGATAGATTCAGAGACCTTCATGGAGCAAGGGGTGATGGTCCGTGGTGTTCGCGTTCCATTTAATCCGGAAGTTGTGAACAACTACTTTGAAACTCCTAACTTTCCCAACCATTATCAAGGTTTTCCTGATGAGAATGACTACAAGGGAGATATCTCTGCATCTGTTGCTGAAGAGCTTTGACATTATCCTATTGGTCGATGGAGAGGTGGCCAACAAAAGATAGATCACAGGGAGTTAAGCGGGGACTTGGCATTTTGGAATGTTTTTATTAGCAGGGCAATTTCATCGAGGCTACAACATCAACTCCTCCGCAAGGACCATCCTTTCATTATTCTAGCAATCAATAGAACCGAACGGGTTTACTTAGGTGTATTAATATGCAAAAGTTTGGAGTGGCATATTACTTGTGCAAAGCAGATTGTTTTTCCTTCAACGATAACTGCGTTATGTGAGTTGGTAGGGGTGGATGTTAATAGAGAAAATGATACTTTCTTAAAACCTACAAGTTTTCTAGGAGCTGGAGCTTATAAAAAAATAGCTTTGGCTAAAGGAGAACCGCCTGTAGGATATGAGTTTAGTGAAGATGAAGGTGATTTAAATGTTAATGAAGATGAAGAAAGGGATCTTGGTGAAGATGGTGATGGGGCTAGTGATAGGGCTGGTGAGGGTGGCAGAGCCGAAATTGGTGGAAAAGATGATGATGATGATGATGATATAAGAGGTGGATTGGCTGAGTTTAGGGCTGAGATCCGTACTGGACAGCATGAAATAATAAGCATGCTACAAACAATAGGTACAAAAGTAAACCAGATTGAAAACATAATAGATGGAGGAGCACAAGGTGGATTGAATGCTGCTGATCAAGTTGGCCTAGGAAATGAAGAGAACCAAGGACATCAAGATAGACCAGCAGATGTTGGGGATGCAGATCACATGGTTAGGTCTATAGTAGTAAGGGGTTATGTTCAGTTATGTAACTTATTTACATATCTTTTGGATAACTATTCTCAAACTGATACTTTTCTTACAATTGTTGTGATATTTTCATTACAATCACAACGGTATATTGTATTATATATGTATAAGTTTACGGTCTTTTGAAATTCGAATGTATAAGATTATGTAGGTTAGGTGTGTCGTAATGTTACATTTGTTGCTGAAATTGTTAACTCCAATTAGCTGTGATTGACATTTAAAACTAAAAAAGCAGGTTGAACATATCTAGATTTATAGTAAAAATTTAGCAACTTCATACGAACGCATTTCAGGTGGAGTCTAGATTTTGGACTCCACCTAAAATGCTTTCATCCACTTGAAAATAACTTCTATTCCAGAGCCCATATGCGTGTCAGGTGGAGTTCAACATTAGACTCCACCTGAGACACATATTGGCTCTGGAATATAAGTTATTTTGCAGTGGATGAAAGCGTTTCAGGTGGAGTCCAAAATAGGCTCCACCTGAAACGCTTTCACATACTGGAAAATGCAATTTCGTCCATCATCCAGATGCGTCTAAGGTGGAGCCCAGATTTTGGGCTCCACCTAAAGCATCGTTTGCCTCTGTGATGTAATTTACTTACCATTTGTCAATTGCATTTTAGGTGGAGCCTACAATATGGACTCCACCTGAAGCGCATTTTGCCTCTGATATGTAATTTATTGTGTATTATTTCAAATGATATTTACTTACTGGTGTCCTTGTAACTTTCATCATGGTAACGATTTTAAAACGTTAATAAATTCTCATATGATTCTACAAAAAGGACACTTTCATAAATATAAACTTTGTACATTTTTAAAGACACTACCGAATTGTGTCTAATATAGATATTACACACTCTAGTAGCCTTAATTTAAAAATTACAATACAAAGCTATACTTAAAAATTAAGCGAGCAATGTCGCATCGCAATGGTTTAGGCCATTCTGAATCTCTTTTGCTTAAAGTCCACGTTTTTCTTCCCATTAAAATATCTTCAATGTACTTACAAACATACGGCCCACAAGAGTCACTGAAAACAAAAATCTAAATGTAAAATACCTAAGTTAACTGTTAAGATATTATGACTTTTAAAAATATCACAAACATAATAATGTACTTACGTATCCTTTTGTGTCGGTATGAGAGAATCATTAACTAAGTGTACAATCCAATCCTCATTCTGTTGCGGTGCAGCTTCGGAATAATGCTTACTATATTCAGACCTATTTAACAAACGTAGTATAACATACGAAAGGCACTTACACTGGTCGGGCAAATTACCTTTAGCATTTCTATGAGCCATAGGGTCAATAACTATAGTTTGATTTGTCTCCAAATCTAGCATGATGACAATCCAATGAGATTTAAAAACATTTGCAAGGAAAATGACCTACAAACAATCTCAAATCAGTGCTTAACATTCTAAAAAATATGTAACTTTAATGATTGGGCATAATCTTACATGTGACAGTTCCCACCATGGTAAGCATGCATCCTCATTCTTCCCGTTATCCTCAACTATTTGTCTCCAAATATCGTTAATTTTCAGATTAGCAAGACCTTCCTTTGTTGACAAGCAAGCTTTAAAGTGTTAACTTACTCCTTGAAAGAAAGTAGTACCACAGACGCCTATCTTCTCACAAACTCTCCCAGCAAACTCTCGCTTCATGGCAATGATATACATATTGATGTCCTCACACCCAAACCATTTGAATTTATCAAGTAGTTTCCTCATTCGAATTGGACAGACTTTAAAATTTTAATTGATACAGTACCTGCTATGAAATTAAATAACAGATATAATAAATATATAAACCAATGGCATTTACAATTAGTCGATAGATATATAGTACTCACATTGAAGACGAAAGACCATTTAGAAATTCTTGAAACAAGGGCGGTTCATTTACAAAATTGCGTGGTGCTGTACGAGTAAGCAAAGAATGATAATATCCACAAGATCTTCACACATTGATTTGCGGATTGGCAACTTATCTTCTAGCAACTCATAATTGATCATCTTCAGCTTTGGAGCTGATTTTTTTTCCAACAAAAATGCAATCGTCCTATACATCAGTAGGTGGCACAATATTTTTCTTTTCCTCCCACTCATGGTGAATGGAGTTCTTCGTGCTACGGCAGGCTTCTTATCTCTCTTTGAACATTTAAGCTCCTATTTTAGATAAGAAAAACTTATGAAATACGAATATATTCAACAAAATATAAATAAAGATGATTTGGATTGGATAGTTCTTCAAATCTTATTTCCCTCGAGTTGACTTTCAGATTTTACTCCAATTTTTTCTTCATCTTCACAATTGTCGGCATTTGGAGGATTCTCGACAATAAGCTACAAATAAATAATTAAATTAACCTAAAAATTATACAAGGTAGCAACAACATTGATTTAGAGCAAAACGAGTTGGGTAAAAATAAGTTTTACTTAATAATTTGGTGCTTGTTCATCTTCGAAAGGCTCATGGCTCCTTCACCTTCAACTAGGTCGTTAGCCTCCAATATGTCTTCCTTATGTCGTACGCAGTCCTCTGGAGTAGGGAAATCTTGATTATTCCTTAGTTCCTCAACTATATATAGCTCCGCCAAATTCTTTAATTGATCATCAAATGATGTAGGAGGTGTCTTAAATATCCCTGCCTTTTCCTCAAGTATTTTCAATCTTGTTTCATGATCTTGCATCATCTCCGTCTGAACCTTCTTCCATTCCATTTGCTCTTTCTTCCACTCCGATTGTTGATTTCTCCACTTAACATGATCTCTCTTAAACTCCTCCAAATCACGGAGTCTTGCCAAAATTGCTTCTACACTAACCTGAAATAAGATTAACAACATTATATTGATACTCAATTCATTCCCATTTAATAAATTTTCTTTATAAGAATAGGAAAAATAATTTAATCGAAAAGAAACATTAGCTTACCTCATATTCATCCATTTTTAAAGGTGAACTTGCTCTCATATCATCAGAACTATCATCTAATGGTTCCCAATCACTTAAGGATTTTTCATCAACATAGTCTACTCCTAGTTCCTTAATTTCAGTAGGAATGAGTTCATCATCATTGAAATGCTTCATATACCAACTAACTTCCTCATCATCAGTTGGCTCAAGTGAAGAAGCCCCACTTATCTAAAAGTAAAAAATAAAGAATATCAAACTATGATGTACTAACAACACTTAACAATAATAAATTTAGAAATAAATGCAGCTCTATCAAATCATTTACTACGGCTACTTACCAATAAGATTTGGTCTACATCCTTCAAGGTCTTATCCACAATAGACCATCTAACACACCTCAGCTCAGTAAGAGCGATCCGATCCAATTCCACTGCCTTCAAACATTCCCTTATATGAGGGAAGGCATCAACCAACCACCACTACATGGAAAATAACTTATATTAGTCAACATCAAATATAATTCTCATTATTAAAATATACAAATAAAATTTCTAATACCTTAAAAAATAAATAAATTCAACAACATGCCAAAAATGAAAACATCATCCCATATGATGTCCTCCCCCTTTTCGGATTATCCAAAACTTCTCGACGAATAACTTTTCTAAATTCAGCTAATGCTTTTGAAAAGGCATATGTACCCCCAAGAAAATCTTCTGAAGTGATAAAGGTCTTAAACCCAATGCCATAGCATCTTAGATACACCCTTGTCCCTTGCTAGGCCTAATAACACAACATGAACGGTTACTACTAGAATTAGCTTCTTGGCATCCTCTATATTCACATCAGTATCTCGCAACAATTTAATAATTTTATCAGGATCAACGCCTCTATGATTGTTCGGCCATAACCTCCTACATATATTTTGATCAGAAAGATTAACATGCTCCAAATTCAAGTCAGTCTTATGTATCTTCCCAAACCTCAATCCTGTTAATAAAGCAAACTCTTGCTTCCCAAAACGATGAGCTACTCCACCCTATTGAAACCACATCTCATCTTCCTTTTGATTTTCAACAAATACCTCTGATGCAAGCACCCAAAGCATCATATTACCTAGAAAGACATCATCCTCATTACCAGCTTGCTCAATCAAGTCAAAGAAATGGCGGAATGGAGTTCCACGGATAAATTTGCGAAGCCTATACTTATAAATAGGACCGGTTAAAAGTTCTCTAAGGATATCCGGCCTGCAAAATTGGTTCATTCTTGTTGAGTTATTTCTCTAGGAGCGTCCCATTTGTAATTAGGCTCGACTAAAGCCTACACAAGATCATAGCAATATCAACAATCATGATGACATATATACTCACAATACAATTATTTAATTAATTGTATGAAATGCACTACAATGTTGATGTTGTCTACAGTATAATGTTGATGTGGTCTACAGTGTCACAAGTAGTATGTAATTATCTTAATCAATGAAAATGGTTTCAGATTATATACAACAAATTTTACTTATATCCTCTTCAGCCATTTGGGATGCGTATGATACCAAAGCTGCAATAACCTACAAAAACAGTCATTTTACATCAAACAAAAACTAACCACAAATGAGTTTTAACAACCAATACCATTTTGCATTTCAGGTGGCGTCTCATATATGGACTCCATTTACGAAAGTTTCTAATCATTTGCCAGATTTCAAATCATTTCGAGTCTAAGAATGTTTACTATCAAATGCACCTCAGGAGGAGTCCATAAAATTGACTCCACCAGATATGCATTTCAAAACTTCTAATATTAATCTGCCTAGTGCCCTCATGCGTCCTATGTAGAATCCAAAAATTAAAAACACCATATAAGATGCAATTTTCAAATCATCATCGACTGTTAGACTGCTTAACCTCAAATGTGTCTCAAGTGGAGTCTATAAACTTGACTCCACCTGAGACGCAAATTTCAAATTACTGTCGCGTGCAAAACTTCTTTATGTTAAATGCGTCTCAGGTGGAGTCCATAAACTTGACTCCACCTGAGACGCATTTATACATATCAGAACAACAAACACTGACGACTAAACCAATCCATCAAATTGACAAAACAAGAACTTCCTAAAAAGTGTAAACACCTTATTTCAAAACTAATAACAGCAATATGATTTACTCAAAGCAGGCTCATCATCATTAACAAAATTAAAATAAAAATAAAAAAAACTTACGCGAAATAGATATTGTACCTTGTTCAAGACGATGAAATGAGTGACTTTAGGTTTCTAATCGTTGTTCGATATCACGTGACGTCGATGGTGAAGCTGGCAGCAGAGGAAGGTGATGTTTGTGATGGTGAAATTTGTGTTGTGAAGGTGTGAGAGATTCTACCATTAGAATGACAAGTTTGTGAAGATTTTGATAAGGGTATAATTGACTTTTAATATATTTATTTTTATTAACTGATTTTTGAAAATAAAATTGTAAACATAACAAAATAGTGAAGGGTATTTTTGGAATGAAGGCTCATTGCATAAAAACCAAGTTTGTAAAAGTTTAAAAACTTAAAACAACTTTGAAAGGCCCATTAACTTAAATCACAAGTTTTTTGGTTCATATTTCCGAATTTTCCCATAATATATTTACAAATATATATTTATTAATTAAAATATTAAAATAAAATAAAATAAACCAAGGGAATGATAAAATGTGGTACAGCTCGAGAGTGTTGAACAAAAATAGTACCTAATCAGTAATATGAGTTTAGAATAGGAGAAATTATCGAGAGGGTTAATCAAGTTCCAGATAATTATATTTATGTGGAGTTTTGCATATTTCCAGTCCGAAGTTGTATCAATTTCACTGAAATATTGCTGAAAGATTAAACGGGGTCAGATCTAACTCTTTGACTGCGTATTTATATTGGGGTAATTTTCCAGCAAGATCGTCAATCTTTTTTAAGTTAGGGTTTCTCTTTTATATAAATCTATATTGAATGATTAAGGTTTAGTGGATTTCTTATGTATGGTTTTTCCTGAATTTTCAAATAGATGATCCTCTATTTGTAGAAAACATTTCCCCAATAATTATCCTAATTATGTTAGGAAAAGCAACAAAATTTAACCTAATTTTTTGAAAAATTCGAATATCCAGACTAGACCCCACTTGTCAAAACAGATGGGTAGTTATTCTGTTAGGCGATTACCAGCTTTATGAGAGTTATAAGGTTCCAAAAATCGCTAAAAACCTTTTGTGGCTACGTATTTTGAACTAGAAAGAAATGTACCAACCCAAAGCAAGTTTCAGCCACAACAAACATACATGGCCCAAGAAATGCGGTCACAGACCAAATCCGAGTCAGGGCCATATGTGTAACGTCCTAATTTTGAGGTAAGAAGATTCTTTAATTTCAAGTCATTTTTGACCTTTTAATCAAAATTCTTCTATAGGGGTAAAATGATTGATAAATCTTCGACTTATATGAAATTTTCTCTTTAGTTCTTAGCATTTTGTGATGAACTCGGAGCATTATCTTGTATTTAATGAATTTTGTGAGAACAATAATCAATGTGATACTGGCATTACGTTCGTACCAGAATTAAAACGAAGTCGAATAAGGAAGAAATTGGAAGTACATAGCATTGCAGTGCTGGCAACATAGGTCTTATGTCGCTAGCTATGTCGCCAGATCACGATTTTCAGTAAACCATTGGACGCAATACTGAAGTTGTTGGCAACATGACTCTTATGTCGCCAATCATATCACCAGACACCGTATCAAGCAATGCCAAGGACCAAACACTTCGCTCTTAGCGACATAGGCCTTATGTCGCCAACCTTGTCTCTAGAGACTCATTAAGTCGATATCTACCTGCTTTTCAAAGGATAATGAATTGACCTTATTTTTCTCTTTTTCGTAAAAACATTCAAATCACATGTTTGGTTTTTCTCTCAAAATCCATCTCTATAATTTAACATCGTGACTCCGGTAAGTGATCTCTACAACCCTAAATTGATTCTCAATTATTATAAACATGATTCTTATGGTAAACATGGCTTGTCAATGATGAATTAATATTGTTCTACACTATTAGTTTAGTTACGGTTCTAATGATAGGAAACCCTAATTTAGAATTGAATTAAATATTGAATTGGGATTGGTTTTGTGTAATAATAATTAGAGTTCCTGATTAATGGTCATTGGATAATTAAAATCCTAAGTGATACAATTAGATTTTAGTTCGCGCGCAAAGTTTTCGATATATTGTCTAAGAGGGTTATTGTTATTGGTTAGATGAAGTGGACAGTACCCAAGCTCGAACTGGTGACACTTAGCTATTATCATCGGAAAAAAGGTTAGCAACCTCCTTTTATACTCTACAGTATATTTGTTGAATGTTTGGTCATTTTGCATTAAACCGGTTAATAGCATGTTCACTTAGATTGTTTAAATTTTACAAATATGTGATTATAATGTATTGGAATGGTGATATTGATGTTGTATTAATTCTATTTGCATGAGTTGTTTATATATATATATATATATGTATATGTATATATATATATATACTTGCAATGCAAACTTAGGCATTGGTTAGACTAGAGCTGAACATAAACAGATAAGGCATTAATAATGTTACCCGAGAATGTTAAATGAAAGCCATTGATTGTTAAGTGATTTTTGTGTTCTTATCACTTAAAACAAATTATGGATTGTCCTATCGAAGTTGAAATAGTGATGGAAGACATGTCATTCGGGGTAACCGAGAATTCTCAACCTATTGAAAACATAGGTCCTTTGGTCTAGCTAACCACTATTGAACTAAGTGACGACTCCTATTGGGTGTGACAGCACCACCGGCTGCGGGCATATTGTATTGTTGGTCTTTGGACATAATTGATGGAATCCTAAGGTAGTTTTGAGTCCCGAGGGGAACAAATGACACTACGGATTTCGATCTTCTGACCCTATTGTGTGGCTTTGGCCTAATTGCATGTCTTCTATCTAATTGACCCCATTTCATTATTAATACAAGATATAGGCACTCTATAATGAAATGGAACCATTAATACGATTGGAATTGAATGATGATTGTGTTTGGATTGAATTGTATGCATTGAAGTTTTAAACGACTAATAATGAACCTACCTAGACACTATATAATGTTAAATGAAACCAAATGAGCGTAACTAGAGCTTATGATGGGTAGTAAAGCTATAGGATTTACCTAGACCAAGACGCAGAACAAGGCGTCTAGCGCTGGATTCCGTGACTACTTGTTTGTAAATGTTTGCAATTGAGTGAGGACTGATTCCTATAGGATGATTGATAGTTCTAAGGATCAATTGCATGCCAAATTCATGATTAAATATTAATTAGACACATTTGTATGACTATGTTGGAGTGTGAGCTTGCTAACCAGATATCGATAGTTTGATGTTTCTTTCCCACTTGTTTTTGTCTCTTTTATTGAAATGTGAAACAGGTGATCGAGCAGAATAAAGTGTTCCAGCATATCATTGAAGCATGTCAAGTCTCATTTGTTTATGAACCTCATTTGGGAACTGTCATTTATATTTTGAGTTATTGTTTGAAGGAAATTTGTAAACTCTTTTAAGGATTTTAAGTGCATGATGTCTTATAAACTGTTTTTGGATTGTAAACCATTTGACGAATATTTATTGTTGATTGCAAGATAATTTATTTGTTCTTTATTGATAATTAAATTGTTTCACTAATTATTTCCACACCTAATGGTAATGACTGAATGCATGAACGATTGTAATATGGCGTCCCAGTCTCTGGTCATGGTTCCGTCATGGCGGGGGTTTGTTTGTTACAATATGAACCACCTAAGAGACATGAAGCCCAACCTAGAAAAACCAAAACAAGGCCCCATAAAACCAATACCAAGATAAGACTTTATTTTCGGCAGCAACCAAGAGGAAAATCTCCCAAGTTACTTGCAGCTCCAAACAAAGAGGAATGTCTTAAATGCTTGCGGTCGCTTGCTAAGTGTGAGATTTATAAGGCAAACCCTATAGAGGGCATCGATCCATCAATTAACCCCCGATCGAATTCATCTTTGCGATGAAATCAGGAGTACAGAGCTAATCAGCCAAAAATTAAAAACCCGTTTTTATTTTTCTAAGCTTTTTACACTTAATAATTTAAAGTTCATGACAATTATTATTAGATACACCCATATAAATATTCATTCTTCTTGTTATAAACCTACCTACAACTTTCCTAAAAAAAAAAAAAAATTATTGTCATTTCGTTGTGGTTCCCATCAATGTTTTTAAAACAGGACCAGACCTGCCGATCAAACCGGGTTAACCAGGAAACGGTCGTTCATCCGGGTAGATTTTACTATAAAACCAGTTTTAAAAAACCAGGTTGAACCAATTATATCTAGTAAAATGATAACAACCCGATTTTTTTTAAAAAAATAATAATAAATGTTTTATATTTTTAAAAAGTAAATTAATTTTTTTTCGAATGAAATTGAAAATTTGAGAATGATAATACGAATGTTACTTATATTTTAGACATATCATATGAATATTGGTAATTATTTGGTTGATAGTTAATACATATTGATATTTTTATTTTTAAGCATGTGCAATTATGATTTTAATTAGAGATATATTTTTTCTTGTTTAGGTATAAGTTAATTTTATATTTTATTTTTGTAAAATAATTAATTGTTTTAAAATATAAAAAAAAAACTCAATTTAATCTAGTCGGACCCTAAAAATCCTGAACCCTTCATGAGGCCGGTTCGATTTCAGTCCGATTTTAAAAACATCGGTCCTAATTAAAGTCAGAAGTATGATGATGTTGAGCTGAATCACAAAGGTATTTTTTTTTCCATCAAAAACTTGTTAAAGTAAAATACCTAGTTATAGTCCAGGTCTAGTATTGCAAAGACAACTTTAATGTAATTGATAATAGCAATAGCAAAATTTTATGTAATTGCATCATCTGTATTCTGCACCACATAATTGATCAATGTTCTTTATTATTCATGTTAAAAAAAAAAATCATCATGCAATTATATCATGTATCACATACAATGCGGCAAAAACAATTAAAACATACTATTGCAAAATAAATTCTACATCTAAGATTTGTGAGGGTTCGGATTCTCACCTGATTATTACCTTCTTTCGCAACTTCGGTATAAGATGTTGCATGATTAGAACTGCTATCCCCACGACTCTGGTATAAGGTACTATTCGATTAGAATTACTACCTTCTGTTGTGTCACACATGGCCGTCAGGCACGAGTCAGCTGCTACACTGACGAAACTAGGATTTTAGAGAATTTAGGGTTTCTCGAAAACCTTTTTCTCTCTCAGATGAATCTTTGATAGCCTTACTGTTATCTTATATAGCAGCATTGACTAAAAACCCTAACCCTAGTCCGCTCACTTTAGATTTGATCGTGGAACCTAATAGGCTGCTATTTGGTCGCAGACTATTAAAGCTCACTGATTATAATTGGTCTCTAGCATGATATTATAACTAACCAAATAATTTAACTGCATATATTGATAGTTTATATTGTAATTCTTTTATTTTACAATATATTATTTGGACATATGGCATGTTACATGTTAACATGTTTCATCCAAATATTATTTTTTCAATCTTTAAGTAAATTAATAAATCAAATAACATTAATAACCCTTTATTAATTTATTTTAGCACAACCATGTATTTTATCAATTTCACTTAATCGGGTGACTCAATAAATACTCTCTGTCGAGAGAAATAAATTTCATATTATATAACTACTCCCACGACGTAAGTCATATTACATCCAAATATAATTTTTATGATAAAGTTTGACTATATTAAAACATTTTATTATATAGAAATAGTCACATACTCAGATTTAAAGATTTAATAATTATAATTATTACGTAAATCATTAAAGACATCATCATATAATAATTTAATTATAATTATATCCGACAATAAATAATTACTAATTTGATCAATATATAATTATCATGTAATTATTGAACAAACTCGTACTAATTCCATTATTAATTATAATAATAATAATAATAATAATATATTTATTATTAATAAAATATAACAAACATAAATGAAATATATGTTTGAGTCTAAACATAATCAGTAACTATTCGCTCGCGCACAATCAAATATTGAGTTGGAGTCACTTGAACCTATTCCAGTACCCAGTAAATGGGGGCGATAAAAAAGATGCATGACAATGCACAAATGCAAAAGTAGTTATAGGGATTTGCATGGATGCAGATATCCAAAGACATAACACACTCCCACCATTGAAAAATAAGCTATAAACATACTGTGTCGTAATTGGAAGATTATAGGAAATACGCTGATCTTTTAAATTAGTTTAAATAGAGAGGGGGTGTATGAATGCTGCGACATAACCTGTATAACTTTTCAATGTTTCTTTCTTCCCATTCTATTCATCCAACATATAACAATAGTGAAATTATATTTACATATCTTAGATAACTTATTTATAATCGCATTATTTTTCCTTCTCCTGAAATGAAGATAACGATGGCGGTATGTGAAGCAGCCACGTGCATTACACGTGGAAGATAATCTGAGTTTCAAATTTCTCAACTACCGAGAGAGCGCGGCACATTCATCATACACCGTGGAAAGCACCGCCTTGTAAAAGAAACCGCCTATTTCCGTGCGAATGACGTGTCACCACTTCCAACACGTGGTAGCCAATGACGCTTCCTCACCGCCACGTGCCAAATTCTCACAAAGCAAACATTATGTATATAGACTTCAGTACTCTTTCCAGACACAGAAAAGATTGAAACACAATATACAAAAGCAAGCTAAATTTGATTGATAGAAATCCCATTTCGATATGGCAACAAGGCAAGAGAAGGTAGAGAGAGCAGAGGCAGCTACGAAGCTTGATGCGTCTGATTTGGAAGACGTGAACAGTTCGGGAAGAGTGGTAGTGGTAGAGGAGAGTGAGCCACAGCAGCAGCAGGAACAAAGGCCCGGGATGGTTGGATCGATGTTGAAAGCTGTTCAGGAAACGTACGGGCATGCGAAAGACGCAGTCGTAGGGAAGACCCAGGACGCCGTGCAGGCCACCAAGGAAGGAACTGAGTATAGCACGGAGGCTGGTCGAGCTGCCTTGAAGACAGGGGAGTTGGCAGCTAAAGGAGCTAAAGACAGGACCATGGAGAAAGCAGGGGAGTATAAGGATTATACTGTGGATAAAGCCAAGGAAGCGAAAGATGCGACTGCGGAGAAGGCTAATGAGTACAAGGACTATGCCGTAGACAAGGCTACAGGGGCGAAGGACTATACAGCCGAGAAGGCTAAGGAGGCCAAGGATTATACTGTGGACAAGGTTACAGGGGCTAAGGACTACACTGCGGAGAAGGCTAAGGAGGCGAAGGATGCAACGGCGGATAAAGCTAAAGGAGCGAAGGACTATACGGGAGAGAAGGCTAAGGAGGCGACGGATTATACTGGGGAGAAAGCTAAAGAAGGGAAGGACACTACAGTTGGTAAACTTGGAGAGTTAAAAGATTCAACTTTTGATGTTGCAAAGAAGGCTGCGAGTTATTTCACCGGTAGAAGAGATGATAACACTCCAGAGGCAGCAAAGGTATGTGTGGATGTCATTCTTATTTGGTAGTTTATTAGTTGTAGCTTGTGTGTGATGTTTGATTACTTGCAGGAGAAGTTAAGTGAAGCAGAGGAAGCAACGAGACAGAAAATGGAGGATATGAAGGTGAAAGGTGAGAAGTACAAAGATGACGTAGCTCGCAAGGCTAGCGAGGCTCAAAACACTGAAGCTGAAAGGTATATAAGAGGATTATTTTATTCGTAATTATTGTTTGTGGATGGAATATGATTAATTTTGTAGTTTTGCTACGGATGTGCTGATGTGGTTATTGATGGAATGATGAAGGGGAAAAGCGGGGAGTGCCAACATATTTGGGGCGATAGGGAGCGTCACGGAAGCGATCAAGAGCAAGTTGACGATGCCACATGATGTGGTGGAGGAGACGCGTGTGGCGCGTGACGAGGGCGGTGGTGGGAAGGTTGAAGTGAGAGTGAAGGAGACTCGAACTGGAAATGTGGCGGATGCTTTGAAGGCGTCTGATCAGATGACAGGTCAAGCATTCAACGATGTTGGATCCATGGGTGATGAGGACAATACTGCAAAGTCGGATCGGCAAGGCAAAGTGTGACCAGATGTTTGATTGCACTAGTGTTGTGTTTTTCTTCGTTTGTGGTTAATGTGCTCTGTTTTTGTTTACCCGAGTCGGGCAGGTTTACTTTATGTATAGTTTTAATATAATTATCTCTTGTGTTTCCTTCTTACTGTTAAAACCATTTAAATTGGAGGCTTATTACTGCACTATTACACAATTTCAACGCCCTTCACACCCAAACTGCATTTAGTCTACTCTATTCTCTCTTCTACATCCATTTCCATGTGCATTGGCTCTGAAGAAAATTTCTTTGGACAATGGCTAGTACACCCAAATTATTACAGTGTCATTTCAAACAACAAACTCTTAACAACAAAGTAAAGCAAACCTATTAAGTTCAGAGAACAATCTTGTGTTCTTTAAGCTTACCAATCCAGGTAAGAAACGATTTCTTGGTATTCCTGAAGCCAAAGAAGCCATGTTCTTTACTCTTATTCATCGAATCCAACACATCTTCCCAACTCAACATCACATCCACAAACCACCACGCATCAGTCTCATCAACTTTACTCGCCTTCAACTTATTCTCCTTCACAATCTCCTCCCACACACCTTGTTTCCCTTTCATCAACTCCTCCAAACAAAATCTCTCATCAAACCCATACTCCTCCACACCAAACTCCTCAGCCAACACCTTCCACAAATGCTTCCACTTGAACACATCCCCGTTGCTACAATTAAACGCTTCGTATTTAGCCTTTGGATCCACACAAGCCCAGATCTCTTGCTCCGCTATCAGATCCGCATCCGAACAAGTCGAGTAACCCTCCCAAGCACCTTTCGTCCCTGGAAATCTCAAAGGAACACCTTCGTGTTTACAAATGGCTGCATACACACAAAGACTACCAATTATATTCATCACACTATACGGAGAAAATCCGAAAATCTGGTGTGGTCTATGAAACGTCCATGTTAAACCTTCCTTCTTTTTAACCTCTTCCAACAATATGTCCTCTTGAGCGTAATAGAAATTCGGAACATTTAATCTAGGCAAATCCTCTGTGAATGGCGAATCATGACATTTGGTCTTCCCTTTTAACTCGAAAGGACCGGCATAGTGCTTCGCTCCGGTTTGGAGACAGATATGCTGCAGATTCGGTGCGTTTGGAATCACGGCTCGCAGTACGTTACGGAACATAGCGCCGTTGGTTTCTATATTTTGGGCCTCACTGGGCCGGTTGGCCCAAGTCACGTAGAACACGTGGGTCACATCTGTTAACGCTCCGAGTTTGGAAAGTGTCTCCTCAGAGTTGGAGACGTCGCACTGTATGTATTCAACAGCGTGGTCCGATTGCCAATCTGGTCTGGGCCGTCGGGCCACGCCGTACACTTTCCATGGGCCGCCGGGTGTGTCGGAGCGTGGCAAAATCTCGGCTAGGCTGTTGCCGACTATTCCAGTTACTCCCACTACCAGTGCCACGCTCTGGTGCCTACCCGCTTCATCCTTCTTCTACATAAACAGAGATAATAACTGATTAAGTGATGATTAAAAATAATAAATAGGTACATAAAGGAGAAACAGAGGGAAGATGTGATGTTACTCGAAGCCAGTCTCTGGTTTCTGCACACAACCAGCTCATTTTGGTTTGATTTGGTGATGGCTTCTTCACCTAATAAAGGGTAACACGTGACTTCTAGAATCATGTTGATGAGGTAAGAAGATACGTTTGTATTTGAGATAATTTTAAACTACTTTCAATTTTTTCGATGCGACGAGATTTGTTTTGTATCCTTTACGTGTACTGGAGTGGCATTGTCAGAAGAAGATTATCACTGTCCCTTCTCACTATCTGCTATATGATTTATTTTTTAATTAATATTATATTCTAAGGTGATGAACTCAAGTATTGCCTTGCTGCATATGCATCTTGTTTGATCTTTACCTCTTAATTTTATAAGGATATGGTATCTCCAATTCCGTATTTGTTGAGTCCTCCCAAGTCGCTTTTTCTCTCCTACATGTCATTTATTTGAGACTCTATTGAGTCTCACCCATTGTACCATATTTAATAACATTGGGACTGTCCCTCTGTCATGGGACGTCCCCACTTATTCTATTATATTTAACAATATTTTATCATTTTGGAATGGTTAAATGGTTGTTTGGTAATAACTTTTTATTATTTTATAATATAATAATAAATAATAAAAAAATTACTTTGGATTTAAGTTAGAACCCCATGATTGGAGATGAAAGTCCCCCTTCCTATTAATTTTAAATTTTCTTACTTAATAAGTTTGTGGGGTACTCAATATGATCAAATCATTGGGACTCAAAAATTTTTCATTATATTTTCCTATTAATGACTTGAAAATGAAGATTCGTCCTTAATTAAAATTAAATATTCCAAACATCTTACCATAATAAAAAAAAAAATTAATTAATGTATATGTTAATTACTTTACTTTTATATATAAAGGTAATAATCCCTTCAAATACACAAATTATAATTCTATTTTGAAAAAATTATAAATAAATTGGATTTTTTTTCAATGAACAAAAATTTAAGTACACGAATATAATGTTATTTTAAAAAATTTATAAAATAAACTTTTAAAAATATGAATTTCGCTCCATATAGATCATTCAGTTGAGCATAATATACAAATATATAAACAGTCATTTAAGAGATATTTCGGAAAATTTGACTTATAGAGTGAAAACCAAACTTTTAAAAATTTGTTTTTGTAAATTGTTTAAAACAGACTCATAATTATATTTTGAAGCTTAAAATACACATTTAGAAGAATTATTATAAATAAATTTATAAAATTTTAATTCTTGTGATTAGTGAAGATTTTCTATTAGTATTTCACGTAGTATTTAAATTATAAATTAACTTTTTAAAAAAATTACATATCAGTAATATCGTGTAGTATTTAAATTAGCATTTAAAATAGCATTTATAAAAATTATTAGAGATAGTTTCCAACCAAAACGCGAAAAGTGATATACTTTTTTAACATTTCATTTATAATTAATTAAATCATCATCTTTTCACTTATATTTATATATGTAATAAATGTTTAGTAATTTTATATTTAACAGTTAATATAAATTTGAAATGAGATAATGTATATTTTGACTCCTAAAGTTGGCATAATTTTTCATGTGAACCCTCAAACTTTTCGAAGTTTCAGCTAGACCCTCCAACTTGCTAAAATGTTTCGGTTAGACCCTTATTAATGTTCTACTATAATGCAATTGTATAAAAATTTTGAAAATTTTGAAGGTACAGTTAAAATTTTAAAAAAATTAAGAGTTTAAATGAAAAGCTTTTGGTAAATTGTAGGTCCAATAAAAATTTCGAAAAGTTTAAGAGTTCACTTGAAAAGTTATACCAGCTTTAGGGGTTCAAATATATATCATCTTAACTAAAATTAATACTAAACATTCAAACCAACAACTAACTTACAACTAATTTTAATCTAACAGTTAACTACTACGTCTATTTGAAACTCAATCTAATGACTAATTAAAATCTGATGCGAAACATAGTCTTAGTTTCTAGTAATAGTTTTCTTTGTATAATTTTATATATCATTTTGCCATTAAATTATATCAAGTTTTATTTTATAGTAAGATTTTACGATCTATTTCATCATCCATTTGGATACTTTAGGTTTATGTAATATCTATCAGAAGGTCTTAAAATTAAGATCTTAACTTTCGAGAGGTTGAAACCAGTGTTAAAGACAATTTTTTCATGTTACTATATCTTATTTCCACAATGGCTAAAGATTTGCTCGCATAATGTATAGGTTGTTGAAAATTTTCTTCCTTCCGGACAAATGCAACACTTACATCTGATTCAACGACTATTAAATAGACGAACAATGTTTCCCTCACATTTGGTTTAATGAGGATTGATAAATTGAAAAAGTGATGTTGAACCTTCCACAATGCTTAGTCACTGTTGTAATGTATACATTCTTTTATATTCCTGAACTTGTATTTGTTTGGGCTCTTTGCTCTTGTGGGCTCTGTTGTGTGGGCTTTGTCTCTGTCTCACTTGCTGCAGCTTGGCCCTCTTACCTAGAACCCGACCCGATCCTCTTGGAGACCCGCGCTTTTTACTTGGGCACCCGGTTTCACTTGAAGACCTAGCTCTATATTCATCTCTTTATGCTCTCTGCCGACTTAGTGAGAGAAATTGTTGTATCTCTCCTCCTGCTCTGCTAGGGTTTCATCTTTGTTAGGGTTTCTTTGTGATTTTGGTTGTAATCTTTGTGTAATTACTTTGTGATATACTCTGTGGTCTTGTGATCTGATTAGTAGTGCCATCGATCTCTCAGTTCGAAGCTGAGGTCCCGTGGATTAGCCTCTTTTGAGGTGAACCACGTAATATGCGTGTTTGATCTGTGTGTTCTTGTTCAAATATCTGTTAATCTTGCTTCAAATTGGTATCAGAGCTCAGGTAAGGGTTTGTTTGTTCTATTTTTGTGATCTAGGGTTTACAGATCTTTGAATGTCTGTGTGGCTTCTTGGTGATTCTTGGTGATTTACCTCTACTCCGTGATTCTATGTGTTTACCTGTGTGATTAATCGAATTATCGATCTTTGATCTTGGTAGATCTGAGGTTTATAGTTGGTTATAATCTGCTGTAGTGAAACCCTAATAGAGCAGCTTGTTACTTGTTCGATATTTTGCTTCATCTGTCATTTCTTGTTTCTAACAAGTTAGTTTGAGTGACAGGTACCCTCTGAAGCTGTTAGAGAGAACAAGAGGCTTAAGGAGAAGAAGAGGAAACTAGAAGGGTGACCCTAAGAGAGGTTCCGGGGCACTAGGAGAAAAATCGAACCTTGTCAGGTCGATTTACCAGATTGCAGCATATACTGAGCCTCTCTAAACCCTACTCTTTATTTTAAGCATTCTGTTTTCGAAATTGTTCCTTCTTTGTGATATCATATACTGTCTTGAGATTATTGTGGATCTTTGGTTGGTGGAGAACCTTGGCTGAAGAGGTACAAGCCTTAGTTGCTTGTTAAAGCCTCGAACCGCCTGCCAGTACGGAACAGACTGGCTTGTTTGAACGTGGCTGAGGGTCACAAGCTTAGTTCTTGTTAAAAGACCCAAACGGTGTCAGTAACGTGAAAATCTGACTTGTTTGAGGTTCTCAACCTTTGGGAATAATTGTTTTAATATTTTTCTTGCTCCTGTGTGAAAATCTGAGTGATCTGTTTGTTTTGTGATATATATGTTATATATCTGAAATTGATTTGTTCATTATTTGTGAATATTGTGCATCATATTTCTTTGGCTTTCCTATTAGTGTCAGTGTATCATAAAGATTTTTAAAACATTCTTTAATTAAAATTCTTTACAAAATGTCTTCCAAATCTTCTAGTTCCAATCCAATAAACATTGAGGTCTTTGATGGATCTCAAGATTTTGTTTTGTGGCAAAAGAAAATGTTATCTGTTTTGGTTCACCATGGCATAGAAGGGGTTGTGGATAATGACTATCCTTCTGGTATCTCTGACACTGATAAGGCTAGAATGGCCAAACGTGCATACCATACTATACTATTGCATTTTTCTGATGATGTTTTAATTGCCATGAATGATGTTAAAACTGCTGACTCTCTCTGGAAAGCATTAGAAACTAACTATCTAGAATCTGATATTCCAAATAGGATTATTAGCCTTCATAAACTGTTTAGCTTTAGGTTTGCCCCTAATAAGACGGTAAATGAGAACTTGGCTGTGTTTAAAAGGTTAGTTCAGGATCTGAATAGTAGGACAAAAGAAGCTGAGAGGCTTAGCGATGAATATCTAGCTATGGTCCTTCTTCATGCTCTGCCTGAGTCCCATAGTGTTGTTAGAGAATTCATTTCTTTTAATAAGAAATCTTTAACCACTAAGGATATCATGGATGCTCTGAATTTCAGATCTGTAGGTGAGGAAATGATTAAAAAGGATAATGAAGGGTTATTCCTTAGCAAGCCTAACACCAGCCATAGGACTAAGGGGAAGGGTAAGAAACCTGCAGCTAACCAAAATAATTTGAGTAAAGCTGATAACAAACAGAAGGACAGTAGTAAGGGTAAAAATGGTAGCAATAAAGAGAGGAAGTGCTATTATTGTAAAAGGCTAACCATCTTATTAAGGACTGCTTCCAGAAGAAGAGAGATGAAGCAAATGGTATTGTTAAACCTGCTGCATCTAATACTGTTACTGTTTCTGATCCTTTTGATTATGGTTTTACTGCTGTGATTGAGTTAAATAATTTTGTCATTCCTGATAATTCCTTGATTGATTGGGTGATAGATTCAGGTTGTACACACCATATGTCACCAAATAAGGGCTGGTTTTCAAACCTTGAGTCTGTTAAAGGGGGTTTTGTTGTCATGGGGTCTAACCATAAGTGTGACATAGTTGGGGTAGGAAATGTAACCATTAGACAGTATGATGGTAGAACTTTAACCCTTAGAGATGTCAAATATGTACCTGGACTTAGAAGAAACCTCCTGTCCGTGAGTAAAATGGGTGAAATGGGTTTTGAGTGTGTGTTTAAGAACCAGTTGGTAGAAATGTCTAGACCTGGATCTAATAAGGTAGACTTAAGGGGGAAAAGGGTAGGAAACCTATACATTCTTGAAGGATCAACCTTAGAAGTTCTAGCAACCCAAACCAAACTCAGTGATTCCATTAGTAAGGCTTTGCTGTGGCATAGAAGGCTAGGCCACATAGGTTTAGGCAGTCTTAGAGAACTTCAGAAACAGGGGTTAATTGAGAGTGACTTTCCTTGTGTCATTCCTACTTGTGAAAAATGTATTCTTGCTAAACAAACCAGATCACCATTTCCAAAATCTGATTTTAAATCAAAAGCTGTTCTTGAATATATTCATTCTGATTTGTGGGGTCCTACAGGAACCAAAACATTTAGTAATTGTCAATATTTTCTTTCATTTATTGATGATTTTTCAAGATTCTGCTGGACTTATTTGTTAAAATCCAAACCTGAAGTCTTTGAAAATTTTAAAATTTGGAAATCTTTAGTAAAAAATGAATCCGGAAAGAAAATCAAATGCCTTAAAACTGATAATGGTCTGGAATTTTGCAATGAACAATTTCACAAGTTTTGTGAGGATTCCGGGATTAGGAGATATAGGACTGTTAGGTATACTCCTCAGCAAAATGGGGTTGCTGAAAGGTTGAATAGAACTCTTCTAGAAAAGATCAGAAGTCTGCTATTCCAAGCCTGTCTTCCTAAGATTTTCTGGGGGGAAGCTTTGAGTTATGCTACCTACCTTAAAAATAGGTCTCCTTCCTCCTCTATTGACAATAGGACTCCTTTTGAACTCTGGTATGGGAAACCTCCTAGTTTCAGTCACATTAGGACCTTTGGCTGCAAAGTTTTAGCTCATCAAAGATTTGTTAAGCTCGTACTAGACAGGCTGGTCAGGATAACAATTAAGGATAATCCATTTAAATTATTTCCATTCCTTATTCATTATTAGTCGTGATGTTGTGTTTTTTGAGACTGAATTTCCTGGATTCCTTAATTCTGAGTCTTCTAATCCTATTCAGTACAAACAGCTTGATCTCTCCAACTTTGAAATCAAACCACTAGAATCTGAGGATTCTGAGCCTGGTATTGAGTCTGATGTGCCTATTACTGAGCCTGATAGCCATAGGGTCAGTGAACCTGGAACTAACAGTGAGTCTGTTCTATCCCCTGGTCCATCCTATTGAGAATACTGAGAATCAACCTGGTGAGACTATAGATGAGACATACCATGAGCATAATTTGGATGACTATCTTCTGAGTAGAGACAGACCTAGGCGGACCACTAGGATGCCATCCAAATATAGTGACTTTGTTGATATAAATCTTGTGATCTATGCTCTTAACACTTATACTGAATCAGAATTTATTCCAAATTCTTATCAAGAAGCTATTAATTGTCCAAATGCAATCATGTGGAAGAATGCTATGGATGATGAAATAGCCTCATTGATGAAGAATCATACTTGGGATCTGGTAACGAAACCTGAACTTAAGAAACTTGTGGGCTGTAAGTGGATTTACAGGGTGAAGGAGAACTTACCAGTTTCTGATCCAGGTCGGTTTAAGGCTAGATTAGTAGCCAAAGGGTTTACCCAGAAAGCTGGGGTTGATTTCTCAGAAGTATTCTCTCCTGTTGTTCGGTATATTACTACTAGGATCATGTTGTCTTTAGTTGCTCATTTTAATTGGGAATTAGAGCAGATGGACGTCAAAACAGCCTTTCTTCATGGTTTTCTTGACAGGGAAATATACATGGACCAACCTGAAGGGTTTGTCAAACCTGGTGGCAAGGTGTGTCTCCTGAAAAGGTCTCTATATGGTCTGAAACAATCACCCCGTCAATGGAATGAAAGGTTTAATGATTATGCAGGCAAAATGGGTTTTAAAAGAAGCATGTATGATGCTTGCTTGTATTACAAGTCTGTTGATAATTCACCTGTATTCATGTTATTGTATGTTGATGATATATTGTTGATGAGTTCTAATATGCAGCATCTATCCACTGTCAAAAGTGAATTGAACTAGGAATTTGATATGAAGGATTTGGGGGAAGCCTCCAAAATCCTTGGCATGTCAATTACTAGAGACAGAGGTAATAACTTACTTTGCATTGATCAGAAAAATTACTTGTATAAAATTCTGAACAATTTCAATATGTGTGATGCTAAACCGAATAGTTTGCCCCTATCTGCTTGTCATAAACTTGACAATAAACTCTGTGATGATGATCATATCCTTCATGACATTCCATATCCTGAAGCCATTGGCAGCATCATGTATGCTATGGTCTGTACAAGACCTGACTTAGCTTATTCAATAAGCATATTAAGCAGATACATGATGAAACCAAGGCTTGAACACTGGAATGCTATTAAAGGTCTCTTCAGGTATATTAAAGGCACTGTTGATTTTGGTTTAGAATATAGTAAGCATTCTGATGTTGTGAATATTATTGGTTACACTGATTCTGATTTTGCAAAAGAGATTGAATTCAGACGTTCTATGACTGCTTATGTGTTTACTGTGTGTAGAAATTGTGTTTCCTGGAGATCCAAATTGCAATTTGATGTGGCTTTGAGTACCACTGAATCTGAGTACATTGCTCTAACTGAGGGAATAAAAGAAGGACTCTGGATACAGGGGCTCCTTCAGGAAATCAATTTACTTGGCTCCAAAGCAATAGTCTTCACTGATAGCCAGGGAGCCTACCATATCAGTAGGAACCCTGTCTATCATGACAGAACTAAGCATATTGGGGTCAAATATCACTTCATTAGACTGAATATTTTAAATGGTGTCCTGCAGGTTGAAAAGGTTCCAACAGACGAAAATCCCTCTGATATGGGCACCAAGGTAGTGTCATTGAAGAAGTTTCTGTATTGCAAAAACTTCCTTCACATCTACCGGGTCTAATACCAAGGGAAACTAGACCAGTGATGCAACTCAAAAGAAACTGTGAGAGACTTGGAGGCACAATGATCAAAAGTGATGATCTATAGACCTTTTTTTTTAATGAATCCTGTAGAATGTAACATTAGGGGAAGTTTTGTTGTAATGTATACATTCTTTTATATTTCTGAACTTGTATTTGTTTGGGCTCTTTGCTCTTGTGGGCTCTGTTGTGTGGGCTTTGTCTCTGTCTCACTTGCTGCAGCTTGGCCCTCTTACCTAGAACCCGACCCGATCCTCTTGGAGACCCGCGTTTTTTACTTGGGCACCCGGTTTCACTTGAAGACCTAGCTCTATATTCATCTCTTTATGCTCTCTGCCGACTTAGTGAGAGAAATTGTTGTATCTCTCCTCCTGCTCTGCTAGGGTTTCATCTTTGTTAGGGTTTCTTTGTGATTTTGGTTGTAATCTTTGTGTAATTACTTTGTGATATACTCTGTGGTCTTGTGATCTGATTAGTAGTGCCATCGATCTCTCAGTTCGAAGCTGAGGTCCCGTGGATTAGCCTCTTTTGAGGTGAACCACGTAATATGCGTGTTTGATCTGTGTGTTCTTGTTCAAATATCTGTTAATCTTGCTTCAAATTGGTATCAGAGCTCAGGTAAGGGTTTGTTTGTTCTATTTTTGTGATCTAGGGTTTACAGATCTTTGAATGTCTGTGTGGCTTCTTGGTGATTCTTGGTGATTTACCTCTACTCCGTGATTCTATGTGTTTACCTGTGTGATTAATCGAATTATCGATCTTTGATCTTGTTCAAATATCTGTTAATCTTGCTTCAGTCACAAAACCATGACCAATCAAAGTGTATCCTTTCGTTAAGCAATTGGAACAATGGCTTTACGCATTCAGACGACTGAAAAAGAAATCGGTTGAATGTTGTAACTCGTACAATAAGTTGTTGAATATCTTTTTTTATATGTATCTTTTCAAGAATCAAAATCTTGATGATTTTATTTAACTGGCTCGTATTTGCCTCAATCCTATGCTTGGTTTCCATGAAGCTAAGGAATTGGATGAAACCAAACCCTAAATGAGCACTTTGTTGGGTTCAGATTTATTATATAATTGTATGATTATCATGAAGGCTTCCTTAAGTGATTTAGATGCTATTCGGATTTAGCAATTTTACAAGCATATCGTCCACATAAATTTTCCTATATTTCTTTTTAATTTGTTCTGAGAAAATTCGATTGACTAATCGTTAATAAGTTGTACCACCATTTTTAATCCTAATGCCATCATGTTATAACAATAAGTTCCTCATTTGGTGATAAGGGTCTCTTGCAATCTTTAACTCCCATCTTCATCTAGTTATATCTTGAAAAGTCATCGATGAAATTTAAATCTCATGTCCCATGTAGCATCAACCATTATATCAATGTGAGAAGGTGAAAATAAGTCTCTCAATTAAAACTTATTGAGATTGAGATACTCAACAAGCACTTGACATATACTATTTTTATTCCTAACCACTGTTATATTTGCTAACCAATTTGAGTACTTCACTTTTCATACCATTCCATTTTTTAGCAGGTTCTGAACCTCCTCATTGATGATTTGGTGTCTCTAATGAGCAAACTTCTTGCTCCTTTGCTTATAGGCTTAACCTTAGGCTCGACTCCAATTTTATGGGAGATCATGTTGACTCCAATTTGACCAAACAAAATGATCTAAGTTAGCAAAAATTAGGGCCAGAAGTTTACCTTGAAGTTTCAAGTTAAGTGCCAAGCCAATTTGCACTTTCTGCTTTATGTCAAACATACCTATTTGGACCTCCTCCAATGGCTCGAGCATAAAAATTCCATTCTTTCTCGAGTGGAAGCTCCAGATACTAACTATTATTGTTGATTTATATTTTCTTTTTAAGCCAACTTGATAGCAATCTCTGGAGGACTTTTTGTCACCGTTAATCTCATTAATCCTCCACTTTGTAGGGAACCTCAGAGTTTGTTGATAGCAAAATGAAATAACTCGCACCTCATATATTCATGTTCGTCCCACAATTACGTTGTAGGAAGTTACAAAATTGATCATCAAGAACCTCATTGTAAGGTTCACACCTTCTGCAAAAATAGGTTTAAAAAATCTTACGTATAATTTGTTTTGTTTTGCCACTGATTTCAATGAAAGTTGTAAGGATGATTAAGGACTCATTTAAGTGTATTTCCTTAAATGTTGGAAGAAGGAATATGATATTTTTCTAACTGTCATTGTGTATTAGGGATCTTTTAAGTTTATAGTTGGGAATTTGAAGAGTTATCACTAGTGCATCATGATGCGAATCAATCGGACCTTATTAGAGAATATTAGTTCATAAATAAAAGGAGCTCTTCCTAGGTGAATGAATGCTTTGTTGGCATAACTGAGCTTCATTTCGAATCTCTTCATGGAACTTTGGGTGATTCCGCTAACCACCGAGCCAACATGAATTACCCAATAATCCGCTTGACATACAAGGCCTTAACAAACATCTCCACAGCCTTGGCTTCATGATGCTTCTCTTTGGACAATTTCAGAATCTTTCCATCTTTCTTAGTTAAGAATTCGAGCAGCAGTCTTTTCTTCAATAGGAAGGCTACATCAAATCGAATAGCAATACATTCTTTCATCATGTGACCATGATCATTATAAAATTGATACATTTTTTATGCATATGATGTGCGGATGTCCATATTGGTTATGTTCATTTGATATAGAAATCTATATCTTTCATCATGTGACTAGTTCTTGAGGCTTATGCTTAGCTCATAGGACGGGACTACTCTTCTGCGTTTAATAGAGTCACTTGGTTTACTAGAGTTTTTGGATGGAGTTGTCTTTGGATGAGGGTCGTGTCTTTTGTATGGCTTGAATATTCCATTGCATAATAGTGTTGCTCAAGCTTGGTGAATGACTTATTAGTAAATTTTGTCATGAAAGCCCTGGCAGGATATTCCTACAGCTTGATTGTGTAGCTATTACTAGTGACTCTTCCAAAGTTCTAGTCTTACATTCAAATAAAAACAAATAAAATTTACTTATACTAAATATTATTTCTTCAGACCCATTCGATTGTATCTATTAATAAAAAAGCTGTAATATCTGAAATAAATCTAAAATTGTAATTATCGGCCATAACCCATAGGTCAACCAGATTAACTTGCTGGTTGGTAGGTTAAAACTGAAAATTTATTAACCTGTTTAATAAATGGACCATTTTAACTGATCCCATTTATCCCGTAGATTAAATGGGTTGAACTCGTCAAACTGTAGATTAGCTCGTCTAACCCAGTTATTATTATTTTTTACAATAGTTAGTTTAAAAAATAAACATATAAATTTTTTTAAAAAAAATAATCTTTATAATATTAAGATGCTTTCAATTTTAGTCATTTAAAACTTTGAATTAAGTTAATAGACCATCACAACTTTATTTTAAATTTATAAAGTTTAAAAAGTTAAAATATTATTAAAAATAAACCAAATTAATCAACATATCTTCCTCCACAATTTCATGGGAAAGACTCCTCATAGACTTCATAGATCTGTGAAAGTAAGGACGGAGACATGCGTGGCTGATATAGGCCATGCAATCTTCAATCGGCTAGACCATATTAAGTGGGTGTTTCCCTAAACTTAGACTTTTTGACTTATAGATTATAAGTAACTTACAGATTATAAATAGCTTAAAAATAATTTGGTGACATGTTTACCTAAGTTAATAATAAATAGCTTATAATCAGCAAAAATGGTAAAATGACCATTAATGATATGTATGATAATTATTATATAACACTATTTATTCTAATAATTGTTTAATATATTAATATAAATAAATATGATTTTGTTTGATATAATTATTTTTAAATTATTCATGATGAAAATTGGGTTATTGGGTTTAAGGGTATTTGAGGAATATTAAAATTATATGAAGTTATATGGGTAAATATATTGGCCAACTCAAAACTCCTTATAAGCCGTTTCAACAAAAAAGTTAGGATCTGTAGTTTATAAAATAACTCCTTATAAGAAAAAAAAATAAAGGAAATACATATTTTCACAGCTTATAAATTGTTAAGAACTATTATTAAAAATAACTTATAGCAAATTAGTTAAGCCTTTGCTAAAGCTTTGAAAGATCCACGGTTCGAGTTGAGCTATACAATAATCAAAGACTCCTCATAGGTAGGTTTGAGGAAGGTCTTTGATTATTTTTTTCAACTTTCACAAGTTTATCAACTTAAAATAAAATTTAGGCGATTCATTTATTTGAATTTTGGATGACTCATATTTTACAATTTTTTTAAAAAATTAATGTAACCTTGTCTAATGCACCCCAATTTAGTTGATTAAATAAAATAAAAAAATAGAAGATGAATCAGAGTGTTTGAATAAAACGATAAAAAATAAATAACAATGGTTGAGTCATTTTGCTTAGTTTCTTAATATGTGTAAAAGAATTTAAAACATCACCTATTATGAATATAAGAGGGTATTAGATATGATTATATTGATGTTAAATAGTAGTATCACATATATTCATATAGTTGTGATTATATGAATATAGTGTTGTGCTTAAATTATGATAAATAAAAAAATATATAAAATTTAAATTTATTTTAAAATATTAAAAAAATGTTGAGTGCCAATCATACTTAGGGGAGAGTAATTTTCGATTTTTACCGAAAACCGAAAATTTTTTTTGTTCGGTTAACCGAAAATGTGCAAGTTATCAGTTAGTTCGGTTTGGTTAACTAAAAATTCCGGTTCGATTTTTGGTTTTAATATTAGAAAATTTTGGTTAATGGAAAACCGAATTATTAACTAAAGATTATAGTTTTTAGGGTTTTATTTTAAAATTTATTAGAAAAAGTTAATTATTTTTTAGAAATAAGTAGATATTTTATTAATTTATTTGATTTTTGGTTAATTTATTGGAAAATTTTGGAGTTTTATCTTTTTTTTTTTATTTTTTAAATAAGTGTTTTGAAGAAATATGGAAATATTTGGTTAATTTTTCGGTTTTCGGTTAACCAAAAATTTCGCTTTTAATTTTTGGTTAACTGATTTAAATTTGGTTAGATTATCGATTTACATATTTTGAAGTTCGGTTAGCCAAAAATTGAAATTTTAGTTCGGTTTGGGTTAATTGAAAACTCTGCCTGTAACACCCGAACCCCCACCCTGACGGAAAGGGAACGCGGAGACCGGATGTCACATGCGGAGACAAAAGACATACATACAAATAACAATTAAACAGATAAATACAAATCATATTCAAATCAGAAGAACAGTTCTTATAAATCCAACTTCAAATAGTTCGAAACAAATCCAAAACCAAATTGTAGTTGAACTACAAGTTCCAAATGAAAGACAATTACATAAAAATATCCCAAGAGTATTTAATCTGAAACAAATCCAAAACATGTACAGCGGGTTCAAAATACAGAAATAAATCCATCAAAATAAACTAATATGAAATCGAAAATTTGAAGAGGATGTCATGTGAATGCTCGATGCTAGTGATATCCTGCTATCCCACCTGAGTGTCTGAACTCAGCAATTCCATTCCCAAAAAGGGTTCAAAACATACAAAACAAAAATAGAAACAACGAAGGGTCAGACTATCGATGTCTGGTTAGTAAGCCAATGCCAACATACACATACAGATGTGTCTTATTAAACAAAATAGTATGTCATACACAAATGCAAGTTAGTTAACAACCAAGGGTACAAACAGAAGCAAACAAGTTGATTAACAAATCAAGTTATCCCAAATACAATCCCCTTTAAGTGATCTAGGATAAGTGATTACATATTATTTCAATTACCGACTAAAAAGGGCTTAACAGATATCAAATTATTTTCAGAGGAAAGACTGATACCGAATTAGGAGTTCGGTATGCAATCCGGTAGGCTATTCGGTCAGAGAGCATACTAGACTTACCGAGTTGTAATTCGGTAGACATTCTGGTAAGCTATTCGGTCAGAGAGTAATTATACGAATCCAAGGAAAGTTTAAGTGACAGTTCGGTTCCTATTCCAGTATGAAGCTCGGTCAGAGAGTTTCAAGTCTCTCAGACATGCCGAATTGTAATTCGGTACCTAGCTCGGTGAAGAGTTCGGTTAGAGAGGATGAACAGTCTTTGGAGGTTCATACCGAACTACAGTTCGGTAACTTATTCGGTAAGTAATTCTTCCAGAGAGTGAATCTAATGATCTCAAGTCTGACCGAATTGTATTTCGGTGTCCAGCTCGGTAAGGAGTTCGTCCAGAGACCATCCTACGTCCAATTTTCCAGTTTTTAAGTGACAGTCCGGTATCTAATCCGGTAAGCAGTCCGGTTACGAACCCTGGGCACATTTTAAGTCTATTTCAAGTTATGTTGATCGCCCATCAAAGTCTAGCTATCCAATTGGATCTAATCCTAACAATTATAGCTAGTTAGGAGTCACAATGAACACTACCCAGTGTTAGAACCCAAAAGATAAAAACGTGCATTAATTAGAGACAACCAAACATAACAAACAATCATCATCAGAAGCGGAAACAATCCATTATCATAGAATTCAGATTACCCAATTATTTAGGTGTTTAACTTACCAGGCTTGTCCTTAGTCTAATAACAAAATCGGGAACAAAAACAGACAGATAGGGTTAAACCCTCAGAGATGGATCAAAGATCCCAGAGATGATGCCGTCGCATCCAGAAATGAGCCAAGCTCCAGAAATGATGCTGTCGCATCCAGAAAGTGGTTGGCAATCAAGGCCATATATGCTTTCGCGCATCGATGTATACATCTAGTTTTCCCTAACAGCATGCTGGTCTTACCGTATTAACCTTAGGACAAGACTTTAGCATATTACAAAATTCAGATTTCAAATAGCAGACAGATAGCAAACGAATATGGACACAAATTCATGTGTCCGATCATGAACAAATAATAGAGCAGCAATATACCCAAGCAATTTATATCAAATGAAGCAGATTAAGTATCCAATCACAGATTTCAACTTACATTAAATTAATCAATTCGTAGACAATTTAACAAACAAAGGCAAATAATAGTGAGGGCGTAAACATGGCTACTAACTTTATTCGCTAATCCCAAATACCACCAAAATTACTCCGGTTGACGATCCCCAACTTGGTCTACACCAAATCAAGCATAATCTATAAATTCCCAATTCACAAAAGTTAGGGTTTATACCCAAAAAGCAATTAAAATCGATTTAGACCCAATATATCAACTTCACGGGTTTCAAAACTCATACTATTAGAAACAAAATCCCCAAATCAAATTGTAGAAAACAACATAAAAACATCAAACCCTAGTGCATGTAAAAATCCCCAAATCACGTAAAGTTAATTAAAAGTAAAAAGAGAAGAGAATCAATACCTAAAATGTGAAGAAATCAAGATAGGTGCAAATCCCAAGTGAAATCCTCAACAATTAAAGCTTGAAAATCATAGAGCGGTTTTCTTGATTTGAGAGAAAAGATGAATACGTGAAATTCAATTGTCTAGGTTTTGGTGAGAATGAATCAAAAAGCTATTCTTTTCAATATATATGGGTGGCAAATATCGTCATAAACTCACACGTTTACAATTTAATTAAAAATAACCCAATTTGTAAAATAATTACAAAATCATCTTAAATATCCAATTGTTTTCAAATGTAACCCAAAAGTCTAACTAGTCAAATCATTTGGTCAAACCGGAAAAGTCAACATTTTTCAAAAATGCCCATTTTATCCTTAAAACGAAAATAAATAAAAACTAAGAAAATTTTCAAAATTAAGCAGACAAATAGCCCCTGATTACGGACGTGACAGCTCTACCCTACTTAAGAAATTTCGTCCCCGAAATTTACCTGAATCAAACAGATACGGAAACTGACGTCGCATTGTCTCTTTTGGTTCCCACGATGCTTCTTCAAACGCGTGGTTACGCCAGAGGACCTTGACTAGGGGTACAGTCTTGTTCCTCAAAACCTTCACTTCCCTAGCCAGAATCTGAACCGGTTCTTCCTCATAACTCAAATCCGGTCGAATCTCAATAGTCTCACGTGTAAGGATGTGAGAAGGATCAGAACGATACCTTCTTAACATCGATACATGAAAGACATTATGAATCTTCTCCAACTCAGGTGGCAATGCAAGTCGATAAGAAACTGGACCAATCCTTTCCAGGATCTCATAAGGTCCAATGAATCGTGGAGCCAACTTACCTTTCTGACCGAATCGAAGAACTTTCTTCTATGGAGAAACTTTTAGAAACACCTTATCACCAACTTGGTATTCAATATCCTTCCTCTTAAGGTCAGCATAGGACTTTTGCCTATCTGATGCTTCCTTAAGCTTTTCCTTAATCAATTTGACTTTCTCCTCAACTTCCAAAAGTAAATCCGGTCCCACTATCCGAGACTCACTCAACTCAGTCCAACACAACGGAGTATGGCACTTCCGTCCATACAAAGCCTCATAAGGAGCCATACAATTACTTGCCTGAAAACTATTATTGTAAGCAAACTCCACCAATGGTAAGTACTTGATCCAAGAACCACCAAATTCAATCACACAACATCGAAGCATGTCCTCTAAGGTCTGAATTGTCCTTTCGGACTGCCCGTCAGTTTGCGGATGAAAGGCGATACTGAAATTCAACTTCGTCCCCAAAGCCTCCTAAAATTTCTTCCAGAATCGAGAGGTAAACCTAGGATCCCTATCAGAAATGATAGACGAAGGAACCCCATGTAACCTCACAATTTCCTTCAGATACAATTCCGCCAATCTCTCCAAAGAATAATCAACCCAGATTGGCAGAAAGTGTGCAGACTTGGTCACACAATCACCTAGATAGCATCAAACTTCTCACGAGTCAATGGCAACCCAACAACAAAGTCCATAGTGACTCGATCCCACTTCCATTCCGGAACTGATATTGGCTGAAGCAAACCAGATGGAAGTTGATGTTCTGCCTTAACTTGCTGACAGATCAAACACTTCCCTACAAAAACAACAATGTCTTTCTTCATACCCGGCCACCAATACATCACCTTCAGATCGTGATACATCTTGGTAGCACCAGGATGCATAGCATACACTTGCCTATGCGCAATATTTCAGTTATCAGATTATCAGATAATGGCACATAAATCCGACACCGAAATACCAACTACCATCATCTCTCAGAGACGCTTCAGTTCTCTTACTCTGTCTAGACTTCTTAGCCCACTCCAAGGCTATCTCATCAGACTTCTGTGCTTCCAGAATCCTAGCAGTCAAATCCGGTTTCACTACCAGTTCGGCTACCAGAGCATCATCCTTCAGACTCAATCTGCCCATCATAGCATACAAAGCATGCATAGATTTGCGGCTAAGAGCATCCGCTACCAAATTAGCTTTACCAGGATGATAATTAATCTCCATATCATAATCCTTCAAAAACTCAACCCATCTATTCAGTCTTAAGACCAGATACGAGATCAAATAAATCTTTTAAAGAATTCTTTTGATCGACTCGATTGGAGTACAAACAAATCCATTAATATGGAAATTTGTTGAGGATTTTGGCAAACTCACCTTATTATAATCAGGATATTAATTGCACATAATGTGAGTTTGATCGCTAGGCGAAAAACGTTGCTCAATCAATTGCTTTATCACCGACTAGTGTGGTAGGGGTACAAGCCTCGTGCAAAGACGCTCATTCACAATAGTTAACCACTACGTTAGCGCCCATGACCTCAGTTTGTAGGCTACAATGTTGACCCTACGTTTTTTTTTCCACGTTCATATTTTTGAAAAATCGATGGATTTTCGCAAGCTAATCAAGAATACTTTCGTCATATGACCCACAAAAAATTTGAAAATCCTTCACAATTATATATCCTTCATTGTGATTTAGAACGTGATAGTTCTTCCCTTGCTGCAAGATTGAGGGATCTGTGTGATTTGTTCCTTCATCACGGTCGTCTCAATGATGGTAACATGGTTAGCGATATTATCCTCAATAAATGAACATTGCTCTAATACCTGTTGACATAGAACGGAAACGGTTAAGACAATTTATACTTGGTCAAGAATTTTCGGTAGCCAAATGCATTTGGTCGGGACCCGGGACGATAAAAAATCCTAATACGAGGGAAAACAATCATAATCCAAGGGAAAACGCGACAAAGTCGAGATATTCTTATTAGAATAATATAAAATATGAAATATTCTATTTTTTAATGCTTAGAAGAACATATTTATAATATAAAAACTAATTAGAAAACCTAATAATAATAGAAAAGCTAATCAAAATAAAAAGAAATCTTAATGACAAAATATAAATAAATATACTAGTTTAACCCTTCAAATAAAAGAAAAGAAATTCTAATATAGGGGTATGTCATTTTCTTTACCAGCTTGATCCAGTCCAATTCTTTTATGAACCCCACTGAAAATTGATCCGCATCACAAGCACTCATCATATGACTCTCACAATATATCAGAACTCGATCTTAGAAGTCGAGATCTTCATGGTCTCTATAGTTCCCGGGTCCCCATCGGGCACATCCCAAACCTAATCAACTAAATCTACATTGCTCTTTTAGGATATCTTATAATAGATACAAAAATCATATTTATAGCAATAGGTTTCTTAGTCAAAAGTAATCCTAAACTATTAAGAAAACCTTTTCCTATTTAGGATTCTCAAGGATATCTTTTCTAATTTGAATTCACTTTAAAAACTACCATTTTTAATCAATTATGATGCTTCCATAATAGTCTTCGAGTCCTTTCCAAATTACCAAACCTACCAAGTTTTCATATCTTTCTGAAATCACGTGTACCATAGATTTCCACAATTTGCTGTCGGCGAAACTTGTAGGAGAAGGAGTAGGCGCAACCAGTATTTGATAACCATCAGCTATATGCTACTGGATCCGTCCCAAAATAATTTTTTCAATACTATGTGACTCACTTAAATCGGAGTTCGTTTGCCCCTCCCAAAAATCAAAACAGTTCTGGATATTGAAGTATATCCGAATTCTCGTCACATTTCCAACCTAATAATGATGTAGGAAATAATTAAACAATTGAATATAAGAGTATACAGACAAGTGGTTTAAGCATTCTAAAAAGAAAATGTGTTAGATAAACTAATAGAGTGAGTATTTTTCTTTAAAACTTTTATCACTGGTGGGTACTTTTTTTTTCTTTCTTTTTTTTATATCTTGTTTACAAATGACTTTAAAAAAATAGTCGATTTTGAAATTAATTTTCAAAACTTCAAATTTAAATATATTACTTATATGATATTCCCTTTATAATTTCATGGTTTGACTATAATGAAAATATTTTCAGTAACATTATTTGTTAATATAGATTAAAAAAATTTTGGGATTGATTGGTTAATTTATCTGGTAATTGTAATAGTAAAAAAAATTCCTATGTTATTAAATTTGGATAGTGAATATTTGCTGAACTGGAAATAATTTGGAGAATGTTATCCGTTAATAGTAATATTAAAATCACTGGTATTTTTTAATACAATAAATAAAAAACTTAAATTACACATAATTTGAAAAATATTTTCAAAATTAAAAATGGTTCGAGAAATATTTTTAAAATCAATAATAATATTGAATAATATTTTGAAAACTAAATATTAATTATAAAAAAATTCATAATAAGATAATTTTGATATTTAGTTAATAAGTAGTACTAAATTGTAACCAATAAATAGAAGCAATGTAGACAGGCAGATTCATTAGAACCGCTAAATTCCCATATTTCACTCTACGACTCTGATGGCTTCTATTCTATACATATAACACAAACGAAATTTTAAATTTTTTTTTCTTACCCTGTTTTATCTCTCGATTCAGACGGGTCAAATGAGAAGAAAGCTGCGATTTTCAATTCAAATCACATAGCACCTGGTTTGTCCTACACTCAAACTTCTATATTGTTGTCATATATGTACTTCTGCAGATTCTTTCAAATGATAGTTATAGATTGCAGGTCCCCAATTCAACCACCTTGATTTTATTTCATTGATTTGGTTTTTTACTTTAGGAAATGGTAATTTTAAAAAAAAATAAAAAATTAGAACTTTCAGGCACGTTTGATAATATGGTCATTTTGAGGTGGAAGGCCATCACAATAAATTATATTGTTATATTCACACACACACAAAATAAATATGATAGTAATAGAAAGTTAGAAAACAATTTGAGAAGTTGATGGGTAGACCCCAATAAGATAAAAGACTACATTTTCTTTAATTTTCACCAATATTAGGTCTTAATGAACGTTGAGGTGATTAAACTAGTAAATAGTTGTATAAACAAGTTGTTCTTCACATCCACACTCTATACAAATCTTAATCCAAAACATGAAAATCTAACTTTCAAGGTAGCTATCTAATGTGAAATTGGTTAATTCAATCCTTTAACTTTCAATTTTTGGGTCAATTAAACTCTTTTTATTACATAGAAGGTTTAGTTGACATTTTAAAATTAATTCTTTTTGTTATCAAATCAGTCTTCACATCAATAAAAAAAAATTCGAATTGATTCACCATTTAGGAGTTGAAGGAATAAAGTGACCTTAAATTGAGTATTAACTTAAAAAATATATAGTCAAATTTGGAGGCTCCTCAAATTCGTATGTAATTGACAAACAAAGCAACTAAACAAGTAGCAGGACAATTATATTTATTATGGTTCCACTGGTAAAAAGACATAAACAAAATTATATGAAGAATAAGATTGAAAACCAAGAAATGTTGTTGAACCATAATAAATGTCTTTGCAATTTCTATAGTATTGGTGGTGGATTACAACGACATTTTCAATATTGATGGGTTAATTAAGAAAAAAAAACTCTATTTTTCGAATTTTTTTTTATAATTTATTAGTTTCAAATGTTATTTAGAAAAATTCAAATAAAAAATTTTTTAATTAAAGTAAATTTTTTGTATTAATCAACTGGTTTCAGACTTTTTTCCTATTAAATAGTACGGTTACAAAATTGAAAATGGATTTTTTTTTTTTAAATAACGTTTGAACTAATGAATTAAAAAAAATTTTAAAATGAGAATTTTTTTTGTAATTTACTCTTCAATTTCTACTTGTACGTTACTTTTGAAATATCCTTTAATTTTATATTTTATTTTATTCATTAATTTTGAATTTAAAATTTATAATAAAATAATAATATAATAAATATTTATCGTTTATCTTTTTAATGGATTAATATCTATTCTTATAAAATTCAAACCATTGCATTCATATTTTAAATGCATCATCTAAATTATTATGAGATACAATTCTAATAATTGAATAATTATTTATTTTGATTTAAATTGTGCAGCCACAAAGAACATGGGTGAGACTGTTGTAGAAAGGATAGATAACAAGAACACAACGTTACAAGATTGGATCACTTAACACTTTGGTAAGTCCATTTTTACTTTATTTATTTTATGTGATGGTAATAGTGAATCATATTATATTATTATTATTATTATTATTATTTACAATCTTACAAAACAATGTATGAAAATAAAAATATAATTATCATTTCATTACCATATAAATAATTTTGGACCTATTTATTTAGTTGGTATTTATAAAAATTGAATATTACATAAATAAACTTTTTTTTAAAAAAATATTATCGTTAACAGTAATTCTTAACTATTAACGGTAGTGGTTTATTGTATTTTTTTTTTTATTACAGTTGAAATCATTATAGTTAAACCTTTGGTATTAATATTAGTTTTATTAAGTAGTTATTAATCGTAAAATTACAGAAATGATTTAATGTAACTTAAAAAATCAATATCCTAAAATTAAAAAAATAATTTAACAATAATTTAAATAAATAAAGGTCAAAGTTGGAGTTATTGGAGGAACACTAGTTCAAATAATTTCTATCACAACACTAATCAAAATACTATATGTTAACTAAAAAAATCTATTGCCAAAAAATCCTATTGAATTAATTAAATTACATATCCATATATAAACCAACTATTTGATACATAGAGAATACAATCACAAATAATGCAAGTATTGGATTCTAGGTGGGCCGATGGTCAACCTCATTAAAATCCATAATCTGAGTTACTGGAACAATAGAAAAATATAGAAAGAAAGACGTGTTTTTCCTCTCCTTTTTAGTTTTGTATCTAAGTTGATTCCTTCTGAGAAGATAAAAATCAAATACATATATTCTAGACATCTAGTATTTAGTCCATGGAATACATCAAAAATCAAAACTAGAGACAATGAAGAATGATTTGATATTGATTTTAATCGTCTGGGTTTAAGAAAGATATAAGCCAAAATATGTAAATAAATTTTATGAGAATTTTTCCAATTCTAGACATCTAGTATTTAGCTCCGTATTCTTATTGGCATAAGAGCTTGAGAAGCCCCCAAACTTGCCCTTAACTTTTAATGTAACTTCTCAATTTTGCGTTGGGTCAAATAATCCCCTCAACTATGATTTAAAGGGTCAAACAAGCCCCTAAAACTACTTTCCTAGTCGGGTTCAAGCGCGTGTTGTACAATCTCGGTCCAATAGACTCTGAGTCAGATATATTAAACCTGTTGGATTGCCATGTCAGAGCTTTGAAAAACGATGTTAGGTTACCGTCCATAGTTCAATTGCACCCTTAAACTTATTCTGGTGAGATTCATCGAACAATCGACTAGATTTCGACAAGGATTTGACCGAATATTGACGGCGTCGGCTTCATAATCTCTGACAATAAATCCAACGTAGTAGTCGCTGTAATCTGGATTGTTCATCGTTTTAGTTAGGGTTAGGTCATTGGTTTTTCGCTTTACTATCACTTGGGTTTGCCATCAAATGTGCGTTAGTCAACAGAACTCGCATCAACTACCCAACACACATTTAAGAAACGAACCCCCTCCGTCAACAGGCCATTGTTTTCTTGTCACTCATCTCACGCATCTCTCTCAAATGGATCAAGCTAATTTTACCAAGAATAATGTGAAAACCTAATCCCCAAATTATTTTACAACAAACGGGAAACAGACGTTAAACGTCCATGTGTATACAAAAATAGATCAAACGCGCTCTGAAAATACAATTTGAAATCTCAGCCTCCACATCAGCTTCAGGGGCTTGTTTGACCATTTAAATCATAGTTGATGGGCTTATTTGACCCAATGCAAAATTGAAGAGCTACATTGAAAGTTAATGCCAAGTTTGGGGGCTTCTCAGACCCTTATGCCTATTCTTATTTTAAGGTTTTTAGAATTTCATGACACAAATTTCGCTTCCACGATGTAGCTATTTTTATTTTTTGCCTTTTTTATTGGAGTAATGTTAGGCAGCCTACTTTTTTTTCTATCTTACTTTCATTGTTTATACTTACGTGGCAGTACATGATTGGATATAAATTTGGCATAAGAGTCTTAGAAACCCCTAAACTTAACTATATTTTTCAAGTTAGCCCTCCAACTTCACAAAGGGTCAGTTTAGCCCCTTAACTTTTAAATGTTGTGTCAAATAAACTCTTTTTGCTGATGTGGATAGCTTAATTGATATTTTGAAGTTAATAATTTTTTGCTGCCAAATCAGCTTCCATGTCAACAAAAGGGCTTAATTGACCCAACATTTGGAAGTTGAGGGGCTAAATTGACCCTCCATAAAATTTGAGGGCTAACTTAAAAAATATAATCAAGTTCGGGGGCTCCTGAGACCCTTATGCCTATAAATTTTATAATAATTAATATATTAATTTTTTCACCCCATCAATTTTTGCCATGTAAGAGTAAGTAAGAAGAGTAGGCACAAAGAGTAAGCTATCGATCATTACTATTTTTATTATCATAGAAAGATATTGATCTGATCTGAAGGTTGTGTTCATCGTCTTCTTCCTTAACTTTTCTATTATGAATATGAAGTTTTTTGTTATATGAATTTAATATTTAGGTTTAAAAACTTGGTGTTTGTTTAAAATATCAGCAATTAAAAGTTAGTTAGTGATGATGACTTTTTCAATTTGGAGTTTACTTACTAAGTACCGATTGAGATGAGTTTAGAAAGATAATACACCTTATTTGGTACTTGTAGACATCTAAATCCACTATTCCATATACCTAAATTTTTGTAACTACAGAATTTCAAGAACAAATAATAAATCAAATAAAATTAAGGCTGCTATATCATTTGTAGTCTTTCTCAAGCGACCATGCATTTCAATAAGGAATATTCATAATATGAGATAAGAAAGTTAGGTGACAGTAGTTTGGTAACGATTAATATTATTGTACAAATTAATTTATGATTAACTTAGTTAGGACAATTATGAAGATAATAAAGATGATGCAAAACATTATAAAGTGTAAGGTCTACAAAAGGAAAGCGACATGAAAGAAGTATTTAAAATTTGAAATTTACTATACTAGTATGATGATCATGCTCCATATTTGAAATCTCCAATGAATTTAAGTTGAGTATCGCTAGTAGTAAGATTATAAGTGATGATTTTGATGGTTAGTGATTTTTTTTAAAACAAATTATTTGAACTATAATTTAGGCTTCTAAATAGTAGATTGATATGGGAATTTTTAAACTATTACAATATAGTTGTTAAACCTTAATGATTAAAATACTTGACGTTAATCCTAAAATTTGAGAATTCCGAAATTAATCATGCTTAACTTATAAAGATCTTAATAGGCATAAGGGTCTTAAAAACCTCTGAACTTGGCTATATTTTTTAAGTTAACCCTTCAACTTCACGAAAAGTCAATTTAACCCTTTAACTTTCAATTCTTGTGTCAAATAAGCTCTTTTTGCTGATGTGGAAGGCTTAATTGACATTTTGAAGTTAACATATTTTGTTGCCAAATTAGCCTCCACATCAACAAAAGGGCTTAATTGGTTCATATTTGGAAGTTGAGGGGCTAAATTGACCATCCGTAAAGTTTGAGGGCTAACTTGAAAAATATAATCAAGTTTAGGGCTTATGAGACCTTTATGCCATCTTAATAATACATTATCTTTTAGGAAACTCCTCTATGAAGTTTTTCTTGGAAGCATGTTAGAAAGACTTGTATTGACTTGTGGGTTTAGCGGTCAACCTTAAAACTACATAGGAAAATGGTGATAATGCTTTCACAAGAGAGAACTTTTTTTATATATAACAACGGAGGATCGTTACAATAAATATTAATCTAGTGGATTTCATATGATTATAATAAAGTAGCAATAACGGTTAACTGTAACAGTTAATATTGTCTAACTAGACACGGGGATAGATAGGGGGAGAAGCGAAATCGAATGAAACTGAACAAACATGTTCAGTTCGGTTTTTGACTTAATTTGGCTTGGTTTAGTCCTAAAAATATTTTTATTTTGATTCATTTTGAATTCCATTTTCGATTCGATTTTGATCAAATCCGACTATTTTTTTAAGGGATAATTTCAAAAAACTGCCGCAGGTTTGAGATTTTCCCCCAAAAAAAACCACATCGATTTTATTTTTTCCCCATTTTATCACTGTCTAGACGAAAAATATTAAAAAAAAATTAAATGAATTTTGAACTTTAATGGAGCTCTAAGAGACGAGTCCAATGTGTGGTGGTCAATCGACAATTGGTGGTTAGACGAAGGAGAAATGATAGAAAAATCAATTTTCGACAATTCTTAATTTTACCCAATCTCCTTCATTCAACCACCAATGGCCAAGAGACTAGACTACCACTATTAAACTTGTCTCTTTGAGTTCTACTAAAGTCAAACAAATTATGTTAAAAATTGTAATATTTTTGACATGGCAGTGATGAAATGGAGAAAAACCAAACTGGTATGATTTTTTTTTTTTTAAAGAAAATCCAAAATCTGTATTAACTCTTTTTTAACAAATTAAATCAGTTTTTTTTAACCAAATTGAACCACATCGAACCGATAGATTTATCAATTTGGTTCGATTATATACCTCAGTTCGAGTTGATTTGATATTTTTAAATGACATAATGATCACAGAAGCCCCTTAACTTGGCTAAAATTTTCAATTTGACCCTCCAACTATACGATGTTTCAGTTTAGCCCCTCAACTATTCAATATCAGGTCAATTTAACCATTTTCACTTATGTGACAGGTGATTTAAAGTCAAATATATATAATAATCTTACCACATAAATTAAAAGGGGTAAATCGACTCTATATAGAATATTTGAAGGATTAAAATGAAATCTCACCCGATGAAGTTTACCCGATCAAGTTTACCAAATTTAAAAGCTTTGGTAACAATTATACCTTTTTAAAATTGTTCGAAGTGAATGGACCCGTGCCCACACTTTAGGTATATATTCGACTATAATTTATCTTTATTGATAAAACACATTAAGTTATAAATTTGGCACCCTTAGATCCAAATGAAAGGACTTGTCATCTAGTAGACTTGGCTCGTGAGCACTGTCTCTATCATGTTTGCAATTTCAATTATTAATAAAGAGAATAATAAGGTTAACCATGTTCTCCACTCACGTCACGTGTCTCTGCAACCCCAACAAAATAAATTTGGTTTTTCTTCTCAATTATTTTTCTCTAGATGCCTCTATTCATGATGTGTCATGGACTCCAAAACTATAGTTTATGTACATTTTCTAATTCTAATCACCGTACACTCGTTTCTACCATTATTATTCCTATTATAAACGTATTTTTAATTACGTTGATTCAAGAGGTTATTTTATGTTAATTGGGGTTAAATATTTCATTTTTGAGAAGGGTTTGTATATTTTAAATTAGGGTTAGATATTTCTTTTATTTAAAATTTTAAATTTTTAACCGTATTAAAACATTTTCAGTGCCATATGAATTTATTGATTTATATATATATATATGTATATATATATATATGGGATGTTTTATTAAAAAATTCACTCCCATGGCATTATGAATTCACAGTGTGTTGGTGATGTGACAAAAAAAAAATTGAGGGTGTGAGGTAGAATTTTTATTTTCCACGTTCTAATTGACAATGTAAATTAGTATTTTTAATATTTTTAAATTGTAATTACATTAGTTATATCTAAATTTAAAAAAATTATAATTTTTTTTTTAAAAAAAGGAAATTAAATTCTAATTGGTTATAAATTAGAAAAATCTGAATAAACAATAACTACTGTGGATTGTTTTTATTTATTATTTTTTTTACACATCATTATCCACAACCTCTATTTAGCATGTCACATCGTTTCAATCCACTCAACTATTGGGGACGCTTTTATTTATTTTTTAATTACTATATTATATACATATATATAAAAAATAACCATCAATTAATTGAGTAGAATATGAATATACTTGTGGTTATTACCAAATATATATATATATATATATTAAAAAAATATTTTTGATTTATCTTTTTTAAAATATAAATATTATTTAATTTATTTTGTATATATTTAGTACAAACTTTTTTCTTTTCAAAATTCTAACAACTTTTAAATTTTATATTTAATTCTACAATTTATTTGTTATTGAAAATTTTTGACCTCGCTTCATAAATATTAGTAAAAATAACGTTTAAAAAGTATTTATAAAATTATTCCAAAATATATTTATAAAAACGGTTTAATACCGTAATTCTTAAATATAGAAAAATCGTTCCCTAAATCCATTTTATTAGAACGGTTTTTCATCGTAACAAATAATAATAGTAAAATCTATCTAGAAACGTGTATATGGAAACGAACATTACCCCACATATCAGTCCCTTATTGAATTTTAAAATTAAAAAACAATATAAGTTTTAATTTTAAATTTCAACTAAATTACTTATATTTTTCCATGTATGTAACATTATATTTCAACCGATTCACATCAAATTACTGATAATTAAATATCCTCCTTAATTTTATTTTTTTTTACCCACACAAAAGTATACATATCTTATGAAATAATGTAGTATTTTATTATTTATCAAGTTTTTCTTTTTAATATTTTGGTTTATTATTTTTAACCTAGCATATTACTTATCCGATAATCAATCAAATAAAATTTTTAGATGACTTAATCCTTATATTAAACTTTTATACTAATCATTTTCCTAATACTATAACTATATTATGCTTATCTTATAGTAAGATCCATGTGAGCCCTAAATATATCTTTTACTATTATTTTTAAGGTATAAGGGTCTCAGAAGCCCCTTAACTTGGTTATATTTCTCATTTTCACATTCCAACTTCACGAAGAGTCAATTTAACCTCTCAACTTCCAAATACTGAGTCAATTAAGTTGTTTTTGGTGATGTGAAGGGCTCAATTGATGTTTTCAAGTTAACCATTTTATTGTCATCTCAACATCCATGTTAGCCAAAATGACTTAATTGACTCAATATTTATAAGTTTAGGGGCTAAATTGACCATTCGTAAAGTTGAATGACTAACATGAAAAATATAGTCAAATTCAAAGGCTTACAAGATCCTTATGTCTACTTTTAATGAATATTTTTAAAGGTAATTCATTTTTTGTTTTTTAATAAAATGAGATCTTAACTTATTTTATTTTATTTTATTTATTTTTCATATGATTTCAAGTATTGATTAAATTAATTTTTATTAAAAAAATAATGATATATTTATATTATATCCATTTATGTTATTTTAGTTTTATTAGTTAATTAAAATGCTAATTTTACCAAATATTATTAACTAAAATCACTACTTAAAAAAGACTACATATTGTAAAAAAAATAAAAAAAAATGCTCAACACAGTAAAAAAAAAATTGTTGAATTATTATTAATTATGTTTTATATGAGAGTGTTTATAGAAATTAAAAATTATTCTAAAAGTAAGTACAGTCAAACCCCTCTATAACGACACCGGTTGTCTGATAATTTTTTGATTGTTATAGTGAAGGACTATTATTCGCATATAGTGGCCATATAAAGATCATAGATCTCACTTGGCTGTTATAAATTAATAATATATATATTTTTAAAAAGAATAAGCTCTAAATAGAAATGCATCACTTAGTAATTTTTAAAGTTAAATTAATTCAAATATGATGAAAAAAGTTTATAATGGTAGCTTGTTTAGAAGATTTCAATATCTTACTAGCAATATAATGCTTGAATTGACGAAAATTTCGGTCTATGCTTTCATCAAGAGGATAGTTAATTGCATTCTTTTGAAGGCAATCCAATACGAAGTAACCATGCAGAGAGTCTCTTTTGTAGAATGGGAGACTCCTTCAGAGACCAGCGTTGTCAATGTCCTAAATTTTAATGTTTCAAATTATTTTAATTATTTATTTATAATTATGAATTATTTCAAACTAAATCATATTCATTATTATTAGTTCTCTTTTTTCCTTCATCATTTTTAATTACTAGACATTAAAAAATTTTCTTTATCGATTGAAGTTAATTACAATAGTTATTTAAATTTTTAATTTTTTTATATTATTTCATTGAAAAATAAGTATTATATTTGAGTAGGCCATTATAGAGGATGAGTTTTATACAGAGTGTTCTATTCAAATTATGGTTGTTGCTCTTATAGGCAAATTGCTATTATAGGGGATTAAAATAGCAAGAAAAAATCGATTTTAAAATAAATCCAGCCGTTATAGTGAATTGATGTTATAGAGAATGAGAAATATAGAGAGGTTTGATTGTATTTAATAAAAATAATTATATATGTATACATTATCTTTTTTATAAAAAAAATTGGTGTTGCACATCTAAGCATAGTCTAGTGGGAATGAAACATATGAAATTCCCTTTCCGCTTCCTGTGCATCTAGGGTTCGAGTCATCATAAAAATAGGTATTACAAAATTTATCCATGTACTATAGTGATAATTCTCTCAAGTGGGTCTTTTTAAACTTCAAAATACAATTATAGATCACTTTTAAAAAATTTACAAAAACAAACTTCTAAAAGTTTGGTTTTCACTCCATGGGTCTAGTTTTCCAAAATAACTTGAAATACGCTCACAGTCCATGACTATCTTATGAAGTGAAATTCAATCTTTTAAATATTTATTGCAAACTTTCCAAAATAGGCATATAACTATATACTTATTGTGTGTTTGGTAGGTAGACTTTTAAGTAACGATTAGATTTTTCATTAGCAATTTGACAATTTAGCTGTTTGGGAGAAACTTTTTGATAAGCGATTAGATTTTTAATTAGCAATTTCCTGATCGCTACTTCAAATAGCTATCTAGAAATCGGTAATAAAAAAGTTTCTATTTTACCCTTATCAATTTATGAGTATTACTAAACTATCTTTAATAATATTAAAAGCTCTAATATTAAAAGCTTCTATTTGCATTAAATTAGGTTAATTTTAATAATATTTTTATTTATTAAATATGATTAAAAATATTTAAATAATTTTGTTTAGTTAGTCCAAATTTTATTTATTTATTTAATTAATTGATAATTAAAGGATTGTAGATTTTAAAATTAAAAATATTAAAAGAAAAAATTGTTTAAAAATGAATATTAGTACTAAAAAGTAAATAAATTACGTAAAAATAATATATTGTATTGTTTGCGTCATTTTACATCTAACAGCTCCTTCAACATTTTGTGTCAAACATACACTTAATTTGGGATATTTACATTTTACCACCGGATGTTTACAATATTAGTTAAAAAAAATTTCACTGTTTCATTTTTAGCCCAAAAAAATCACTTTTTAAAATATTCTATTCATTTTACTGTTCATTCGTGGATGAATAGTAACTAGAGATATTTCTGTAATTTTACTTTATTTTTTAAAAATAATTTTAAAGTAAAATATTATATTTTTAAAAATAAAAAATTATAAAAATATCCTTAATTATTGTTAAAAGATGATTTTTTTGGCTAGAAATAAAACTGTATAATTTTTTTTTAAATATTGTAAATTTCCGGAGGTAAAATAAAAATATCTCTAATTTTTATTTATAATATTAGAGATTAATTGTTTACTAGTAGCCTTTTTAAAATTTGAAAATTGAAAGATCTGTGAGCATCATAAATCTAGACAATTGCTGTTTCTAGATTTATTATTTATTTTTTTTTAAATAGATTTGATATTACTTAATTTGTAAACAAAATTATGGTAATGATTTCACAAATGTGAATAAGAATTTTGAAAATTTTTTAGGATGGAAAATTCCTTAAGCATAGAGATCACAAATCTAGAAAATTGAAAATCAATTTGATTTTCAAAATTTGGCATTTACTTCATTTGTAAAGAAATTTATTTTACCCAATTATATACATACATATAAAAATATATAGATAAGTAACTCGATAATAGTACAATGAGCCAAGAAACTTTGTCCGTAACTTATCACATTCCAGTAGCGTAGTGCGTACAGAATTAGTAATTGTTAAATGGTGTGAAACACCTTTTATAATATAAAAATTCAAATATCCAAATATTCTAATCCAAAAGTGACGTAATGCACACAAACCTTGTCACTTTACGTATGATGTCACATGAATATTCAATTCTTCAATAATTTAATTCACTTGATACATTCAAAGAAACCAACACTGCTTCGTCTATGGCTAAATTGCAGCGAGATTATAGAGCAGCAATGAAAGAGTATGCAATATGATTCTATTATGGAACCTATATAAATCTCTTAACAAATATAGATGACCTTAATTTTTGCAAAATTTAATGTCCACGTTGTGGACGAATAGAAAGAGTCCATGTGTCCAGTGCCAGTCCCAGTCCAATTGGGTGAGACCGCCTTATTTGAGGTGTTGAATATCCAGTTATGGAATTAAAAAGAATTGCTTGTGAAGAAGAAGAAGTAAAGACTGGTTATTTATTCGTGTCTTTATATATAAACCACCGCACAACATAACACAACACATGTCACTTTGTGTCTTCACTTGTCAATTGTTATTTGTCTGACTCTCTCTCTCTCTCTCTCTCTGTCACAGAAGTTTTAATTAGTTTCGGTTGTGTCGCCATGACTACAAGAGGATTCGTGCTTTTTCTGCTCTCAGCTTTCTCTCTCGCCATTCTCTCGGTTCTGTTCGTCTCTGACTTCAATAATCAACGAACTGTTCTTTCGTCTTCCAACTCGTATGTTGACAGTACGAGGAAAGTCTGGCCTGTGAGTGTCTCTTTTTTCGTGTTTTTTGTGTGTAAAAATATGTTTTTGTTGATTTGTTGATTGGATTGCAGAAACTTGAGTTGAGTTGGCGATTGGTGTTGGCGACAGTGATAGGATTTCTAGGCTCGGCATGTGGAACCGTTGGCGGTGTTGGCGGTGGAGGCATTTTTGTTCCAATGCTTACTTTGATTGTCGGCTTCGATACCAAATCCGCCGCTGCTCTCTCCAAATGTAATTTCTTTTTCCTTTGTTTGGATTTTATATTTTGATTTTTTGTTTTCATGAAATTGAGTTTTTGATATGTAGGTATGATAATGGGGGCTTCGGCTTCGTCTGTTTGGTATAATTTAAGAGTGCCTCATCCAACTAAAGAGGTCCCCATTCTGGACTATGATTTGGCTCTGCTTTTTCAGCCTATGCTTTTGCTTGGTATCACTGTTGGTGTTTCTCTCAGTGTTGTCTTCCCTTATTGGCTCATCACTGTTCTCATCATTATACTCTTCATTGGTTGGTCTTTTCAACTTTTTTTTTTTTTTTTTTTTTTTTTTTTTTTTTTTTTCTCATTGTTTTTAGATTTAAGTACTTGTGTTGAGTTTGTTGTTTTGGAGAACACCAGGAACTTCATGTAGGTCATTCTTTAGAGGGATTCAAATGTGGAATGATGAGACTATCTTGAAGGTAGGTTTGGTTGTTTAGTGTTGGGAATATGTTCATATTTTTGTTACTTGGTTGAATGTCAATTCTGAATTTTGCAGCTTGAAATGGCAAAGCAGCAAAAGGCACATGCGAATTCTCGTGGCGAATGTATGTTTTTTTCAATGAATGTATATATGTGTGTATGATTTGATTGAGTCTTATGGTTGTCTTTATCGCTTGTAGTATTGATTGATGCCGAGTATGAACCATTGGTTCCTAGAGAAGAAAAGAGTAAAATGGTAAGCGGAAAGCTTATCTTTTATTAACTTGTATGTTTAATATGATAGCAACTGAACAAACATTCTTGATTTTTTCAGCAACTAATGTGTTTCAACCTTAGATGGAAATGGCTTTTAGTGTTGTTCTCTGTTTGGGCTTGTTTTCTACTCATTCAAGCTTTAAAGGCAAGTGGCTTCTCCTGATTGTTTCATATATGACTTCAATTTGGTATTGAATTCTTTTGTTTCATTTTCAAATATTTGTAAAATCTATGTTTTGTCAATGTTTCCGTCAGTGATGTGACACATTTTGTCTTTTCAGCAAAACGTTACTGCTTGTGGTGTGTGGTACTGGGTGCTCTTCTTCTTGCAGGTATTACATGGATATACATATCTAACAATGTGATAGTTTTGGATTTTTAGTTTTTGTTTATAAGTTGATGGTGACCTTTTTGAATGTTTGCAGGCACCTGTAGCTCTAGTAGTTTTTGGATTTGAAGCAGTCAAATTGTACAAAGAACATCAGAAGAGGATTAGCACTGGAAATGTAGAATATATATGTGAGGCTTCAATCGAATGGACAGCTACTCATATTGCATTTTGCGCATTATGTGGTATCTTAGGCGGCACTGTTGGTGGCTTGCTTGGTTCGGGTGGTGGATTCATTCTGGGACCTCTTCTCTTGGAAATTGGTGTCATTCCTCAGGTTTGATTTGATCTCTTTTATTCCACTGCATTTTTTCCAGATAAAGACACTGATAATATCCCATTACTGCACTACTTTGATTAGATTAAAGTGCTTTGGACTCATTCATTTGGTCTTAACATGTTTGTCAAAAATGTGACACTAAAGAGTTTTTCAGTCAAAATTGTAGTTTACTTCTTTGATTGTCTTAATACTTATCAAATTCATGCACAACTTCATTATCTATCTACAGTTTACTTGATTATGTCTCTGTGCTACAGAATCGAACTACATTGATATCTAAACTGTCATTGTAATTGCATAAACAGGTTGCAAGTGCAACAGCAACATTTGTGATGATGTTCTCATCATCTCTATCAGTGGTTGAATTCTACCTGCTCAAGAGATTCCCCATCCCTTATGGTAATTCACATCCTTCGTCATCGTTTCTCATTTACAGTTCCATCAAATATAGAGTTGCGCATAAACCAATCGAATTGAAATTATTTGCAGCCTTGTATCTAATGGCAGTCTCTGTACTGGCTGGTTTCTGGGGTCAGTACTTCATAAGAAAACTTATAACTATTCTGAGAAGAGCCTCAATCATTGTCTTTGTCCTCTCCGGAGTCATCTTTGCCAGTGCACTCACAATGGGTACCATAAAACTCTCCCTATTCAATCAATCCTTCTGTCTATCCTTTACACTCACAAATATCATATTGCAGGAGTAGTTGGCGTGGAGAAAACCATCCGAATGATACACAATCACGAATTCATGGGGTTTTTAGGCTTCTGCAGTGGCGAATGATCATTCACAACATCATATTAAGATCATCCGTAAGGAATCACTGTACAAAATTACATTATTTGAGTGTTCTTGCTGGAAATAAAAAGGTTTGTTGGTCAACAACTAGTTGACCAAAATCCTCATATGTGATTTTCATTGTTTAGAGAAGTGGGGTTGTGTGTTAGCTCCTGGCTAACACCACCACCACCTGTATTATATTTTCAATTAAAATTTGATGTATTCCTGTGCGGTTCAGATATTAGATAATGATGTCCTGGACCATTTTCTATTATCAGAACAAGTGTCCAGAAGAAGACAAAACACACAGCTTTGTGTTTGGTTCTGATTTGTCTGCTATAGCATGAAGTTTCTAGGATGTTTCGTGTTATTTATCTTCTTGTGTGATTAATTATGGTCTACGGTTCACTGTTGCGATCCAATGAAGTTGTTTTCGAAATATTAATCAGATACAATTCATGCCATGATTTGGTTTAGTTTTGTCTGTTTACTTTTTGTATCTGAATAAAACAACTACCTGTTTTAAAGTCGTATACGGCAATTAGCTAATTTGCTGACCAGTGATTAGTTAGTTGGCTATATAATTTAATGATGTAATTAGGCAAATGTCACATGGGTGTTTATAAAGATTGATATATATATTTTTTCTAGAGCCTTATAAAGCTCATAGGATTCTTGTTCGTTTGTTGCCTGTCATGAATTTATTGTATTATTTAAAGAGACATTATTGTACTCTCTCTAGCTACCATAACATGCTGTGGTATTATTGTGAAATAAACCCAAGTGTCGTTTTCCAGTCACGTCTATGAAATAAATATCAGATTTGTGAATATTGGAATATTATTGTGATAATCAACATTGCTCAGGTATTTTTAAATTTGATTGATTGGGATTGGAATTAAATCAATAATTTAATGTCGCAACTGTATACTATGTTCCCACCTAAATTTTCAGCGGCTGGATCATTATCATCATCTTGCCTGATTTCTACTTCACATTATGATTTTGTCGAATAGGAGTTTAATTGGTACCATTGGTTGTAGATATGGTTAGATTCCATTTAATCTACGAGTTTGTGAGTTAGGATCAAAATTTTAGAATTTTAAGTGTAGGCTTTTCAACTCAATCTTAAACAGCAAATTAGGTGGATTGGCATCTCTGCATGGATTCCATAATATTAAAAGCAACACTGTATTAGTAGCCTATTTTAAGGTAATGGTAGCAAAGTTTATTAAAAGATGAGAGGAAAAATAAATAAATATTCACAAAAACTTGGTAGTTTGGTGTAATCTCGATCTACACATAAAGGCATATTGGTTTAAGTAGTCCTAATCAAAGTAAAGACACAGTGGTTTAAGTAGTCCTAATGAAATTTCACATAGAAAATACACTAGTTTAACTATTCATTTATTAAATAAACATATATATGGTTTTTGGAAAATGGAATGCATCAGATTATCTCCAATTAATCTGCATGAACATGATAACAATTTGGTCTTGACTCATTTGATCACCTACTCAAATTCGATAATAAATACAAATAAAAAAAAGAAAAGGGATGGTCAGTTTATTGTTGTTTGGGTAACATTTTCACGCTTAAACAATCACATACAAACATACGTCGTTTTTAATTACTATCCGTAGACACACGAAATGCAATTCAAAAAATTAACAGTCGAATAAACAAACAATAATGAGTAATTCGAACTAAGAAGGAAAAGATTTAGAACTCATAAAGTACCTTATACTCTAGTCAGCGCCCTGGTAGCCTTGACTAAGCATCTAGAATCACGACTAGGATGCCTTAAACAATATCGAGTCTCCCTGGCGCCTTGGTCTGCACATTCGTTACTAGAACCAAGCTATCACAAATGGTACCAAGAGTTTTTAGCACTTTGTCCTGTGTCTTGGTCCACTGGACCAAGCTGCTGGCAAACATACCCAAAAACATATAGAGAGTTCCTTGTGTCTTGGCATGCACTTTGGTTGTCGTGACCAAAACGTCGACCAAGGCGCTTAGAAATATACCGAGAGTATTCGGCGACTTGTCTCGTGCCTTGGTCTGCCTAACCAAGACGCTGACCAAAGGTGCCCAGTATAAAAAAAAAAGAAAGAAGACAATTTAACAATTTAACCCATTTTTTACACAATAAGTTTTCCAGTAGTTTCGATGGTCTTAGTTATCTAGTTAAGCACTACCCTAGCAGAATTCAATAACATTCAAACATATTTCGTCATCCTTTAATTTACTAATTTCATATATAACAACTTAATTATTAGGCAAATCCCAAAAAATCAAGTAAAGCACAAATGAGATTCATTTAACAAGTCATGATACTAAATTTCAATAATTCAACTCTACTTTATCTTAACTAGTTAAAGTGTGATGATAAGGCCGAAGCCACCATAAGAGTTATTGTTTATGATGGCCCCAAAGACCGAATTCGTAATAATTGGTTGTACCCTCTTTTGGGTCAATTATCACATTTTGGATTCTATAACAATGGACCAAAAGGTTATGATGTTGTTGCATCCAATAAGAGTCGTCGCTTTAGTTTAGTCACTTAGCCAAGTTTTCAAAATATGTATCTTATATGGAGGTACATCTATTCCATATAGCATGTTATTTTATTATCTAATGAGTTAGATTAGGGGCAAACTATCATTAGGTGATCATCCATATTTCAACTATTAAGTCATTCTTTCTTACCGCAGTAGACCTTTTTGAGGACAACAACATTACCCATATTCATTAACCATTTCAATAGCCATAAGGCACAAAATCAATATCCATGATATTAAGTACACATGCTTACACACATCTCATCATCGTTAGATAACAAGTGATGCATTTTCATTAACCTCATAATTGTAATGCCAATAATACACCATTTAGTTATTTTTCTCAAAGTTAATCAAGAAAGTCATCATTAAATATCATCATTGTTTCATATACTCTAGTTCACTTTTAAATGACTATCAAATCTCAATATAGCTCGCTTTCATTAATAATTCACATCAACATTCATATTCCATCATAAAACCATACGTATATCATATCATATCATATGACAATAGCTATTTAGCTATATAATTATCATATTCTCATACTAAGTCATTTAACGCACCAAACAATCAATAAACATCAAACAATCATTTAGAGCACAAAACAAAAATGCTAACCTTCCCTCCGAGATAGCTAAGGTTGCCTTGGGTAGGGTTTTGTTCATACCCAATTAACATATTTAGCACCAAATCAATTCATCAAGACAATATTCAAAACCATACTTTAATAATAGAAACCATTCTCTACACTATAGGGTTCTAATGTTAATGTTAACTAGAGATTACTATTGTAATGGGTAGAATCCAAATGGACCAATACGGTCTACGAAAGCAAGTTTAGTCACGAAAAGAAGTATCATAGCCCAATAAAAACAAATTTCAAGCAGAAGGGAAGAAACTGGGATTACGATCGAAGGTTCATTAGCGAGTGGAGACAGAGTGAAGTGGTTATGATCAAAAGTGGGGATGAGAACTTTCACACGATCTAAGTGATACCAATTGAGTATTTAAGTAAAGCGCTCGAGGGAAGGGGTACCTAGGTTTGGCTCTTCGAGGGGCTCGAAGATCTAATGCAATGGTGAAAAAACATATGGATCACATTCTTCTAGAATTAATGTTTGATAGGGACGGAGCTAGAAACATGCGCCACGCTCGAAGACGGTCTGTGTCAGACTTCTAGAAGGCGAGACAGAATGATTGTGAGACAGACTCAATTAAAGCAAACCTAGTCTTTATATAGTTATCAATGGATCAATCCCAAATATTGTAACGTTCATCCTATTATTTTGAGAATTAATGACATGTGTTAATAGCATTAAATGAAAATAATGGGTTTATCCCCTTGCAAATCCCTATATATAGTATGAATATCAAAGCAGAAAGGATTTAAATCTTAACTATTACCAAAGTGTTGCCAAAATTATTTTTGAATATCTCTAACCTTTAGAATCCCATAATAGAAAGAGTGTCCTTGTATTTGAGGGTATTCTAAATGTAAACATATATCCTCTATAATTTGGAACCCACTGTGAGGCCTTCTGAGGTTTAGAGAATTGCAAGTTATTATCAAAAGATATGCTGGAGACAATAACAACGCAATACCAACCATGGAGCAGCGACTGGAGAACCTAGAGAAAGAAGTTTAGACAAGCAAGTGGGAAGCAAGACTACACAAGGAGCAAGTAGGACAATTGACCACTGAAAACAAAAAGTTGAAAAAACAAGTTAAGGCCAGTAAAACTCGAAGACTACATTACATGAATAGTTCAGAGGAAGAGGAAGACAGAGTGACACCACTAAATGAGTGCATACTGGACTTTAATTACACTGATAAAGATGGCTCCACAGATACCAACGATGAAGATTATGAAGAGAGCGAAGCGAAGTCTACGAGTGAAAAAGAAGAAGAAGAAAAGGCAATGAGTGGTAGTGAAATCTCCGATATGCTAAGGGCCGGGGAAACAGAATGGATAAAGAAATAATAAAATGAAGAAAGAAATCAAGAAATTGAAAAAACAAGTAAGAAGGAAGACTGATGTGAAAGCAACAACAATAAAGGAAGTTGATAGTGATGTGTGTGGATGATTCTTTCGTGCGATGGATATCCAATACCCAAATGTCATGAGAGTTCCCCATAATATGATGACAGCTCCAACTCAAAGGACCATGCAATGAGTTATAAGTATTTGATGAATACGTCAAACGTTCTGCCTGAAGCATATAAACCAGTATTGTGTAAAGTATTAAGTGAGAGCTTGTAACACCCTAAATTGAGAAAGTGTTAAAGGAAATGAATTGCTACCCATATCACCAATATGCGTAATTCTTTTCGAGATCCAAAAACTTAAGAACTCTAAAGTTAAGCATGCTTAATTTGGAGCAATCTTATGATGAGTGATCTTTCGGGAAATTTGTTTGAAAAACATGCAAGTGAGGAAAAAGTATGTTTGAAAACGTAGTTGCATTTTATGAGGCTAGTGGCCAGCCTTAAAATCGGGCAAGTATTGATTGGTGCCCAGCCACCATGCCTCAGGTCATTCGAGGGCGGAGGTTGGACACTACAAATGGTATTAGAGCAATCCTGCAACCGCAAGGTGCATTTGTGGACGGTAGAGCCTAGACCAATAAGAACTCCAAAGTTAAGCATGTTTGACTTGGAGCAAACTTATGATGTGTGACCTTAGGGGAAGTTTATTCGAAAAATATGCGAATGAGAACAAAATATGATGAAAAACATAATGGTGGTTTGAGGGGATAGTGGTCAGTCTTAAATCCGGTTAAGTAATGATGTGGTGCCCGACCACCATACCTTGGATCGTCCGAGGATAGGGGTCTGCCATTACAGAGCTAGGCATGAGTGGCCTAGAAGTGGTATGCATCACTAGCACCTTAAAGCATCCACTCATTCACTAGCTTCATAAGAAGATCCATAAATCACTTTTCATATAACAAGAAGTTAGAGATTGGTTAAGTAGACTTATATGATTGCAAGATGAAGAAAAACATGCATCCGCTCGTTAGCTTCATGTGAAGATTCATAAATCACTTTTTGCATAAAAAGAAGTTAGAAATTGATCAAACAGACTTATACGATTACAAGAAGAAGAAAAACATGCATCCGCTCGTTTGCTAGCTTCATGTGAAAATTCATAAATCACTTTTCGCATAATAAAAAGTTATAGATTGATGAAGTAGACTTATATGATTGCACGTAGAAAAAAACAGAGGCACTGAGAAAATAGCTAAAGCATTTTAATGACATGAAAGTGGCAGTCCTAGATTGCAAGGAGAGGATAACAATCAAAACTTTTATCAAGGGGTTAATCCTTGATACAAATTTGCACGCAGACTTAATATTAGAAACTCATAAGACATTTGTAAGGGTGAGAATAAAAGTTAAAAGAGTTATGATGTACGAGGAAGATTTACCTCAAAGGAAGGGGCCGATCATAGGGAAGAAGGGAGCAGGACAAGTAATGCTTGAAAGAAAACTAGCAGTATGAGTCAGCAGTCTCCAGCACGTGGAATAATGACATAACAGAAGGCATATACACGAGAGACTAAGTTTAGTACTGCACGGTCCGCTCCCTATATAAGAGAATCTGTCACTATGGATTTTCTCTCACCTAAAATACAGTCATGTGAAATTCTGAATGGAAGTTCCACAATCCTATGTAATAGGACCGTCCTATCTAAGATTTTTTTATGTAAAAATTACATTTTTGGTGTGGGATCCACGCTTGAGAGATGTTACCACTGTGGATGCTCTAACCACACTAATATAAAAACTGATTTATATATGTTCCATGCCAATATTATAAAACTCATTCACCTGCTATGTAATTTCTCCACTAGTGAATGCAATTCACATCCTTAACCCTGTTGCTTTTAAATCCATTAATATCGTCACTCTCAGCACTATGTGTCTAGATATTTTTCTTAATGTCCCCAATTTTCCCCTTCATCTCCTATTGATCTTATGTCCTACATGAACCACCTTATCTCTTCCCCTTCTAATGTGCGATTCTAGGTGGCTTGTGGAAACTGCAGCATACCTATAGTTGCTTCAAGGTTAGGTCTTAATATTATGGCCATTTGTCATGTTGGTGAAGAAATTTATGGATGGTTTCTTCAAGATGTGCTTAATGATAAGGGTATCAATATAGTTAAAATGAGTTGAGATGTTAATATTGTTCAATCTTTTACTCTTTTGTGTTCAGTTCTCGTGGACCCTTTGCAGAAACATGGCTTGTGAAGTTAAGCTTAATTTACTGCTTAGCCTTTATACAAATGGATTAATGGATTGTCTGGAGAGGTTAAGATGATAATTAAATAGTCAAAAATTACGTTTTATAGTGAATATGGCTTGAATGAACTATCGAGTGTGCTGTTGAAGTGGAAACTGTAGTCCTTTTTTATCCTAGACCGAAAGGAAAGAGTCTTTCTACTGGTACACCTAATGAGCAAAGAGCTTTAACTCTATTATTGAGGATGAGTGGTGTTCTTCTTTTAACATCTGATAAGGTAGTGTCATTGACTAGAATAAAAGAACCTTAGTAAGACAGGCCTTGTTGAGGAAATGATTGCAAACTAAGTGTGTTATAATCAAAATGAGTCTTGAAGGTTCAATTTTGATTACAAATTCAATTATTATGAGTGCACTTACATTCAATTTGAATGTAATTGATACAATTAGTTTTTGGGAATAATTTCGTGGTTGTTATTGGCTTTGATTTCATATATAATATGCCCAAAGTCAATACATTAACAACTACAAATGCAGTTGGTGCTGCAACTGTCATGGATTGTGTAGTGGGTCAAATAAAAAAATTAAAATAAATGTTTGAATTGACTCGTGGAGTAGTATATTAGAGTTGGGCCTAATCAAAACACCTGCTTGGTGGACTAGGTCCACTTCAAAGTTAGTAAAATAACATAAACAAGTTACGAGTGGAAGAGCATAATTATGTTAAGAAGTCTACGGGAGCACCCCCAAGCACCTAAACCAATCGAAAATACCCTTTGGTACTATTAGCGCCTGAAGAAGTTCCTATGCATTCCCAGTGGCCGAGGTTGTTCCTCTGTAATCCCAGCGTCTGTAAGCGCTCCTCTGAGCTCCTATTACTCGTCGACTGCTTCTCTACACTCCAAGCGCTCGTAGGTTGTTCCTATATATCCGCAGGCATTCCTATGCACTCCCACTGTCAGCATTGCCCGTAGGTCAGACATTCTTGAGCTATATAGTACTTCATATCAGTAAAATGAGAATGTAGTGCTAACTTTGTAAGTGTGACAAGTGCCAACGGTTAACAAGAGTGCAAACAATTTATGGGAGTGCCGACAGTTTATAGAGTGTTAACTCTTCAAATGTGACAAAATGTCAACTATCTATGTGTGTCGACAATTAGCGAGAGTAATGATTCTTGAAGGAGAAGGAGCTGATCGCTCCAAATTTGAATTGAACACTTGGATTCTCTACTTGATGTGTGAGTTAAAAAAATGTTAAAGAGAAGTTTTCATTTGAAAATAGGGCACAAATTATTAAAACTTCCTTGTTTAGGAAGTAAGGGACCATCAAGAGTCTTATTTAGGATTTCACTCCAAATGGGAGTTTCGCTCAGATATAGAGAAAATCAATATAGGTGTTACCATGAAAATCAACAAATCAATAAATGTGATTTAGCAATTTGGATATTATTCCATTCACATGAAAATCAATTATTATTCAGTTGTTCTTTATTTAACTAATTGAAAAGAATTTGAGAGGTTTAAAATATTAAATGACAAACAAATTACTACTTCTGTCCTATAATAATAATAGTCATAATTTGGAAAAAAAATTGTCAAATATTATTTGTCATGTTAGTGTTCCAATACAATTTATTTCATTATTTTTCGTTTACAACCTCATACATATATCTAACTATTCAATATAATAAACATATTAACGATTGTTTTATAGGGTTAAACAAGTAAAAAGATATGATAATTACTACCTCCGTTCTGAAATAAATGTCAAATTTTAAGAAAAATAAAATTCCATTTTAAGTGTTAATTTTATTTTTCAATAAATTTTCATTACATTTCTTCCATTATTACCATTGATTAAACATATTACATTAAATAACTTGAAATTAAAATATTTTCAAATTATACATTAAATAGTGGGTAATTTAGTAACAACACATAAAATCAAATGTGCTTCACATAAAACTAAATACGCTCCTTGGTTCTAGTATCCACTACAAAGTGGACACATAATATGGAACGGAGGTACTATTAGTTTTCTTAAATTTTGTGTTTTCTCCAATGGTGACTATTCATATGGGACGAAGGTACTAAAAGATTGTGGTGGTAAAGCAACCATAAGGCATCATAGGTGAAGGTCAAAATAAGTAAAGGAAATCAAAGCCCATAACCAAGCTCGACTGAAGATGGATCCAACTGCCCTACTCGGCCGAAAGGGGCAAAGTCCCGAATAACGCCCAGAGATCAGGCTCGACCGAGATGGCCAGAGGCCCAAAGATAGCCCAACTTGGTCGAGCCTAGCAAATCCCAAACCAAAGCATACCAACCCAATGAACTATGACCAAACCAAACACGGATTCCCGAAACCTAATCGACAGAGGAAAACCTATTTCACTGAGACAAGGACCCCTGAAACCTAATTGACAGAGGAAAAACCTATCTCACTGGATCAAGGATTCCTAAAGCCCGATTGACAAAGGAAGACCTTCCTCATTGAAAGAAGGAGACCAAGTCCTAAGGAAAAGAAAAGTCTCAATCCTTCTAGAAAAGAGAAGGGTAACCCCTATAAATAAGGGGTAGAGACAATTGTAGATCATCCGATTTTTACTCATTAGAACTAAACTCTGTGAGACCATATCTATGAGCTGTTTAGCTACTGCATTCAAGCAATCTTAGCCTAATATTTGGCTGTTGTTTATTTGGCACCACAAAGATAATGAAACCTAAAACAATAAAGATAATAAATACTCATAAATGCAATAAATATAACATAAATGAATTACTAATGTTGTCTATTTATCATCAATACAAATAGGTGTAGACCCGTCCACTTGACCTGCCCCAAGGTGCCTTGACCCAACCTGCTCCGTACGTGGAATGGGTCAGGCATAGGCCACCCTGCTCTACCCCGCATGAAAGGTAGGACAAGTCCAAATCTTGTTGGTGCCCTGTCTCGCCCTACCCTGCCCCATGCCCGCGTTGCCATGTTAAATAGTTTTTTTTAAAAATTTTTGATTTAGATAATTTAATTTCCATCTCTAATTTTTTAAAATAATTTTAATTTACTATTTATATTAAACATAATATTAATATCTAAACAAATTTAATTTTTGTAGTATCTAAATAGTATTTAAAAAATTTATTATTTTCATTAACATTGATAGTATTTATGTAATTTTATTAGTTGAATATCAAATAATATAATAACTTAATAATTATCATTAAATTACGTATTTCCAAACTCAAATATAATTGCAAATTTAAAATTGTAATTATTTACAAAGGGGGGAGTAATATAAAAATATAATTTAAATATTTTTTTTTTGGTAAGATAGAGCAGGATAGGTTGCGGATCCAAATCCAAATTTTTTGCGCCACACTATAAGAAAGGGCGGGGCACGTCAATCTACAGGTAGGGGTGGTCCAATATCTCAAGGACCTGCCTTGACCTATTCCATTGTCATCTCTAGGTGTAGAAAATATGAACAAAAGGAGGATATATATACATACATTGAACTTCTAGCAATTTTTCTTTGCAACACCCAATTTCTGTCTTCTAAAACCCTACATTCGAAGGGAATCCTTCACTATAAATCTCTATCCACTGCAAGTTGTGGAGCTAGAAGGAATATGGCAACTCTCAAGCAAATAAAAGAACTCATTAAGGTACTGGACCTCAATGAGGTTTATGCATTTTAGAATGAACTCCTGGATGAAAATAACTCTGAAAATATTACATTTGTTTCTAAACTAGGCAAAATGGAAAAAACAACAGTTGTAACTATGTGGATCTGCAAAAGGTAGTTTTCGAGTTGTTGCTCCAACTTGAATATTCACAGTTGGGAAGGAATATTGTTATGATTGTGAAGAGAATTTGAATATACTCTGGTATCTATAATTGGTTTGTAGTTAGGAAAAGACTCGAAGACTGTTTTGGAAGTGTCATATTTGATTAGGAATGATATTTTGTAAAGTGGATTTTAATTATAAAAAAGAGATAATTGAGAATCCTAAATAGGAATGTAATGTCCTGCCCCGGCCCCCAGATGAACCCGAAGCGCGGTGGCAGGGTGCCACGTCATTCACAACACCAATCTTAAGGTTAACCACTAGCCTCACAGACCACCACTACGTTTCCAGCATGCTTTGTCCTCACTCATATGCTTTTCGAGAAAAATTTTCCAGAAGGTCACCCATCCCAAGATTGTTCCAAGCCAAGCATACTTAATTTTGGAGTTCTCAAGTTCTGGGCTCCCGGAAAACAATGTGCATATTGGTGATATGAGTAGCAATTCAATTCCTTTTAACATTGTCTCAATATGGAGTGTTACAGTTCATCCCTCTTAGGACACACTGTCCTCGTTGTGGTTGGCCCACATCATTCCCAGAATCCTTAACCCCGATAGGCGAATGCCCTAGGCTCTTTTGTCCACAGGCGCACCTCACGATCGCAGGATTGCTCTGATACCATTTTTAATATCTAGCCCCCGTCCCCACCCCTGGATGAACTCGAAGCGCAGGGGTCAGACGTTACAAGGAAAAAGTTTTCTCAATAGTTTACGGTCACTTTATGACTAAGTAATCTAATTCTAATGCTAATGCTATAAATATGTACTCCGGTATCCATAATTGGTTTGTAGTTTGCAAAAGACTCTAAGAATGTTTTGGAAGTGTCATATTTGATTAGGAATGGTATTTCCTAAAGTGGATTCTAATTAGGAAAAGAGATCCTTGAGAATCCTAAATAGGAAAAAAGTTTTCTTAATGGTTTAGGATTACTTTGTGACTAGGTAACCTATTGCTATAAATATGATGCTTGTATCTATTATTAGATATTTTGAAAGAACAATGTAAATCTAGTTAGTTAGGTTTGAGAGGTACCCGTAGGGACCTTGGAATCATGGAGACTATGGAGATCTTGAGTTTTGATATCGAGTCATGTTATCATGTGAGAGCCATATGAGGAGAGCTAGTGTGAGATTGTAACCAATGTAATTGGGTTGAGAGTGAGAGAGTGGTATTCTGGTTATAACTGTTGTTTTATTGTTATATAGTAAATTAGTCTCTCGTCGTCTTGGCGACTGTAGTTTTTTCCCGCTTTGGATTCCCATGTAAAATCTTGTGTATTATTTTCTATCTCTTTTTTTCTTACCTTGTGTATGTTGTTTTACTTTATGGTACCAATACTCGTCACCATATAATGGATCACCGATTTGTTCAACAAATTGTATAAGAATTAGTTGTGTTTTCCCAACAAATGTGCTATCTTGACATTTATAGGTGATAATATACTATAGACTTTTAATTCATTCTGCGAGTTCGATTTTTATCCGTAGAATTTTGGTTATTTCCTCTATTGAATGGTGTTAGGAAATTTCCGGTTCTATCCCAATTTCTTCCTAGTTCATAGTTCGATTCAACCAAAACAATCAGCCCAAACACAAACACAATATTTAACGTGGTTCGGCAAATTGCCTAATCCATGGAAAGATAACAACTTTACTAAGAGAAATAAGAATTGCAAGTCATTCAGACAACACTCTCTCTCCACACAAAATTGCTTTCTTTCTTAACCAGAATCTCTTTTAGGCGAACAAGTCCACCATGGCGAGACAACCCCAAATCAAAATCTCCTTAATGGCGAGACAACCCAATTCGAAATCTCCTTAATGGCGAGACCCCAACCTCAATACTCGAAATCTCCTTAATGGCGAGACCCCAACCCCAATGATCATTACCCTACGGGTATGACCCAACTCCAATAATCACCACCCAAAAAGACGGAATACTTTCTTCTTCACGAGACAGCTCTATTTATAGTTCACCAAATATACTTTCCTAATTTTTTTCCTTTCCAATTAAGGAATACAATCAACCAAATTAGGGAAAGCAAATCTTTTCAAAACGAGGAATCAAATAATTAGAAAATAGATCCAAACTCAAAATAGAAAAACCTTCCTAAAAGGAAATCATTGTGATTCAAGACAACCTAACAAAGGGGGTGATAGTTTCAAATAAGAATGGCTTTTGTGCATTTACCGAGCATATATGTATCTCAATCTATAAATCAAACTCTCCGGATGACTTGACGCATGAACTAATAGAATCAAGTAAATTCACCTCATGGGAAATAATAATAATAATAATAATATAATAATAATAATAATAATAATAATAATAATAATAATAAATTATATAAATTATTTTTTATCGCAACGCACTAGTATTCTACATTATTTGTTAGTCTAACAATGGAAATTTGAAATATATATACTTCATTTATTTTAAGAAATAAAGTAATATTTTTAACCATCTGAACATGAGTGAGGCCTCGAGTTGGGTTGTTAAGCCCAAACACACAACGTTCTTCTACCTGGCCCATCATGATCACTGCAATGGTGCTATTGTTATGAAACGGATCACTTATCCTCTTCAACAAAAGAAAAGATGAGACCAATAATGCATATCCTCTATTTATTTTTATTTATAACCTCCACGGTCATGAACAACATATAAATTAAATAAAATATTTAATTATGATCCTAACTATTCTAGATTAATTACGAATATAAACGAGTTCGTGTAAGCTTGGCAAAATTCAGGACATGAGTAATTGGATCCTTAATTTTGCGAAGGACAAAAGTCCTATCCATATCCTAAAATAAATATGATGGATAGGATAAAATCTTGTCCTAAGAAATTGAAGATATGGATTTATCCTTATCCACGTCCTTATTTTATCCTCTAATTTTTTTTTTCGAATTATTTTTTTAAATTTTTATAATATTCATAATTGTATCTTAATATTATCCTTAACTACGTTCTAAGTTTATACTTATTAATAAATCAATAAATAATATTATATTATAATTAAAATTTTAAGTAATGATAAATTTATTTATTTATCTAAATATTTAATTATTTATAAATTTATTTGTATATTGGTAAATGTGACATTATTATTTTAAATTAATTAAGAAATAAAAATGTGAACTTTTAAGAGGTACCATACAAGTGAAATAATTTTATATATTTTTATGTTTATATTATAATTTTTAATTATATACTAAATTATAATTTATTTTCTATATATTTAAAATTGGTTAATAGAAATATATAGTTTCAAAACTTTTTAAAATTTTATTCATTTATTTTTAAGTTTATTATTTTTTATGTATTTCGATTATTTTTAAATTTCTTGTAAGAGAAAAAATCTCAATAAATAAATAAATAGTGTATTTTTAATGAAATAATAAATATTTAATTATATTTAATTAAAAATAATAATTTCAAAATGTAAAAATATTTTAAAATAAATGTTCAATTAAAAGTGATTATCAATAATAAACAAAAATTTACAACGAACATATTACAATCTATAAAGGAAAATAATACTTTATTTTAATTAATTTTAATAATAATGTCAAAAACAAAGAAGCAAGAAATATCTAACTTTATATGAAAAAGAAAGATAATTGAAAACAATATAATCAATAATATTTATAAAAGAAAAAATAATTTTAAAAAAGCAAAATAGAAAATTTACATATTTTTATATTTTTTGTAAATAACTAAAAATATTTAATAAAATATATTAAAAAAATATAAAATTTTATGTTCAAAATTATATAAGAGGATGATTTAGAAATTTAATTTTAAAAAGGATAAATAAGTAGTTTCAATAATATAATATTAATAATTGATATAAAAAATTTATAAAATAGAAAATATTAAATGAAAAGAGAGAAGATAATCAATAGTACAATGCGAAACACACTTTCCAAAATGGATTTTTTAAAGGATTTTTCAAAATTTTGGACACGAACCAGATTTTGTCCTAAAAGAAAATGATTTAAAAGGGATTGGGCATTATTGAGACCGGATCATTAATTAACCTGATTTTATTAGATCCACATGTGTGTGGACATGGATGGATTTAGCAAATCCGATTCATTTTGCCACCCTTAAGTTCGCGGTACTTAAATTTGTGTAATTCTAAATTCGAATTAAAAATGGAAAGTTTTAAGTGGTGGGTAAAATAATTTGATTTATTTTTAAATATAAAGTATTAAGTTTTTTCTTAAATAGATAGTTTTTTAATTGTTTTATAAAAATAAAATGAACCAGAAAATAAGAGGTATATATAAATCAAAATCCAAATTTTAAGATATTTATCCTAAATTTATAATCCAAATTATATTAGATTTGACCTATTAACATCTTAACCATCATATACCCATTCATAAATTATAAAATCTTTCATAAATTACAAAATCCAGATATAATAGATGTGTAAGGGTAGTGTTTGAACTGCATTTCGGAATAGCATTTAGTATTTTAATTACTATTTATAAAATTTGGGTGATTCGCAGTAGTGTTTGGTTATCATTTAGTGTTTTTATTAGTATTTAGAAGTAATTTTTTCTCGAGCACTACTTCAAAAGCTCTTAATTTATTTGTATTTATTTAAGTTATTATTAAATTAATTTTTTTGAATTTTAGATTATATTAATATATTTTTAAATTTAATTATTATTTTTTTTTTAATTTTACGACTAACACATACTTAAGTATTTACTGTGAATTCCAACTATTATTTCAACCATTACTACAGTGAACAAATAGTGGTATGATTTGTATCATAATTTTACACATATTTGTTGATTAAACTTGGGCTATTTTTGTTTGGTAAAGAGCTTATGGGCCCGAGGATATTTAGTAAAATTAAATCCCATTTGCATCTAACCGGGTCCACTTAATTAACCCTAGGTATAAAGTCTATTTTCTTTTTGACTGATGGGTACTGTAGCTTCTGTCTTCTTCTTCTTCTGCTCTGGCGATTCTAGGATTTTATGTCTTTGTATCCGTAGAAGGATTTGTACTCTGCTTCTTTTTGTAACGCTACCACCACTATAGTGCAACCGGGCCCCTAAGTCCAACCCCGTGGAGTACACCTTTTTAGGTGGCGTTTGTCGCCGCTGGGGTGGAACCACGTATATCATTGTATTTGGTTTGAATTTGGTTTCTAATTCTTGAATGTTGAACGATTATTTATTGTATTGATTACAACAAAGTGGTATCAGAGCTTAATTGCTCGATTTCGAAAACCCTAATATTTACTATTCTATTTTTCTGTCTTCTTCTCTTTTCAGATTATTGACTTGGTTTCTTGCTGTTGTTGCAGGTGGAAACCCGCAACCCCTGCTTATGGCAACGATGGACTGAAATTAACACTTTAGAAGACGAAAAAAGATCTTGATAGGATCTGTCGAAACCCTATATCTTTTTTAACCTTGTTTTCTTTTTACTTTTATTTCTTGTTACTTGTCTTGTTTTTGGTGTTGTTGTGTGACTCTATGTTGTTTACAGGTGAAAAACTACCCTGAGAAAGAAAAAGAATTCAATTTGGGAATCAACTGGAAAAACAGTAGAGGAGTAATGAGAGGACAAGCTGGATATAAGCAGCTGAAGGCAACCCTAAGAGAAATCGGGGTTGAGGAGGAAAGCAGGTCCAAAAGGATCTGTTGCGGAGCAGCACATGACGATTGAGCATTTCTAAAACTCTAGTCTTGTTATTTATGTTTGCTGTTGATTCTTTAAATTCTTTGTGACTTTGTGGTGACTTTGGATCTTGGCTGAAGGGATACAAGCTTAGTACTTGTTCAAAGTCCCAATCGTCTGTTAGTGCGTAACAGACTGGCTTGTTTGTCTTGGCTGGAGGGACACAAGCTTGGTTCCTGTTAAAAGTCTCGAACGTCCGCCGGTACAAAACACAGCTTGTTTGAGGCCCTTAGTCTTGTGTTGTTGTATTTGTTTGAATTTTTTTCTCAATCTTGTGTGTACTCTGTGTTTTTGGTTGATTTCTGCATCTCCTACTGATCTCTGTGGCTTATTGAATTAATTATATATCTGTTTTAGCCCATGTTTGGTTCTGCTACTGATTCTTGATTGTTCAAATTTGGTGATTTCGCTCTTTGTGGTTTTTTTTTTTTTTTGCATGTATTAACTGCTTACTGAACTTAGGTTAATATATATAAGTTTTTTTTATTATCTTTGATTACTCCTGTATCTAGATAATTGATATTTGATCTTTGTGACTTAATTTTTTCTTGATATATTGCATACTATTTGTCTGTATTATGTTGTGATTTTCTTGAACAATAAATCAATTTGTTGCCATTAAAGTAGGATCTTGTAGCTGTTAATCGCTTGGGGTATTACTGAAGTTTGGTGCTTGATTTATTTTTTAATACCGTGTGATTTAAAGAGCTTAAACATCTTTTGTGTGATAATATTTCTACGTGATAATGTTCAGCTGTTTCTATGTGATGCTTCTTTGAGATTATACTCAGTTTATTGCTACCTTGTGTTAACTGAAATCTGTTTGTTCTGTTATATCTTTGTGATAATTGACAAGTTAGTTTTTTAAGTCTTTGTGACTAACTGCAGGTATATGTATTTGTGATTACTGCAGCTTTATGTCTTAGTTACTGCCTGTAGATTTATGTCTTTATAATTATCTAAAATCTTATATCTTTGTGATATTTCTATGGTTAAATTTTCTTATATCTTTGTGATATAGCTGTGATACTTTCTGATTTAAATTCACTTGTCTGGTTCTGCAACTTTTGTAATTATACTTATCTTTGTGATTATACTTTGATTAATGTTGAACTTTAATTTACTAAGTGAATATATTGACATTGACATGAATTTGTTAATTTTGTGTGAATCTGTGTGATAATGAAGTATATTGATTCATTTTTGTATTATCCTGCAGAGAGATAAATGTTGTATTGTTTTTGTTTGGTGTGAACATGTTGGTCTTGATTGTTCTTGTACTACTTGTTTTTGTGGGGCCAAAAAATCTACATACTAGAATCTGTTGAACTATAAATTTAGTTATTTATTAATAGAATTTTTTTCATTAGTTGTGTTTTCTTTAAAATACTTTTCTACTTATTCAAATAAAACTAGTTTAAAATCTGTTGAACTTTAATTGTCTTGAATTGCTAGTGTTGTATGTTTTCTCTTTGATTAAAATAGTTGGTCTATTATTTTTAAATTGAAACATACATACGTTTTAAACATGTTATTTGAATTCTTTATTAAATTTCGGATATAAGTCCTGTCAATTTTTTTAATTATGTTATAATTAGCACTATCACTGGTTGTTGATTATTTGAAACTTTCAAATATGCATCCTTTTAGTTAATCCTTTAAGATTAACTTGCTGCTAAAGTTGTTGAATGAATTTTTAAAGGAATTTAATGTCATCGTTCTACAAAGTTTCTGCAAGTTTGGTTCTTGTTCTTAAAACTAAATAAGTGTTACTTATGAAATGGAATTTTGATGGTTAAAGTTAATTTATTTTTCTTTATTAAATTGGTTTTTTGATTTGTTCTCAACAACTGTCACCAAATCTGAAATTGAATAGGTATTAAAGTTTTTCAGGTTTTTGTTGTATTAAAATCGCAACTTCCTTTCTTTACTTTAGTCATTTTAAAGGTGATTGTTTTTTTAATTAGCATGTGATTTTCAACAAATCAAAATTACAGTGGCCACTTTGTGATCAATATTATTTTTTAACTTTTAAAACAAATTAGTTTTGTTTAAATTTTGAACCCCGTGAGTTGCTAGAAGTTATAAACTTTGTCAACTGATTGAATTTTTTAGTTTTTAGTTGTTTTGTGCTTCTTTTTGATAGTGCGGTGATAATCATCAGGCAGTTTAAATTTGTAAAGTACTTGTTTTTAAAACCTTTACTTAAATTAAATGATTTTTAATTATTTTGTTGGTAGTTTGAAACATTTGTTTGGATTCAAGTTTTTTGGTGTCTTTAAATAAGCAGGAAAATATTTGTTTTGGTTCATTAAAAGGTTCAACGGTAGTGTAGATTCTAGACTCCCCCATATTGCTTTTATGTCGATTTTTGTAATTGCCTGGCAGTATCATAGAATATAGTTTAAATTGTTAATTAAATTTGGTGAGATTTTTGTCCTCTGTTGCAATGACTGACTCTCATTGGTTGTTTGTTTGCTGCTGTCTTTGACATTGGTGTTCATTGTGATACTTGACTGTCTTTGTCTGATTATATGGTGCTACGTTGACTTTGTTATCTTAGTGATGGATGAGTATAAATCTAGGCTGTGTACTCAACTTGTAATCTAGTTTATGGTGTGTTTTCTCAACTTGAACTTAACTAGAAAAAGATTTTTTAAACTGATTGATCACTGTATACTTGTTAAGTATCAGAAATTTCTTGATTGTTTATAAAATAGCTAAAATCATCATATTGTATAAAATTCAATTTATTTTTTAAAGAACTGTTTTTTGTTAAATGATTTTTTTTTTGCTTGATATTGTTTCCTTTTATCTCATTTTGAGCTAAAATAGAAGTTTAAACTGTTTTAAAAGTATCAGTTTCTTGAACTCCAATTTGACAATGAAATTGAGAAGGAATTTATAGTTTTTAAAGTGAATTGAATTTTTTAATTGGATATTTTGACACTCTTAAATGGTACCATTTGGAACTTATTTTTTGTAAGAATTTTTTATAGTTTTTGGTTGTAAAATGTTTGTGCCCTTACAGCCTAGAATATGTTGAAGGTATTCGACATGTATCCATCTAACTAAGTTTAACAGAAACCCATATTGTGATAAAATCTATTTCTTTGTGAATGTTCCTCATAATGCTGTCTGTGTTATTTGCTTTTAACTGAAACAGGTACAGATTGGATGCTGGTATTATACTTTCTGCTTGATTTTTAATATGTGAATTTTTACTCAACTTTTCTTGGAAAAGAAGTTTTATGTTTACATATATTTTGGTACTTTATGGTTTTAATTGTTTAATTTGTCAAGTAGAACTTGGGATGATAATCTTGATGAACTCTATTGTGTTCTTGATGTTGCATCTGAGTTTGTTTGATGATTGTTTGAGTAACAAGTTATCTGTTATAGCTCCTTATACTGCTAATGGATGATTATTGATAATAGTCTGGTTGAAATGACTAGTTTTTCAGTTTTTGTATGTGTAAAATCTGATAAATGTGGAGTAATTTGGATTGAGTTTTCAGGGAAAGTAATTGGAATCCTTAACTGCTATAATCATGAAATCATTAACTTATTCTATGTTCATTTGTGAAATTTGTTCTCATTAAGTTTCTATTTTTAAATATTTCTTGATTCACAATTTTTCTAAACCTTTAGATGAGTGCACACATCTATTGATTGGTTTTTGTATGAGATATTGTATCATCTTTCTCATAAAATATTTTTAGTCAAGATTTATGGTAAAACCAAAAGCTGAATATTGTAAAGCTTCTGTGGTTTATGTTTTAAACTTGGAAAGAATTTCTTGGACATTGATTCTTCTGAGTGATTAAAATTGTTATCTTTTGCTACACTTGATTATACTTATGCTGCTTTGGTATTGGTTTGGATTCTAATTTTTGTTTCTCTTATTTCCCCTGGGGTTCCCACTTTGTGTGGACTAATATAATTAGTTACACTTCTCTACTGCTCTTGCCATATCAGACTTTCTGTTTTTGATTAGGGCAGAAACTTAAGCACATTATTTGAATTTTAGTTCCATTGTAGGAAGCTAATTTGGCGCTATTTCAGGCTATTTCAAATTTGATACTTTGAGTCTATCATAACAGGATCTCACAGCACATACATCCAGATAATAAAGACTTTGGATGAAGTGATTTGATAGCTCGCTTGGTATATAAGTCTCTCTGCATCAGGATTAGTTTGTTATCTGTTTGAGAATTCCTTTTGTTGTGCAGGGATTCTTTTAGAGCTATTTTCAAGCTGTTGTTTGCGATTGGGCACCAGGTAATGACGATATAAGGTCGAGGAAGGCACTGGTGGTTCTTTGTGGTGTTTTGTAATTTGTTTTTATCATTATGAATTTGTAAAATGTATGATTCAAAGGGGAAGTTTGTTATGATTTGTATCATAAATTTACACATATTTGTTGATTAAGCTTGGGCTGCTTTTGTTTGGTAAAGAGCTTATGGGCCTGAGGATATTTAGTGAAATCCAAGCTCATTTGCATCTAACCTGGTCCCTTTAATTAACCCTAGGTATAAAGTCTATTTTCTTTTTGACTGATGGTTACTGTAGCTTCTGTCTTCTTCTTCGTCTGCTCTGGCGATTCTAGGGTTTTATGTCTTTGTATCTGTAGAGGGATTTGTACTATACTTCTTGTTGTAAGGCTACCACCACCATAGTGCAACCGGGCCTCTGAGTCCAACCCCGTGATGCACACCCTTTTAGGTGGCGTTTGTCACTGCCGGGGTGGAACCACGTATATCGTTGTGTTTGGTTTGAATTTGGTTTCTGATTCTTGAATGTTGAACAATTATTTGTTGTATCAGTTACAACAAATACAACTGCTCTAACAGCTGAGTGCAATAATTAATCTCAAATTTAACCTAAATCTTGTGTCATGTTAGTATTTTGAATAGTGTTTACAAAAATTGAATGTTAAGATGTAACTTTTGGGTGAGTACTTAGCATTTTGATAAGCACTATTTCAAAAAAAAAATTGCCAAAACTTTACTAAAAAACATCTGCTTATTAATTCTTTCATTCTTTTACATTTTAGATTATATTCAAATAGTTACTAGTTGTTAGGGATTTTCGTTCTTTCATCCTTCTTTATTAGTTCCAAATTCAATTCAAACAAAATTATCAGATAGAAATAAAAATAATATATTTTTAATATGATTAAGCAAATTACCTAATCCACGAAAAGATTATAACTTTATTATAGAGAAAAATATTATAAAACTATTTCGACTACTTTCTTTCTCCTAGCAAAGTTGCTATCTTTCTCAATTATATTCAATCAGACATATTCCATATTAAACAATCCATCAGATTCTCTTCGAGGTAAACAACCCCAATACGAAATCTCCTTAATGGCGAAAATCTAGCCATAACACAAAATTTTGTTAATGGTGAGACCCCAATCGCAATACTCGAAATCTCCTTATGACGAGACCCCAAATTTAATATTAGAAATCTCCTTATGGTGAGACCCAAACATCAATATTTAAAATCTACTTATGGCGAGACCCCAATCTCAATACTCGAAATCTCCTTATAATGAGAACCCAACCTTAATAATCACTACCCTTATTAAGTATGATCTTAGTACATTGATCACCACCCTATAGCAATAGGAAAAATTATTCTCAATGGAACAACTCTATTTATAGTGATCACCAAACATACTTTCCTAATTTGTTTTTTTTTCTTCTCAAAATCTCCTTATGGTGTTCCATTTAGATTTCATGTTCTTAGACCATAAATCTATCCTTTTCGATCCTCACTTCAATCATAATCTAAGCCATAGAAAAAAAATAAAAAGTTTCTGCTTCAAAACCTTACTTGTTAGCAGAGAAGGAGTTTAAGAATATTTTTCAGAACTTCTAGAATAAATCTAGTGGCTCCTAAAAAATAATATATGTATATATATATATATATATATATATATATGACAAATTATCCTCTTCTATTGATAAACTAACTTCTTAGCATAAATCTTGCTTAAGTAGCATATTCAAGTGGATTAATGTTGTCCACTCATCTATTTTCAGCTAAATTTTCTAATCGCCATCTCCCTTTTAAACTTTCCATCAATAAAGCTGAAGCTCAACTCTTCTTAATGGAGAACTTTACTGTAATATGGAATTACACATCATGCATTTTATTGGTAGGAATGACAATATTCATATTTAGTCCTCTAACATTCATGTAAGGCGGTGCTTCATTAACTTGTACACTATGTCCCTTATATTTTGAAATAGCATCAACAAATAAATATATATGGTTGCTATGATTCTCCATCACAAAAATTAAGTCTTCATCATATATGATTTGATACCTTTCTCTTGTTGAAGTTGTGGTGAATGAATGTATGGTCAATTCCAAATTCGATAATATCTTCAACTTTAAATATAGTTTTTCTACTAATTGGAAAAGTAAAATTTTGGTGTCAAGAAGCACAACTACCACTTCACCACCCTTATAGCCACCATCAATTCAATTTGTTTTGAACTTCACCAAGGTCTTTTTCTATCACATCCCTGAAAAATTCAATGAAAAAAAAAAAGTTACAAACTTACATCGAAAGAAAAAATAAATAGAACAAAAAGAAAATTCCTAGATGCTTCCTAGTATAAGTTATTGGAAAGCAGACAAAGAAAAAATAAACTACTTCCTGATTAAAGAACCATAAAGTAGACCTCTGGGTCCCGACCTTTATTACCAAACAGAAGAATCGATGTTCTTTGACTTCTCGATGTGGCAGGCTAGAAGCTCGGAGTGGAGATACATTAAATAATAAATATGGGAGATGGGGATTTTTTTTAAATATGAGGTGCCAATTTTAATTAATTAATTAATATTATTTTTTTAAATTAAGGGTAAAATGGATAATTTAGGTATTTAAGTGAAAAGTGAAAAAGGTTCTTGCCAATATATAAAGGTTTTGAATAGAAATAGGAAGTGTAAAATCATTTGTTTCAAATACTCCCTCCGTCCTACAAATGTTGCAACATTTGTATTTTGCACATTTGCCAATGCATCATTTCAACGGTAAATATTTTTAATTATACCCAATTAAAAATTATAATAATTTTATATTTAAAAAGTAGACATTAAAATGAATAAAATAAGATCTCACTTGACTATATTTTTTTCTTATACATAATTCACAACATGTGAAATAAGATTAGCTGATGAATAATGTAGAAAACTCTAATGTTGCAACTAATTTGTGGGACGGAGGTAGTATATAATTGTAAAATGGACCAATAGAAGGTAAACAATTTTCTTGGAAGGCCATAGAATCATCTATGTTAGGATGCCTTGAATCATAAGGAATCCTAAATTACTTGATTCACTAGGAATCCTTTTTTGGAAGGAATTTCTATTTTGGTTTTTGGATCTATTTCCTATTTGCTAGTTTTCCTAATTTGAGGAGATTTGTTTTTCCCAATTGTTATGGTTTACTTTTCCTTATTGGAAAGAAACTATTAGGAAAGTGGGTTTTGTGATCACTATAAATAGAGGCGTCTCACAAAGAATAAAGCATCCAGTTCTAAAGAGAATTTCACATTGTGAGTGTGGGAAACACATTCGAGAGTTAGGGGTTTTAGTTTGGGTGCCTTGGGTTGTGAGATTTGAGTGTAGCCTTTTGTGGCTATTTTGTGTGATATCTTGTAATCCCTTTGATCATTATAGTGGATTGTTATTCTCTTCCTTCGTGGAGTAGGCAAATTGCCGAACCACGTTAAATCTCTTGTGTCTCTTTCTACTTTCCATACTTTGTTGTTCTGTTTCTACTCTGGTTGGTGCTATTCTGTCTCCTCTATTCCTAACAAACTGGTATCAGAGCATAAGTTGGGTTTAGTCATGGCATCAACATCATCAACAAAGTTTGATATCGAGAAGTTCGATCGAAATATGAGTTTCGCTATGTGGAAAGTCAAGATGAAAGCAATTCTGACACATCATGGATTGCAGAAGGCGCTTTTGAAGAAAGAAGAATTTCCCAAATCGTGGGATGAAGAGAAGATGGTGGAGATAGATGAGAGAGCATTATCCATGATCCAATTGTGTTTGTCTAATGAGGTTCTGAGAGAGGTTATCGATCAGAATACTGCAAAAGGATTATGGGATAGATTGGAGGCTCTATATATCACAAAGAATCTCACTACAAAATTGATTGCCAAGCATCGTTTATACACTCTGTCGATGGCAGAAGGTACGTCCATCAAGTCTCATATTGATGAATTCTCTTCTATTGTAATGGATCTATCTAACATGGACATCAAGTATGAAGATGAAGATCAAGCCCTCATGTTACTTCATTCTCTACCTCCTTCTTTCAAGAACTTTAGAGAGACGTTGATCTATAGTAATACTTCTCTAAAGTTGGAAGACGTCAAATCGGCACTTTATTCGAAGGAGTTATTTGATAACCAGATGTCCAAAAACCGAGCAGATCATCCTGCTGAAGGTTTAATGGTTAGAGGAAGACCCGAATCTAGAGAATCTGGTAAAAATCGCTCTAGATCAAAATCAAAGTCCAAGTATGTGGTTTGCCATTATTGTAAGAAGAAAGGACACATCAAAAAGGATTGTTGGACTCTTCAGAAAAAGAATAAAGAAAATAGTCAACAATCAGAGAAACCTCCAGAAGCCAGTGTTGTGCAAGATAAGGATGAAGACTGTGATGTCTACACAGTCATTGATGATAATACTAGATCTGATCAAGGGTGGATTCTTGATTCTGCGTGCTCATTCCATATATGCCGGCAAAGAGAATGGTTCACTTCTTTCGAGGAATCCGAAAGAGGTGTTGTGTTAATGGGCAACGACCAACCTTGTAAAGTTTCTGGTATTGGTTCTGTGAAGATTAGGATGCATGACGGCGTGATTCGAACATTGGTAGACGTTCGGTATGTTCCTGATATTAAGAAAAACCTTATCTCATTATCTGTTTTAGATGATACCGGTTGCAAATTCACTGTGAAGGTGGAGTTCTGAAGGTTAGTAAAGGTGTGCTGGTAGTTATGAAGGCGAAGAAATTTGGTAGGCTGTATTATCTGATGGGGTCTACTGTTATGGGTTCCGCCTCTGTTTCTTCTACAAGCGAAACAGATACTACGAAGTTGTGGCATATGAGACTTGGACATATGAGTCAGAAAGGCATGGCAATGCTGAGTAAGAGGGGTCTTTTGGGTGATCGGAATATATCTAATTTGGAGTTTTGTGAGCATTGTGTCTTCGGCAAACACAAACGAGTCAGCTTCAGCACTGGAATACACAAAACTAAAGGTACGTTGGATTATATTCACTCTGATCTTTGGGGACCATCATGTGTTGCATCAAAAGGTGGTTCAAGTTACATGATGACATTGATTGATGATTTTTCAAGAAAAGTCTGGGTCTATTTCTTGAAGAATAAGTTTGAAGCTTTTGAGATTTTCAGAGATTGGAAGGCATTGGTTGAAAAGCAGACTGGAAAGAAAGTTAAGCGCTTGAGAACAGATAATAGGTTGGAGTTCTGTAGTGGGGAATTTAATTTATTCTGCAAAAAAGAGGGCATAGTGAGACATCTCACAGTTAGTGGGACACCCCAACAGAATGGCGTAGCCGAACGCATGAATAGAACCCTTTTGGAAAAGGTTCGTTGTCTGCTGAGTAATTCTGGATTGACGCAAGATTTTTGGGCAGAGGCTGCAGCGACAGCTTGTTACTTGGTGAATCGTTCTCCATCCGCGTCAATTGAGTGTAAGACTCCTGAAGAGGTATGGTCTGGTAAACCTGCTAATTATTCTGAATTGCGGATATTTGGATGTCCTGTCTATGTTCATTCGAACAATGGAAAGTTAGAACCTAGGTCAAAGAAGGGCATATTTTGGGTTATCCGAATGGTGTGAAGGGATACAGAGTTTGGCTTACTGATCCAAAGACACCAAAATCCATAATTAGCAGAAATTGCATCTTTGATGAGAATACCATGCTTCATCCAAATAAGGAAAGTGTTAGTTCTGACACTAAGGTGGAGAGTTCTGAGAAGGAGAACAAAAAGATGCAAGGTATTAGGGTGGAGTCTCCATCCGAAAATCATGAAAAGCCAAATGAGATAGAGACTGAAATCATTGCTAGAGGAAGGCCCTTAAGAGAGAGACGAATGCCTTCGAGATTTGATGATTATGTTACCATAGCTTGTGTCGCTGCACAAGAAATCGAAGGATCTGATGACCCAGTCACATATAGTGAAGCCGTCTCGAGTGATGATTCTGGTAAGTGGTTGGTGGCTATGCAAGAAGAGGTGGAGTCTCTTCATAAAAATAAAACTTGGGAACTAGTAAAGCCTCCTATTGAAAAAAAGATCGTTGGATGTAGATGGGTCTACAAGAAAAAGGAAGGCATACCTGGGGTCGAGAAAGCAAGATACAAGGCACGTTTGGTTGCAAAGGGCTATAGTCAGGTGCAAGGTATTGATTTTAACGATGTTTTTTCACCTGTTGTTAAACATAGCTCTATTCGTATTTTGCTTGGTTTAGTTGCTATTCATGATCTCGAGTTAGAGCAACTAGATGTGAAGACTGCGTTTTTACATGGTGAACTTGAAGAGACCATATACATGTCTCAACCAGAAGGTTTTGAAGTTGAAGGAAAAGAAGACCATGTTTGTCTACTCAAGAAGTCATTATATGGCTTAAAGCAGTCACCTCGACAATGGTACAAGAAGTTCCACTCGTTTATGATGGTGCATAGTTTCACAAGGAGTCATTCTGATAGCTGTGTGTACTTCAAAAAGTTATCTGATGATTCATATATCTATCTACTCTTATATGTCGATGACATGTTAATTGCTGCCAAGAATAAGTCTGAGATCAACAATTTGAAGAATCAGTTGAATGGTGAGTTTGAGATGAAAGATCTAGGAGGAGCAAGAAAATTTTAGGAATGGAGATCAAGCGAGATAGAACTGCCGGTAAACTCTACTTAACTCAAAGAAGCTTCATAGAGAAAGTTGTTGAGCGTTTTGGGATGAAAGATGCAAAACCGGTAAGTACTCCGTTAGCTTCTCATTTTAAGCTTTCTGCTGATTTGTCACCAAAAACTGATGAGGACATAGAATATATGTCACAAGTTCCCTACTCTAATGCTGTTGGTAGTATCATGTATGCAATGGTGTGTACTCGTCCCGATATCGCACATGCTGTTAGTTTAGTTAGCCGTTACATGGCTAATCCTGGAAAACAACATTGGCAAGCTGTGAAGCGGATATTGAGATATTTGAAGGGTACTACTCATGTTTGCTTGGAGTTTGGTAAAGACAAAGGGAATGTTGTTGGTTACGTTGATTCGGACTATGCCGGTGATCTTGACAAAAGAAGATCGATTACTGGATATGTTTACTCTTGGAGGTTGTGCAATTAGTTGGAAGGCTACTTTACAAGCGACTGTTGCTTTGTCAACAACAGAGGCCGAGTATATGGCCATGGTTGAGGCTGTAAAGGAAGCAATTTGGTTGAGAGGATTGGTTGGTGAACTCAGCGAAGATTTGAAGGTGACGGCAGTCCATTGTGACAGTCAGAGTGCGATTCATCTAGCAAAGGATCAAATGTTCCATGAACGCACTAAGCACATAGACGTCAAGTACCACTTTGTTCGAGATGTGATTTCTGAAGGTAATATTACGGTTCAGAAAATTGGTACTGAAAATAATCCTGCTGATATGATGACCAAGTCCTTATCTACAATCAAGTTTAAGCATTGTTTGAGCTTGATTGGAATTTGTGATCGTTAAGATTCCCTTACGGGATACAAGGAAGAGGAAGACAATTCGAAGTCTGTTTATGAGTCAAGGTGAAGATATAATTGATAGTGATCAAAGAAAGAAGATTCAGAAAAGTTGAGGTGATTCAAGTCAAGGTGGAGATTTGTTAGGATGCCTTGAATCATAAGGAATCCTAAATTACTTGATTCACTAGGAATCCTTTTTTGGAAGGAATTTCTATTTTGGTTTTTGGATCTATTCCTATTTGCTAGTTTTCCTAATTTGAGGAGATTTGTTTTTCCCAATTGTAGTTTACTTTTCCTTATTGGAAAGAAACTATTAGGAAAGTGGGTTTTGTGATCACTATAAATAGAGGCGTCTCACAAAGAATAAAGCATCCAGTTCTAAAGAGAATTTCACATTGTGAGTGTGGGAAACACATTCGAGAGTTAGGGGTTTTAGTTTGGGTGCCTTGGGTTGTGAGATTTGAGTGTAGCCTTTTGTGGCTATTTTGTGTGATATCTTGTAATCCCTTTGATCATTATAGTGGATTGTTATTCTCTTCCTTCGTGGAGTAGGCAAATTGCCGAACCACGTTAAATCTCTTGTGTCTCTTTCTACTTTCCATACTTTGTTGTTCTGTTTCTACTCTGGTTGGTGCTATTCTGTCTCCTCTATTCCTAACAATCTATATACATAATAATTTATAAAAGTGAATAAAATCTTAAACCATTTAAACAAACTTTCCAAGTGTGTTAACCTCTTGGTTAACCAATACAAACTTTATATTCAAATCCAAAAGGAGATGCTTTCTTTATTTCCAAAAGCCTCATTGCTTTCTACAAGGAAAAACCACCTCTAAATGGATTCTCATCCCCTCATTTTGGAACTATTCACTCTTTCATTACAAAGTTAATAGCATCTGATCCCCATTTTCTTTTACTTTTCATCACTCCAATTTCTAACTCCACTCAAATCCATTAATGGAATCAATTCAGCTTCTGTGGCCCTCCTAATTATTACACACTTCCTTTCTTCTAACACCTCAACCACTTAACATGAATATTCAAAGTCAAGACACATCACATCTCACTTCAATATCAAATGCTTCAATACATACATAAAGTTGTAATTAGAAAGCTAATATTCCAATTAATATCCATACTAGACCTGAATTATGCCTTGGAGTTCCCTAACAACATCTGTCATGCCAGGCCTATCACTTTTCTTCTCACGCAAGCAACACATTGCAATCTCTAGAAACACCTTGAAACTTGAATTTCCTGAAGAACTTTCTTCATCAACCAGCCTCTGATCCACTACCTCCACAACTCCACCCTTCTCCACCCTTTGAGTCACATAAACCGCTAAATTAACATCATCTTGCTCCCGACCGAAATCTATAGCTTTCTGAGAAGTCAAAAGCTCAAGCAACACAACCCCATAGCTATACACATCGCTTTTATCCGTCAACTGATAATTACGATAGTATTCCGGATCCAAATACCCTAACGTCCCCTGTGCACAAGTCGACACGTGACTCAACCCCGGTTGAGCCAATCTAGACAACCCGAAATCCGACACTTTAACATTGAATTCATCATCCAAGAGTATATTACTCGACTTCACATCCCTGTGGTAGATAGGCGTGTAGGCAGAGGAATGTAAATAAGCCAACGCTTCCGCTGTTTGCAAAGCGATTCTCAACCTGGTTTCCCATTTTAGAAAAGTTGAGTACTTGTTGGTGTGAAGATGGTCATGAAGTGTACCGTTTGAGATGTACTCATATACCATCAAAGGAAGCTCTGCTTCTACACAACAGCCCAATAGTTTGACCAAGTATTTGTGATTCACTTGTGAAAGTATCCCGACTTCGTTTAGAACTTGTTGTGTGCTTTTTACATTTCCGACTTTAGCTGATTTAACCGCGACAACACAATCTTCAAGCTTTCCTTTATAAACCTCACCAAATCCCCCACTTCCCAAAACGTTGCCGTTTGAGAATCCGTTAGTCGCCTTCTTTATCTCCTTTAATTGATATAATTTCGCCGATTTTCCTCCATTGCTTGACTTTAACATATCTTCTCTAACCTTCACAAGCTTGGCTCTATTAGACTCTCTTTTCAATCTAACTCTAACTATAACAAATCCAATCATAATGAACACAAAACTTATCAAACCTAAACAAACCTCTAATAAACCAAGATTGTTCATTTTTTTATTATTCCTTTTACAAATTCCGACAACGTAGTCCCAATGAAACCCTTTGTTACAAACGCATCGAAATTGATTACCAGTTACGGACAAGCAAGTGGATTGACCGTAACAGTCTTTGGTCGTTTTACAGAGTGGTTCGGACGGAACAGTCCATTGAATCTCTAAACCCTGTTCCCATTGATTGACAGGCTTCTGTGGGTCCAGATGAAGAACGCTTCTAAAAGCTCGACATCCGGAAGTGTGAAGCCTGATTTTATAAGCGGAAGGCATCCCACCGGCGACAAATGTGCAACAAGGATGTAAATCATTAGCACAATTGGACGCACGTTTTCCTTGTGTTTCTAAAAACCGGTGGCAGAGGCTTGAACGAGTGCAGTTGAGAGGAGAGATGAGAAGTCTTGGCGAGCAGTTTAAGAGGAAGACGGTGTTGGAATTCGTTATGTTGAAAGGGAGCGATTGGTTCAACCAGAGACCTTCGCTGACAAGCGTGTCTTTGGAGACACACGTGTCGGACGATGTCCAGGGGGAGGGTTGGAGGATGAGGCGTTGGGAAGAGGAGATGATTTTCAGGACTTGGTAAGAGGTACCGTTGAGGGAATCGAAGAAGAGAGTGTGGGAAGTGGAGTCGCAGCGGAGAGAGTAGGTTGGGTCGCCGCACGTGGGGTGTGTGCTTAGAGGGTATGGGAGTTGGATGTTGCCGCAGTTTGGGCATGGTTTTTGGGAGTTTGATTGGTGGAGGAGGATGAGAAGGAAGAGGAGACTGGATAGCAGTGGTGTTTGATTAGTGTGCATTTTTGTTTGGAGAAGGAAGGTGGTGGAGTGGAGATACATGAGATAATAAATATTGGAGATGGGGATGATGGAATATGTAAAGTGGTTTTGGTGTCAACAATTCTGGAAAGTGGATGCAAGAATCTTCTATCATTTTAAACAAATAAATAGATGTGATAATAACTAAAATTAAACTTTTTCAAAATTAATTTTTTTTTTTTTTTTTTTTTTTTTAAGTTTTAAACCAACCCTAAATTTTTTATATTTTTAAACTTTTTTTTTAATTGTAAAACTAAACTTAAAAAAAAAATGTAAATAATGAGCTTTCCGGTATTACTACCGAGAAGCAGACAAAATTGAATTAGCTTCCCGGTGTGTAGTACCGGGAAGCTGAAATTCGCTTCCGGGTATTACACACCGGGAAACAGGCTTGAATTTTGCCTGCTTCCGGGTGTGTAACACCGGAAAGCTACTGGATATATTTTTTCTTGGTATTAAAGGTAAAATGGTCATTTTGATCTATTTTTTTGCAAAAATTTTTTCAAAAAGTTTAATTTTATAAAAATTTTAATGTTGATCTAAAAATATAATTTTTTTAATAAAAAAGTCTAAATATGCAAATCACCTAAATAAATACTACATCCGTCCCATATTAATTGTTAGATATTTAGAAGGGTATAAATGGAAGAGTGATGCTAAATGGATCCAATGGAAACTTTTAAAATAAAAAGACTTACATATTCTTATTTAATAATTTAATTATTATTTAAATGTACTTGCATTCATTCACCAATATTTAATAGATTTATGGTATCTAACAAAAAAAAAAAAAAAAAAAAGACATATACATTCTTTTAATATGTAATTTGTTATCTTTTGATCCTCTCCTGATATTCTAAAATTGATAATTTTTTTTATATATAATATTTTTAAAAATAATTATTAAATATTTATTTATTTTTATTATTATATTGAAAAAATTATGACAATTTATTTATTAAAAAATAATTATACCCGTAATTGAAAAACTATTACGGGTATAATTATTTGATTCAATTTACTTATAATTTTTATATAATAAAAAACTATTTACAAAAATCATATCAAATAAGAGAATGATAAATTTAAATACTTGTTAAAATTAAAATAGAGTATAATATATATATATAAAAAAAAAAAGTTATCGCTCACCTCGTAATATCCACTTTGCTTCTAACCCACAAGATTTAGTCTTGGATTCCTTCTTGAAAGGTAGGATATTATGGAGTCTGGAGTGGTGTGTGTATATACAAGTCATTTTTTACTCGTCTTTTCAATATCAAAATTTGAAATCACTCCCCAACACTATTCACGTGAATGTAATATATATATATATTATGTAAAGAAAAATTGAAATATAAAAATTATAACAAAATAATAGTTAAATCCAACAGGAAGGCCTAATAGGTTTAGTTCTTAAACTTTTAAAATCCTAAGATCTAAATATTCTTTATATCAACCATAGGTATTTAGAGACTCTCATAAATAAAAGTGAATATTGTACTTCAAACCATTCAAATTTAATAGAGATATTTCCAATTTGGAAAAAATTACCATGGTCCCGGTCTACCATGTAATTTGTAAGTCCAACCAATCACATTTCTCCATTTTAATTGTTTGTATCCTTTGAACCTTACATGAATATTTAATATAATTAAAATGGAGAGATGTGATTGGTTAGGCCTATAAATGACGTGGTAGGCCGGGACTTTGGTAGTCTTTTCCAATTTAATATACTAAAACTAATTTACTACTCAACTTCTTTTAAGTAATTTGTCAATTTCTGTGACTAATTCACAATCAACTTATGATTAATCTATTGGATTAACCTATTGGTTATGGTCAGTATTATTTACATGTATTCAGATTCTTATTTCTATTCCATCAGTTATTTATGATTAATTTGGACGAACATTATAGGGAGCATTTGTTTCACTCTTTGAAGAACAAAACTGACCTGATTCCTGATTGTCAAAGTGCCTATAACACGTACCAAAGCCAGTTTCATCAATTGTTGTATTTTGTTGGCCAAATTAGTTAATATGGTTCTATGTTATATCCAATTCATTGACTTAAATTTAGACAATTTAAATTAAATTTATAAACTATTTATTTTTATATGATATAAGAATATGGAAACCTTGCACAACACCCTCCTATTTATTTATTTATTTATTTTTGTTTGATATTTTAATACCAGTACAAAAAAGTCAATAATTTATTTATAATTCTCATTGGAAAATCCTCTTTTTCCTTCATTTTTTTAAGTTATTATGAAATTAGATTTAAAATTATATTTTCATGAAAATATAATTTATTTAAATAAATAGCTATTTAATATACATACAAAGATTATATAAAATCAAAGTAATTTTACATGCAAATTTGAACTATTAAGTTAAAATATATATATCAAATTATATATAATTTTTTTATATTAATCTAAATACACTTATATGTAATATAATTAAACTAGCATTTAATAACATATTTAATGAATTTCACATGTAAATAAACAATTAGTTATACACATATTAAATGATAAAATAAACAAATTAATGATACATTAAATTTTATTGATTTTTATATTGCTAAGGGCATAATAGACAAAACACAATAACATTAAATAGGAAAAGTCAATTCATCCAGATCAATTTGATCTATGAAGGGGTTTTGTAAATGGAAAACCATGAAATAAGTTGTATTGGAACTCTAACATGACAAATAATATTGGAATTTTTTTTCTTCAAATTGTGACAATTATTATGGGACGGGGTAGTACATTAAATCACATGTTTTAAAAATCATAAAATGAAACTAGGCTGAGCGGAATCGGTTTCAGTGCCTTTAAAGAATTGATATGGGTACATTTACCACGTATAGTCTATTAAGTGTGTGTTTGGGAAAGCTTCTCAATTAGCATTTTAGATAGCGTTTAGATTATATATTACCTTTTTAAAAAAATGCGTGTTTGGTAATAGCATTTCAATTAGCGTTTAGCGTTTTAATTAGCGTTTAAGATAGTGTTTAAAAAAGTTATCTTTGATAGCTTTCAACCCAAACGCTAATAGGGATTTACTTTATTAACCTTTATCTTATAATTATTATATCATTAACAGCTAACTGCTAACGTTATCTGAAACGCTGATCTAACAGCTAATTAAAAATCTAATGCCAAACATACGCTAAGAATCCATATGTTTGGTTATAAAAAATAAATAAAGTAATAAATAATATAAAAATAATATTTATTGAATTCATCTCTCTCACGTATATTCTCTTTCCTCCACATATTTTAATAAGACAGGATAAATTATTAAGAGACTCGTCTCTCGTTTGAGAGACTCAAATGCAATAATTATTTTCTCTCCTTCAACAATTCAATAAAATATTACTAGATGTCAGATGAGAGACTTATGAGAGACGAGCGTTGGAGATGGTCTTAAAGCATGTATAATAGCAGTGTTTTTGGTTGAGATTTTTGGTATAAAAATAATATTTTGGTTCAAAGATATTGTACCACGAAAACGAAAAGTTAGAATTGAGAATACTATTATAATATCTCCGAAAGATACTAATCAAAATTTACAAATTGTGGAAATTGTAAATCCAACTGAGGAAAAGATCTTTGAGGAAGTAAATGTATCCAAAAATGAAGAAATATCCATTAATTATACAAAACAAAGTTAGAACCGTGAAAACTTTGTTGTTTATAATATGTTTTCATATGCAGTAGCTATTGATCTGATAAATGATGATTATGAACCTCAATCCATAAATGATTGTAGGGAATGAAATAACTGGCCAAAATGGAAAGAAGTAATCTAAGCAGAATTAAGTTAATGGAATAAACAGAACGTTTTTTGACCCATTATTGAAACACCAAAAGGTGCTAATCCAGTTGGTTATAAATGAGTATTCGTTAGAAAGTGAAATGAGAAAAATAAAATTGTGAGATATAAAGCCCGATTGGTTACTCAGAGTTTCTCACAAAGGCTTCGGATTGATTTTGATGAAATGTATTCACATGTGATGGATACAATTACTTTCCGATTTTTGATTGGATTGACAAAAGAAAGAAATCTAGAAATGAGGTTAATGGATGTGGTAACTGCATATCTGTATGGTTCCTTGGATACAAAAATCTTCATGAAAATTCCAGAAGGATTAAAAATTCCTGAAATTAATAAACCTCGAGGCCTATACTCAGTGAAATTACAAAGGTCATTATATGGATTAAAACAGACTGGACGAATGTGGTACAATCGTTTGAGTGAATACTTAATTAAGGAAGGGTACATTAATGATATTATTTGTCCATATGTGTTCACTAGGAAATCTGGATCTGGATTTGCAATAGTAGCAGTTGGTGATATGAACTTGATTGGAACCCAAAATGAAATCCAAGAGACTGTTGAATATTTGAAAATAGAATTTGAAATGAAAGACCTAGAGAAAACAAAATATTATCTGGGATTGGAAATTGAACATAAAACTAATGGAATTCTGATCTATCAGAAAGCTTATACAGAAAAGATCTTAAAAAGATTTAATTTGGAAAAAATCCATCCATTAAGCATCCCGATGATCGTTTGTTCTCTTGATCCCAAAAATGATCAATTCAGACCCAAAGATGATGATGAAAATATTTTGGATTCTAGAACACCATACTTGAGCGCAATTGGTGCCCTCCTATATCTAGCCTAATGTACGAGACCAGACATTACTTTGTTGTAAATTTATTAACTAGATACACTTCTGCCTCGACTTGTCATCACTAGAATGGAATTAAACATATTCTCAAATATCTTTGGGGAACTGTTGATTTGGGACTATTTTATTCGAATTCGGATAATCCTTCTAGTTTGGTTAGTTATGCTGATGCCGAATATCTTTCGGATCCACACAAAGCTCATTCTTAATCTGGATATATTTTTACATATAATGGCACACCTATCTCTTGGAGATCTATAAAGCAAACTTTGGTTGTTACTTCTTCAAATCATGCTGAAATATTGGCATTGCATGAAGCAAGTCGGAAATGTGTCTGGTTGATATCGGTTATATACCATATCCAGAGTTCATGTGGTATCCCACAAACATCAAAGGAGCCAATAATTCTTTACAAAGATAATGTTGCTTGTATCACTCAAGTAAGAGGTGGGTACATCAAAGGTGATGGAACGAAGCACATATCTCCCAAATTTTTCTATACCCACGAACTCCTAGAATCCAAACAAATCAATGTAAAGCAAATCCGATCTTCAAACAATCTAGCTGATCTACTGACAAAGACATTACCAACGTCCACTTTCGAAAAGCTACTTCACAGAACCGGAATGCAAAGACTCTCAAATTTAGGTGATTAATTTATAGGTATTTTCATTAGGGGGAGTTTTATGTCTGGATTCAACGGTACTTTTTGTCCCTTTGTCCAGTTTTTGTCCCACTGAATTTTTACTGGCAAGGTTTTTAACGAGGCAGTTAATGAATGGATGAAATCCAAAGGGGGAGTGTCATGTAACAGTCAATAGTGGTTGGATTCCACCAACTTGTGAATGTGTAAATGTGTCAAATTGCCTGGAGTCTTTACGTGTCAAATTGCATGGTGTGTTCAACGAGAACATGACAAATGTACTCCTTTATGCCCATAAATAGAAGAAGACAATGTGAAAATTTACCCGTTCACTTTGATATTTCCCCCTTCTCTCTAGTATTCTCTCTCTAATATTATGTAAGTTATTCCGGTGTTGATTCTGATCTGGTTCAATTACAAAAACAAACTCAACAAATATGAAAATAAAAAATATTTAAAAACGGGATAAAATAATGTATGAATACATGTAATTAAATAAATGATAGGAAATTTTAATTTTATATATATATATATATATATATATATATATATATATATATAAACTATCTAGCTATATAAGTGGATTTTACAAGATCCTTTATATGTATCCATAGTTATGGTAAAAATAAATATTATAATATAAGTTTAATCCTTCAAAATTTATAAAATTATATACATGAATACAATATTATTATAAAAAGTATATTTCAAAATAGATTTCCAATTAACGGAGAGAATAGAACTTGGAATGATAGTAATTAATAATTAAATTAAATTTTACATCAGTTATTAATTTAGTTATTAAATAAATAAATTATTATTAATTTTAATTTTTAAATTAATGATTAGATATAAAATTATTAAATTATTTTTATAAATATTACTATTACTTTATTTTAATTAAAAATTTAATAATATAAATTACAATTTTCTCCGATAATTTTCATAAACAATATCCCAATCCCTAATTAAATCACTTAATATTTTTCTAAACCTTATTATTAATATACATTTTTTTAACAAAATAATTTAAAACTCAAATATTATCTAAAAAAAATTACTCGCCGAAGATAAAATTATTGAATGAATTTATAAGAATTTGTGTGTGTTATTATCTAGCCGATGATCAGCATTGACGAATGATCAGTATTAGTATTAGTGAAGTGTTCATCGTGTGAAGCTCACTGTGTCACCAAAGATCATTTATAGCAAGTTTATTCATGGAGAAAATTGGTGGTTCCCGCCACTTTTCAATCATTTATTCTTCTCTCTTTATTTATTCTACTCACTTTTCTACTTACTACTATTCATTCAGGAAAAAATGTTAGTGGGACGGTCCTATGACGTAAGATGGTAGGATTTTCATCAACCATTTGACACGTGTGTATTTTAAGTGAGAAAAACTATTATTTTATAGCTAGTATTACTAGAAAAGTGTGCAATGTATTTTTAATAATTATTTCTCTCATCTAATCTATATATAATATAAAGGAGAACTTTCAGCGGGTTCCACCAAGTTGATGTGGCGCGCTGAAAGTTCACAATTAGGTAGAAAAACACTCATTTTGGAAGGTTTTGAAATTCGTTCATATATTGCCAATTAGAACTTTACACGTGTCTTTTTAATATTTTATTCTCTTACTCTCTCTCCATTAATGTTAGTGAGATATTTACTCGGGAGACATTTACTCTCATTTCAATTTTATTCTCACTTCTCTTCCCCTCCATCTTCCCTTATAAGTGATCATTTGCTTCAATAAATAAAATTTTTATCACATACTCCCTCTGATCCAATATAAGTGAAGTTTTAGACTTTTTCACTCTTATTAAGAAAAGAATGAAAATGACTGTATAAACCTTCATAAATGCATTCTCTCTCCTTCTTTTACTGTAATTTTAGTAATAATTACTAAAAATAAATAAGGGTATATCAGGAAATTTATTTAACTTTTTATCTAGAAAATCTAAAACATCACTTATATTGGATAATTTCAAATCCTCTAAAACATCACTTATTTTGGATCAGAGGTAGTATGAGTTTTTATCTTCTTTCTAAATACATTAAATTAACATTAAACATATTAAATGGTTCTTTTCATATATCGAGACATGTTACGTTATGAATTACGAATTACGTGTGTATATATAAAGAGCTCTTTACAATTTAATTTTTCATTTCATTCTCCATGCTATGAAAAACAATTCTCTCAAATTAAGGTGATCACTCTTCATCTATTTTTTTTTTTATTTTACTTTTATTTCCGTATGGTTTGTTCGTAGTTATTATTATATTTTTTAGGGTTTGTTTATAATTCTTTGATATATATAATATATCTTGATATTGACACATGGATTTTAGAATATCTTTTAAGGTTTAAAGGTAATCTCTTATTCTCTATTATTCTTTCTTTAACATTTAATAGTAATATTATTTATTCATAATTCTATATTTTGTTCTTTTTACTAATTGATGATCATGTATCAATTTATTTGAAATTCTAAAAAATGATATATTTTTATTTTGTTTTATTTATTTATTTTATTTTACTTTGGTTAGTTTTGACTATATATATATATATATTAACTAATGTTCATCAAAATAAAATTTACATTTTTTTCCATATATATATATAGAGAGAGAGAATGAGAGCAATGGCAGATTTACCATGATGTCAACGCTGTCAATTGACAGCGTTTGTTTGGAAAATTTAATATACTATGTATAAAAATAGAAATAAAAATTCAATTTTAATAATAAATACCAACATAAACAGTCTCAAAATGTAATCTTTTACTTTCTTTAATTAAATGGGTTGTTTTCTAGGTGTTACAAAAACCAAGTAAATGTAGTGTATTTCTATTTGTTTTTCCATTTTTTAAATATTAAAAATTAAAAATAAATTCCTAGTAGCCAAATCAATTTATTCATATTATATCTTTTCATTTTTTTTTTAAATATACCTCCACGACCACCAAATCCTTAATATCGAAATCAATTTACCCACGCCATCTCGTTCACTTTTTATAAATATTAAAAAATAAAATTCAATTTTTTTATTTAAATCGTTGACATCATTTAATTTTTTTTCTAGATCCGCCCCTGAATGAGAGAGGTCCACGTTTTATCAAATAATTAAGTAATTCTATTTAATTATTTTTTACTAATTAAATATTTTTCTAACTTTTCTTTAACTGAAAAAATACTAAAAAGAAAAAGAAAAAAAGAAGAAGATGGAGAAGAAAAACTAACCTCAATAGTAAACGAAACATTTATAGACTAATTAAAATGGGATAAAATTATCTTGGAATACAGAAAATATAGAATTTAATTAATTAATAATAATAATAAAATCTTAAAAAGACATTAACTAAAATTAATCATATTTAAATATTCATATCTAAATATTCTATAAAAAGAAAAAGTTAGTTTGTACTTTATCAATTGAAGAAGAATATATATATATATATATGTATAAATTCACATATAATTAATAGAAAACAAAAAATAAAAGATAATTATTTATTAATAAGTCATTAGAAGTTCATTAATGAAAATTAAATCAATTTACTTTTTTTAATTGAAATAATGCCCTAATTATGTTTGAGTAAATAAAATTAATAAACAATTTAAAAAATAAAATTTAAATGATGATAGATTAAATAAAGAAAATAAATAATTTGATAATATAAAATATAAATTGAATCAATATTTCATAAATTATTTTCAAAAAGAAAAAAAATTGAAATTTGAAAATATTAATCAACATATTAATTAATTAATATAATTTTACTATAAATATATCAATAGTCTATTTAATTAAATTACAAAGTATATTCTATTTGTAATCTTTCTTCACTATTTCCTTATTAAAAAATAGAATTAAAAAAAAAATAAATCATTACCATGAAAATATATCTCCTTAGATCTCGCAGTGGGAATCTTCCCTATTTGTTTTTACACTATAGTAATATAGAACTACATTATGATATGTATATGTAGTTAAATATAAGTGTGGAATATCTAAATTCAAATTAACATGTGCAATGATTTAATATATAATATATATATTTTAAAATTTACTCTTTAAATGGAAAATGGTCCATTTTCAATAAGTAATATCTAGAAAAATATTTATTTATTATTATCATATGTTATAGGATATAAGACGGCATAACGGAATCATAAAATTTATAATATTTGGATGAGAAATTATATATATAATTATAATTTATTGATTTATATAATATTTCTAAATAGTTAATTCAATCATTTAATATTTTTAAAATTCTCATCCATAAAAAGCTTATTACCATGATCTACTAATAAATAAATTCAAATTAATATATTCGTATTTTTTTATAATAGAATTGAGGTCTAATTTATTTATAACACAAAACCTTTAATGGTTAGGAAACTTAAATCGAAAGTAACATTTTAATTTAATTTACTTTTTATTTTTTTTAATAAAAATTACTTTCCTTATCTAAATAATTTTATATTCTGATTCAAAATATATATTTTTATTCTTTATATCTAAGTTAAATAAATTAAATTAACATATAAATAAAATTGTGTACAAGTATTACACATGTTTTGAATTAATTGAAAATTTTAATATTATATACATTGACAAATAAAGTTATTTTAAAATTAAAAAATTATAATATTTTATTAATGAAAATTTAATTATAATTGTTTATACTTATAAAAAATTTTATATATTCAATTTAATACAATTGAATATATTATAATTTTAATTATTATTTTGTAAAATCATATATTTTTAAATATTAAAATTTAAATAATTTATAATTAATATTAATATAAATTTTTAAATTTAAATATAAAATTAAATTCCCGCGTAATGCGCGAGCAATTTTACTAGTTTACTATAAAATAATAGTTTCTCTCACCTAAAATACACACGTGTCAAATGATGAATGGAAGTCCTATCATTCTACGTGATAGAACCGTCCACTAAATATTTTCTCATTCATAAGACCTAAAAACGTACTTTTTAACATTAAATAATCCATATTTCTACATTAAAAGCTTGTCACGCGTCATGTTCTACCGAACTCAGTAACTGCGCCCAACCAGAAAGACGCGTGTTCTGCACGCGTCTGACTAAACGTTAAATTACTTTGTCGCAGTCCCACCTCCCTTGGTTCGCAGATTTTCCATGTTCTATTTTCACCGTCCCTTTTCCACTTTTCTAGTTAACTTTCTCTCTTCATCTATTGCTACAACTGATATTTCTTCTGCCACCATCAGTCTTTTCTCCCATCTTTGTATTGTGGTTAAACTTGCTCTTATGGAGGAAATTTAGTAATGCTGTAATGGACAATGGGAAGAAATTTAGTAATGCTGTGATGGACAATGGAATACACATCTCAGCTTTATCAATAAAAATTTATTACATAATATAATCCCAAGGTGGAGGTAATATAAAGATGGAAAACGATGGTTAGTAACATATTGCACAAAATAGCTACATTCAATAAGTAATAATTAAGCTTTTGGTTATGACCAATTATGAAAATAATTTACCTTGTTTTTGTTGCTCTTCATTATAACCACAATACAATGTGACAGACTTGTAACCAAAGTAAAAATGGTAGAAGATGGGGTTAGTCAAAAGCAGAGTAATTTTGGCAAGTTGGTAATAGTCAACATTAACATTAATTAGAGCTCTATCATACATAGTGATGGTAGTGAGCAACTAAGTTGCCTGAGATAATAAAATTATTAATTCTTTTTCCTTATTCGAAAAACTCACAACATAGAGAAACAACAAATAAATGATAAGGATCCTACCTATCCAATTCTTATCAATACGTGTTATAAATAAATAAAATCCACATAAGATTATATTCTCATTTTTATTCTAAATCATAGAATTAATTTTAAAATATAAAATAAATTTAATACATACATGGAATATAATTGATATTTTATTATCTCAAAAGTGATTATTTGACGATTAGAAATAAGTAATAAATTGAAAAAATAAAAATAGAAAGGATAAATAATAGATGGCCTTCTATACTTATACAAAATTTTCAGTTAACCCGCTGTACAAAATGTCGTCTCAATTGACTCTCTATAGTTGTGATTTTGTCCCAATTAACCCATTCGTGATGGCAAATGGCGTGGTAATTTGATGTGTGACTTGGACCGCCACGTGTCGTCCAGGTCACACATCAAAGGACTACGTTAGACGCTACGTTAGCATCAAGGGGCCAATGATACAAAATAATAAGTAGAAGGGGCTAACTGAGAAACAATTTGTACATGGGCTAAGTGAGAAAATTTAAAAATACATAAATAAAATTAAATTTAAAAATAAAATATATAATTACTTATAACTTATCATCTATCTAATTCATCTAACTATCTGTTTTAAATAATCATCATTAAAAAATAAAAGGATTAACTAACTTCACTAGATAACGAAACACTCAAATTAGATTATAACGAAGTTGACACAATGACAAAGTATTATTTGTTTTTGACAAGTCACAATAACATTATAAAAAATATTATAAAAATAAAAGTTTTTAATGGAATACTTAAAAGAAATTAAATAGATTAAAAATCAATTTAAATGAAATTTTTTTAAATGATATTCTTTAAAATGGTTATTTTGAAACAGATTTAAAATTATAATTTATTTGAATTATCTAAAATTGATGATTACACGAATTAAACAGAAAAAATTATAATGTTTAATTATATTATGTATTTTTAAAATATTTTTATTTTTATATTTATTAATTTATTAACTTTCTCAGTTAGGCCCCTATACAAATTGTTGTCTCAGTTAACCCCTGTACTTGTCGTTTTATATCAGCTAGCCCCACAGTGCTGACGTGGCGCCTTATGTGGTCATTTGATGTGTGAACCAGATGACACGTGGCGGTCCACATCACACATCAAGTGACCACGTCATGTACCACATCAGCACGAAGAGGCTAACTGAGACAAAATCACAACTATAGGAGACCAACTGTGACGACAATTTGTACAAGGGCTAACTGAAAATTTTGTAAAAGTACAGGGGGTCATCTATTATTTATCCCAAAATAGAAATTTCCACTGAAATTAAATTCAACTAGTAAAGAGTTAAGTTCACCTATAAATGAATTGATTCGATCAGTCTTTAATAAACACATAAATAAAAAGCAAAATATGCTTCTACTTCAATATTACTTTAAATACATTTATACAACACAAACTAATATATGGTATCACATAAGTACAAATTTGGTCATTGACCCAGTGACAAACATACACCTATTAAACTAATAGGTAAAGAAGATTTTAGAAACTAAAGGTAAGATGCAAAAACTTGAAAGGGAACAGATATAAAACTTGAAATTGAAATAAAAAATAATCACCGACTCTCTCTAAAACGTTTCAATCACATTAACACTTTTCCTTGTAAATTTTGAGAGACACTCCGACTTTCTTCTTCAACTTCTGTGATTGCACACTAGGAAGTGCTTTAGTGAGATCAACAACTTGATTATTTGAGCTCCAATGAATAAGTTCAATTTTTTCATTAGAACTTGTCTCACAAAATGAATGAAACTTGATCTCTGGTTTTTAGCCATAAAAATGGCTAATATGTTATCACATTAGATTATTATAACTCCTCCAATCTGTATTCCCAAATCGTTCAAAATCTTCTTAATCTAAGCAACTTGATTTGAAGTTATTAGTACAGTGTACTCAACTTCTATTAAGGATTGTGTCACAACTTGTTGCTTTATTAAGCTATAAGAGAAAACCTCACTTCCAAAAGGGAATAGAAAACTTGTAGTACTCGTAGAATCATCTTTAGAACTTGGCCAATCATTATCAAAATATTATACCAATTTCACCTCATTTCTACCATACCAAATGCCAAAATTCAAGGTACATTTTATATACCTTAACACCCTTTTACATGCTGCGAAATAAAGCATATTTGAAGAGTGCATAAATCTTGACGATAGACTAGGTGAGAACATAAGATTAGATCTACTTACTGTCAAGTAAAAAAGTCTTCCATAAAACTTTTATAATAACTTTCATTAGCTTTCTCACTTCAATCATCTTTGAATAACTTCATATTTACAACAAGTAGAGTTGAAACAGGTTTTGAAGCATCCATTTTAAACCTCTTAAACATCTCCTTATCATATTTAGCTTGTGATACAAAGATGCAATATTTAAGCTAATTTACTTCAATTTCAAGAAAGTATTTCATGAACACAAGGTCATTCATCTCGAATTCATTCAACATAGTCTTTTTAACTTCACAACTCTTTGAGTATCATCACATGTTACAAGAAGATCATCAACATAAAGAGAAACTATCAACAACCTTAAATCAGTATCTTACTTTATATAAAATGTAGGTTCATTGATGCTCCCTTGAATCCATTTTAAATGAAGCAATTGTCAATTATGTCATACCAGGCTGTAAAGGTCTGATTCAATCAATACAAGGCTTTATAAAACTTGTACATTTTATCTTATTCTCATACTTTCAAAAACTCATCATGTTAATATATAAAAATCTCTTATTGACGGGTGTCATTCAAGAAGGATAATTTAACATCCAAGTGATAAATAATCCATCCATATTATGTTGTAACATAAGGATAAATCTCACTAGGTCATACATTGCAACCGGTGGGAAAGTGCCACCATAATCTACTCCCTCCGGTTAAGAATAACCTTCTACCATCAATATTGCTTTATGTTTAAAGAAAAAACTCTCCAGATTTAGCATTGTCCTAAGCACCCATTTAACTCCAAATACATTTGTATAATTCAGTCTTTTGGTAAGTTGTCATGTCCTCTTCTTCTCAAACATTGAGACCTCATCTCTCATATCTTGTCTCAATTCCTCATATTTTGTAACTTCTTTAAATGTTATGGGTTTATCCACCACAAAATTACCTTTAATAAATTTCAGTAAGAGAATTTGTCTTCACCATTCCAGAATCAGATTCTGTAACATTTTCTGCAACTTCTTATTGTATTTATCATAAACTCTAGCTTTTTCAATATTGTTTAGCAAAGTTTACAATGTACATCTCCTCACCTTTTCATTTTCCCAATCCCAGAAAGTATCTTCTTCACTTTAATATCTCTATTGTTCTCTAACTTTTAGAATTTTCAAGTTGAATATTCTATATGTATTTTCAGCACAACTTAAGAGAATATTAACTTAAAGTTTCTCATCTAATTTGGTCCTTTTTGCACATTGAATGTGAGAATGGAAAAAAGAACCATATTTTTTAATTGGCTCACATTGAGTTTTCTTCCAATCCAAGCGTCATGCAGAGTGATTTCTTTAACAACCTTGGTTGAAAGCCTATTTAGAAGATATACTGCAGCATGAACAGCCTCTGACCATAAATATTTAGGAAGTTTCTTCTCGGCTAATGAGCATGTTGCCATCTCCATTATAGTTTTATTCTTCCTCTCATATGCACCATTTTATTGAGGAGAATAACTTACAGTTAACTGATGCTTAATGCCAACATCTTGAAAAATTTAATCTAATTTTGTTGATGTATACTCCTTACCCTTATCCGACCTTAATTCTTAATTTTTAAATCTGTAGTGTTCGACTCCTGCCCTCAGAGGACCTGATACGCGGTGGGCAGGGCACATCATCAACGACATATGCATAAGTATACTTACACCTTCAATATATAATATAATAGTATTCATTTATCCAAGTTCCATTTACTTAAAATTTCATATAATCCATTAGTCAAAGATGAATCCCAATTACATATAATGTTCAATTTGATTAATTAAACATTCATAGTGCTAATGAAACATGAAGGTTTCTAAAGAGATGATTTTACAATTTATTTAGATTATCATATAAAATTCATAAAGGAAAAACACAAAATGAGTTAAAATGCCATGATGATCTCTAAGCTAACTTCAGGAGTGTGAAATAACCTTAGTTTCCTTAACTTGCTCGATCACATGTCCAAAATTCAATGGATGAGAAACAAAGAAAAATAACAAAGAGGGAGGATCAGATTATCAATACCTAATTAACACTTTCACGCTTAAATAAGCACATACAAGATGATTATTTAATTAATATATTTGATGGGCACACAAATACAATTAGAGAGCAAATCTAATCAATCAATTACACATATCCAAGCGATTAAACATATAAGAATTCAGTAATAGTGGATTATAGGACTAAACGGACTCGACCTGACCTTATATATTGAGAGTTGATTTTTAACTATCAGGGATCATAGAAAACTTGTTCAGTGACATTCAAGTCGCGCATAATTAATTCTTGCAAGCTAAGGGTACAGACGACTTGCTAGGTGATATGCATGTAATGCAACAAGTTGTGAAGAATTAATTCTGGCAATCTAGAATTTCAGATAACTTATTTGGCAACTTGAAAGTTGTGCGGCAAGTTGCAGAACTAATAATAGCAGAAATCAAGGACATGAGACTTGCTTGGGGACGTACAAGTCGCATAAAAATAAAAACCAAGAAAATTGATTGCAAACTAGAGCTAATTACCTGAGCTACTTGCTCGATTATAAAACACATTCAAATCATCCCAAATAACCATATAAAATACATACACAACATTCGAAATGTCTAATAACATTCACAAACAAATTAATCAAGTATTAACCTATCTAAATGGTGTTACAAGACTACTCAAGTGATTTACATGATTAACATGTTGCGACAATAAAATGTCAATTTGGATTAACAAGTTCAATGATTTATTTACTCTCATCTAAAATAATATTATAAAGCAATCAAAATCAACAACTCATTATTTTGGTTTTTAAGTTATTACCTTTAATTCTAACTTGATGACTGAAAATCAGACGATAAAGGCAAAACCACGATAAGAGTGATTGTTCATCGATGGATCAAAAGACCGAATCCATAGTAACCTCTTGTACCTCCTTCAGGACCAACTACCACATTTTGGATTTTATAACCATAGATTCGAAGATCGATGATGCCATCACATTCGATGAGAGCTATCACCCCCATAATTTAGTAGTGTAGGTCACTTTACCATGTTTTTACCCAAGTTAAATAATTTAATTGTTCTCTCATTGGCACTATAGGCCTCTTAGAGTCATATTACACCATATAGCCATTCCCATTCAATAAGCCACAAGGCACACTTCCAATTCCATATAGTCAAAAAGACAAATCGACACTCATATTGTCACCAAATCATGTCATTATCATACCACATGACCAAAATTCATCAAATTGTTCAATTATCACCATTTTTTTTTCCTGTTAATTCATCATCAAGGATTCAAATCTAACCAATACCATTTAATCTTATATTCATTTCGTGTTATATCAAGAGTGTTAATTACTACTATTAAAAAATATATATATGTAGAGCTTGAAACAACCATACAAAAGTGCTAATATTTAATTCCGATGACGACAACAAGCCAGGCTCCTTCGACTTGATCTCGCCCAACACCCAATTCGCCTAAACAAATTATCAGAATAATCAATTACACAAGACTCGTAATCAATCAATCCAGACCACAGACCGGAAGCACATACACTTACCTATAGCTCCAATTAGCATGTTGCAGTGGAAATCATAACACAAAGTTAAAAATACCATTTAAAGAGTTTTAAGGAAGTTTACCAAATCAATGAATGTGAGAGAAGAGAGCTTAAATCTTCCCTAAATTCAACAATATGGAGCTTGAATGGTAGATTAGGGTGGGGAATTGATGATTGTGAGTGGGAGATTGAGAGTTAAGTGAATAGGGGAAGTGTGTGAGTGTCTTCAATGTTGTTGGAAATATGGGTTTTTACACCCAAAGAAATACACGTAGTTGAATACGTGTAATGGGCAGTTACTCAATTCTGAGTAACTGCCTTCAGATAAACACTACATGTGTTTACGGGATCGTATCAGTAGGATCATTCCTTTTGTGAGAAAAACTAAGATACTTGAAAACCCAGAACAGAGAAGAAGAAAAGATTTTGGCTGCAACATAGTCTGTGAACAGAGAAGATTGTCCACTAGTGATTTCTTCCAGACCAATTACAAGAGGTTGAACAGTATTGTATTATCCTTCCCTCTTTTTCACATACTTGATATATTATACGTAGAAACCACATTCTGTATTGCTACATGTTTGTATATGTATGTGAATTTCAGTAAAGATGAATATCTTCATATGGTATCAGAGCATGGTTTATATACTGTTTGCCTCTGTTTCAATTGCTTTGTAAATTGAAAATGGTTGTTTACGATGTTATGCTTATACTTGTATACTGTCATATCTTTTGTTTTGTTTAAAATTAAAACTGTTCAGATTTGATCATGTAGTTTACAAAGCATGTAATCTAGTTGTATGCTTTCAGTTTTGATATCCAACTTTTTGATAGTATGTATACAGATAAGTATTAACAATTCATAGCCATGGGTTATTTAATTGGAAATTCTACGTTCATTTAACATATATCAAAGTGCCTGTTGTTAGATTCGGTTTTTCGATACGAATCCGATGACATAAGGTTTGAATTTTTTGGAGGAAAATATGATCGGTATGGTCGTCGGAAGTTGGGAATGATTTTATTTTAAAAATAACAGTGTCAGATTTTTTTTTTTTAAAAGAATTTTGATACTTTGTTTTTCCCACTCGCAGGCTCGGAGACTGGAGTTCACCGCCGACGACCGCCTGCCAGAATCGGAGAACGGAGGGCACCACCGGAACCAGGACGACGAGACGAGTCCACGGCCACCGGTCCGACCGCCGTCAGCCGCCGCGAAGACGGCGCGTGCACTACACGCGCGGCCTGGGCGCGTGACGCGTGACGCGTCCGGCTTCAGGTAATGTCACAGTCAGCGCTGACGTGGCCGCTTCTCAGGCCGCCACGTCAACATGGGCGCTGACTGTGAGCGCTTACACGCTAGCGACACGTGGCAGCGCCTCAGCGCGCCACGTGTCACCGGCGCGTTTGGCGCGTCCTCCGCCTTCGGCCGGAGTGACGACGACGCGCTGCCGTCTCCGGCGGCCGGAAAATTTAAAATTAAAAAAAAAAAAAATTGGATTATTTTTTTATTATTTTTACTCATTTTAATAGTAATCCAATTTTTTTTTTATTTTTTTTTGCCCACTAAGTTAATTTACTATTATGTTTTTAGTACATTGATTTATTTAAATGCATGCTTAGGACATAGTTAATTATGTTTCATTATTATTTCATTGACATTTACTTAGTATTATATGAATGCTTACTAGATGTCATATGCATGCATTGTTGGCATACATTAATTTTGTTTTGCAGATTATGGAACAACGGTATTATTGGCTCGGGTTCTATGTAGAGGATCGCCATTGGATCCCTTATCAGAGGGCTACAGAGTTTCATGCTCGTCAACTGGCTCCTGCCCTGCTCTTCCCGCCGCCACCGGTATGGAACACCATTGGGACCTCGGTTTCATCCTCCAGTTCCACCGCTTCCGCGTGCTCCTGTGATCGCTCCTGTTGCCGGTCCACCGGGATTTGGTCCAGTTCCAGTACTCGCACCTTTGGTACCTAGGATCATAGCTAGACCACCTCCCAGGGTGATAGTTCCAGTATACCATCACTATCATCCACGTCCACCACCTCCTCCAGTGCAGCACTTGATTGCTCCTGTGGTAGCTCCTGAAGCTCCGGTACCTGTTCCAGAGGATATTCCTGATGATGCAGCTGTTCCAGTAGCTGCTGATGAAGCAGCCATTCCAGTGGCTGAGGATGCTGAGGATCAGTTTTTAGAGGATCCTTTGGAGGACGAGGATCAGTTTTTGGAGGATCCCTTGGAGGACGAGGATCAGTTTTTGGAGGATCCCTTGGAGGACGAGGATCAGTTTTTGGAGGATCCCTTGGATGACGACGATCAGTTTTTGGAGGATCCATTGGAGGCTGAGGACGATCTTTTAGGAGATCCATTACCTGCAGCTGATGATGTTATGGAGGATCCTGTTGATGCTGAGGGAGAGCCTGATCAGGAGGTCCCCTTCATTGAAGGCGAGGGACATGTCGCCGATGTTGAGGATGATTTCGATCCTGATGATCTAGTTCTAGAGATTATGGATGGTTGGGATGATCCGATCATAGCTGATCCTATTGATCAGGACCAGGCTCAGGATGGTGATAGTGAGATTACTTTTGAAGATTATATTCCTGATGATCCATGGTGGGAGAAAGTGAACACTTCAGCCAGTGATGTGCAGCATGATGATTGAGGATGCCCATGGGACCCTGAGGCCGATTCCACTGTTGCATATACATCATGTTTTTTCTGCATTGTTTATGTTCATTTGTTCATTTTATCACTCTATGCACATTTTATGGATTTTGTACTATCACATTTCTATTTATATGATTGATTGTGTTTAGCTTTTGTGATATTATGGATATTGTTTGCACACCTCATGATTTAATGTGTTGATTTGATTGAAGATCAAGGATGGTGATTAGATAGATTTACTGTTTTTTTCCGAGTCCTCCTTTGATTGACTCAACATGTTTTTGATTGACTTGGTTGGTGCATCCTACATTGCTTATCGGATGATTGAACATAGTATAGCTTACATGTCTTCAAATAATGTTTTTTCAGTAATGGCTTCATCATCCAAGAACATTGTTGCTGAGCTCAACAAGGGAGACAAGTTGAACGGGACAACTATGATATCTGGCATCGTAAGATCCAGTATATCCTGGAAGAGCAAGAGGCTCTCGAAACGCTGACCAATACATGGTTGAACCGGCGCCTGGCACTACTACTCAAGCCAAGCGTGACATGGAAGCTTACCTGGCATGGAAACGAAAAAACAGTATAGCGAGGATCACTATTCTGTCCAGCATGGCTGATGATCTGATGTGCTCTTATGAGGATTTCGACACTGCACAGGACATGTGGGTTGCTTTGAAAGACAAGTTTGGTGGGACTTCCACCACAAAGCTTCGGCGACTGACTATTAAATTTGACACTTACCGGAAGCGCAATGATCATTCTATGCGCTAGCATCTCAGGGAGATGGCTAACATGATCCGAGAATTGAAGTCGGCCGGCCATGCCCTATCAGATGAACAGCAAGTGCAAGCGGTGATAAGGTCTCTCCCCAATAGCTGGGAAAATATGAAAATCAACATGACCCACAATGACAACATCAAGTCATTTGATGATATCTCTCGTCATGTTGAGCTCGAAGACGAGCGCCTGGAGGCGACTAAATCTTCGGGCCAGCTTTATATGGCTGAATCCAGCATGCGCAAAGGCACGGTGCTAAGCGCAAGAGGGGAACAAGGGCGGAAAGAAAGGGAAGGGTCAGAAAAACCCTAACAAGCCTGGGACCAATAACCCAAGGAAGAAAGTTAGGCGAGGCAAAGGTCAGCATAGAGACAAAAGCAAGGTCAAGTGTTACAATTGTGACAAGATGGGTCACTTTGCTCGTGAATGCACTGAGCCTAAAAAGGAGGTAACAATTTATGATTCTGCCCTAATTAATGTGTATGTTTCTAGCTCTGTTTTGCTTGCCGAGGCTCACCCTATGTGGATTGTAGACTCAGGCGCCACGGACCACGTAGCTAGAGATAGAGGAGCGTTTGTCGAGTATCGTCGGATCCCACGAGGTACTCGATGGATATATGTGGGCAACAACTCTCGCGTAGAAGTTAAGGGAATTGGCACTTGCAAGCTCAGAATGCAAAGTGGCCACACATTGCTCCTACATGATGTCTTGTTCGCTCCCGAAATTAGGCGCAACCTTGTCTCAATTCCTGTTTTATTGTCTTATGATTATAAGTTGGTATTTTATGCTGCTAGTTTGCAAATATTTTATAATTCTGTCTGTATTGGATTAGGACAACTTGTTGATGGATTTGTGGTACTTAATATTGACTGTTATGAAAATCCTTCTTTATTTTCAAATGATAGTTTTTCGTTGATTACCTCTTCTGATACGAGCATTTAAACATGGCATGCTAGACTTGGTCACATAGGACAAGAATGAACAGGTTGGCAAAAGAGGGGATTTTAGGTTCCTACGATAAGATAGAATTGTCGACCTGTAATCATTGTCTGGCAGGCAAAGCCACTAGAAAACCTTTTGGGAAGGCTACTAGGGCAAATTCTTCGTTAGAATTGATTCATTCTGATATTTGTGGACCCATGAGCATTAGAGCTAGAAGCGGTGCATCATATTTCATTACCTTCATAGATGACTTCACTCGTTTTGGTCACGTCTATCTAATCTCCCATAAGTCTGAAGCCTTAGACTGTTTTGAACGGTTTTTGGCTATGGTGGAGAATCAATTGGATAAGACCGTCAAAGTGTTACGCACTGACCGAGGGCGATAATATCTATCCGACCAATTTAAAACATTGTGTCATGAGAAAGGTATAGTGAGACAATTGACCATTCCTAGGACTCCTCAACAGAACGGAGTCGCAGAAAGAAGGAATAGGACATTGTTGGAAATGGTTAGGTCGATGATGGCACAAGCCAATCTTCCAATCTCGTATTGGGGAGATGCGCTTCTTACAGCTACTTATATTTTGAATAGGGTTCCCTCTAAATCTGTGACTACAACTCCGTATGAATTATGGACAGGTAGAAAACCTAGCCTATCCTACTTGCGACCCTGGGGGTGCGCTTGTTATGTACATGATCTGAATAATCCATTTGGAAAATTGGGCGCTAGGGAAAGAAATGTATTTTCATTCGATACCCTGAGCAATCAAAAGGATATGTACTGATAGGCGAAAACTCGGATGGGACAATATCTGAGATTGAGTCACGAGATGTCGTTTTTTTAGAGAATGAATTTCCACGGAGAGGTGATGTAGAAAGAGAGGCTAATTTGTTTGAGCAAAATGAATCAGAGGACTTAAACTCCATTCAAAGGGATGTTGTTCCCAGTGGGAGTGAACAAGTGCCTGATGAACCTACTCCACAACTTAATCGCAGTGGGAGTAACATGGTTCCTGATACTTCAATTCCAGAGACGTCAACTCGAAGGGGTAGGAGAATTCGAATTCCCCGACGACATTTTGAGATTGAAGGAGAAGCATTCATGTTGGCTTCCCATGATGGTGATGAGCCAAAGAATGTAAAAGAAGCTCTCAATTCACCTGCCAAAGATTTATGGATAAAAGCCATGGAAGAGGAAATGGAGTCGATGAAAAGTAACCAAGTTTGGGATTTGGTTGATTTACCGCCAGGTAGAAAAGCCATTGGAAATAAGTGGGTCCTTCGCGTTAAACGGAAGGCAGATGGTTCAATTGAAAGATATAAGGCTAGATTGGTGGCGAAAGGTTATACTCAACAGGAGGGTATAGACTATGAAGAAACATTCTCCCCGGTGGTGAGATTTGCTTCAATACGCCTCATATTAGCCTTAGTCGCACATATGGACTTGGAATTACATCAAATGGATGTTAAGACTGCTTTCCTCAATGGAGGACTGGAGGAAGAGATTTACATGGAACAGCCTGAAAGTTTTATCACCAAAGGCAAGGAGAGAAAAGTCTGTAAACTCTTGAGGTCCATCTATGGACTCAAACAATCTTCCAGACAATGGTACCTTCGATTCCATGAGTCGATTATGTCATACGGATTTCAAATGACAGAAGAGGACCATTGTGTTTATTTGAAAAAGTCCAGTGACGGTTTCATTTTACTGTCCTTATATGTTGACGACATACTTTTGGCGTGTAATAACAAAACCCTTCTTCTTGCCACGAAGGACTGGTTATCAACGGTTTTTTAAATGAAGGATATGGGTGAGGCTGCCTATATTTTAGGAGTCAAAATATCAAGGGATCGAAATCAAAGACTTTTGGCCTTGTCACAAGAGCCATACATTCATAAGATCCTTGAGAGGTTCCATATGGCAGATTGCAAGCCAATGGACACACCCATCGCAAAAGGCCAGACCTTGAGTCTAGAGATGTGCCCGAAAACTCTGCAAGAGCGTGAGAAGATGAAAAGAGTACCATATGCAAATGCCATTGGAAGCCTGATGTATGCAATGATGTGTACCAGACCAGATATCTGTTATGCAGTTGGACTGGTAAGCAGATATCAGTCAAATCCAGGACAGAAACATTGGATAGCAGTGAAAAGAATCCTAGCTTATCTAAGGGGTACCGTTGATTATGCTCTGTGTTATCAAGGCAGCAATGATCGCCTAGTAGGATACACGATGCAGATTGGGGTGGCGATTTGGATGAGAGAAAGTCTACTTCTGGATATGCTTTTATTCTGAGTCAAGGAGCAATTTCCTGGAGTAGCAAAAAGCAAACTTGCATAGCCCTATCCACCATGGAAGCAGAATTTGTTGCCTGCTCGGTGGCTGTGCAAGAAGCTGTTTGGCTAAAAAGGTTCTTAGAAGATTTAAGTTTAGATGACAGTGAACCTGAGCCTATTACTGTATACTGTGATAGTCAGGCAGCTATTGCCTACACCAGAGATGCTAAATACCACAGTAAGTCTAAACATATAGAGACTAAGTATCACTTTGTCAGGGACATAGTGGCCAAGAAGAATGTAACTATTAGATACATATCGACGCACGATATGATTGTAGACCCCCTTACTAAGGCTGTAACTAGAGATGTGTTTGCAAAGCATACTAGGTCGTTGGGTCTACGTAGGTTGTGAACCTTTTATATTTGTTTGATTATCTATGTTCAAGTATGATTCATATTTTCAGTGTTGCTTTGATTATAGCATTTTTACTTAGTATGTTTCTTATCATCCGAGAGTATGTCGTCAGGTGTAAGAGGCTGGTGAACTTGCACTCACAGCCGCCTCGGTTATCTGAGGATAATGTGAGATGAGACTTGTACTTTCATTTTGTGAATCAGATATTCCAGAACTTATGATGTGTACAAAAATGTCGCTTTGACATATTGTCAAAATGAGATTTTTCTAAAATATAATGAAGAATCACTTATGAGATTTCAATTTCGTAAGACCTGACAAGCCGGACTAAAACTTTGGAGTCGCTCAACTAAGTCAGTAGGAGCGATCAAGTTTATGAAGTGTTTTGGTGCTATAGTCCGTATAATGAACATAAACCATATTTTGACATACGCGCCGTTTAAATGGCAAGGTTCATTGTCGCGCATGTTTTATACCGTGCGTGCTTTTAAGTTGACCTGATGGAAGATAAGTATTGAGTATGTCCCAACTCCTTATCGTGCAAGTACCATCCCATATTGATCCTTAGTACGGTCACTCTTATGTCTGGAGTGTTGGGGTAATGACTGTATCATTAGCATGTTTTTCTATGATCATGATAATTCGGTCTATGTAGCATGTCTATGATGTCGGTTACTTTCATCGACTTTTGGAATTAGAGTAGATTGGAAGACGCTGACAGTATTCACACTTATCACATGCTAGCTAGAAAACTGTGGTTCCTAGGTACACAGTAGTGATTGAGGAGTACTCTTGAGATCAGAACATTGGTTCGATGGGACCGAACGTGTCTGATGTGAATATATGTCTGTAGTCTAGGATTGTAAATGAATATATGTCATGTTTTGACTTTCAGGAAACTGATTCATTTCGTTTTGGTCACACCGACTAGTTGCAAGTATAAAGCCAGTATATTATCTCTTTGTGTGAGTGGGAGAATGTTGGAAATATGGTTTTTACACCCAAAGAAATACACGTAGTTGAATACGTGTAATGGGCAGTTACTCAATTCTGAGTAACTGCCTTCAGATAAACACTACATGTGTTTACGGGATCGTATCAGTAGGATCATTCCTTTTGTGAGAAAAACTAAGATACTTGAAAACCCAGAACAGAGAAGAAGAAAAGATTTTGGCTGCAACATAGTCTGTGAACAGAGAAGATTGTCCACTAGTGATTTCTTCCAGACCAATTACAAGAGGTTGAACAGTATTGTATTATCCTTCCCTCTTTTTCACATACTTGATATATTATACGTAGAAACCACATTCTGTATTGCTACATGTTTGTATATGTATGTGAATTTCAGTAAAGATGAATATCTTCAAATGTGTTTGAGAGGGCTGAGGGGGTGAGAGAGTTTATGGGAGGGTTCTGTGGAATAAAGAAGAAATATTATTAATTACATAGTAATATGAGATTAATTATTTAAAATTATTTATTATAATTTATTTATATAATTATTCTTTTTCTAAAAAAAATGTATCAAATTATTTATTATAATTAATTTATATAATTATTAATATTAATTATTTAATAACTCTTTTATTATATTAATTTTCAAATACTACATATATTTTTTTTTTATTTTTAAAATAGCTCAAAATTTTAAATTATATAATTAAAAATAAAATAATTATTTTTTATAGGTAAAATTTATTCTATAATATTTAAGGGATAAAAATAATTAAAAATAAAAAATATATAAATGTGAAAAAAAAATTTAAAAAATGAGATTATATTGTGAAAATTTTAAAATTTGAAGGTAATGTTGGGATGGGAATCTCAACAGAATGAAAGTTCATGCAATTTCTGCAAAGGGACCGAGTATACTAAAGAGATTTCCGCCGAAAGATGAAGCATATAAGTCATCACTACATCTAACTTCTTTATAATCTGTCAAGCTATCAACTATAGTTCTGTATATCTGTCAAAGCATAGACTGGAGTCAGTTTCTGGTTGTCTACAGTGACAAATGTCTTCAAGTTACAGTGAAATTGGTCAATGGTAAGCAAACTCAGTGTTCTTCGAGAAGTCGTCGTTGGTCACTATGATAAAAATATTTGAAAAGTATTGATCAGTGTGGCAAGTTTTGATGATACTTGAATTCATTTTTATGAAAAATGAGAAAACTTCCAAGCATACAAAAACATAAAAAGAATAATAGTTACTTGCATTTAAACCGTCTATACATATCCTATGAGATGAAATGTAATTCGAACAACAAAGAAACTGGAAATGCAACTAAGAGCTTAGTTTTTGTTTTCCTAACTTAGTGCTTAAGTTAAATGTTAACATCTCTGTCAATTTATTTTAATATTTTATTTAATTTACAATAAGTCAACTTTATATTATTTGACCATTTTATTTCTGTAATATTTTTTTGTATTTCATTTGATAATGATATTTTTTTAAAATATAAAATATTTGCGCATATTTTTATAATTTAAAATTTAAAAATAAAATTATATAATAAATATAATAAAAATAATATATTCTATTTTTTTTATTTTACTAATGGTAATCTATTAAGATGTTTCTAATGTATTTTTTTTTCATTTTAAACCGATTAATAATTATGTCGTGAATTTATATTTTTGTCTTCACAATCATATATATATATATATATATATATATATATAAAAGTTATGAACATTTTTGTCATAATCATCCAAATACAAATCGCTTAATAACATTAAGATTTAAGTCACACAAAACAAACGGACCCTTAGCCATCCATCACAGAAATCATCACGAAGAAATACCAGATATTCATCACGCCTATCTCTTCAAACTAAAAACTAACTCATTATTAAACAAAAACCCTCATTATCACACAAAAACCTGATTGCTAAACAAAAACTTTCCTTGTCACACAAAAACTTCAAAACTCCATAACACAATTCATGAAAAGAACAAAAAATTCATAACTCTAAACTTGAGAAAATACCAAATAAATATATCATTACTTGGCTAAACAACTCAATAAAATCAAACAACAAAAACAGCTCCATCCATGATAACTTTAACGGTAAGTATCGCCAAACAACATAATGAACACATCAAAATCAAAGTAAAAACTTTACTAAACAACTCAAACAAATAAAAAAAAAAATGAATCATACCGAGTGCAACTGTAACAATCATTCAAAACATAAAAAAAATAGTTAGAAAATAAACCATATGCTTATAGACACATACACTATAGGCAAGGGACAGTCAAAACATCAAAAATAACTATAAAATAAATCATATGCTTATACACACTTACACTGTACACAAGCAATAGAGTATTTTGAAAAGCAAACCCAAAATACTAATCTTCCGTAAAAATACTAATCTTCCGTAAAATTCAGTCAGTAAAGGTTCATATCCGTAAAAATCAATCAATAATGATTCTTTAAAAATCAATCGATAATGGTTTTTTTTCTCTTCTGAAAATATTGATGATTAAGTAAATTTTCAAAAATTTGGTATGATATAATATATTTTAATTTTTTATATATATATATACTTATAGAATAATTTTTAAAAATTTTTATGTTATTTAATTTTATTATACAATTAAAAAATTATTAAATTTATTTTATAATTTTATCAAATTATATATTATTTAATAAGTGATTATAAAATATTTTTTTAAATAATATATATATATATTTAATTTATAGTTTCTTATTATACAATATTTTTTTATAATTATAAAAAAAAGAGAAATATTGCAGTAATGATTAATGAGAAGGAAAAAAGAGAAAAATAATTATTAAAAAAAAAGAAGGAAAAACCTCTCATTCAAGGGGTCAAGCCCCTGTGGGGCAGGCCTCATCTGTCTCTGACTATAAGCCCTGGAGTTTAGAAAACCCAGATAAATGAGGTCATTGGACATTCCTACAAACCTAAATAGATGCATCAATTCGATATTGACCTTAAGCAGTTTATTAGTAAAAAAATTATTTTCCTCATATTACACTAAGATGCATTGTTATTCATTAGTGCATATATATATATATATAATATTTTTTAAGAGAATAATGAAATCTACATTTCGGGCTCTAAGTAACTGTCACGAGCGGAGAATTGTTCACTGTGACATTGGAGTACGACATATATTTATTTAATATTGATGATAGATATATATTTTAATGTACATTAAAATTTTGGGGGTGTTAAAAAAACATTTTTCCGGCGATTCTTGAAATATTGAGGATAGATATAAAATTATTTATATACATTCTTTCAATAAAAAAAAATTATAAAAAAGATGATTTACGGATTAATTGAGTATTCTTTTAAATATTTTACAAGTTCTTTTTGATGACACTAATATTTTAGTAGGATCACTTCTTTTTTTTTTAATTAATATTTAGACTTTGACGGTATGGTTTCCAGATTCAATGGTAGATTCTCACATATTTTTCATTTGTGTGGTTGGCTTATTCTATCAAATTTATGTCAAGCCCTGCGGGATAGGCCTCCTCTATCTCTAATTATGGCCATGGAGTTTAGAAATCCCAAGTAAAATGAGGTCATCCGATATTCCTACAAAGCTAAATAGATGCATCATTTCGATATTGACTTTAAACAGTTTATCAGTAGAACATTATTTTCCTCAGATTACATTAAGGTGCATTGTTATTCATTAGTGCATATATATAGGTATATATGTTTATATATGGACATTTATATATGTATAATTTTCTTTTTAAGAGAATAATGCAATCTACATTTCGGGCACTAAATCACTGTCACAGGTGGAGAATTGTTCATTGAGAGTTGAAGCACAAACACATATTTATTTAATATTGATGATAGATATATATTTTTATGTACATAAAAATTTATGGGGTGTTTAAAAAAAAAAAAGTTGTTCGGCGTTATTGAGGATTGATATAAAAATATTTATGTACATTCTTTCAATAAAAAATTTTATAAAAAAAAGATGAATTACGAATTAATTGAGTATTTTTTTTTTCAAGTTCTTTTTAATGACATTAATATTTTAGTAAGATCACTTTTTTTTTCGAATTAATATTTAGATTTAGACGGTATGACTTCTGGATTCAATGGTAGATCCTCACATATTTCTCATTTGTGTGGTTCGCTCTTTCTATCAAATTTCAGCTTCACTAACTTATACAATAAATTTTTGATCTCTTGCAATATTGTCAACAAATAAATACATATGTTATATTTGATCCTCCATCGCAAATTGAAATCTATCACATCTCCAATTTGGTATTGATCTCTTGCGCAACTTGTTGCTTAGTCAATGTATGATAATATTCTTAAATAGCTTCAATGACCATCTTTGAATAAAATTTTACTACCAATTAGGAGAGTAAAATATTGGTATCAAGAAGCATATTGGTCATTTCTCCACCCTTGTACCCCTTCAACCCAATCCACCTTAAAGTACACTAGGTTTTTTTCAATTCCATTTTGGATTAAAAAAATTTTTAAAAAATATTAGGGAAGTAAAAACACAAAATAAATAAAATTTTGATGTTTTATGGTGCTCACACCCGAAAAACAGACCAATTTAAGCTCCGTTTCCTGATCTTGGAAGCGGGAAACTAGCTGGGTTGTTTCCTGGTCATGAAGACCAAGAAACATAGCTTGAACTAGCTTGTTTCCCGGGTGTGAGCACTGAGAAATAGCTGAAAAATGAAAATTCGACAGTATAAACTAAATCTCATAAAATTGGACTTAAACATCCAAAAATTGGTTCGAAACACTACTCAATTTCTCAATGGATATTACCATGCATTCAAAAATTATATATCCTAGACCCCTATATAACTAAAACTGTCACCACCATACTCAAAATTGTAATTACTTATAAAACGTATTTTTTAGCAATGTAAGAATAACTTTCAATTATTTGGTTGAAAGTTGATTACATATATGATTAGGGATTGGTGAGGGAAAAATTGGTTGAAGTATGGGTTCTTGGATTATTGGATTCTGGAAGTTAAGGTTCCAACAAAATTAGGGAGTGTTTTTTTCAATTATGGTGGGACCATTATTAAATTTGGTGAGGTCAATTTGTTAATATTATATTTGAATTCAAAGTTTTAAAATGAATGGCATAAGTGACATTTCTTACCATTTAAAAGAATTAAATATATTTTATTTTTATTTTTTAATATGAAAGGGTAAATGAGTCAAATTGGTTCACTGGGTGCAAAAAGACTCACAAAATGTTTACTTGGGTAGAAATTTAATGTTGGTTTAAAAATATAAAGAATTTTATTTTAAGTCTAATAGTGGAAATGACCCTGTATATAATAGAAAACTACATATAACTCAAAAATTTACATTTGATGATTTTATCAAAATATACCATCTACCAACACTAACATCTATATACATGTCTTTTATAAAAATAAGAGTACATGAAAACTAATGACCCAAAATGCAGATGAAACCCTTCATGATGGCTATACCGAAGCTCGACTACAACCTGCCCGATCACCTGTCACATTTTATTTAAAGAAAAGGGAAAACACAACAAAATAAAATGAAAGGGTAAACTACGAAACTTAGTTGGTAATTCATATCCCAAAACAATCACACGCAAATGTCCTATTCGAATTCAACTATTAAATATGCACACATATGCAACTAAGAAGCACCACTAAGGCTTCCTAATTCAATAGAAGTCATCAATCATACACCCTTGGTCAAACATTGATCTATGCACACCTAATAGTTACGATAAAATATATAATAGGTTCATTTCGTTGTTTAGTATATAATTAAGTCGTATGATAAATGCACATAAATGAGTTACTTGTTTCTTAGGTAACATCATTCAATTTTTCTCATAAGTGGGGTCACAATAAATTGTGCTCGATATAGTCACTAGAACTTAGGTAGAGGTATTATGTTCAAAACATAAGATTTCAGAACTTAAAGACACCATTTAAAAATATATTAAAAAAATTTAAATAATATATTAATATTATGAAACAAATTTTATGATAAATGAACTTCTAGTTATTGCTTAAGCATGATAATATATTCGATTTTTTTTTTAATTTTATTTATATTTTCAGATTTAACACAACATGCCACAAAATGACAATAAGCAAACTTCTCTAGCTTAAAACCATTAACTCACAAGCAAATGATTTAACGCAAACACTAATTCTTCATCCTAAGTTGTCCAATATTAATCACTAACAAAAAATATAAGGCAAATATTCCATTTCATATGATCTTAACACTACACAAGGACTCAATAAAATCAATTTTCATCTGCAGCAGAATCAACTATGACTTTTTTAGCTAACTTCCATATTTTAATTTAATTATTTAGTCAGCATAAAAATCAATATAAATATGTATACATCATCACAAGATACTAAACAATAGCTATAAGTATAAATCACATATCACCGACTCTGTTACTTATTAATTTAACATTGAACAACGATCTAATAAAATCAACTTATTTGACACATTTTCATCAACTCAAACATGGAAACAAGCTATATTTTATGGTTCAAAACAAATGATCCATAAACCATAACTCGATGAAATATTTTTTTCACCAACACAAGATACCATTTTATAATTACAAGTAGTAACCTCTTGCCAAATAGTTAACTATATCATCTTTAAAAATTTTACAACATGCCCATAAAACTAGTTTTTCAGCATAACAATAAATCAATCAAATTCTTGACTTCAAGCCATGTTTGCCAGCTCTTAAGATACACATCGATGACATTTTAAATTCACTTATTAATCATTGATATACTTGAGATGTTGTACAATAATAACAAGTCAGAAACAAATGCAAATAATTTATTTATCAATACTTTAGAATTGCACTAAAGGTCATGTTGGGAAAACACGGCTAGCTTTGATATCACTTGTCGAACAAATCGGTGATCCAATGCAGCGGAGACGAGTATTGGTAACCACAGAGTAAAACAACATACATAAGGCAAGAAATACAAATAGAAAATAAGACACAAGGTTTTTAAGTGGAAACCCAAAACGGGAAAAAATCACGGCCGTCAGGACGACGAGAGACTAATTCACTATGTAACAATAAAGCAACAGTTACAACCAGAATACCCCTCTCTCACTCCCCAATCCAATTACATTGGTTACAGTCTCACACACAAGCTCTCCCAATATGGCTCTCATAGGATAACAAGACTCGAACCCAGAAATCAAGATCTCCATGGTTTCCATGGTTTCCAGGCCCCATGGGGCACCTCCCAAACCTAACCAACAAGATCTACATTGTTCTCTCAGGATATCTAATAATATATACAAGCACCATATTTATAGCATTAGATTACTTAGTCACAAAGTAATCATAAAGCATTAAGAAAACCTTTTCCTATATCGTATTCCCAATGATCTCTTTCCTAATTAGATTCACTTTAGGAAATACCATTCCTAATCAAATATGATACTTCCAAAACAGTCTTCGAGTATTTTTCAAATTACCAACCAATTATGGATACCGGAATATACCCGAATTCTCGTCACAATCCTAACAGGCCATATAGATCAATCGGTATTTTAGCATATTAACTCAGATTATACAGCAACATACCAATGCTACTCTATTAGTTGATCATAACAATTTCATTTTTATTTTAACAATACAAGTATGAAACTAAACATGACCATAACATAATTCCTACTATCCGAGCACAACTTAATCGCATATCATCACATGACAGCCTACTCGAAAATCAATTTCAGTGACTGCTTAAATGAATCAAGCACACACATAAGGCATAATTTGCCAACGTCAGTTCATAAGTTTAACTTAACACGATAATTATATGTTAATTAATAATCAATTCTTACCCAACTTAGCCTACGACTGTAGGTGAAACGGGAACGACTCAGGATTAAAGTCCCAACTCTGGACCGTAGTCCTAACTCTAGACCAAATTCTCAACTCTGGACATACGTCTGTGGCGTTACCTTTTGCCACATCCACCGTCTAGGTGTTTGAAGCTTTTCTTAACCCCTAAGGCGCCTTTTCATCACCTATTAACCTGATAGCTAAAGGAGATTATTTGTTTCACTTTTTAATTAATCTAGTTTAAATCACCTATCATAACATATCGCAAATCAACTCAAACAACATCCGAATCAAACACACAAATTCAATAGCGAGGACACTTACATCTAATCCAATATCAATCACTTATTTAGCTACTTTACAATCACAATATTAGATTCTATTTTCTAAGCCAAAACATCAATATTAAGTCTCCATTACCACAATCTAAACAATCAATAACAAACATAATGTAGCGGGCCAAAAATGGATTTATCAACCTTGATTCGCTGTTCCAAAAACTAAATAAGCTCCGTTAAAGTTGTCCCCCTACAGCTTGGTCACCTAGACCAAAACAATTCCAATTTTATACTCAAAGTCCACTTAAAAGTTACGTATCTATTTAAATCAAAAGAAATCTAAATCTTTTTTTTTTAAACCATGTCTCTTACAAAATCTTTAAACCATTATCAATACACATACACAAAAGATAAAACCCTTTTGGAAATAATAATAATAAACAACATTCGAGACTCTCAAAAGAATAAAATAGGGCAATCTAATTGATTACGGAAGTAAATCTAATTTGACTAAATCCACACCTTCAAAATCTCACATATATCAATACTAGAGATCAGAAATTCAATGAACACAATCAAAATTGATCAATTATCCATAAAGCTAGAGTTTGAAATCACCTTAAAATTACGTTTGCTCAAATCCTGAAACCATTCCACCAAAATGGGTGGTTAGCATAGTAAACAAATCCTAGAAAACAATGGAATGACAACTTAGAAAAATCTATGATTGGAGTAAAAAAAATCACGATAGATGAAATCAATTACCTTACAAACTTTAAAACAATGAGATTGAAGACTCTGCAAAATACCCACTTCGTTGACCAAGTAAAGAATTGGAGATGGAGCTGAAACTAGATGAAATAATGTTGAAAATTGGAATTTTGGAGTTTTTGCTTGTATAGCCAGAGAAAGAATAGAGTTTGAAAGTTTTATCACGCAACTATAATTCAATTTGGGTTTGTAAGATCTCAAGCTCTCTGTGAGTCTTTGATAGCAAATCAGCCTTTTTTCCAGATGGCTTGTCTCCCAAAAAAAAAAAAAGGAAGGGAGAAGTTCGTAGACAAATATTTATTTCTCTTGTCTTCCGAGATTTTTATTTACATGAATTTTGTACTCCAAATTTATTTTTTTTACCCCAAATTTGTTAACAATTTTAATTTTAGAACATCCTATTCATTGGACATGGACCACAAATTCTGATAATTTTTTGGATTTTTTTGTTCATATAGTCCTATTATTAGGCATGTTGGTAGCTTCTTATTCTTCTTGTTGATCAGCATTGCGCTCTGCATCATTTCCCACACCTTCAAAAAGCATCATGTCCTCAAGGTGGAAGGTCGGATATGCCTGTTGAAAATCCGCTAAATTTTCCTAAATTGTATCCTCTAAAGGAAGATTAGACCACTGAATAAACACATGTGGTACCTATTTTGATTGAATCTTCAGTTTTCTAAAATCAATTACTGGTATAGGATGAATAAGAGGAATAGTAGTCTGCGAATTCGGACACAATTTTAAAGCAGAAATATGGAAAACTGGATAGATTTTCTTGTTTTCTGCAGTTGTAGCTTGTAAGCTACTGTTCCAATTCGATTTATAATTTGATAAGGACCATAGAATCTTTGATTGAGCTTAGTGTAGCTATACTAGTGATAGAACTCTGTCTATATGGATGTAGGTTAACAAAACACCATTGTCCTTCATTAAAATACACCTCTTTTTTTATGAAAATTAGCTTGGTTCTTTATTCGACCTTAAGCTTGTGCAAAATATGACTTAAGGGTTGCCATGATTATATCTCTATCCAAGAAAAAAGAGTCTGCTGCTTCCATTAGAGAGGATGGAAAGATGTACCCTGGTATTGTAGGAGGAAGTATACCAAAAACTAGAAATGAAATGGCGACATTCTGATGGATGAATGGATAGATGTATTATAACACAACTCTGCCCAACTCAGGTACTTCAACCATGTGTTTTGTTGATCTATAACGAAAGATCAAAGATATTGTTCCAAGCAGCAATTAAAAACCTTTGTCTGTCCGTCCGTTTGTGGATGATATGCACTTGACATCTTTAATGAAGTTCCACTAAAATGAAATAGGTCTGGCCAAAATCGACTTGAGAAAATTGGATCCATGTCTGAAATTATTGACTTTGCAAAAGAATTGATGTTTAATCACAATCTCCACAAACAATGCTGCCACCGAAGTTGTAGAGAATCTATATCTTAAAGCTCCAAAATGAGCATACTTGAACAATCTATCTATCACCACAACTGTCACCGAGTGTCCTTGAGAAGAAAGAAGACCTGTTATAAAATCCATGGTAATAGCTTCCTAGATATTTATAGGAATAGGTAGTGGTTGAAGTGTGCCTGTAGATTTAGAAGCAATATATTTTGTCTGCAAACAAGTATGACAATTGAAATATAATGTTTCGCATCATTAGACATTTGTTCCTCATAAAAACTAGAGGAAAGACTACTCAACGTCTTTTGGATCCCTTTATCCCCAGCTAAAGGAGTATTATGAAATTCGAAAAGAAGTTTTTGTTTAAGTACGGAAGTAGGACTGATACAAAGACGGTTATGCGAAAAAAAAATAATCTTTATAGTGAAAGTGAGAAGGAAATTTCAGTTGGTGTTAATTTTGGAGATAATATTGGCATAGTAAGGGTCGGTTTACGACTCTTATCTAAGATCTTTAATAATTTGAAAGACTGGGGTAGTGAAAGACAAAGAATGGAAGCTGGAATTGTCTAGAGATTGATTATCACAGAATTTTTGAGATAGCACATCTGGTACGATATTGGTTTTTCCTATAATATAAGAAACATCAAAATCATAGCTCATCAATTTAACTACATACTTTTGTTGTTCCAGAGTATGAATTGACTGGCTAAGTATCTCTTTGACGCTATGATGGTCAGTTATGATTGAAAAATGGTGTCCCAATAAGTATTATCTCCATTTTGAGACAGTTTGTGTGAGGACATGTAATTCTCTAACATATGTAGAAGCCTTTGAATAATTTCTTGCTAAAGTAAGTGATAAGGTGATTATTTTGTAATAGGACTGCCCCTATTCCTGAACTTGAAGCATCAGGTTTGATTTGAAAGGGTAATGAAAAATTTTGAAGAGCTAATATCAGAGTGTAGGTAAGGGCTGATTTATGATTATCAAAAGCTTGTTTGGCATCAACAGATCAAAGAAAAGAGTCTTTTTTAAGTAGATTGGTTAGAGGTTTGGCTATCTTGGCATAATGAGGAAACTTTCTATAATAGCCGTTTAAACCAAGAAAACCTCTGAAAGATTTAAGTGTTTTTAGTTCTGGCCAATCAAGTATGGATTGAATTTTAGAAAGGTCAAGTTTCACACCAGCTGCAGAAAAAATATGACCAAGATAATCTATGTGAGTTTGGCCAAAATGACACTTAGACTTTTTTATCATATAAGGATGATGTTGAAGGCAATCCAAGATAGATGACAAATGAATAACATGTTCATCAAGTGTTTTGCTTCAGACTAAAATTTGCGAACAAATGAATAACATGAAAAATGAATAATAAATGAACATAGCTTTCCGAACATAATGACAAATTTGCAAAGAAAAGATTGGAAGATGATATTCATTGTAGCTTGGAATGTTGAGGGTAAGGCATAACAAGAAATTCATAATGGCCATGGTGTGTTCGGAAAGTTGTTTTTGGGATGTCATGTGGATTAACTCTTATTTGATGGTAACCTGCCCTCAAGTCTATCTTGGAAAAAATAGTAGCACCATGTAACTCATCTAAGAGTTCGTCGACAGTGGGAATAGGAAATTTTTCCTTTACCGTGACATGATTTAATGCCCTATAATCAACACAAAAATGTCATGCTCCATCTTTTTTCTTAACCAGTAAAACAGGGGAAGAAAAAGGACTTTGGTTATGTCTAATGACCCCAGTTTCTAACATCTCAGCAATCAATTTCTGAATCTCAAACTTTTGGAAATAAGGGTATCGATATGGTTTCGCATTGATGGGATTTGTGTTTGGCACAAGATGGATTTTATGGTCAATAAATCTATGGGTGGAAGGTGTTTCGATTCCATAAATACATCCTCAAACCTTGGAGGATATGTTACGATGCCATGTGCTTGAATTTAAAGGTTTACAGGAGCAATACTTGCCTTTGGTCGAATTTGCTTAAAAATTATAGTTATTAAGCGAGTATCCAGATGGTTTCATATGACGCATTATATGAGAGATGATGCAGAAATCATTTGTGTTGGGACGAACTAAGTGAAAGCAAAATAACTTGTCTGGATATAGTATTTGAAGCATAGGAAAAAGTGAGAATTATAAGGGAGAAACTTAAGGAAGCTTTGGGTCACCAAAATTTGTATGCTAACTTGAAAAGAAAAGAGATAAAATTCAATGTGGGTGATAAAATGTTCCTCAAAATGTCTTCATGGAAGAAGGTGCTCCATTTTGGCAAAAAGGGGAAGTTGACTACTTAATTTATCAAGCCATATGAGGTGATAGAACACATTGGTCTCGTTGGCTATAGATTGGCATTGCCACCGGAATAAGAAAATATACATAATATTTTTCATGTATCAATGCTTCAGAGGTACCGATCGAATTCGTCTCATATTTTGACTCATGAAAAGTTTGAGATTAGACCAAATCTGAGTTATGAAGAGGAACCGGTCCGAATTTTGGCGAGGTTGAGGTCTCATGGAACAAGATGGTACCCATAGTCAATGTTTTATGGCATAATCTGCAGTAGGCTTCATGGGAAACCGAATAGGCAATGCGGAGGCAATATCCTCATTTGTCGAACTAGGTAATTTGGGGACGTGCTTCTTAGGAGGGTAGAGTTGTAATGTCCACAAGTAAGGCCTAGAATTTTTCAAATATTTTATTATTTATCTTTCATAAAATTGATTTTCAAAACTTCCATATCAAAATAAATTGAAATCCACTCTAAGGGTAAATTAGTATTAAACCAAAAGCGTAGAGTCAATTTTAACTATTGAAAATTATTTCAAAAAGATTTTCGTAAAACCAAGCTCAATTTTGGAAAATTGGATTTTAATGGGAATAAATGTGGTTTTTCAATTTAGACTTTGTTTTGGTGGTAAAAATATATTTTTAGAGTCAAAAAAGACTTTCAGGATTGGAACCGAGATCAGAGCGGAAATTTGGGTTAGATTGGATGGTAGTATATGGACTTGGGTGTTGATGGGGGCTCTATTTGATAATCCAAGCCCAAAACCCATTTAGGTCCACCACACAATCTTTCATAACCATCACCATTGCCCCTCCTTTCTCTTATTTCTCTTCCCCCCCCAACCAAATACGTATTTCTCTTCTTTTCACTCTCTCAAACCTTAGCTCATTCAATTGGCTCAACTGCCAAAGACCCATCTTATTAAACGCTCTTTTTCACTCTGTAAGCCCCCATTTAAGAACTCTTGTGGTGATTTTTAGTTATCTACTTCATTAAGTTCTTTAAGCTCTTTAGTTGTATTTTTTTAGAAGGTTTTTTTTTTATTTAGATTGATGATTTAAAAAGGATCATTAAGAGTCAGTAACACTTCCGCCTAATTAACTTGGTTGGTTATAGTCTCTATTTGTGTTTTTTATTTAAAACCCTAAGAACTAGATATGTGATTTTAATAGAATTGTGTTTGTTGTTGATTTGTGTTGCTATTGATGGTACCAATTGGCAACCAAGGTATTGGAGAGCACCAAACCAAGGAGACTAGCTAGTTATCTTCGGAAGAGAGGTTAGCACATTTGTTTTACATTCTATATACTTGTATGTTGGTTGTCGATTGTTTGAAGGCATTATAATGAGTTAAGAATGTTAAATACATGATACTGAATGGATATGTTGAGTAATGTGATGGTAGTGTCATATAGACACTTACTATGATAAATTAGAAATGGTAATATGTATGTGCATGTGATGCTTTATGATGATTGGTGTTTGTTGATATGTCTATTTTGGTGGTCAGGGCACAGACCTAGCGTTAACTTCAATACCACTTTTCGCGACTTAGTCGGCAACCTAGCAAAATGAGTAGGGGCGAACCAGTACGCCAAGTGAGTTTTGGTACCCCTTTTGGCAACCTAGCAAGTGACATGCAACCTAGTCAAGACCAGGGCATGAACCAAAGCGCTAGTGAGGTTTCGGTATTAGTTTTCGCGGCCTAGCAAAGTGAACAGCGTGTGGATCAGGGCACCAAATGAGTTTTGGTACCGTTTTTTGTAGCCCAGTAGGTGGCAGGCAGTAGACGACCTGATCAGTTAGACTAAGGCAGCAAATATGATGCTTAGAGGGTCTCGATATCAAATTCTGCACTATAATTAGTGGCCTAGTCAAGGAGACTAAGGCGGCTGGAAGGTTGCAGTACTCATTTTGGCGGCCTGATCAGGGTGACCAGGGCGCGTGCTAGCACGCGAGTGGCTTACTTCACCTTTCAATTTGTGTTTTTTTTTTATCCTCTTTGAATGTTATCGGCTATATGATGATATTTGAGATGTTAGGTTACATTTGTCTACTCACTTTAATTAATGAAATAAGCATTCTTGTATGTGTTTGCTTGAGTATGAGGGTGTTAACTAGGCATCGATAGCCTAATATTTTCCTTTCTCCATTTTCTCTTTTTTGTTTTCTTATCGGTATGAATATGAGTCCAGGTGGATTGAGCAAGCATTAGAATTGCGGGTTAGAAGCCTTACTTGGAGCATGAATCTCATGGTATTGATTTCACCTCTTATTCACTTGAATTTTTGTACTTATCTTTTATAAATGCATTTTACTTTAATATTCTTTTGTCAACTTGTCCATTTGTCCTAGTGACGAGTTGAACACTAAGCTCGGTATCGTGTGATGATCCGAGTTTGGTGTTATTTAATGATTTGTCTATAAACTTTATTAAATGATTATCCAGTCAAGCTTTATTCAAAAGTATTTCTATTGTCCCTTAAACCGTACATGCTTTTATGTGTGAGTATGAGATATATGTATATGTTGATGTGGCGTCCCGATCCCTATGCTCCGGGTTCTCTCGGGGTGGGGTTGGACACTACACATCCCATATAACTTCCTGTTAATTTTTTGGTTGATTTCTACTTTAATTGCTGATGAATATGATTACACAAATCATCTTTAGATCAAGATCCGTCGAATATCTTAACCTTCAGAAAATATTTTGATATAAATTATATGGAATTGTGTTCTTTTTTGAAGCATGATGATAAATAATAGTTGGATATAATATATTTTTCATATATTTTTTTCTCCAGACTCCATAGTAATAAATTGTAATAGCGAACCATAGTTTGTGCTTCTACTTGCAATTTGCATAATTTTTTATTTTATTTTAAAATATAAAATAAAAAATAAATAAATAAAAATTATTTACTTTTAAAATTTTAAATAAAAATAAATAAAATAGAAAATTTTCTATTAAATAATTAAATGCAATTTTATTTTTTATTTTTTATTATTTTTATTTAAAATATTATTATACATATTTTGAGATGTTTAGAGAGAATCTTTTAAGCAAATTCTTCTCACCCTATTATGTTTTAAGCTGGAATTTGAGCAGGATTTCCTGAATACTCCGGACTATGATGAAGATTCCCAAACCTCCTTCAGATTTATTAATGAACCACCAACCACACATGCCTATTCTTCCCCTGTTGCGTTTAACTCTTTATCCGAACATTCTAATGCTAATTTATTGAATGGAGTTAACGTGAAAGAATGCGATAATCATAACTTGTCTAATTGGCTGTATTAAATAACCCCTTCCGCAAGAAACCACCTCATTCTTAATTTTTGTAATATTGGTGGTGGTTGTATGTACATCTCTTACGTAAAATGAATGGATACAGCTTCGACTCCCATGAATACAAGAAAAAGCTATCTTATTATATTCTATTTGAAACATATAATCCATCTAGTTAAGAGACCCGCGTGTTGCGCGGTGTTTATTATTTTATTAAATAAATTATATATATTTTGTGTGATATAGATGTTTTTATGTTATTAACTTGAGTTATATAGTTTTGTTAAATAATGAACTTTTTAATAAAGTTAAAAAGAGTATATAAATTTTTTTTTTAAATTTTATTATTTCATATTTCACTAACTTATTATTATTATTAAATAGTTTTACTATAGAATTATACAATATTAGATAAATTATCAATTCACTTTTTGGATTTGATCAACTAATCTACTTCTTGTTATAATTAAGTGATACCTTACTTTACAACTTAAATCATTTTAATAAAATTATTCCTTTAAATAAAATAAATATATATATATATAATTTACTATTCAAGTTACACCATATTAATTTATAAAAATTCTTTTAAATGAGAATTTTAAACTTCAAAATATAATTATAGGTCTGTTTTAAAAGGTATACAAATAAATAAGCTTTTGTAAGTTTGGTTTTCACACTCACAATTTGTGAACTACGATCATAGTCGTAGTTCACAGTCAATGAATGACCTATGAAAATTAAAGTTTAATTTGTAAACTTTTCAAAATAGGCATATCATTGTACACTTAATTATCATTATACTAGAAAATAAGTCTGCGCTACGCGCATTTGCTGTCAATTTTTTTTTAAAACAATATTATTTTAAATATAAGATATTTAATTTATTATTAAGGGATGAATTTTCTTAAAAAAATATTAGTTTGTTTGAATAATTAATTAAATTATATTTTAAAATTATTTATAAACTATATATTTAAAAAAATTAGTGAAAATAAAATTATTTATTAATTAAAATTTAAATATTATTTTGGATATATAATGAAATATATAAAATTGAAAAATACATGTATTAGTTTTCATGTCTATTTGACTAACTCCATGGTGTCTCTAATTGTTAATATATGTTTTATTTTTTATTTTAATTTTAAAAATTTTATGTGATATTAATATGCTTAAATTTTTTAACAAATATTAATATATTTTTTATTAAAAAAATTAAATATTTTTTAAAGCATATATTTTTTATTATAAAATGCATAGATATATATATTTTACAAAAATATATTTTTTATTTGTTTAAATTATAAAATTCTCTTAAGTATATGAAGTTTGTTTATTGTATTAGTTATATAAGTGTATATAATAATAAAAAATTCTTATTAATAACCATGCATGTATCATTAATGATGTGAGTGGCATAAGTATAAATAAGAGTCAAAGTTTAGTCTTATTATTAGGTTGAATATTATTAATTTTGTGAGTGGCATAAATGTAAATAAGAGTGAAGATTTAGTCCTATTACTAACTATGAATAGAAGAATTTTAAGCATGCCACGTAGGCGGGTTATGTAACTCTTTTATATAGATATATAGATACTTAAACTTTTATAGCCTAAAAAAAGTTCCCATAAAATGTATTTAATTTTTCATATTAATTGATTTTCACTATATTCATTTATTATTTTCCTATTAATTACATTCATAAAATTGATTTATTATTTCCATATTATTTGATTTTCATTGTATTGATTTATTATTTTCATATTAATTAATTTATACCACTTTATAAATTTCAATACATATAAATAAATAAAATAAAGAAAAATAAATGAATCCAATTTAATATAGACATATTTTTCCTAATTTTCAAACCAATCAAATTTATATTCAAATTATTTATCAAATCAATTGAATTGATTGACTCAGGAGAAAGAAACAAATACAATAATTTTACTATAGAATAAAATAAAAATAATTAATTACAATTAACACGATATAAAATAAAAATAAAAAAAAAATCCTTAATTCTTGTCTCTATTCTTGATCTCCTCCCTTCCATAGTTACTACCAAGGGAAAAAAAAGTTATTGAGGGAGTTATAAAAATATTCAAATATAATAAACTAACATAAAATCAAATATAAAAGGACGAAAAAAACATAAAACAAAATATAAGAGAATACAAAATAAATATATATATATATATATATTTCGATGGATGTGAATCTTACCATTTTAAAAGTAGAAATCGATAAGAGAAATAACTAAAAAAAATATCTAAAATGAAAAAAAGAAAGAAAGAAAAAGAGATAGCTTTGACAAAGTTTTTGTAGAAATTATTGATTTTAATGTAACAAAATTGAGAATATTAAAAGTTTAAAATTGTGTGCATTGATAGATATAATTTAATGCATTAAATATTGTATTTTTTTTTTTAAGTACATTTTCTATGCATAGAGATGCTGATAGAGATAATTATTAGAGAAAACTAATAGGTTGATGTGTAGGTGAATTAATGACAAAATAATCATACAAATCAAACAAAAAAAAACCCTTTTTTTTTAGTTATTTTTAAATTAATATAGATTCATAATTAACCTAAAAAAAATCATAAATCACATTCACCAATGAATAAAAAAAAATAAAAAATAGAAAAAATTTGAAATAATAACTATAGTATTCTATATATTTAAAAAAAGTATAATAACAATAATAATAAAATAGTTAGTATGATTAAAAGATGTTAAAAATATAATAATAATAATAATAATACATAATTTATAAAAATTCAACGATAAAAGGATTTTTTAAAAATATACTTTTAAAACATTTACTTCAAGTTAATAAAGAATATATATGATATTGGGTTTAAAAAGTTAGAATGTATTATATTTGGAATTTTAGTGATGACTAATCCATCTAATAAGTTATGAAAAAAATTATATATAAAAAAAATCAATTAATACTATGACACTCAAAACTAAAAGGGATATCATCTATATATTATATAGATATATAGTATTACTCGATTATCGATAAAAAAAATAAATAAAAAATAGCTATATTTATAAGATTTTAAATGAAAAAAATACATAAGAAAAATAAAATAAAATTGGAGACTAACCTTGTTGAGACTTTGATTTGTTAGGAATGATTCAAAATTCGAGATACCTATTATTAATAAAAATATATAATTAAACAAAAATTAAAATAAAATAAATAAAATTCTAGAAAATTCATATAGAAAACAATTGAATAAAATAGAAAAAAGATCATGAAGAACCTAACAGAAGGATTCCCAACAAATTTCAAGATGAAAAATAATTTAGCAAGGATGATAAATTTACCACGAATGAATCCTGAAAACATGAAAAGAAGTAGGAATTAAGATCATAAATTTAATATATGAAAAAAAATTTTAAAAAATTGTGGAGATCACAGTCGAATTGTTCAATGTAATGAAAAATGAAAAGAATATATATAACAAAAAATAGTGGGAAGAGAAAGAGAATCGATATAAAATTTATTTTGAAAATTTAATACAAAACATTTAAGATATCTTTTTCTAACTTCCTCGAGAAGATTGAATCGTCTCATGTAATAAATAAAAATAAAATTTATTATTTTTTTCAAATAACATAGAGAATGAAGAAAAATTTTAAAAATATGAAATGAATGTGAAATTGTCACGTGTCGATTTCGAATTGGTAAAATATGATTCAAATCCAAAAATAGCCATTTTAACTCATTTTCAATCGAAAGCTAAACTCACATAATGTTCACGTCAACTTTGTGGGTGCCATTGAAAGTTCAGCTTTATATAATATATATATGATTTAGGTAGTGTGTTTTATACTTATAGTTGCATGTGTATTCACGAAATTAGTTTAAGGCAAATGCCTATCCAAAATTTGTTAGATTTTCCTTGTCTTTTAAAGTGGTCTACTTCAAAAGGGAACTACTCCATTCTTATCTAATTTGGGCAATAAAACGGAAGCTATTTATTTGATGTGCACTTATTAATAAAAAGATAAATATATGATAGACTCTCTGTAAACTTCGTCATTAACATTTTAAGCTAATAGAAAAATGTAATATGAAACTACAATTATGATTATGATTATATTTTTATGATACTGAACTTTCGGTGGGAGGCATTTTTGGACATGGGTTTGTTTCTTAAACATCATTCTTAATTACGTTTTAAAATTTTAAAGATTTGATAAAATTAAAATTTAATTTTTAAATATAATTAATTTAATTAATAGTAATTTTAATTAATTGATTTAATTCAATTTTTGAAAGTTTTAAAATTAGAAATTTAAAAAAATATATCACACTTTTAATTAGAATTATATTAATTACATATTAATAATATAAATAAAATTTATGCTAATATTTAATACTTCCGTATCATATTATTAAAATTTTAATATTTTTTAAATATTATTGTATGTATATTACTTTTTTATATTAATTTTAATTAATAATTGATATAAAAAATAGTAAGTAATATTAAAATTAATAATTACTAATATTACTAATAGATATTAAAATATTTAATATATTGTATAGCAATATATAATTTATGAAAAGTAGAAAAATAATTATTTTAATATATGTTTTTTTATGTTATTTTATAATTAAAATTATTAATATTACCATTATTAAATAGTTAATTATCAAATATTATAGCATCAATCTGTTAAGGTATTTCCTTAAATCTTTAATCATCAAATTTTGTTTTCATTTGACACAAATATGGTAGTATTATTATAATCTGGGCACAGAAGCAGAGAGAGATTCGATTAACCATACTTCACAATTGAAGCTCAACTTCAATTAATTTTATATTAATTGTTATTTTATATCTAAATATAATAACATATAATTACACATTATATGTAGAAGATAAAATAGAGTTTAGAATCGATTACTATAATTGTAGTGTTCAGAGGTCGGTAGAGAATCACCGGTCTATTATGTGGAATCCTCTACGCAATTCACCGTCTAAGAGCGTAGTCTCTGAGAGAGAGATGAACTTCCTGATACGTCGCACTTTTTTGAGAGAGAGAGAGAGTTGATAGAAGTTTCAAAATCCGATGATAACTACCTATCGTATCACTCACGATCACATCATACGTAATTCTCTATCCATTAATCAGAGAAGTTAGACTCCCATTCAAATTAGGAGTCTCTAATCAACACCCCAACATGGGTGTATTTAATAAAGGGCTTGGGTCCATCTAGTGTGGCCCAACCCAAATTCCAACATTCTCCCACTCACACTATATAAGCCCATGCCCCACGAATGGTAACGATTATACGACTCAGTTCAAATTACTCTTCATCAGGCGGTTACACACGCAAATAGACAGTGTGACCAATGAACCAGATTCTCAATCCCAACAAAAAAGGAGAGAGTACTCGAAATTCATTTCGGGTACATCCTAGGTTTGACACGATCTCACATCAGATGCGTCTGGTCCCTAAGACAAGCAATCTGATATCTTCAGAGTACTCTTAAATCACGATTGTATTCATAAAGAATTACAATCAGCTAGCATGTGATCAATGTAGTGAAATCAGTCAATACCTTCCAGTCGATCTTCCTCCAAAAGTTAATGACAAGCAGTCGACATCACAGACGTACTACATAGGTCGAATTATCATGACCATAGAAAAATACGCTAATGATACAGGCACTGCCTCCACAGTTTCAGATGAAAGAGATGACTGTACTAAGGATACACAAAAAAAAATGGATCTTGTACGATAAAAAACATCAAGGGACTATCTTTAAATATCATCCATGGCGGCCAATAAATAGCATGCAGAGTATAACATATGCATTACAGTGAAGCTTATCTCCAATGAGACGCGTATGTTTAAAATCTATTTCCTTCACCATACGGACGACAATACAAATGTCTCTTAGATTCCACCAGTTACTACCATCCATGTGTAGCAACAAAGAATCTAGTCCGGCTAATCAGGTCTCATGATAGTGGGGAAAGATCATGAGCGATTTCTCGATATTTAAGAAGAAATCTCATCTTGATTCCATTTCAAGGCGACCTTGTATACTTGTTTCTTAAACTTTGAGATCCAAATCAATCAAATGATACAAATATATAAGTCTCATCTTGCATTATTCCCTAGAATAATCAAGGCGACTGCACGTACAAGTATGCCAGTCTCCTATACCTGATAACAAACTCTTCGGATATATGATTCCCATAAGATATACTAGATTGCATGAACACTTCATGAATGATAAACAATATATATATAAGAACTAGGCACAAAAACTAGATATTACAATGTACGAAGACCCAAGGACCTAGAATGTAATGCGAAAACATCCCTAGGTACGGCTTTAGTAAGAGGGTCCGTAACCATTTCATGAGTAGATATATATCTAATTGATACAATTTTCTTAGCCACGATATCTCTGACAAAATTGTATTTTGTCTCTATGTGTTTCGATTTGCTGTGATATTTAGCATCCTTAGTATATGCTATTGTCGCTTGGCTATCACAATTTACAGTAACTGGCTCAGCCTCATAACTGTCAATATTCAATTCTTCCAAGAATCATTTGAGCCAAATAGCCTCTTGTACAGCCACCGAGCATGCAATAAATTCAGCTTCCATGGTGGACAAAACAATACAAGTTTGCTTTTTACTACTCTAGGAAATAGCCCCATGGCTAAGTATGAAAGCATACCCTGAAGTTGATTTCCGTTCATCCAAGTCACCGCCCTAATCTGCATCTGTGTATCCAATCAAGTGAGTGTCACCACCTTAATAACACAGAGAATAATCTGCGGTTCCTTTTAAATAGGCTAGTATTCGTTTGACAGCTATCCAATGTTTCTTGCCAAGATTGGCTTGATACCTGCTTACCAGTCCAACTGCGTAGCATATATCGGGTCTAGTACACATCATTGCATACATCAGACTCCCAATGGCATTTGCATATGGCACATTCTTCATTTTCTCATGCTCTTGCGGAGTTTTAAGGCACATATCTAGACTTAGAGTTTGCCCTTTTGCTATGGGTGTATCCATGGGCTTACAATTAGCCATCTGGAAACGTTCAAGGATCTTGTAGATATAAGGTTCTTGCGATAACGCCAAGATTTTCCTTTCCCGATCCCTTGAAATTTTAACTCCCAGAATGTAAGCAGCTTCACCCATATCCTTCATCTCAAAAGTAGTTGACAACCAGTCTTTTGTCTTAATTAAGAAATTCTTATCATTACACGCCAACAAAATGTCATCCACATATAAGGACAAAATCACAAATTTTCCTCTAGACCTTTTTACGTACACACAGTGGTATTCTTCTGTCATTTCAAAACCATACGTTAAGACAGATTCATGAAAACGAAGGTACCACTGTCTCGAGGATTGTTTGAGTCCATAAATGGACCTCAACAATTTACAGACTTTACTTTCTTGACCTTCAGTTATAAAACTTTCAGGTTGTTTCATGTAAATCTCTTCCTCAAGTCCTCCATTGAAGAATGCTGTTTTGACATCCATCTGATGTAATTCAAGATCTTTGTGAGCGACAAGTGCAAGGATGAGGCGAATAGACGCAAATCTCACCACTGGAGAGAAAGTCTCTTCATAGTCTATACCCTCTTGTTGAGTATAACCTTTTGCCACCAACCTTGCCTTATATCTCTCTATTGAGCCATCAGCCTTCCGTTTGACGCGAAGGATCCATTTATTTCCAATGGCTTTTCTATCAGGCGGTAAATCAACCAAGTCCTAGACATGGTTACTTTTCATTGACTCCATTTCTTCCTCCATGGCTTTAACCCATTCATCCTTAGCTTGTGATTTAAGAGCTTCTCTCACGTTCTTAGGTTCATCACCATCATGAGAGGCCATCATAAAAGCTTCCCCTTCGATCTCAAAACGTCACCTGGGAACCGAGATTCGTCTACTTCTCCCACTGCGATCAAGTAGTGGAGTATTTTCTATAGGCATTTGATCACTCCCACTGGGGATTAGAGTCTATTTCAACTCTTTGGTCCCTTTCAATCTAAGTGGGCACCAAATTTTCTGATTCATTTTGTTCAAAAAATGAAGTATCTCGCTCAACATCACCTCGCTTCGGAAATTCATTCTCAATAAAAAGTACATCACGTGACTCTATTTCTGATATACTTCCATCAGAGTTTTCTCCAATAGTACATATCCTTTTGATTGCTCAGGGTAACGTATAAAAATACATTTCTTTCCCCTAGCACCCAGTTTTCCATATTTACTGGATAGATCATGTACAAAACCTGTACACCCCCAGGGTCGCAGGTAGGATAAATTAGGTTTCCGACTTGTCCATAACTCATATGGAGTAGAAGTCACTGATTTTGTTGGAACCCGATTCAGAATATGCGTCGCAGTCAAGAGTGCATCTCCCCAATACGAAATTGGAAGATTGGTTTGTGCCATCATAGATCTAACCATTTCCAATAATGTCCTATTTCTCCGTTCAACAACTCCATTTTGCTGTGGAGTCCTAGGAATTGTCAACTAGCGTATTATACCCTTTTCTTGACACAATTGCTTAAATTGTTCTGATAGATACTCTCGACCACGATCTGTACGAAGTACCTTTACCGTCCTATCTAATTGATTCTCCACCATAGCCAAAAATTGTATAAAACAATCTAAGGCTTCAGATTTATGGGAGATCAGATAGACGAGACCATATCGCGTAAAGTCATCTATAAAAGTAATGAAATACGACGCACCACTCCTACTCTTAACATTCATCGGTCCATAAATATCAGAATGAATAATTTCTAAAGGGTTATTAGATCTAGTAGCCTTACCAAAAGGTTTCCTAGTAGCTTTCCCAGCTAGACAATGACCACAGGTTGCCAATTCGATCTTGTCATAAGATCCCAAAATCCCCTCTTTGGCCAACTTGTTCATTCTATCTTGTCCAATATGACCGAGTCTAGCATGCCATGTAGTAATGTCAATGTCAGAAGAAGTAACGTATGAAACACTACTATCATGCGATGAAGAAGAATGTGCATAACAATCAATATTTAAAATCATAAAACCATCCGACAGATATCCAAAGCCAACAGAAACATCATTGTACGATAAAATCAAGCTATCATGTTCGAAAACCAATTTGTAGCCATAAGAGAGAAGAACAGGAACAGACACTAAATTACGCCTTATATCAGGAGCATAGAGGACATCATGTAGGAATAACTGCTGGCCTCCTCGCATAATCAATTTGTAGGAGCCAATTCCCAAAATAGCAACTCGCAAGTTATTCCCAACATATATCCAGCGAGTATCTCGTGGAATCCGACGATACTCTACAAATGCCCCTCGATCTCTAGCTATGTGGTCCGTGGCACCTGAGTCTACAATCAACATAGGGTGAGCCTCGGCCAGTAAAACAGAGCTAGAAACGAAAACAGTAGTTAAGGCATAAGTTAGAAAGGATACCTCTTTCTCTTGCCCTTTGCATTCACGGGCATAATGTCCTATCTTTTCGCATTTGAAACATTTGATTTTGCCCTTGTCTTTCTTCGTCCCACCACCACGTTTGAATTTCTTGTTTGGATTACTGCGACCAGGCTGATTCGTATTTTGATTGGAATGTGCAATCCCCTTTCCTTTCCCTTTCTTGGACCCACGCTGGCCCCTCTTGCGCTTGTTGTTCTTGCGCACGCTGGTTTCTGCCATATAAAGTTGCCCAGAGGATTTAGCCGCTTCTAAGCGCTCATCCTCTAGCTCCACATGACGGGCTATATCATTAAAGCTCTTGATGTTGTCGTTGTGCGTCATGTTAATCTTCATATGTTCCCATCTATTAGGAAGTGAACGAATCACTGCCTGTACTTGTTGTTCTTCAGTGAGAACATGACCAGCCATTTTAGGCTCTCGGATCATGTGAGCCATCTCTCTCAGATGTTACCGCATGGTATGATCCTGCTGCTTCTTATAAGTATCAAACTTAATTGTAAGTCGGAGAAGTTTAGTGGTTGAAGTACCACCGTACTTGTCCTTGAGAGCTACCCAAATATCCTGGGCTGTGTCGTAATTCTCATAAACGCACATTAAGTCATCTACCATGCTGGAGAGAATTGTAATCCTGGCGATACTGTTCTTGCGTTTCCAAGTCATGTAAGCCTCCATGTCACGTCTTGCTTGAGCAGACTGACCTCTCTCAGGCTCTACCATGGTATTGGTGAGAGTTTCAAGTGCTTCTTGTTCCTCTAGAACATACTGAATCTTTCGGTGCCATATATCATAGTTGTCACCATTCAGTTTTTCTCCCTTGTTCAACTCAGCTACGATCGACTTGGAAGCAGAAGCCATTACTGAAACACAATCACATAAATATGAGACTACCAAAATTCTCAATCTAGTAGAATCATATCCGTACAAAATATTGCTCATTAAACCTAAACTTATCAAGAATATAGTAATAAAAATATAGAAGAAAGAATCGAAAAAGACAGTCCAGGCTATCTAATCACAATCTATGTCCTCAAAATTCTTATCACTATACCCAGTAAGTAAGGGAGCAATCGAAGTCCAATATAATTTATAAGGACTCCCACATCAAATAGCAAAATCAGAGCTGATAATATGTTACGTATGATCAATCATAATGCAGAATATAAAAAATTTCATAAAATAAAGCAAATCATCTGACTATTCAGAAAAATATGAAATCATGGAAAATACTAAATATGATCCATAATGCAATAAGAAGATAATAATGAAGTCATGATGACAATCTGAATGATCTATCATATGCTCAATGATCGCTATCAGAAGTCTCTATGGTCTCAGGATCTTCATCAGGATCCTCTATAGGATCCACTTCTGGATCCTCAGCATGCTCTCCATCACGAATCCTACTCGGCCTAGCTTCATAATCAAATGCTGTCTTCCCTGTGAAGAAACTTTTCGGCTCTAATGCGGAATAATAACCAGGAAAGCGAGATAAATCTCCAAAAGAAGAGTAGGGAATCGGAGTAGTAGCACTCATAGGAGAATACACAGGTGTAGAAGGGGTATACTCAGGGCTGAGAGGTGTGTACTCAGGGCTGAGAGGTGTATACTCAGGGGACGATAGAGTATAATCAGAAAGAGGAGTCTCTGGAATAAACTCAGGTGAACTAGGAATATCTATAGGCATCTTCATACTCGATCCAGGAAGACTAGACGTCCTACTCCTCAGTCGGCTCGATGGTGGATCAATAGGTATCACACGAGAGCGGATACGAGGTGTATATGAAGTATCATGAGGATCCGCCTCGGGTTCACATTCTTCAGTGGACATGTGATCCTCATCATCACCACTGTCCTCAATAACAAGATCAACATGCTCGTCATCCTCATCATCCGAGATGATCACAATCTCCGGATGTGCTTGCTCAAGTGGAACCTCATTATTGTTCTGAAAGAGTGGATCGTCCTGATCTTCAGGTGCAAGCGGAACTTCCATCTCAACATCATCAGCATCTTCTGGGTGATGAAGGGGAATGGGACGATCTGTCGATACAATCTCAGAAGGAGGGGGAAGTCCATTATCAATCCCCATAGGATGCTCCCTACTAGGAGGGGTGGCATACATCAAAGCTGGCACCAGTTTCTGGGACGGATAGAAGAACGCAAGCTCATGACGAATCCAGAACCCATTATAGAAGTAACCGAGTCAATAGAGATCCATCCTGTGCAAAAATTAACAATAATGCACTATGGATGCAATTGTATGTAAAAAAATGACATATACTAAAATAAAGTAGAATCAAATGTCAAAAAAAATATAAAGCATACACATTCAGCAAAAAAAATATTAAAAAAAAATTCCTTTTTTTTTTAAAAAAAAAAACCGCCATTGGCGGCGGCGCGTGGCCGGAGGCACGGCTGATAAACGGCAACGCGTCGACAACGCGCACCTGCGCGCACGGCGAGTGGCTGCACGCGGCAGCGTCACGTGGCAAACCGAGAGGATGCCACGTAGCGCTGACGTCAGCGGCCAATAGGAAAGTTGTCAGGTGACGTGGCCGCCACGTGGGCAGCTGCATCACCGCTGACGTGGCACCACGTGGCATACACGATGACGCTGATGAGGCGCTATGTCAGCGCTGACTGGGCGGAAAACCGCCTGGTCAAAGCCGACGCGCCCCGTCGGCGCGTGTATGCCACGCGCGGCGATTCCAGCCACCGACGGCCGTCGGGACGGTACCAGTCCACTCCGTTCGACGTCCCGATGCCGTTAGTGGTCTCGGATTTTGAAAAAAAAAAATTTGAAATTTTGTTTTGAACTTCAAACATTCTGTCCGAGACTGGTACTGGAAAAATCAGAAAGTTCTACTGAAAAATCTTTACAAAACCTTGTTTCAATCCATTTTCCAACTAGTCAATTTGATAAAAAATTGTTTTCTCCTTCGTTTTAAATCGAAAACGGTCATATAATATATCGAATCGAAGGATTTTTCGAGACAGTTCTAATGTTGTGATTTTCGAAAATTTTTGAAAACGTTTCAAAAATCAAAACGAGCAAATAGATTCCGGCAGTTTAATAATCAAGTACAAAAATAACGTACATCATATCTTTGATACAATACAGATTGAGAACGACCATTAATCATGCTCTTATGTAATAATCACACATTAAACAACAACAAAAAAAAGTAAACCATCAGCTCTGATACCAATGTTATTTTATATCTAAATATAATAATATATGTACACATTATATGTAGAAGATAAAATAGAGTTTAGAATCGATTACTGTAATTATAGTGTTCAGAGATCGGTAGAGAATCACCGGTCTGTTCTGTGGAATCCTCTATGCAATTTACTGTCTAGGAGCGTAATCTCTAAGAGAGAGATGAACTTCCTGATACGTCGCACTTTTTTGAGAGAGAGAGAGAGAGAGTTGATAGAAGTTTCAAAATCCGATGATAACTACCTATCGTATCACTCACGATCACATTATACGTGATTCTCTATCCATTAATCAGAGAAGTTAGACTCCTATTCAAATTAGGAGTCTCTAATCAAAGCCCCAACATGGGTGTATTTAATAAAGGGCTTGGGTCCATCTAGTGTGGCCCAACCCAAATTCCAACAGTAATAAATTACAAATTGTGATAATATAGATATCTATGTAAAAGTTGAATTTGACAATTCCATTGAAAATAACATTGGAGTTAATCTTATAGCTAATCGTTGCTCAAACTACTAATGTAACATGTTAACTGTTAATTGCCGAACAGATCTATGAAGTTTATTTGTTAAATAAAGTTTTAATAAAATAATAGTTCTTTTAAGAGTTATTAGATTTCCACCGAAATCAAATATCTGATTTTTAAAACTAGTTAATTTGATTAATAACATATTTAATTAGCTATTTGATTTAAAATGCTAATGGTTAAAAAACGGATAGAAGGAGCGATTGAGGGTTTTAAATGAGAAATTTGTAAATAAAAAAATAAAAATAAAAAAGAAATGACTAAAAGCATCTCCAATGGTTCCTTAAAAAATAAATCCTAAAAAACTCATTTGGGGAGTTTCTAATTATTATTGGGATAAAAAAAAAACTCATGTACTCTAACCGTTCCCAATAAATCACTATCCAAATATTTTAAATTTTGTCACGTCATCCCATTGGGCCCACCGATTCAATTAAATCACTCTTGCACTCCAACACTCCCACTACATATTGTCAATTAAAAAATCGGATAGAGAATGCCAAAAAGGGAGACAAATATAGTGATAATTAAGGGAGTTTTTAGGTACGCCTAAATATTGAGAGTGAGATTGGGAACGGTTGAAATATGATTTTCTCTAATGATGTAGTACTGTCGAAACAGACTTAAAGTCCGCGGACTATCCGGGTCCGCCCGTAATTTATACGGATATGGACTTAGAAAATTAGTGTCCATTTTGATTGCGGGCTTTTTTATCCGCTCCATACGGATAACGGACTTTAGCGGACTAGAGCGGATATATCCGCGGATATCCGCTATTTTCAATATAAATTTTTTAAAAATTAAAATTTTCTAACTTGTTCTACTTTAATAAAAAAAAACATTAAGATTCACAACTAATAAACCCTAAACTTCACAATGTCGATACCCACCTCTCTTAAACACCCACCGTTGATAACTAATGTACAAATATGGACTTAGAAAACTGGTGTCAATCTACTCTAGTCCGCTTTAGAGTGTTTTTTTCCCGAAATATTTGATAACTGTTGTTTTTATATTTAGCGATAGTCTTTTGAGATTGTGCAAGTTACAATTTTAGACCATAACTATGTCGTTTATTTCATGTGACATCTATACTTCTTGCTAGTGTTTTAGTTTTAATCTTTTTTATTATGCTCGATACTCTATTACTTTGGTAGTTAAATCAATATGTGATAGAATATATATATATATATATATATATATATATATATAACCGTACTTGAATAAGATGGATGTAAAATAGTTTTTTATAAATTGAGTAACAAAGGACATAAAAAATATACAACTCTTCAATAAGATGCATTAATAAAAAAAGTTGAAAATTAACGGACATGTCCGGGTCCGTCCATACAGATCCGCAGGCGGACCCGGACTTGAGAAATATATCCATTTTAGAAAACGGACTTGTCCGCTCCGGTCCGTTTTTTTGAAAAGTCCGTACGGACCGGAGTGGACCGGACCGAACTGTCCGTTTTGACAGTGCTATAATGATGTCCTAAATTAAAATTTAAGATTTTTTTTAGGGAACCATTGGAGATACTTTAAACTAGCTCACTTTTAATGACAATTACATTAATAACATACTATACAACAAGTTAAACCTATCATAATAGTAGTTAGTACTTCCTATATCATTTGAATTAGTAAAAGAAATTTATATAATATATATTATTTTTAGTATTGTAGTATGTATATATCTTTTTATATATATATATATATATATATATAATATCATGATTTTCCGCCCTATTTTTAATCGGTCGAATGAATAATCTATAAGTAGTGATTTTTTTTAATTGACACGTGACTCTAAAATATTTAATGAAAATATATTTATTTAATAGATTAATGATATTTATTTTTCTTTACATATTTTTATTTTTTCAATATAAAAAATATAAATTTAAAGAGTAATGTTACATACCTTATTCTCTTAGTCAACTTTTCTTGCCTACTCCTATGTGACAATTCATGATTGATTGTTTGAATGGAAAAAAATAAATACAATAAATGCATATCATTCCACATAGTACTAGGTAGGAAAAGTTGGCTTGGAGAGTAGGCTACGTGGCTTTACTCAAATTTAAAATATTTGTTAACAATTTAAAAATATTATGATATTTTATTCATGATTATTTTTATATTTATAATATCATAAGCATAAATTCATGTCACGCCCAACCCTCAGCCTAGGTAGAACCAAACCGAGAGCAGGAGTCACAAGATGATGATTGTCAAATCTATCTAATAACATCCAACTGTTCAAAATCAATTGAAATTTTCTTCCAATTTTATAAATAATCCCCTACATTACACATGACAAAATAATTGAACATTCATAACATTAAAATAAGTCATTTATATGATTATGTCACCTAATATTTTAACATATTTCACAAATATATATATATATATATATATATATTAATATCTAGTTCCAAACCATACATCATATACCTATAGAACACAAGAAATACTTCTAGTATTGTTATCTACAAGTTCAAAATTGAGTTCATCTATTACATAATTTGACAAAAAACAAATATTCATTTGACATCAAGTAATGCTACTATGCATATGCAATGCTAGTTGGCTTCTTCAAAGCTCAAAATATCTTATGCTTGATCACCTGTCACATTTGTTTTAAAGAAAAAGAGAAAGAAAAAACAAAAAAAGAACCACGGGTAAGCTATAAAGCTAATGCAAATTACTAGGATAGTGAAGGCACACAATACCCTATTATACCCACCTAATGCAATACTACAATCAAATAATAATCAAACACATCTAAACAAACAATCACTAACTTAATCCAGAAGACTGCCGCTATATACATTATGTTTGCTGAGTTATTAGATTACATTAGGCGAATATAGAAGAAATAAAGATCACTTGAACCGCAAGTAATCGACAAATAATTTTCTCGGACAACGAGAAAAGACAAATGTGCTTGGAATTACACTTGAGTAGCAGGTAGGGTGTTAGGATTGTGACGAGAATTCGAGTATATTCTAGTATCCATAATTGGTTTGTGATTAGGAAAGGACTCGAAGACTATTTTGGAAGTGTCATATTTTATTAGGAATGATATTTCCTAAAGTGGATTCTAATTAGGAAAAATAGATCCTTGGGAATCCTAAATGGGAAAAGGTTTTCTTAATGGTTTAGGATTATTTTTTGATTAAATAACCTAATGCTATAAATATGACGCTTGTATCTATTATTAGATATCTTGAGAGAACAATGTAGATCTAGTTGGTTAGGTTTGGGAGGTGCCTGATGGAGGCCTTGGAACCATGGAGCCCATGGGGATCTTGAGTTCTCGGAACGAGTCTTGTTATCCTGCGAGAGCCATATCGGGAGAGCTTATGTGTAAGACTGTAACCAATGTAATTGGATTGGGGAGTGAGAGAGGGGTATTCTTATTGTAACTGTTGCTTTATTGTTACATTGTGAATTAGTCTCTCGTCGTCCTGACGGCCGTATTTTTTTTTTTTTCCGTTTTGGGTTTCCACGTAAAACCATGTGTCTTATTTTCTTTCTCTATTTCTTACATTGTGTATGTTTCTTTTACTTTGTGGTTACTAATACCCGTCTCTGCAATGGATCACTGATTTGTTCAACAAGTGGTATAAGAGCTAGCCGTGTTTTCCCAACATAGAGGTAGTATGGTCATTGTGTATGGTTAAATACTCAGACAAACTCGATCATACATGAGAATACTCAATTTAAAATAAAATTAGACAAGAAAATTGGGTACAAAACTGAAATCAGCTCCTAAAAATAAAAATAAAATAAATTGAAATAATAACAAATAAATTGAAATAATAGCAAATAAAATGAAATAAAAATAAAAGCTCTGTAATTTATTTATTTATCTATTATTATCATTATTTTCACATAATAATAATAATAATATTATTATTATTATTATTATTTTGTCCGTTGACAGCCAACTTTGCTGATTTTTGAGTTACTTTGCTAAGTTAAGAACATATGAAATATAAGTTTTTAGATTTACTAAAATATTTCAACGTCATCCCATGATACTGGACAAAAATATCAAATAAACATATTAGCTTTCTAACCCCTCATCATCCAGTCTACGAAAAATTACATTTTCTGAGCTACTTGCTCAATTAAAAACACCAGAAATATTAATATTTGAGTCACGAAAAATACACACACGCCAACTAAATATAATAAGCTTCAACTCCAATGACTCAATAGAACTAGTAACCTATTTAAACTTCAGTTTTGACACTACCTAAGTGTCTATATGACTAACTTGGTTAAAAAAAAAAAAAAACCGCACACTTTTTGCAATATTTCCAATATATATATATATATATATGTGATTTTTCCTTAATAAAAAATAACACCACTTAATATCATTTTAACTTTTTACCAATACCAACCTAATACATGATTTTAATAAGACTATTTCTTTTTTACAACTTATAAATTTGACAACTCAGCTCATGACCTTCTATATGAAGGTAACCAACCACAACCATATAGTTAGTAAGAACCATACCACCACCTACATTGTTGGCAAGACAAAACAACAACACAATCCAGCAAAGTCAATACTTAAAATAAGCTTAGATTCCACCAAGTTAAAACTCATAACACTGACATAATAGAGACATAAATTACCCAGAATAAACATACAAATACTGGTAAACACCATTATTAACTAGCTCATTTTAATCATTTATGCCCAACTTAGTCTAAATTCTTAAGTGAAACAGGACAAATAGTGGGTTGAACCCCGAATATGAATACAAATATAGACTAAGGTCCCAAATACAAATAAGAATTGAAGTCCTAAATACAATTACCACAACTTTGGCTCACTTTGCCATTGCTCAATTTCAATTAGATCGAAGTACTTTTGTTTTCCTAAAGGTGTCTTTTTCATCACTAATAATTTTAAACTAAGAGGGCATTAACAGAACTAGTTATAGATTTTAGGTTCACAATCTAACTAAAACACACTATTAATACTTATCACAAAATTGGTTGTTATTCAAACAATTATGCAAGGATGTGACTACTAATCTAAGTCATTAAACCAGCTAAATAATACAACTTATAAACCCATTATACAACCAAGCATTCCAACCATCAACATGGCAATCTATTTCCTAAAATGCACCATTTAAGTTCCACGCAATAAAAACATTAATGTAAAGGCAAAACACGATTCACCAACCTCAAAACGCTAATCCCACAAGGAATCACTCCTCAGTGTTGGGCTGTCCTCCCTCAACATGATTTCCTAAACAACAATTAAAATTTAAAATGAGCTTCTATGGTTTTCAGATCATTTTTTTTTTAAAATTTATAAAAATAGAGTAATAGCAATCAAAGTGAATTAGGTCAAATACGAAAGCCACAACACAATTGGTTCTAAAACAACTATAACTTACCAGCCTAACAACACAGTGTCAACAATTCTAGAGGATTTTCAGTAGGGATAACAAATGTCACTAAAATTGCAATTACCCATAATCTATAAGGATTGAACTCAAATCAGTTTGTTTTGAATCCATAAGGCTTACACATAAAATCAAACAATTGAAGAATTCAACTTACCAAAAATACAAAACACTATTCTGAGCATGATGAGAGATTCAACAAGGGTGAAGATTTGAAATTCGAAATTAGAACCTTAAAAGTCAAACAATAAACTTTTTACATAATTCTTTTAACTGATAAAAGAAATACCAAATGGAAGGATTCTTAAACTAAACTTACCAATAAAGGATTTGAAGGTTATGAGATGTGGCAAGAACCCTAGTGACTAGTATTTAAAAGGAAATTAATGGTGAGGGAGGGTTCTTCACAGAAGATTAAAGCGATTGAAGTTAAAATGCAAGTAACAGGAAAAAGAAACAAGCTCATCTGTATGAGAGAAAGAATGTAAGCGTAGAGAAGATGGAAATGGCTTGTGGGCTTGATTAATTTTACGCCAAATGTTGTATTTGGGCTCTAAATACAAAATCCAATAAAAGGTTCATTCGGTTTCTAATACCGATAAAATCCCCAAATTGAAAATTTTCAAAATCAGAATTTAAGAATATATGAGTGAAAACATTAAGAAAAAATATTTATTTCTCCACTTGTTTTAGAAATTTTTAAAAGAAATTGACTAAAATGGCATTTTAGATAGAAAATTCAATTTAGAAAATTTAATACTAAGGGTGAACACTAAACCGTAATGTCTTATGAAAACTAGATATTCCTTAAATTTTGGCTTCCATTATGACCTATATTTGCTAATCTCACCACTATTGCATATTTAAAATTAAAATGCTTTAATATAAAACCAATTTAATCACTTTAAATTCCCTAAATTACTTAAAAAGTAAAAAAAAAAATGTTAAGACCGGATTTTCGAACATTACAATTTATGTTAGAATTGTGACGAGAATTTGGATATACTCTAGTATCCAAAATTGGTCTAATAAAATAATCAAAGACTGTTTTGGAAGCGTCATATATGATTAAAAATTGTATTTCATAAAGTGGATTCTAATTAAGAAATACATTCTTAAGAATTCTAAGTAGGAAAATATTTTCTTAATAATTTAGGATTATTTTGTGATTGAGTGACCTAGCGATATCAATATGATACTTTTATCTATGGTTAGGTATCTTAGAGACTAATGTAGATCTGGTTCACTAGGTTGGGAATGTGTCTGATGAGGGCCTAGAAACGATAGAGACCATGGATATCTTGAGTTCTAAAATCGAATCCTATAGAGTCATATGGGGAGAGTTTGTGTGTGAGATTGTGACCTATGAGAGCCATATGAGAAGAGCTTGTATGTGAAATTGTGACTAATGTAATGGGGAGAGCTTGTATGTAAGACTTTGACGAATGTATTGAGAGAGAGCTTATGTGTGAGATTGTGACCAATGAGAGCCGTATGAGGAGGGCTTGTGTGTGAGACTATGACCAATATAATTGGGTTAGAGAGTGAGAGAGTGATATTTTGATTGTAACTATTGATTTATTGTTATATAGTGAATCTGTCTCTCGTCATCTTAATGACCATGATTTTTTCTTACTTGGATTTTCACATAAAATCTTATGTTTTATTTTTCTATCTTTATTTTTTTACACTGTGTATGGTTATTTACTTTGTGATTACCGGTACTCATCTTCATTGTAATTGATAACCGATATGTTCAACCAGTGGTATTCGAGTTACCCGAGTTTTCTCACCAATTCATTCTAATACTTTATTCTTATTTTTCAATCCTCTTTTATTTCTTTCATATGTATTTAAGTCTTATGGTAAGTATTTTTATTCAATTTTTATTTTATTTTATTTTTTACTTTTGTATTTTTTATTCCTTTTTTGTATATCTTTGATAAATATTTTTGTTCGGTAATCTTAGTTTTCATCTTTTGTGCCTTTGTTTTTGTTTTTGTTTTAATATTTTAGTTTTATTTTTATCTTTTTATGTAATTATTATTATTATTTTATCTTTTAGGTACTATAGATTATTATATGCAATTAGGGAAACTATAGCAAGAGACGATTGAAAAAAGAAAAAATAGATATTTACCAATATCACATAATTTTGAAATTAAAATATATATTTGTTCTATATACTTAAGATATTTAAGGTTTCTTGTTTCTGTTTTCTTTATATTTAAGATAGTTTTTAACCCTTTTATTTTCTATTAATTCTTTGAACTAAATATTGGCTATTGTATGCAACAAACTTGTGTAATTATACTTATTTCTTTTATGAAAATTTTTGCATTTTAACAACTCTCTTGCGGATAAATTAAATTCTTAATATGTATTATATTGTATTTGTTTGGAGTTAATAATATATGAATGTAAATTTTGGGATGGAGAAATAATATGTTTGAAATTTCATCATTATTTTATAACTATAAATAGTCCCGAACGTATACATTATAAATGTAAAACTATTTTTTATAATAATATAGAATTCGTTTTCCATCTTAAAAACTGAAGAATATTAAAGTCAATTGAAATTAATCAGTCATATATATTCAATATATAAATTTATCTTTATATCATAATTTTTTAATATAATATTTTATAAATTTACGTAACTATATATATAGAGTGGTGTGTATATAAAATATTAAATTAAATATTTATTATTTAATAAATAAAAATATATTTCAAATTATTTTTCTCCGATTTTTCAAATACTTATAACTTGCACTTTTAAACTTTTTTTTTATTAAAAAAATTATATTTTTAGATTCACATTAAAATTTTTACAAAATTAAATATTTGAATTTTTTTTTTCAAAAAATAAACCAAAATAACCATATTACCCTTCGCCATTTAAAAAAAATATATCCAGTAATTTTCCGGTATTACATACCGAAAAATAGGTAAATCAACACTTAGTTTTCTGATTTCACTTCCCGGTACTACACATCAGAAAACTAGGCATTAAATATGTCTATTTCCTGGTGTGTAATATCAGGAAACAAAGATTTCGTTTCCTGGTATTACACAACATGAAACAGGCAAATTTGATGCCTAGTTTTCTGGTGTCTAATACTGAGAAGCGAAAATTCGCTTCCCGGTATTACACACCAGGTCTGGTTCCCGGTAGTAAATGCGGGAAAACTCATTTTTTTTGCAATTTTTTTTTTTTAAAATTTAGTTTTATAAAATTTTTATAAAAAAAATTTAAAAATAAAAAATATTTAAAATTGGTCTAAAACTAAAATAAAAAAATTAATAAAATCTAATTTTATGTATTTTTACTTCATTATAATATGACATTTACAATTCCATCCCAAATTAACTAAAATAATTATAGTTAATCTAATTTCAAATCGGCATCAAATCCCGCTCACCTAATTCTATATCTTAATCCGAAATCTCATATGTCAAACGCCCACAGTGACAAGTGCAGCCGAGACGTCACACCGTCAATGATGTGGACTCCATTTCTACACACACGCAGCGCGTGCAAGGTGATGTGGAACTGTCTGTCCTTTTGGTTTTTCTTAGGCGAGCGTGTATAATACGCTCAACACATAACGCGACTGAAAAAGAAAACACAATCTTGCCAACGGCACGGCAGTAGCACAGTGGATGGATGGAGTAATTTTGATTAAGCACTGTGCAACTGGGGATGTCTGTTATTAAAATCGTTTAATAAAGCGAAGCAAGTAGATAAATCTACTCTTGCCTGCTGCGTTGTCTGTCTCTCTGTCAAATGCCCCGGAACATACTTGATCTTTCTCTTTGAAGCATTTCTTCGAACAATGAGGAGGAGTCTCTTGTTGTGTGGTTTGATCTTCGCCTTCGCCGCAGCAGCACTTCTAGTGCAGGTGTCGGTCGTTTACGGTGTTGTTCTTCCATTAGAGAGAGCTTTTCCTCTGAACCAGGTATTGGACACCAGTCAGCTCGTAGCTCGGGACCGACTCAGGCATCCCAGAATCTTGCAAGGCGTCGCCGGTGGCGTTGTTGATTTCTCAGTTGAAGGCTCTTCTGATCCATACCTTCTCGGGTTCTTTTCTCGCTCTTCTTGGTTTCTTTGATTCTTTGTCTCTTATTCATTTTCTGTTGCTCTGGGTTTCTCTTTTTGTTCCAATCTAGGAAAAGATAATTCATTGTTTGCAATTTGCAGTGGTGATCTATGTGATATGTTAATGTCATTGTGTTTTTCGTTTAAAGTTAAGTTGTATTTTTGAGTGGATGAAGAATTGGAAATTTTTCTTGGGAAGATTCTACCCAGTCTTACTCATCGTTACTTCATGTATTTTCTGTTAGTTTGAATCTTTCTGTAGTGACTGTGTTCATTGGTTCAGGCTTTATTTTACAAAAGTTAAGGTGGGGACTCCTCCTCGAGAATACAATGTGCAAATTGATACTGGAAGTGATATTCTGTGGATTTCCTGCAGTTCTTGTAGTAATTGCCCTCAAAGCAGTGCACTTGGAGTAATCTTCTCTCTCTGTTGTTTCGATTTTAGCTCTTTAATTTTGATTGAGTCAGTTTAATGCAATAATGATTTTTAGTTCAGCTTCTGAATTGAATTTGCGCGGGTCTTACAGATTCGACTCAATTTTTTCGATGCTTCTAGCTCATCAACTGCTGCACTGGTTCCCTGCTCCGACCCTTTTTGTGCTTCTCAAATTCAGACCACTGCCACTCAGTGTCCTCCTCAGAGCACTCAGTGCAGTTACTCTTTCCAATATGGAGATTTAAGTGGGACATCAGGTTCTTATGTGTCTGATGTACTGCATTTTGAAGCTATTTTGGGGGAGACTTTGACTGCTAACTCTTCTGCTACTATTGTTTTTGGGTAAGTTCTCCTTGTACTGTTCTATAATTTTTATTTACTATTGTAAGACAGCAGTTTAATTAAGCTTTATTAGTAACAGTCACGGGAAAGTATCTAATTACGATGATAGTTTACTTGGCCCTTCATTCCTTTTTAATAAACATGTGGTTGTCCATCCATTAGGCAATCTTGAGAGCAGAGCATACTAGAGTTTATGATAGTAGATCAAACATGCCGTAATGCTCCCTAAAATAGTAGCATTAGTTTCATAAGCAGTACTGAAACCTTTGCTAGGGAAAATCTAAATTAGCCTTTCTAAAATCTTACCTTTGAGAAAGTGGGATTGAATTTTGATGCAATATATTGACCTGATTAATTTTCATTATTTTGCTGACAGATTCTACAAAAGAGTCATCTGTTGGGTTTTTCTTTATTCTTCTTTCATACATCCCCTCTCTGTTTTCTGCAATCATCCCACATTTTTTTATTTCAGATCATTGTGTTGCTTGAAATTTACTGGTTGAGATTGTGGTGATTTTTGAAACAGGTGTAGCACCTACCAGAGCGGGGACTTGTCTAAATCGGACAAAGCAATTGATGGGATATTTGGGTTTGGCCAAGGTGATCTGTCAGTTATATCTCAATTGTCATCACGAGGAATAACTCCCAGAGTGTTCTCCCATTGCTTAAAAGGGGATGGCAATGGTGGTGGTATATTGGTTCTTGGTGAGATTTTAGAGCCAAACATCGTATATAGTCCACTAGTCGCATCAAGGTATGTCTTCTTTCTCTAGCACTTGGTTGGTACCTTAGGAGAACCACAACCTGTCAGGATGGAGGGGAAAGACCCTTATAAACCTGAGTCTAGTGTTTTACATTAAGCTGGCATTCCAAATCTGAAATCTTTTCAATTGGGATCTAGCATTACGTTATCTTTTACAACCAAGTCCATGACCACTCTCTATAGGCAAAATACTTGACTCTTTCGGGTCCATTGCTACATCATGAGCAGCCTTTTTAACCCAAATATTAGGAGAACTTCATCTCAAAAATTACTCTGCATTACTGGCTGGATTCTGGGTCCATACTTGTGAATTAGCTCCTATTGCAAATATGTCCTTTGGTGTTTCATATGGTCATCCTTTTTCCTACTATTACTGTTAATTGGTAATGTAAATTCTTTAGGTTGGGAGTACAAAATTTTTTTCGGTTTCCATGGGTTGTTTTTCTTGAAGCTCAATTCTTTTTTAAGTTTCTATCCATCACATCGGATAATAACTTTCTGTATTGTATTGAATTTTATTGCTTGTGTGACAGTCATGACTGATGGCTTCATACCGTTGAGTTGAATGGGTAACTGCACAAATCTCTCTGGTTGAAAGTTTTGGCAGGAAATTAAATAGTATATTGTTTTTATTGAACTTTAATTTTCCCCGAAACTGAGGCTGTTTATTCTTTGAAAATTCGAATTCTTATTTGGTATAAATCTTAGGTGTATGCATTCAAGCTTTCTGTAAAATGATCTTCTTCCAGTTTAGTCAGTAGTAAGTGTTCATCTACTTCATGGAACCTGGCAAAGAACTTTGTTATTACTTATGAGTGTACAAAGTTCTTGAGAACACTGTTATCAGTGTACAAAGTTCTTATTTTGTATGTAAATGTGATGCTTTATGTGTCAGTTTGTATTTTGTATGTAAATGTGATGCTCTATGTGTCTTTCTCTTAAGTTAAATCCTTATGCTCATATGTGATCTTAGCGGCCTTCTGCCGAAAAAATTTAATTGATAGATCTGCCCGGAGTTTGACTGCTCTTCTGAAATTTTCAGGCCTCATTATAATTTAAATATGCAGAGCATTTCTGTCAATGGACAGATATTGCCCATTGATCCAGCAGCATTTTCAGCATCAAATAACCGAGAAACTATTGTCGATTCCGGAACAACTTTGACTTACCTTGTGGAAGAAGCTTTTGATCCTTTTGTTAGAGCTGTAAGTTAGTATTACAGTGTTTGATATAATTGAAATTTTTGTTAACTGAGCCTAAATTACCAGTATTCTCTTTTTTATCAGCAGTAAAGGTTCTTCAGTGAAGGGCTTGTCACTGTCTAGTGAAAAAAAAAAAAGTTATTTTGTTTTTTTTTTTCCCTCAATTTTTGTCTTTTTTTGTTTTAATTGAAACTTTTGAAGTTTCATATATATAATTACAGTTCGCTTTAATAATTTGAAGTTTAATGGGTCCATATTTTACAATTTTCCCATTACATTTTTATTTTGTCCTAAGTACTTTAGCTTTCATGGTTCTATGAGCGTTAATTTGATCAATATATGTTTTTTTCTCTTGAAAGGCCTCTTTAAATTGGGATCTCTTAAGCGCATATGTTTTTCTTTCCCAAAAGTTAATGATTTCTCAGTTTAGGCTGTTTGACTATGAGCTTGTGGCCTGTTCTTTTCCTAGACTAGTTTTTGTTAAAATCATACCATCCCATACTGAATCCCTTTTTACTGGTTGAATTACAGGTGACTGATTCTGTTTCACAATACGTGACTCCAGTCACTGCTAAAGGAAAGCAATGTTATCTAGTCTCAACCAGGTGTTACTTCTTTGTTTTCTTATTTATTTCCTCTTAATAGTTGATTTTGTAATGACAATTATCTAAGAGAGGTTTTGATATCCTGGTGTTTTGTCCTTTCCTTCAATAATCTGAATGAATTCCTTTTCTTTATTCAGTTTATCTCAGATATTTCCTCTGGTTAGCTTAAATTTCGTGGGCGGTGCATCGATGGTCTTAAAACCACAAGAATACCTTACAAATGTCGGTTTCAATGTAGTAATTCCTTTTTCTTCGTTTGTTGTTGTCAATTTCCATGATTACAAAATTAGAAATGTTTTGCCTACGATTTTAAACTTATGCAAAATTTTGATTTTGCTGCACTGTTTTCAGGAGGAGGGTTCGATGTGGTGCATTGGTTTTCTACAAAGTACAGGGCCACAGACAATCTTGGGCGGTTAGTACCTCAATCCTTTTCTGCTTTTAGTTGAAACAAAGTTTGAATTTGCATTGTATCCCATTGATCTCAAATAAGGTACTACTCTAATTGTATCACAAAACAATAAAACCTAAATAGAAACGATTTGAATTTCTATCAGTACTTTACAAATTTAGGATAATTAACTAATACATTGATTTTATACTCTGCTGAATCTTTATTAGTTTTTCATGACATTACATACTGTTCTACACATTATGATGAAGTATGTTTGATGATATGAACATACTAATACAACTACCTGTGTCTTTTGGTTGTTTAATTGATTCAGTTTCAAATCACCAATGGACAATTTTATTTTAGCTGTAATCCAATTCTCTCAGTACTGATTTAGCCAACAAAAAAAAAAAAAAAAAAAAGAACAAAAGGAGCTTGAAATTCTTGTTGGTTTCTCCATTTTGCAGATCTTGTTCTCAAAGATAAGATCATTGTTTATGATATTGCACGGCAGCGGCTTGGATGGACAAGATATGATTGTAAGTCTAATTGTAAATGAACTTGTGCTCCCTTTTTGTCTGTCACCAGCTGCACGTGAATGACTACAAAACCACTTGCTAACATGTATATCTAAACTCTAACTGGACAGGTTCATCATCTGTAAATGTCTCTATAACTTCTGGCAAGGATGAGTACATCAATGCAGGACAGCTTAGTGTGAGCAGTTCATCAAAAGACATGCTGTTCAAGCTGCTACCATTAAGCATATTGGCTCTCTTTTTGCAGAGTCTACCTTCCTTGTTCCAGATACTGTAATTTAAAGAAGCGTTTGCTCGGCTGATTTTAATTATTAGTAGATAGCCAAGCTTTCAACTACCATACTGGTTTCTGAAAAGTATGTAGCTGTTTCTTGACCTTATTGATTGATATTGGTAAGGTTCGGGTGGAGTAGAAGCGCCCTTCTCCTTCAATTGAGGGGTACCGTAACTGTAAATAAGGTCCCACGTAGGTGTTGGGTGTGATGCCATTGTATTGTGACCACTGTAAGTAGGCAATCTATTGTAACTTGGTTGTGGTTCCTGTTAGCCCGAGATGGATGTAGGCGGTGAAATTTTGTATTCCTTCGGTTGTGATTTCATTTGTTCATATCTGTAAACTGGAAACTGTTGTGCATGAGAGAAGAAACGAATTACTGATTTCTTGAGTTTGACTGGATATGAAGGCTAAATTCTAGTGGTATCGTTCCTGTTTATAAGACAGCTTGTATTGGTTTCAATGGGCTCATGAACAGTTGTTTCATGACACAAAGGATAATACATGAACTTTTTCAGACTCAAATACCGTCTCTCAGCTTTCTGCTCTAGGTAATTGTTTGAATTGATGATAAATTGTGCTGTTTATATGCTTATTGAGTGTTTGGAGCGATTAAATATCATCAATGTTCATTTAAAGCGATTAAATATTTTTTTTTTTCACTTCTTTCTCCAACACCATTGCAGGATGGACTAAACGGTACGGGCAATGGGTGCCTCATCTTGAGTTTTAATACCCTTTCTTTTTATATATATATATATATATATAACTCTAATAATATTAAACTTTGAAGTAGTAGTTATAAACATACAAGTATATTAAATCATTCTATTTCTTCTTTGTTGTTGATTTGAATTTTTTTTATGTTTGAGATTTTGGTTTGTGCTATTTTTTCTCTAACTGCTCATCCATTATCTGAATGTACTTCAAGACTAATTAATCAATATGTCAGCATCTTCAAATAAGCTTTGAAATATGCTGAACTTTTTTATTGTACATCGCATACACCAAATCATTTAATTGTCGAGAACAAACTTGTTTCTTCTCTTAGTATGAATGTATAATTATTTATCAAGAAATAGTTAGTAAATTTAAAAAAAAAAAAAATCTTTAAGTGAAGAACTCTCGTACTATACTGAACACACTCTAATCTTAAGAATAAATGACATCAATTCTGGAGTAACTTATCCGAATGCAGTCCTCCAATCAACTATAATATCAATGTCAACACTTTACTTGGATAATATGAAAATTTTAAATTAAGGTTCTCAACTCAAATAAAGGCTTACTTACTTGGACTACCCTGGTTCATAACTCTTTTTGCCGACTCAAAAGCAAATAATCCTTCTTGTTTGACAAAAGTATCATATTGTAAATTAACCTTGTCATGTTCTAATGTGTTTGATACCATTTTTTCTAGATACCTATACAACCCAAACTTAATCTCTCTATGTGAGGATTTATTGGACAAATATTTGAATCGAGGATTCAAATCATAAGCAGCATGCAAATCATGATGAAGTTAAAACTCTCATTTATCATCAATCATCTCCCAAATTTCACTATAAACTTCATGCTCATTTCCTAAGTTTGTAGCTATCTCTTCTTTTGCATCATTTATTACCCCATATAAAAATCCATTTCAAGCCTTTTTTCTAAATCAACCAACCTCAAAACACCCACAAGAAGTTCAATAGATTATGTAATATTAAAAGTTTAGTTTTGTTATGCATTAGTATGAGTTATGTTTTTAGGATTAAATTTAATTTTATGTACTGAATATGTGGATTTGTATATTAAAATAATTTTTTAAAGGGAAAGTTGTATGAGTTGGGTTATCAAAAATTTGAGTTTTAAAAATAGGTCAATTCTAAAAATTTTGAAAAACTAATCCTTCTAAAGTTTGTTTGCACTCCATAGGCTGCTGACATTTTTACCCTTTTTTTAAAAAATATTAATAAAAATGTCATCCAAATATATTTCATGTTATATTTAAATGTGAAATGATTTTTTTATCCCTAAATACAATTAATCATTAAAATATTTTTAAAAATAAAAAACACAACAAAACAGTTAATCCCTAAATACCATCATCGATCCTCATCCTCAAATCACCGTTCCTTATGTTTGCCGAGACTATCCTTCATCTTCCTCTGTCTCATCCATCTCCATGCATCCGTCTCCGCCGCAATCGCCTTTGCCGCAATCGCCTCCGTCTTAGTCTCTGTCACAGTCGCATCTGCCTTCATCTTTGCTGCATCCGATTTCGCCTCCATCTCCGCCTCACCTCATCCTCCTCCTTCGTCGCTTCCATCTCTGTGATTGCAACTCCGGCCACCTCTATTACCCATCTCGCCATACTTCACTCTTTTCCCGCTTCCTCTTCGTTCACTTCTCAATTCTCAGGTGTTAATTGGCTATTTTCTATTTCTCTTTTATGAACTCTAAAATTTTATTGGGGTTTAATTTACTATAAGGATATCAATTTTGTTGTCTTCTTTATCCTCATTTTTGGATACTAAAATAGGGTTTAATCTGTTGTTGTGTTTATAATTTGGTGAGCACTGTGATTTAATAATTTTAACTTTTAACTATAGAATTGTTGTGGTTTGAATTCAAAAGTGTGAAGAACCATTACCATTGTTGTTTAAGAAGTAAAGTAATTATATGGATTTCATTAGTTTTCATTAGTTATTGTATTGGATCAAGTTTTGCTATACTTTTTGTAACTTGTTGAGCTTTCTTTCGTAAGAATCATGGTGTATTTGGATATGTTTTATTTAGAATTTGATCATGTTGTCACTATTATATTGTAAGAATCACGATTTTGCTTTATTGGTTTAATCTAACTTATGGATTTCATTAGTTAATATTATATGATCATGTTGTTTATTTTGATATGTTTCATATAAAATTTGAATCATCGTCTAGTTGGGGTTTAATTTGTTGTAAGGATAGTATTCTTGTTAGGGTGAGTTGTTTCATCTATTGTTAAATTGATTTGATTTTAATTAGTTAAATTATTTTCTTTTTCAATTTTTTTTTTGATTTGATTATGTTATACGAGTTATTTATTTTCTTTGTTAGATTGATTCAGTTTTAATTAGTTAGATTATTTCCTATTTTTTTTTAGTTCAATTGATTTGATTTTGTGATTTTTTTTAGGTTGGAACAGGACCTGTATCCAAATTAATTGAATTTAGAGGTTATGGGACTTCTGATAAACATGCAAAATTTTTGAGTCGATATCAGAATTTTTGACATCTTCTGAAAAATGGTTAAAACGGTGAGTGAGGTTGCATGAACGTGAGATTTATTGGTTAGTTGGTTTCGAAATGGAGAATAGCAAAAAAAAAAAAATAATAGTAATAAATGTGTTGTCTCTAAGATGAAGGTGACATAATGTTGTTGTTTTGTAATTTGTCTATCTCTTCAACAACTTGGTGTGACATCATATGGGGGTTTGGCAATCCCAATTAATAGAGCCCCTATTTTTTTTTTTGTAATAAAAATGACCTCCTAGGAGATATATCAGGTTGGAACATGACCTACTGTTTACAAACTGTAATTGATGGTGTCAGTTAGTTTTATACATGTTAAAATGTATCCAGTAATAGAAATTCATATTTATTGATAGCTTCTCAAATTCTATGAGCTGTTTTCAAACTTTCTTAAAACAGATTCAATTTGGCTCAGACCACTAACCAACCCCTAAAGGGATTATTTTGTGTTAAATTCAAGTGCAAACAACATTTAAAAAAGAAAATGGTTCACCCATCTTGAGTGGACCAAGTGCTTCCTTCACCATCTAAATAATCCACTTTTACATTTGGGAATACTCATGATAGTACACAAACTAGGGGTCCTTATATATATATATATATATATATATATATATATATATACTAATTTTGCAATGAAACCATCCCCTGCGTGATGTAACAATCATCAAACATAGAACCGGCCTTTCCTGCCCAATGGATCTGTCCAAGGATCAGTTTTTAAATGTCTTCAAATTTATTGACAGCTTCTCAATTTCTATGAGCTCTTTTCAAAATCCCTTAGAACCAATTCAACTTGGCTAAGACCAATGATCAACCCCTAAAGGAGTTATTTTGTGTCGAATTTAAGTGCAAACAGCAGTTACAATGATTCACCCATCTTGAGTGGACCAAGTGCTTCCTTCACCTTCTTAAAAATCTACTCTTACATTTGGTAAAACTTATTATAGTACACCAACTAACTAGGGGTGACCCCTAATTTTTTTTAGTAATTTCATAATGAAACCATCCCCTGCGTGCTACAATAAATATCAAACACAGCGGACATTTCATGCCCATTGGATCTGCCTAAGAATCGGTTTTGAAATGTCTTCATATTTATTGGCAACTTCTCAATTTTTATGATATCTTTTTAAACTCTCTTAGAACCACTTCGACTTGGCTAAAACTACTGACCAACCCCTAAATGAGTTATTTTGTGCTGAATTCAAGTGCAAACAGCAGGTACAATGGTTCACCGATCTTGAGTGGACCAAGTGTTTCCTTCACCATATTAATAATCTACTCTTACATTTGGAAAAATTCATAATAGTACACCAACTAAGGATGGCCCCTAATTTCTTTTTAGTAGTTTCTCGATGAAACCATCCCCTGCGTGCTACAACAAACATCAAACACAGAGTTGGTCTTTCTTGCCCAATGGATATGCCCAAGGATCATTTTTGAAATACTTTCATATTTATTGACAGCTTCTCAATTTCTATGAGCTCTTTTCAAACCCCATTAGAACCACTTCGACTTGGCTAAGACTACTGACCAACCTCTAAATGGGTTGTTTTGTATCGATTTCAAGTGCAAACAACAGTTAGAATGGTTCACCCATCTTGAGAGGACCAAGTGCTTCATTCACCATCTAATCAATCTACTTTTACATTTGGGAATACTCATGATAGTGCACCAACTAGTTGTGGCCCCTAATTCTTTTTAGTAATTTCACAATGAAACCATCCCCTGCGTGCTACAACAAACGTCAAATAAAAAGCTGGCCTTTCCTACCCAAGGATCAGTTTTGAAATGTCTTCATATTTATTGACAGCTTCTCAATTTCTATGAGCTCTTTTCAAATTCCCCTGGGGTTAAGGGCTTCTGATAAACATATGGACTTCTCACAAAGCCTATTAAAAAATTTTCGAGGTTACGAGGGTTACGAGGTTTTTGATAAATATGCAAAAAAATTGAGTCGCGATCATAATTTTTGAAACCTTTTCAGAGACGGTTAAAAGAGTTTATTAATACTAGCCCCATAGATCACCATTACGCTTTCCAGCATGCTTTATCCTCACTCGCATGCTTTCCAAAAAATCTTCCCGGAAGGTCACCCATCCCAAGTTTGCTCCAAGCCAAGCACGCTTAACTTTGGAGTTCTCAAGTTCTGGGCTCTCGAAAAACAATGTGCACATTGATGTTATGGGTAGCAATTCAATTCCTTTTAATTTGTCTCAATATGGGGTGTTACAATCTACCCCCCTTAGGACACAACGTCCTCGTTGTGGTTGACTCACATCATTCCTAGAATCTTTACTCCCGCTAGACGAATGCCTAGGGCTCTTATGTCCACAGGCGCACTTGCGGTCGTAGGGTTGCTCTGATACCATTTATAACGTCCGGCCCCTGCCTCCGAATGACATGAGGCGCAGTCGCAGGGCGCCACGTCATTCAATTCAGGTCTCAAGGCTGACCACTAGCCCCACAGACCACCATTACACTTTCTTGCATGCTTTGTCCTCACTCGCATGCTTTCCAGAAAAACTTTCCGGAAGGCCACCCATCCCAAGATTGCACCAAGCTAAGAACGCTTAACTTTGGAGTTCTCAAGTTCTGGATTCCCGAAAAATAATGTGCACATTGGTGATATGAGTAGCAATTCAATTTCTTTTAACCTGTCTCAATATGAGGTGTTACAATCCAAATGTAATGCCCAACCCCCGCCCACGGCGGAGCCGCGGGACGTTGGCCAGAGTGCTACATTAATAATATGCATTCAATACAATCCAATACAAAATCGGTTGAAATAAATAAAACCAATTTATCAAAGGTACTTCAATAGTTCATTAATAAAGTAAATTTCTAATACTTAACTAAAACACTATGCGACTTTATATATGCGGAAGCGTAAATAACTTTTTGTAAATAAATAATACAATGAAAGTATTAAAATCAATTGAAGGCTTATCAATGAACAATTACAATTCCACATAAAAATTTTACACGGTTTCAAAGTGCAATGGAAACAGAATTTAAAAACTAAAGATGCCATGGTCATGAAGATGTGTTGAAACTATAAGAAGACCTTCGTGCTTTGCTTGATCATACCTGTCAATCTACATGTGCATTCACACATGTGGAAAAAGGAAGATAAAGAAAGGTCAGACTTACGTTTGGTTCGCACCCATGTCCCAAAATAATCACACACGTATGCTATTCCCTAACATATAACTTCTATAGTGCAACGCGACCACACGATGCAATTCTATAGAGGATATCTCTAAATCCACCCCCTTTCATTCAAGGCCTAGACACGCATATCCTATCAATCATGGATTCACCATCAAGCAATATGATGCTATAATCATTTGTAACATAATAACAATCATCTCATACATCCATATATCAAGTACAATACATAAAACATACACAAGTATAAGTTACCAAGATTTATTTAATCATTAATTATTTTAAACGTTCTAATTACGTTTTTTTTTCGATCAATAGGGCAATCATTTGTTACATTTCAATTCCATTCAAGAGGCATTGAAACAAGTCTTTATTAACATTCAATCTTAATTTGAAGCACGCAATTACACCTAATAAGGCTAACAAGTTCATAACAATAAATTATCATCATGAACCAAGTTCGCTATTGAATATTCGAACCACTTATACGACTAACAAGTCCATATTAATCAACATTCAATATTTAAGAGCATAGCATAAACCAATTCGCAAGTTGACTAATTTAATAGTTTGACTGCATTTATTCAATCCGAGGTCAATTTACAATTCGGTACTTAACATTATGATTAGCTAAATAAGTTTAAATAAGACAATAAACAATCATCCAAAGCACAACAATTACCAGTTTATTAAGTTGACCGCCCCTACTCTAGTTGCTATATCAAAACGGGAAACAATAAGGTCGAAGCTTGACAATAGGTCCGAAGACCGAAATCCGCAATGCCGTTTAATCCACATCGAGACAGTCATCTACCTATGGATTCCATCAATAGATCCGAATATCAACAATACAATAGCCCGCAGACGGTGGTGCCGTCACACCCTATAGAAGTCGTCACTCCGGTAACAGTAGTGGTTAGTTAAACCACGATTCACCTATGGTCCAATAGGCTGAAATATCTCTAGTTTTTCCCTAATGGCATGCCACTCCATATCTATACCAATCAAAAAATAAGGGAATTATTTATTTAAGTGGTTACACAGAAAACAATTCAATTTCAATCATTTACCATTCTAATAACCTCACAGAGGTGAATCAATTCAATTAAAGTTGTCAAGAACTCAATTTAACACCAATATGCACGTCTTTGTAACTTCAATCTCATTAATCAATTCAATACTTAGGCATGTATTAAACATATGAATTTAATTATGCTTAGACATAGACAAATATCCATATTTTAGGTAATTAAAAACAACAACAGATATACCACAATTCTAGTTTTCAAGAGCAATAACAATAGATTCAATAAATTCCACACAAATCAATACATACACTAACATTCAATTTTCAAGAGTAATAAAATTAAGTTTAACATATGTTACATACATATCCATGTACGCATTTAACTAGGCATTTAATTCAAGCACATACATATAAAAATCCAATACTAATTCAATTCATTATGGTTACATACTCAGGTCCATTTTAAGGAACAAACAATAAACATTCAACATAAGGAATTGCAAACATACGACGTACCTTAATTCTTCTAATGTCACAAACAACCACAACAAACAACAAGTCCATAGTCCAAATAATCATAATCCATTTATTGATCCATTAAAAGGGGTGAGGCACAATCAGGCTACACAAATATCTTAGTCTACAATTATCTATCTCTCGATTAGTCAATTTATTTCATTCCTATACTTTCACATCTATCGATTCCACAATCGAATCAACTTCCTATAGTGCAAATATGTAAGTCTCTACATGTCTCATACAATCCTATTCATGCTCTTATAACTATGCAAACAATAACATAGATTCTGTAGGGCGAAAAACGGGATACGAACCTTTAACCACTGATCACAAGCTTGCACCTACTTAGGAGGATTTGAATATAACCTTATAATTCTATTAGAACCTATACACTATCCAAATAGCATACATTATGTTCAAATAACATAATAGAATTCACTTAACAATCTAAGACAAATAACACAGAATAAAAACAGTTTCATCCAGTTTTAGAACTTACCGTTTTTGATAATAATATTGTAGGAATTAACAGATTGAGTCTTTACGATATTTGTAGAAGACATGACAATAATGAAAATTCGACTAGATTGACGTTGTTCGAAGATAAGATGAAGAAGATATGATCAGATCAATATAGTTTGTTGCTGGAGCGATTCTGCAGACTGACATTTCGGTTTTTTGCAAATACGACCAAGCAGATGCGAGAATATGAGGATGATGTCTTCATAAAAGTTGCAAAAAATTGAAATCCGAAGCAAACCCAATTAAAATCAAGTCATTGCGAGCTCGAACGAGAGAGTTAAGGCCATCTGAAATTTGATTCCAGAACTGACAACTTCTAGACGAACAGAGCTGATTTTTTGACATTCTGAACAGATTCTGGCAAGATTTGAGATTCAAGGGTTACAAGGGTTTGTAGAGTGTGAAATAGGATTTCATAGCCTCTGAAATCACGTCAATTGGACATCTACAGAAAAAGTTACGGCAATTTGAGAGTAGACAGCGCAGACCAAAAGTCAAGGTTTTGAGAGAAAACAGATTTAGGGTTTTTGAATGTGAAACAGAAGAGATGAAAATTCTCATTAAAGTAGGAAAACAACACTTATATACATATTGGCTAATAGGCTAATGGACCGGGATTTCTTTAGGAAAACTTTAAATATTTCTAAAATCACTCCAAAAATATACTTTAAATTAAAAACCACTAGTTTTAAATAAAATTATATATTTTTCAATTAACCCTATTTTAAATAAAACTTAGTTCAAAACAAGTTGTGATGAACCATTTCAATTTAAAACTTCTAAATTTGGATTTTGAAGTTACCATTTTACCCTCCGAGTATAATTTCCAAAAGTAACCATTTTAACCCATTTAAGACTTTCAATTTTTACTCAAAGAATTTTCAAATTTCCAAAAGAATCTTAAAATGATATTTTTAGTTCAAAAATCATATCAAGTCAAATACAAATAATAAAATAAATAATTTCAAAATGATTCAACTTCTAGACCGGGTTTGTGGACGTTACACCACTAACAAACTATAAATCATTATAGCCAATATTCCATTTCGATAGAAGCAATTTTCAAGTTATCATTATATATAATATAATTAAAAAAGATTTTCTTGATTTTTAAGCTTACAAAAAGTCAATTCATATCAAAAAATATAATTAAATCTATTTAACTAAAAATAAAGGAAACAATCTAAACAATTAAGACCAAATTAATCTAATAAGGAAAAGAAAATAACTCATATCGCATAATTAAATCAAATAAACACAAAAAGGAAATTTTATAACTAATTTAAACCAAATCAATCTAGCAAATAAAGAGAATATCCAATGTAAGAAAATATAATGAAAATAAGCGTGATAGTGCCACTTTGAAACTTTGAAGCTTTCGAATCAAATTTCAACCTGCAAAGGCCTAAAATTTTTCAGCTTCTAATTTAAACAACTCAAAATTCCTGATATCTAAAAACAAAAGAGGAAAATTCACTATGCTTCAACTTAAATGATAGTAAATTCACTTTGAAATTTTCAAGTCTTTCAAGTAAAAATTTTAACTTGCAGAGGCCTACACAATATCATAAACTATATTATTCCTTAAATTACTGAACTTCAAATATGATCAACAGCCACACAACTACGTCTTATTGTAAAATAGAGTTTTGTCACACTTCATAACCTATTTTGACAAAACCAATTTAACAAGTTGTTTCTAATTCTCCATCTTTAACCAAGGAAAAATATAAAAACAAGTTTGCCACACAAACTCAATTTTGAATTAAATTATCAATCTAACGTAATAAACATATTTACTAGAGTTCTGTATCATACATTAGTGTCAAATTTTTAACTAAATCAAATTCACAAATCCTACCTACACACCACTATAATTACTACAAAAGCTAGCAAAACTCTTATAGCCATGGAAAATCGACCAAACACAATACAACTTTGACATTCTTGTCATATCAAAACCTTGGCAAAGCAAATAAGTTAAAAAAAAAATTAATTAATTACCTGTATGGGAAAGTTCAGTACTTGGTCATCGACATAAAAATGATTCCTTCTAGTATTAGTACTAGATTTCTGAATAGCATCAATAACTTCTTTAACTTTACCAACACCAATACCTTCTAACTGCCCAACAATCATAGTTCCTCCACGACACTAAATTCGAAGAATTGGTTGAAGAAGGATGCGGCATCAAAGCGATAATGAGTTGAAGATGGAAGTTGTCGTCAATGGTTGTGGGAATCGAAGTCGCAAGTCATTGAAGAAGGAGAGAATTGCAAGTCGCATGTGGTCGCTGTGTTAGAGTCAAAGTTGCGAGCGGAAGACGGAAGCTGATGGAGGTATTGAAGCTACAAAAGAATTATTTTATTTTTTAAAAAAATTTTAGGTTTTAAATAGAATTGGGTTTGCAAAAGGGTATTTTGAGAATACTACTTTTTCTTTAATTTCTTCTAATTTTATTTTGATTTTTTAGTTTGCTTTTAAATTAAAATGGTAAAAAAGTCAGCACAACCTATGGAGTGCATTTTTTTTTTAATGGATTAGTTTTACAACAATTTCAGAATGGACCTATTTTTAAAACAAATTCATTTGATGGCCCATTTTTTTTTAAAAAAAAATCCCTTATTTAAAATATAAATATATAATATTTAAAATAAATATAAAGTAAAATTTAATTGAATATAATATTATGATAAAATAAATTATTTAATTTCTATTTTTAGTATTAAACTTAATAAAATAATAATTAGGGTCACATTGTAGCTTAATCCTGACCCTACTGAGAAGGAGATTTGTTGAGAGATTGAATTGTGGATAATTGGAACTTAAAATTATATAACCGGAAATTTTTTTATAAGTCATTGAAAAAAATTAAAAATTATTTTTATTTTACTTTAGATAATAATTACAATTATAATTATAATTTATTCATCTATAATAAATAATTTTAAATTTTTTTTATTTTTTTATTTCTTTGTCATTTTAGATTGATAATTTAATTAATCTATGTTTTATAATTTTTCTCTCTCTCATGATTATCTCATCTCCTACCTTTTCATTTAATAATTGATTTTATTAAAATTGATTCATAATTGCTAAGTTATATACATACACAAAATATTTAAATTTATAATGTAACTGAAATTCCTGATCCCAATGAACACATTGCCGTCCACAACAGAATTTAATCGGGACAGTAATGTATTATGTAACGATAATCATATGAAAGAAGAGTGAAAAAAGAAGTAAAGAGTGAGTTAGATATTTGTGAGAGTAAGCGGAAGTCAGTTAAGCAAATGCTGACAAATTCTTACACTTCACTCGCTCCCTCATGCACACCTCCTCTCTCTCAACACTAATCACTTTCCAACGTCCTCTCTCTCTTTCTCGATCGCCTAACGATGGCGGCTCCATCCGCACCAATGGCTGCCGCTACTTTCTCTCTCTACGTCGGTGACCTGCCTCCGGACGTCACCGAAACTCAGCTCTTCCACGCCTTCTCCGATTACACCACCATCACCTCCGTCCGTATTTGCGGCGATTTCAATAACGCCGCCAGGTCTACTTGCTACGCTTACATCAACTTCCTCTCTCACCAGGAAGGTACATCATTTGATTTCAGAGTTTCTGAATTAACAATGGACTGCACTGCATTGTATAGTTGACTTGTAATTTATTTGTTAATGAACCGAGTAGCCAGTAATGCTATTGAGGCAAAGAATCATACAATGCTAAACGGTAGAATGATGAGGGTGTCTTGGTCATGCCGTGATCCTGAAGCAAGAAAGAGTGGAGTCGGAAATGTCTTCGTTAAGGTCAATTTTACTCTTTTTCCTTTCTCCTTTACCTCCTTCATTATAATATGTTAAAATGGGATTTTGTTACAGAATTTAATGGAATTGGTAGACAATGTGGCACTACATGAGATGTTTCGCAAATTTGGAAACATTGTATCTTGCAAGGTTGCCACATTTGAGGATGGAAGGAGTAAAGGGCATGGATTTGTTCAGTTTGAATCTCAGGAATCTGCAAATGCTGCTATTCACAACCTTAACGGCTCCATTCTCGGTGATAAACAGATGTAAGTTTCACTTGATTGTCATTTCTCTTTAATTTGAAGTGACTTGCTAATGTGGGTATGATTTCTGATGCAGATACGTTGGAAATTTCTTGAGAAAGAATGATCGGATTCTGCCTAGTCCAGACGCAGAATTCACTAATTTATATGTGAAAAATCTGGATTTAGATGTCACAACTGAGCTTTTGCTTGAAAAGTTCTCCAAGTTTGGTAAAATTGATAGCCTAGTTATTGCCAAGGATGAAAGTGGAAATTCCAAAGGTTTTGGGTTTGTGAACTTTGACAACCCGGTTGATGCTAGACGAGCTACAGACGCTATGAATGGATCACAACTAGGTACCTATTGACTTCTTTACATTTATCTGACCTTAATTTCATTACCTGATCAGGATTTGTTGAACAGGGTCGAAAGTTCTGTACGTAGGCAGGGCACAGAAGAAGGCTGAGCGTCAGCAGCTTTTGCGACACCAATTTGAAGAGAAACGTAAAGAACAAATAAACAAATATAAGGTAAGTAAGTTTGGTCTTATACTAGTTACTGTTTATATTGTATATTGATTCGTGTATGGTACAGGGGTCCAATGTGTATGTTAAGAACATTGATGATGATGTCACTGAAGAGGAGCTAAGAAACCACTTTAGTTCATGTGGCTCAATCACTTCTACAAAGGAATCAACAAGGGATTCGGATTAGTTTGTTTCTCTACTCCTGAGGAAGCTAATAAGGCTGTCAACACTTTTCATGGTAATGTGATAACAAGTTAACAGTATAAGCAAACTGTCATTATATACTGTGCTGATGATTTCAATTCTGCTACAGGCCAAATGTTTCATCGTAAACCACTATATGTAGCTATAGCTCAGAAAAAGGAGGATAGACAAGCTCAACTACAGATTCAATATGCACAACAAATTCCACCGGGAGGATATCCTCCTTTTTACTACACAGCTCCTCCTTCTCTTTCTGGTGTTATTCCACAGTTACCTTCTGCAAGGTCTGGAGCTGGGGCTGGGATGATGTACCACCAACCTTTAGGAGGTATGAGAGGAGGAGGATGGAGGCCTGGATTTGCCACTCAAGTTGTAAGTGTTGTTATTGAACTTGTATGTTATATGTATGCGTGTAGGTGAATTACTCTTTTTGAGATTATGACAGTATCAAAACAATTCGAGACAAAATCGACATAACCGAGGAAGGATGAATGGAAATGTGGCTCCACAACCGCAGCCCACTAAAGATTCAAATAACCGCCAGGTTTGTTTTTCATTTTTATTTTTGTTCTTCAACTCAACAAGTTTTATTTTAAAATAAAATATAAAACATAAAAACACCTTCCAGAAGAATCAACTGTATGTATATTTAATAAATCTGATGGAAATAATAAAATCCGAATATTAGAGATGTTACTCATTCGAAATTAACTCGAAAAAAACTTAAACTAAAACTTTATTCTTTTTGGTAATCTCACCGGTCAAGCTCGAACTTAGCGGGGTGGACTTGTATAAATAAAACAAGTTAATTATAAAAATTTTGAAATAATTAAATTCATATAAAAATAAAATTATAACTAGAATTGCTTTTATTTTATCTTCTAGTTTTAAGATATATTTTCTCTTGAAATTCCATAATCCATAATTATTAAGTTTTGATAATGAAATACAAATTTTTTGCATTTATAAAATTAAATTTATTTTATTAGTGATTCGAGCTCGAATTTGATTTCGATATTTAAAAAATGCATAACTCGACTTGTTGACATCCCTACTGAGAGCATCTCTAAATGTGGATATGAAATGATGTGGTTATGGAAAATAGAGGACGTGAATAATAATGTGGTTGAATATTTAGAAATAAACGACATTTTTTTAAAAATAGTAATGCAATAGTCACCGCCTATTGTTTTATTTTTATTTTTATTATTAATAGAATTTTAAAAAAATTAAATCTCTACCACGGAAAAAGAATAGATAATAAGATTAATTTAATGAAATAATCTAAAATATTTATTTTGATGAGTTGGATGTGAATTCGACCCTCCATATATAGCAGATCAAGTTCACAGTGTGAATAATAAAATATGTCACGTCAACTTGACATTGAAAACAAAATCTATAATTGAATATCGATTTAAAAAAAAAATTCTCCACGTCACTAGTGTGGCTATCAAGACATTCTTAAAGAAATGCTCTATCTAACTATACAACAATCCATCTTATAAATTATCATAATTATAGGCTAATATATATATATATATATATATACATATATTCTAACAAATAAATCTAGTTCATATCAATACAAAATAAAATTTATAAGTTAACGTACCATCTCCACTGACAAAGACATGCAATAGTAGTAATTAACTCCGAAGCATACATTAAACTTATAATTCAATATCAAAATATTAATTCAACATATAAGTAGATATAATAACATAATTCAATAATAATAATAACCTGAATAAAATACTCATTATAAACTCCTTAACTAAATTACAGTTTCTAATTTGATTAGTTTCTCCTCCAATTCGAGCTCTTACCCTTTAACCTTGTTGATATATTCCTCGATTACTAACCTATAAGATTTACCAAAAAGAAAGCAACTCAGGAGTCTCGAGAACTCAGCAAGCAAAGCTTATTCAAACGGTCTTTATTAACTTAATATAAATGCATTTACATTCACTAAGTCAATATAATAAATCAATAGTAATCTCCCCATATAGATATCTCAGACTATCTCAATGTATCTCAATGCACACTCATTCTGATGCATTACTTAATAATAACTTCAGTATTCAATATAGTAAAGCTTAATGAAAAACATAAATTCAACTTAACAACATTAGGTTGACCTCGTACTATTGTATCTCGTGTATAGTCATGAGATAAGTCCCACGACTAGTATTAAATTTAAAATCACCTCATAATCTCGATCATAATCTAACAACTTCTTAAATTCCTTGTGAATCAACTACTCAAAAAGTCTTTTGTGAACTTTTCTCAAACAAATAACTCATCAAAGTTAACTCAAACAATTATTCTCAATACATCCATATAAGTCTTTATGTTATAACATGCATAAAATATCAAAATGTAGTAGTCTCAATGAATAGTTAGCATTCACTCAGTAATAGGGTTATAAAAGGTACTTTTGTGATTTCTTAATGAAACTCGAAGTACTAACAATAGTTATAACAACAAACATGTAGTGAAAACAAATAATAATAGAGCTAGCTTAGTAGTCTTATTACCCCTATCACTCGACTAATAAATGATGTTTGACTTGAACCTATTAAAGGTCAGATTTCTCTTCATTAACTTTTAAGCATTCCAGAATGATGGAAGGAGTGGGGTACATAGTAACTCGGATTATTAACCGTAACTCGTAATTCATATTTGGAAGTGACCAAACTGGTCCGGACAGAACCGACTCAAAAGAGAATTTGAAAACTGAAAAATAATATTTGTAAAAGTAACTTTCCAAAACTCAGACTCAAATTGACTCGGTCTTAATTTATCCTTTTGTTTTCCTTTCTTGGTGTCAACCATCGGGTTGGTAGATTACATTATTTCAACGCCAAATTGATATGCAGTTGTGATTGCTTTAACATGATGATAAAGACAGGGATTTTTATTATCTTAATATAATCTAGCATGCTAAGGACTTAAAACTTACAAATTAATTCTATGGAAAATTTCACTCCAACCCTAATTATCTCTAAAACGAAAACTAACGACATGGATGAATTTTTAGCTTTAACAAACATTAAGTCTAATAGACAACCGCGTTAGAAATCTCAGACCATATATTCGATAACTAATGCCCAAAACTTCAACCTTGAAATCAAAATTTAAAAAAAAAAAATCATATCCATTAATGGGTTTATTCTTGAATCATAACTCACACAAATGACAAAAATTATTTCTCATCGTGATAAGTGCAAGATAAAAAATTCTAACTCTTTAACCTTCTTTCCAACGTAAACAATCCAAGAACAAATATTGAAATTGACAAAAACTCATATTAATCATTAAAAGCAAGGGCTACAATATCAAGAAATTAATTACTCGGAGACAACTCTATATACCTCAAACTATACCTCAAACTGAAACTTCAAGAATTTAAAAATGTTAATTTCTTGTTGTATGCCACTAAAGAATGTGCGAAAAGAAGTTGAGGTTTTTAATTTCGTCTTAAATAGCTTGCACAAGTAAACCTTAGAAATAACCTAATTTTCATGTAACCATCCTTACATGCAATATGCTAAAGGTACTCTTAATGCATATAGGCATGTCACTTAGGCAATATAGAGCTTCCTTTAATAATTTCTCTCTAGCCTTTCACAACTAGTTTTTCAATTTTTCACATTTCACAAATACATGTCGATGAGACAACTTGAAGCTTCCTCCAATAGCTCATGCTCTCCACGACATGCTGAAGACTTTTTCATTGCACACAACATTCAAAACCTACCCTAACTTGCCCACAATATGCCTCATACGTCTGGCTAAAAGTTTTCACATGTCATAAGTTATATCAACAACTTACAACTTTGACTTATCGAACCTCAACTTTTATAATTAATTATAAAAATCACATGATTTATAAAAACTTACTATTTGAAGAGCTTGAGAGTAAAAAAAAAAAAAAAATCATCCTTTTATGAATTTCATCCTCAAAATTTTGTCAAACCTTTAGAATTGAGTTTTAACATCTTTTCACACCTAATTGACCTCTTTGAGAGTGAATCCTTTCAATTGGACCTTTATCACAGGGATCTCATGACTTCTTAACTTACTAAACTTCTTCTTAAGGTTTTTTATTCGTACCTCTTCAACTTCCAATACGGTAACAATCTTTAATTTCTTAAATTTCTTATAGTTAAGCACATGAAAGGCATTATAACTATTTTTCCTCAACCTGGAAATATGAAAAATGCTATGGTGGACCTTGGCAAGTTAAGGATATAAATCTAGCTTATATGCTACCTTAACTGCACATTCCAATATCTTGAATGATGCTATAAATGAAGTGTTTAATTTAATTAATGCTATCTTGAGGAATACCAAGTATTTAACTTTACACTCAACATCTTTTCTCTTATTTTCCTGGTAGCTCTTCTGTTTATTCTAAGTTTGTTGTATTCTATAATTTGATTTTTCAGTACCTTTAAAATGATCCAGGGATACACAAAGTAACTAAAAAATTTCTCCTACCTCATCTCATTTCAATGAGGATCTATAAAGTCTCTCATCCAATGCTTTGTAGGATGCCATTTTATAAAAGACCGGTGGTTATTGTAGGCAAACTCTACTAATGGAAACTTCTCATCCTAACCACTAGAGGATCAAAGAACATACTCTCAACATATCTGCCATAACCTGATTAATGCTTTTGATCTAATAATTTATTTGAGACTGAAAATTTGTATTGAACTAGAGTTTTATTCCCAACCCAAATCGCACTCCCATCCAAAATGCACATGTGAACCAACCATCCATATCACTCGTGTAATCTCTAGTACCTATGTAAACGGAAAATCTCCCTCATAAACTAATTTAGATAGTCAGCCCATGATCACTCAAATCATGTTATTCTTCCTTTGAGTCCTTGGAAGCCCTACCACGAAATCCATAGATATCTCACCCCATTTCTTCTCCAAAATAAGCAATAATTACAAATGCTCAGAAGTCTTTATGCTATGCTTTGATGGAATATCATGAACATTGGCCATAAGTATCATGAAGGACAACCATGGGTGGACGACGATAAAGATGACTAAAATTGAAAAGCTTAGATTTGTTATTTTTAATTAGGTTTTAATATGAAAAGTATAGGTGTTTTAATTTAATTAGTAGTGATGATCAGGATTAAGGTGCTTCTCTAAGATTAGATGACCCAAAGTCTTATCTAGTAGGTTAGGATGAGGGAAGTTATTTCCACTATTTATACATACTACCATAAATATATATATATTTTTTACTGCAATGGTTCATTATTATAGTTAACATTCTAACACAATCTACCTAAAATCTTAAGGGTTTTTAGATAATAATTTATTAACAAATTTATTACTAACCATCGAAATATTAATGGCAAATTGAGTATTATTTTGATCTAATCTAAGCTTACTTTCACAAATCTAAATTTATCTAGCTGCAAATTCATTCTTAATATTAATAATAAATAGCGAGTCAATTGCATGACAATGCTCAATTAAAAGACTCCATAAAAAAGTCATACATATTTTTATTTATAAATGTAAGCTTGTTGCTATCAAAGTATTTTCACTTGTTGATAAATAAGAAATATATTTATCTTTAAATTTAGTTCGTATTTTGATTTTATAGTTTTACACATTATATTTATTAACTTAGATTGAACCTCTTTGTATATGATGCATTCATATGTTATGTTTTTAATATTTTTAATATGTGAGTTGCAGCAACAAACTAGCCATCGACAGAGCAAACATGTAGTAACCAATCATGCACATGAAAATAAAGGACCAGGAGTCACATCTTGGGCTTTAAATTCAACTAGTGCAATCAAACAAAAATGGCAAACAATAAATAATATGATTGCTTCTACTTCTCCAAAACAACATAAACAGGTATTAGGTGAAAAACTCTACCCTCTTGTTGAGAAACACCAGGTAAAAAATTTTATTTACAATCACTTAACCTACTTCAAAGTTAAAAAATAATAAGGTACATTTTTCATTGAGATTGACTCTTATTTGCAGCCTGATCTTGCTGCAAAGATCACTGGAATGTTATTGGAGATAGATAACTCAGAGTTATTACTTTTAATGGAGTCACCAGATTCATTAGCGGTAAAAGTGGAGGAAGCCGTTCAAGTTCTTAAGATATCACAAGTTAAAATGTCGAGTCAGGATGCTCTTCATCCAAGCTACCTATCAACTGAGGTTGCAGTCAGTTAAGAAGACTTATTATGTTTTTCTTAAATTTGTCTAGATGCAAAGTGTTTTTGACATTCATTATTTAATATTTCTTCTTTTACAAGAATATTTTCTTTTTTACAATCGAATTTTAATTAATTATTTTTATGTGGATGGAGTTGACATCGTGTTTCTCGAATTTTTAAAATATCAAAAGTTTTTTTGATTTAATTTTTTGAACTTAAGAAATTTCTTGTTTGATTATTCGAAAAGAAATTAGAATGTCCTCCTAAAGAAATGTGATATATGTTTATGTAGTGAAACATAAGACACAAATTTATTAAGACACAGATTTATTATAAATATATATAATAAAGCGAGTCTTATAAATGAAAAATTTAATTTCCATTCAAGTAAATTTATTAGTGGTAATAGAGTTATATATATATATATATAATATAGTCAAATTAATTATTTTTTATATTTTTTAAATTATAAATTCTTAAGATTGATCATTAATAAATAAATATGATAAGGATGATAGGGTATTTAGAATAAAATTTGTATAAATCTCATAGATAATGTAATTGTGGGTACCTATAGTTGTGCAAAATTTTCATTTAGGTACTTTAACTTTATGGGGTTTCATATAGATACTCAAACTTACAAATTAAAGGTCATTTAGATCATTCGGCTGACGTGGCGCAATCTGTGAGCAGTACCTATATGAAACATCGTAAAGTTGGAGTACCTATATAAGATCTAATTTTCAAGTTGGAGTACCTATATGAAACCTCGCAAAGTTAGAGTACCTACATAAGAATCTAATTTGCAAGTTGGAGTACCTATATGAAACATCGCAAAGTTAAAGTACCTATGTGAAAATTTTACACAACTATAGGTACCCACAATTACATTATCCCATTTTAATATAAGTAATTGTAAATAATGTAATAAATTAATGAAAAAATTAGTATGATAAAATGCATTCCTTAAAAAAAATGATAAATAACAAATATAGATATGATTCAATTGAAATTATAAAGTGCATCGTTGAATAATTTGGAGGGAAATAATTATATGAAACTAAAAACTAGAAGATTATATCTTATTCTATCCTTTTAATGACTTTAGCTTACTAAAATGAATAAAAGAAAGTTAATGCATCATTAATATGTTATTAATATGTTAAATTTATATTTTATTAATAAAAAAAATATTCTCAATATATAGTTGGAGTTTTCCTTCCTTAAAGAAGAGAGTGTGAGAAGCAAGTGCATGAGCAACCCCTTTTACCTATTGAAAAATATGGTGGCACATGTAACGTGACTTGATCAGATAAATCTAAAAACAAATAGTTAAAGTCTTTGCTATGAGAGGTAAAAGTAGTCTCGTAAAAAACAAAACAATGATTGTGCGGCAATGATGAACCTCAATAATATCTAACTACCCAACAACTTAACTTATAATGTCTTTCTTAAAATGATTTAAGAGATATAGTATGATTGCTAGAAAAAAAAAATCTAGCAAAAGTATATTTCTTTTTTACCATATAAGTGGTCTAGGATTTGGAACCAAGTACCAACTTCAAAATATGTCTCTCTATATAATATTATTTTATATTAATATTTTGTTTGTTTGCATTTTTGTTTAAAACTTGATAGTGAATTATTATTTTTTATTATTTTATATTGTTGTATGTTATTAGATTGTAATACTGTCTAATTTGATGTGTGTTTTTTTTTAACTAAAATTTTCGATCATTATGATTTGTCGGGATGTAAATCATATTAATACCTATGTGCACAAATTCGAATATCATAAACATATTTTCAAATTCAAATGGTTGGGATGGTTTATGTTGAAAGAAATATGTGAATTGTTATAGTAATAATAATAATAGTAATAAACTATGAAATATATAGAAAAAATATCTTGTGAATTGCTCAAAAATATATTGATAAAAATATTTTTTTTAATAAAATTATCCATATTTATTCAATTATTCATCACAATCTTACTACTCACTCCATCCCTATATTATTTTTACCCTTACCAAAAATCGGTGTCCTTAATTAATTTTGACATTTCTATTTTTAGTAATTTATTTAACCAAAAATACAATACTACCCTTAACTTTATTCAACCACTCAACTTGGTGAGTCAATTTCATAAAGTTAATTTATCAATTTTTAAAGATAATTTTGACAATTTACAATCTATCACACTACCTAACAAATCCCAAAATATCAAAATAATTTAGGGATGGGGGAGTATAGAATATTATCCTATCCTAACTTACTTTAAATCAATGATGTGAAAAATGTTTTGATACGGCTGATTAAACGTATTTTCCACCACACCAACACAAGTCTGTATAACAACGGGTGATAAACGAGAATTGTATAAGGCAAGTGTATATAAACATTTTTTGGATAGTACAAGGTTATACGTTGTATATACGGTCGTAAATACAGTTGTACGGTCTAAATGATGTATTTGAAAAAAAAAATCAAAAGAAATATATAGAACCCTAAATTAGAATAGGACTCATAGTTTTGATGGCACACCTTTAACAGAACTCAACAATAGAACTCAAATAAAACTTCAAGCGTGTTTGATATTACAACTTTAACAAAAAGATTTTATCAGTAATAGAGGAAGAAATCTTTCAAAATTGTGGTCAAATATAATTTATATATAAAAGAATATGAGAAGAATGTGAGGAGGTGACATATGTTCATATTTGAATTTTGACACTTGACACTATCATGTGCCAAAATTCAAATAAAATTCAAATACAAACATTAGTATATGTGTATTGTTCTGTTAGCTGTGTGTATTTGTATTATATTGTTCTATTATATACAAATGTTATGTTAGCAATATATATCCGTGTTATATTATTCTGCTATATATAAATGTTATATCAAACCACGTATATGTGTTATACCAACGGAGAGACATTCTGTAATATATATATATATATATATGTGTGTGTGTGTATATTCGTTTCCGGAGATGTTTAATCAAATTTTCTAATATTAGTTAAATTTTTTTTCATAAATTTTAGTATTCAGTAGTTATCACACTTGTTTGGTGTAGAAATTTATTATTGAATTACTATGATTTCAAAACATGTTTGTCAAGAAGGATCTCGTATGGAAGTATGCCAATGAAATAATAGAAAATAACGTCAAGAAATTAATATGCAAATACTGTGATAAATAGATTAGAGGGTGGTAATAGAATGAACATCAACTTGCTGGCGTTATAGGACAAGTCGCATATGCACTTCTTTGTTCAAAAGATGTTAATGTGTAGATAAAAAAAAATTATCTTGAAGAATATGATAAAGCTAAGCAAATTAAACAAACTTATCGAGTAGAAATACAACATTATCTAGAAGTGGTAGTATGAAAAAGAATAATAGTAATCCTGATCGAAATTTTCAAGGAACTTTGGATAAGTATTTTGCTTGTGATGATGATGGAACACTTATGAGGGGAAAGGTAGATATGAGAAAGAATATGAATGAGAAATGAGAGAGTGTGCACGTATCTCTAGCTAGTGCATTTTATAAGTAAGGAATCCATTTGCACTTGATTGAGAAAGATGTGATGATTGCTGTAATACGTAATGTCACTAATTATGGTCATGATTATACACCACAATCAAGACATGAGATGAGTACATCATTGCTTCAAAATGAAGTGGAGGGTATAAATTTGGTAGTTGATGAATGAAAGAAGACATGGCTTTGGACATGAGTTTCTGTTAGTTAATTTTTTTAACTAATTACCCTTATGGTAATGTATTTTTTAAGTTGGTTGGTATAAGTAGTTTTATAAAGGATGTGGATTTCCTTTCTAGATTTTGGATGATGTTGTGGAAAAAATTAGTGAAGAATTAGTCATCCAAGTCGTCATAGATAGTGTTGCAAACTATAAGAAGGCGGGAGAATTGTTAATAGAGAAAAAAATGTTTGTGGTGGACATAATGTATGTTTGGCACTAGATGTTACATTAGATGTTGAGTTAGCTGTTGAAGTAACGATTAGTTGTTAGCTGTTAAATTAGATGTTGAAGTAGCGACTTGACATGAGTGTTTGGTAATAACAATTAGATGTTGAAGTAGCGGTTAGATATAAAATTACTTAAATAATACAATATATTATTTTACCTTAAAATTATAATTTATTAGTGTTAGTATTCATTTTTAAACAATTTTTTCTTTCAAAATTTTTAATTTAAAACCAACTATCCTTTAGTTATCAATTAATTAAAAAATAAATAAAAAATATAGACTAACTAAAAAAGTTATTTAAAGATTTTGATCATATTTAATAAATAAAAGCATTATTAAAATTAACCCAATTTAGTACAAATAGAAACTTTTAATATTATTAAGGGTAGTTTAGTAATACTCATAAATTGATAAAGGTAAAATGAGAGTTTTTTGATTAGCGATTCGTGGAAAGCTACCTGAAGTAGCGTTCTGGAAATCGCTAATTAAAAATCTAATCGTTAATTAAAAAGCTTCTCCCAAACGGTTAAATTGTCAAACTCCCAATGAAAAATCTAATCGTTACTTAAAAATCTACCTACCAAACATACACATAATGTGCTGCTCATTACATTGATTTAATTATTGAAAGAATTGAAGATATGCTAACACATTGCATTGCAGAAGGAGAAAAAGATATTTACAAATTTATTTTAAAAAATTGGTTATAGTTCTCGTTTATTATTACTTAACAAAGTTTTTTGCTACTTTGTTTGTATACAATCTCTCTATGACTTTGTCTTTAATAAGAAAGTATAGTGAGAAAGACTTCCAACGACATGTTGTAACAAGATTTACTACTACATTTATAATATTATAAAGGATATATAAATTACATTCAAAATTGGAGCAAATGTTTATTTCCTCTTATTAGAATAGGTGCAGCTTTTCAAATAATCTAGAAGGAAAAGAGATAAAACAAATTGTTGTTAGAGATGAAGAATTTTAGGAATCTTTGAATTATGAATTGAAGTTCATTAAACCTCTTGTCAAATTATTAAGAATATCAGAATCTGGAAATATGCCAGGAATGTGATTTATATATAGAGATATGGATAAAGAAAAGGAAGAGATCGCAAAGAACTTGGACAATGACATAGTAGTTTATAAAGAAATATAGGATACTATTGATGATAGGTGGACTTATCAAATGTATAAAGGTTTACATGCTGCACCTTATTTTTTAAATCCACACTTCAAATACTCATCGAATATGTCAAACTATTTTGAGATTAGGATTACTTTACCAAAGTGCATGATGAATGTGAGGGTTAACAACAATTGAAGGCGCGTGAATGGTTATGTTTCAGTCCAAGTCAGCAAAATAATTTCTTCAACCTTAAATACAATCAAATTAGGGGTTTATGGTTTGTGAAGTGAAATACAAATTGTGTTGATGGAGATCGAAAAACGTTACGAATATGATGAAGTTGGAGTCAAAGTGTTCTGTTATTGTCGAGAATCTGCTGAAACAAAGTTGGAGTCGAATATGACGAGTACTGTATTACCTACCAAAGCTACAACAGCACGTGACAAAGCTTCCTAAGCTTACAGAGATTTTGCTTTAACCAAACCCACTCTGAATCAAAAGTGAAACAAAACAAAAAAGTGAGTATTCTGATCGAAACCAGTTGAAACAAAACAAAATAGTCAAACGATAAACTTAAAAAAAAATCTAGTAACCAGAATAATCGAAGTAGGAGAAGATGTTAACTTAATAAGAGTCGTCGAAGAAAATGGGTATTCCAATCAAACCCTGACAATCAGCACTACACAGTGACAAAAAGGTTATCTCAGTAGAAAAATTCGTCTTAGGGCACGAATACAGTTTGACGAAAATTAGATTTTTTTTTTTGAAAAAAACCGGCTAATATACTCACCTTAGCCACATGTGTCATTGTAAAAACCATTAGTCCACCCAATTGCCATGTCATAGCGCGTGTATTATACGCTCCACCCATCATCTACGAAATCATATTCAAGTCTCTAGTGTTTACATTTTTTATAAATTAGGGTATTCAGATGCAAATTTTTATAGTTTAGGTATCTACCTAGGAAAATAGTACAACTTCAGGGAGTTGTGATCTATTTTTTCCTATTTAGAATTGAAAATAATCTATATATATATATATTATAAAGCAGAACTCTCAGTGGGACCCACGAAGATGACATGACGCGGTGAGAGTTCGACTTTGGGTAGAAAAATGGTTGTTTTTGGCTATTTTTGAATCTCATGATATTTTAATGAGATATTGATGAGAATACGATTTTTAATGAGATTTTATTTTGTTTTGTCTTTCTTTTTTCCCTCTACTTTTCATTTAGTGATTAAAGTAATTTGGAAAAATAAAAATGATGACTGTTCAATCTCTCCTCCTACCGATTAATTACTTTTAAATTTAATGACTTTAATTAGCCATTTCCTCTCCTTTACATTTACATTTACATCTATGTTTACGTTTATATTTCTATTCTTCTTGCACTTCCTCACCTTTATTAACAAACCAATCAAAATTGTATAAATAGAGACCATTCACACAATATTCTTCTCACATTTTTATCTATCAAATTCGATTTTAAATAGTGATATTTTCTCCGATCTTTTTAGAAGAGAGATCGAGAGGACCAATCTCTTTAGCAAGAGAACCAACAACTCCGACCTCACCACCGATGATGTTCACAATGTCCGACTATATCAAGAGAATCAGCGGCTCCGACCTCACCACCGGTGATGCTCACGATGTTCGACCTCACCATTGGTGACGCTCACGATGTCCGAGCATTTAAATTATTGGGCGTAGATCTACTTACTACACCCAATAATTTAAAAGCTCAAAATTGAGAGTTTTTGTTTTGTCTTTCTCTTTTAATAATTTATGATTCACATTCAATGTAGAAAAATATTTGAAAGGCTACACATCATATCTCTTATCATCAATTTCGTATCATTAATTTCATTATAATGAATTCTTAAACTTTTTATTTTCTCTTCTACATCTTTCTATGAGAAAACATCTCTAGCTATAACGTTTCAAATCACTTTCTCATTCGAGCATTTCAGTTTCAACATCATAATGTATTAAAAAGACAAATCACAATTACAACAATTAGATATAGGCGCGAAACTCTTTATATCATCTTCTTTCTTCCATAAAATACTCCATTATTTATATATCATCTCTCTTAAAGTCTTTTTTTATTTATTTATATTTATTTATTAAGATTTGTTATTAGACTTTATAAAGAAATTCGATGTTTGTATGTGAGTATGGTAAAGAATTGATATTTACTTTGAATTTATATGTTTTCTTATTTTGTTTGAATTTATTTGTTTCATTATTTATTTATTTATTTTTGGAATTTAAAATATTGAAGTATATGTATTAGAATGTGGTTAGTGGTTTTGGAGAAAGCTTTTCGTGTCGGATTGCTGTCAAGAACCGCTACTGCGACAAATAGCAATTTGCTTCCATATATATGAATCCATCAATGCTGAGAAACAAGCCACTAAGTACGGTACAAGTACTCTCACTCAACAACTATATACAACCATGGTCTAATACTTTATAAATTAGATTTTATTAAGTAACTTAAGCGTCTCAAATTAATTTGCAAATTTAATAAATGGAAGAGTATTCAACTCAATAAATTATAACCTTTTGAATTACGCTATATTTTTATGCCCATTTATATAGGTATATTTAAAGTTAATGGTGAAAATAAAGTCTATCAGATTAATTAAAGACTTAATAAATTTAAATAGTATTTAATTAATTAATTCTAATTTTATATTTTTATATTTTTTTTTTATTTAATTTTTAATTTTAATATAATTTTTTTTAATTTAATTATTTTTTTTTTTTTTTATTTTTCATCATCAATTTTTTCCTACATCAACCAAATATACTTCTAACCCAATTAAATTTATTGGATTTTTTTTTTTTAGAAATTTTTGTACGTCGGATTACTGTCGGGACCTATTGAAAAATTCATTTTAATGTTATAAATTTCTTCAATAGTTGGTGTAAAATATCATGTTTTCCTTTTTTTAGGTATGCTATTAATCGTTTTTATCTCTAATTGTTTATTATAATTTAAAATTTCAAACTTTAATGGATTAATAATAATTTTTTAATAAAATAAAATTTTCAATATTATTATAATAATAATTTTAAAAATATATATAATATTAAACTCGCGCAACACCCGAACTCTTCACTAGTAAGAAATATACAAGAACTGTTTTTTACAAAACATTAAAAAAAATCAAATTATAATATGAATAAAAAATAAAATTAAATTAAAATTTGAAAAAAGAAGAAAATAAAATATAAAAAATAAAATTATAATATAAAAATAATAAAATAAAATTATAATATAAAAAATAAAAATAATAAATATAAAGTAAATAAATAAATGATAAAAAATAAATATAAAATAATTTAATATTTAAAATTTAAATTATAAAAAAAATATTTTTGAACTAAAGATATGATCCTATGAAATTCCTCATACATATTGCGGGAAAAATCCTGTAGTTATGCGATGGATCGGATAGTTATTTCTTTCGTTATTCACTTGTTTCCCATTTGTGTCAGAAATTGACTCAGCGGAGGTTCAAGAAGGAAATCGATGTGAGACGCCGTCATTAGTTTGACTCGAAAGCCGACAGCTTATTGTTTAAATACCAGTGTGGGATTTGATTAACTAACTAGCTTAACTTCTTCTGAGCAACAATCACCGTCTTCATTCAGTCGTTTTAACTGCACCAAAGTAACTTTTTTAGTTTCTTCGCACTCTTCCAGTGACTTCACCACGCTTCATCTCTGTTCAAATCGATCCAAATCTTCGTTAACACATGGCGGACACTGCCTCCGGAGACACTATAGCAGAAACGAAGCCCACTCCTGCACCAGCGCCGGAGCCTAAGCGATCCTGGGGCGACGAAGTGGAGGACGCCGCCTCCTCTTCCGAGCCACAGCTCAATGTGGACGCCTTGAAGATAGACGAAAACAAAACGAAGGTTAATGAGTTCCTCGAGGAACCTGAAGACTCCAACATCAAAGCGGTAACTTCTTCTTTCAGTTCCCTCTTATTTTCATTTATAGAATCTTGATTTTATAATTCTGGCTCCCTCCATAAGATCTGACAATCTGATTCTTTGGGTCTTTGGTATATTGTTTGTGATCTCTCTTAGTTTTTGTAGCGAAATTAGGTAACTTGGCAAGTTGTTTTTGTAGGCTTAATGATAGCTTTTGAGTGACTAGAGCATACTTTGTACAAGTTAATAGATCTAAACAGAACTCTTCTATGGACTCAGTAATTTTAGATGGTATTAAATTTTTGTATTACTAGTACCCTCGGTTTTTACCTGGAAAATATTCCAGGATTGTGTGTTTATTCTGAATCATTCAAATTACCTGCTGCTTGAGGATATTTTAGTTGTTGATTACTTTTGGGGTTATCATTTTGTGTAGGTTACTACAGGGGACACACCATACACATCAGCTAGCACATTTGAGGATTTGAATCTGTCTGCAGAGCTTTTAAAGGGTTTATATGTGGATATGAAGTTCCAGAAGCCCAGTAAGATACAGGCTATCAGTTTGCCTATGATTTTGACTCCTCCATACAAAAATTTGGTTGCTCAGGCTCATAATGGTTCCGGTAAAACCACCTGTTTTGTGCTGGGAATGCTGAGCCGTGTTGATCCTAAACTCCAGGCACCTCAAGCGCTTTGCATTTGTCCGACCAGGGAATTAGCCATTCAGGTTGGTTCTTGCATTCCCTATTTCTTCAGTTAGATGTAGATTTCTTGTATGCTAATGCTTGACAATTAAATTGTTCAAAGAGGTATCCTGGATGCCTATCATTTTTGTCGCTTAAGTAATTTCTTTTTAGAAAATTTTTATTAGGTTTAGCATCAAACCATTGTTTCTCAAAAGATGGCCTCTAAATGCATTTTCTAGTGGGTAGCTGGAGTTTTAGTCTGTCATTTCAAAAGATTAGAAAACAATGCTACTTATTTAGATCCAAATGGTTTAGTTTTTTAACCTTTCAGTATTTGTTTTTATTTTCTTCTGAATTGGATTGTACTGAATATCTTATGCAGAATTTGGAAGTTCTACGCAAAATGGGGAAACACACAGGCATAACCTCAGAATGTGCGGTGCCTATGGACAGCACTAATCATATTTCGATTATGAAAAGGCCACCAGTTACTGCACAGATAGTGATTGGCACACCTGGTACAATTAAGAAATGGATGTCGGCAAAGAAGTTGAGTGTCAGTTTGCTGAAGATTCTGGTTTTTGATGAAGCTGATCACATGCTAGCTGAGGTGATCTGATAATATTAGTTTTATTCTTGTTATCGTCCTAGTTAGTAATTAGGATTAAAGCATATCCTTCTTTTCGTTGAGGGCCTGAAGGATCATCTAGCAGAAGGTGAAGTTTAATATTCACATTGCATTTCCAGCAAGCAGCAATTGATTGCAACATTGTAGGACTGGGTCTTACAATTGCATATAATTAATGCTTTGTTTGATTAACTTTGGTTCACATAATTGGTATAGATTCCCGACGTTGAAACTCGCTTTAAAGATAAAATATTTTGTCGCTGTAGTTCACAACACTTCATACCATTGTTTGCTGTGCTATGGCTGTGTTTTGCACTTCTGGAAGCTGTGACAGGATTCAATTTTGTGTCATAGATGGTGTAGTATATAGTTTGTTCTTCTGATATAGTTACACATAGATATTTTCTTATTTGAGATGTTCACGTATCTAATTCATATGCTGTTGGAAAAGATTGAGTGGAATCTGTTATGATTTTTGTGGATCATTGTTTGCTAATAGAGGTTCTAATGATGTAGGATGGATTTAAAGATGATTCCTTACGGATTATGAAGGAAATTGAAAGGATGAATCCTCACTGCCAGGTTCGTCTCTATGCTGTCCAATTTATTTACTTCTAACTGAATAAGATCTATAATTGATCTTGTTCACTACTTATTGAAGTTCAGTTTAGGTCATTATGTGAAATTTCTTTAATGTTTTTCATGGCTAAGCCTACTATTAGCGTCTTCACTTTGTGTATTGGATTGGTTTCAGAACATTTAGAGAACAAAAAATTTTGTTGAATGTGAGGCTGTTTAAATGTTACATGTTGCAATTTTGATGTGTCGGTTTGGTGCAAAAGTTGCTAGCAATGGAGAGAAAAAAACCCAGTTCGGTGGTCATAAAATAGTTTTCTTGTTCTTCACCTCTTTGTTATGTACAGAGATATGGGATTAATATTTAACACTAGACTGGTCATCTGTGAAACATGTTTAACTGAGAATGCCCTGAAATGTTTGCACGTGCAATAACAACAAACAGTTCTAATTCTATTGGGGTTGTCTCTGCTTCACTTCAGTGTAGTTTCATATAAAAATTGCTCAATTCCTAGATGCTGACAGTCATGCCTAACTCTATGTATCCAAGTCCGTCTTGGTCCAGAGCTCTCCTAGTGTTTGGTATATAAATATCCTTCAATGCATGTGCCACAACCTTTAATGCATAAATAATTTAATGCACCTTATCCTCTATTAGTGCTACACTTCTTTATGAATAGTGTAGCACATGACAAGAATGATTTATCTGAGCCCAGTTGAAGGAAAGCTTTCCCTTTTTTTTTTTTTTAATTGGGCTTTTGGTCAATCTAAATTGGAAATTGAGTTGCTATTCTCACTTGCATATGTTGTGACCTTTATTGATTTTGATCTTTTGTCTTTTCAAATTATTTTTTACTTTCAAATTATTTTTCAAAAAATATGCCAACTCATAGATTGTATAATGTCAACTTTGTCTTATGTAGTGAGGGAATGTCATTGAACTCTGATAGAGTTGGTAACTTTTTTTCTGTTGTCACATATTGCAGGTTCTTCTATTTTCTGCCACATTTAATGAAACTGTGAAGAATTTTGTGACGAGGGTTGTTAAAGATCACAATCAGCTATTCGTGAAGAAAGAAGAACTATCATTAGAGTCAGTGAAGCAATACAAAGTCATATGTCCTGATGAGCTTGCAAAGGTTATGGTGATTAAGGATAGAATATTTGAATTGGGTGAAAATTTGGGGCAAACAATTATATTTGTACGCACAAGAAATAGCGCAAGCACGTTGCACAATTCTCTTGTTGCTCTTGGTTATGAAGTGACAACAATTCAAGGTGCTCTGAAGCAAGAAGATCGAGATAAGATAGTCAAGGAGTTTAAAGATGGTCTGACCCAAGTTCTTATATCAACTGACCTTCTAGCACGTGGCTTTGACCAGCAACAGGTTTCTAGCATTTCATCTGTACCAATGTGGCTGTTTTACCACCACTGCCGGATGATTTCACATTTTTGTCTGCTAATCTCATTTTCTTCTGTAGGTCAATCTGGTTATCAATTATGATCTTCCTGTAAAACATGAAAATCATTCAGAGCCTGACTATGAGGTCTACCTCCATAGAATTGGGAGGGCTGGGCGGTTTGGCCGCAAGGGTAAAGTTTCTTGTTCACTGATAATCTCTAGTTGCTATAAATTTGATTTGCTAGATATGCTAAACCTATTTTTCTGGATCTTATTCATGCTTCCGAAATTTATTTTTATCTTGCCTCTCTCTATCAAACATTTAGCTTTAGTAATTGATAATCACTTTGTGTATTAATCATGCCATTTAGTAATTGATAATCTCTCTATCAAATATTGTCACTGAGTGTTTTAATTGATTCAACAGGAGCTGTATTCAATTTGCTGATGAATGACAGAGAGAAAATGATCATGGAAAAGATTGAACGGCATTTTAACTCCCAAGTAGCTGAGGTAATCAATCCTCTTATTGAAGTTCATCCTGTTATTGGAATCATGTCGGAACTTTCCGTTTGTGGTAACTGTGAAGGAAAGATTTATACTGATGTTTACATTGTAGGTACCATCTTGGGATAGTGCAGAGGACTTTAAAGCAGCCCTGAAATCTGCAGGTTTGCTATAAGGCAACGCAAGCTGGAAGGAAACTCCTATGAAGGATACTGTGTTTTCCTCTTCAAGATTCCCGAGCTGCTTTTATTATATTATATATACCATTGAGTCGTTTGTTTGGTCGGCAGATGTGTCTTTTTACTTTTTATTTTTACCAGCGTGTATTCATACTTGTAAAAATCATAAATCGGTACCAGCGAATTAGAAAGAAATTCCATTTGATTTGTTTGCTTTTTTTTGGAAAAAGAAAATGATACAAGAACATAATTTCACAGTTTTGTTACAGTAGAACATGATTTTATAGTTTTTGTCATAATATGGAGATTATATTGTTGAACATATAAAAAAACAAAAATGGAAAAAAACAATATTTTACTGAATATTAAAATTTATTAAATCATATTAATATTATTTAACAATAATTATAATTTTATTAAAAATAATTCAGTAATAATAATAATGTTAATTTAATGATGAAAATAACAATTTATTGATGTTAACCAGGTTTGTATTGCTGTCCATTAATTTTTTTATAAATAAATAATAATAATTAAAAAAATAAAAATACTAATAAAAACCTACTCGGTAAAACCCAAATCAAATTAAAAAGGAAAACCCAAAAAATCTTTAAATAACAAACCGTCGTCTATTCGTGAAACTCAGGGCACTGAGAAGGGAGATTAGGGCTATGGCGACTATCAGTCTTCGCAAAGGCAATACCCGGCTACCACCGGAAGTTAATAGAGTACTCTACGTGAGGAACCTGCCATTCAACATATCGTCGGAGGAGATGTACGACATCTTCGGAAAATATGGCGCAATCCGGCAGATTCGAATCGGCAATAGCAAAGACACTCGCGGTACGGCTTTTGTTGTCTATGAGGATATCTATGATGCCAAGACGGCTGTCGACCATCTATCCGGCTTCAACGTCGCCAATCGCTACCTCATCGTCTTGTATTACCAGCAAGCTAAGATGAGCAAGAAGTTTGACCAGAAGAAGAAAGAAGATGAGATCGCTAAGATGCAGGAGAAATATGGAGTTTCTACTAAAGATAAGTAGTAATTTTACGTCACGCTCTGCCTGCCTTGATGAGAGACTGTATTTGATGTTTGATGATGATATTAGGTCTGAATTGTACTGAATTGCTTTTATGCTGTGTTTGTTAATGATAGATGATGCTGTTGAAGCTTTTATTAGTATTTGATGTAGTTTTTTGTTGTGATATATCTTGATCGAAATTTTAATAGAATTGATTATTTGTTTTCATTGTAAGTTTCAATTTATGATTAGTATTTTGGTGATTTCGGGCAATTGCTTAAGGTCATTATTTTGAACTGTTACTCAGAGTCATAATGTTGCTCTAGCTCAGCCTCATAGACAGAGTGATTTTATATAAGCCATGGAAAATAAACCATAATCTTCATTAACAGAATGTGAGAGGGACAAGTATCTGTGAACTCCAGTAGTATAGATGAAAGAATATTAGATAGTATAAGATGATAAGGAGGGTATTAGGATATATGGTTTCCATAATTTTTCTGGTTTGGTTGTTATGCCTTATAGATTCTATTTGACTTCCAATGTTGGTTATTACTTGATTATACAATTTACAGATTGGGTTTTTATATTCCTCTTATGCTAAGTAGACTACCTTCATGCTTGGATTGTTGTTAACTCTTCACCTAATAACAATTGATTATATTTTGAGGTAAATATTGTTAAACATATGTTGATGTGTGGACTGATTTTTTAGCTTATTTTCAATCTGTTATAGCTTTTCTCATGTGATTGCTTTTTTGATTTCATGCTGTAATCTGCTGAAAGTTGGTATTTACATATTTGTGTGTATATATATATATATATATATAGCCTTATTTTGAAATCAGTATAAAGATCTCTCCGAGTTCTTAATGTAAGATTTGAGAAGTACTATAGTTTGCTTGGTCATGGATAATGATCCTAATAAAATATTCTGCAGTGTGCTAATAACTTGAATAACCAAACCTGTGTTACAATTAGGATTAGAGTATAGGAGTATTTGATTAGTAAGCCCGTTAAAACTGTTGCTCATTAAATGGTAAAATTTAATAATTGTGAATGTGATATAATTGCATGTATAACCAAAGAATTATCATAGAAAATATTTTGCAAGTTCCAATTATTTTGTTCTTGTCAACTTTATTTGTGCATATATCTTAAATATATACTCAAATTATTTGAAGGTGCAGTAGCAATAGGGTGGTTGAAAGCAGCTTATACTATATTTCACTTATCTTTAGAACAGTTAAGCATGTGCTTCTTTTGATAATTACGTTGCGAAAGAAATGGTAAGAATTTCCAGTTTCTTAGGTCAGTCATGTTATATCATTATTGGCCAGTGAGATTTGGGTTCGGGCTTTTCCTGGGCATGTTTCTCTTTTGTAGGATGAGAGAACCATATGTATTTGAGAAGAAAGTTTGTTTTCTTTAAAGATTCTGGTACAGTTGTAGATTATGGATAGCTACGTCTTAAAACTAGCAGAAGGAAAAGAAAATTTAATGACTTCCCAATTTGACCCGTATATGGAGGAGATGAACAATCTTTTATTAAATTTTCTGTGTAAATTTGGATGACCTAAGAAAGGACCTTGCACTTTTTGGCCTTTTCTATTCCTATTTCATGTCTGATTTATAGCTTTGAATGTCGATAAAATAATGCAATGGTTTATGACATTTCATTCTTCTGCAATAGTTACTAATGCTAAGTTATTGGATTTAATGTTGCATTGCACCATCCAACCAAGTAGTGCTCATATCATATTTGGTGATGAAAATTTAACAAGCGCTTGTGTTGGACCATGTGTGATATGGGTCAGCTAATTAAAACACCTTTTTATACAATATTTCAACAACCCAGTTCTCGAAAAATTCCACTATCAGTCTAGGTATAACTTAAATTTGTACCATTTCTTGATCTCACTTATTATATTGAGAGGAATAAGATACTATCAGTCCATGTTAATGCTCTCCACTATATTTCCAGGGTCTCCAACATGAAAGATGGTTCATGTTTTCTATTCCATGGTATTCCAGTTTCACATGGACAGGGTTTCACTTGTAAACAACTCTTAGACGTGAAAACTGTACACTCTGCGGTTCGAATTGAATATATAACTGGAGGAGCCTCGGCCCACCCACCCAACTTTTAAATATTTACAATACATCAAGAATCTCTTCTCGTTTATTTCCATAGTTGGAAACCACAAACTGTCCTCCTTTTAATCTATTTGGCATCCGACGTCCATAATTGCTGAACCCAAGAAACTCCCAGGAAAGTATTATCTTACCATTTTTATTATATACATCTACACACAGACAGAGACAGCATGTAAATCCAACAGAAGCACAATGAATCAGATCAAACACATCTTCTTCTGCAGCTCTATCATTTTCCTCCTCATATTCTCATCCATCACAGCTCAAGAAGTAGGTAATCATTCATCCATTCATTCTTTACATATCAAAAACACATAATTGCCATTTGTTTTGGTTTGTAGATTTGACATGATAAATGATGGATGCAATGCAGAGAATGAGAGAGAGTTCGATTACAGTGAAAAAGGCGAGAAGGGACCAGCACATTGGGGAGATATGAAGGAGGAATGGCGTCACTGTAAAATGGGAAACATGCAATCCCCCATTGACATGTCGAGTGATAGAGTTCAAATAGTTGTCAAGTCTGGAGAGATCAAGAGGAGATACACACCTTCTAATGCAACTCTCAAGAACAGAGGTCACGATATTTCGGTACGTTCAAACTTACTGCATCATCATTTCATCTATCATCAACCACATTTAGGGACACATCTAGGGTTGAGTTTGGTCTGAAAATTGTTTAATCCAATCGTGATACACACCTTCCTATTCTTTATTTATTTAGATAAAAGACAAACCAAAACATAAGATGGTCAACAGATAGATATATGTAGCAATATTTAATAAATGATGCACATGGAGTTGGTGAACCATAGTCAAAATTTGCTATGCTATGCAGGTTCAGTGGTGGAATAACAGTGCTGGATTCATCAAAATTAATGGGTCAGATTACTACCTTCAACAGGCTCACTGGCACTCACCTTCTGAACATACAGTCAATGGTAGAAGGTACAGGAACTTATTAGATTTTAAAAAATAAATAAATAAATAAATAAATATCCTGACTATTTTAATATGTTCAGGTTTGAGTTGGAATTACACATGGTTCACCAGAGCTTGGATCCTAATTCTACATATAAAATAGCTGTCATTGCACTCCTCTACAAGATTGGTCCCTCCAATGCTTTCCTTTCAAAGGTTAAACTATGTTATATAATACATTAATGTAAAATTTGGTCTAATCTAACAACAACAACAAAAATGTTGAATTTTGCAGTTGATGAAAGATGTGATGCCAATGGCTGACAAGTTGACAGAGAGGAAAATAGGAGTGATTGATCCAATGGATATTAAAATGGGTGGAAGAAAATATTACAGATACATGGGTTCTCTTACTGTGCCTCCTTGCACTGAAGGGGTTATTTGGACCATTAACAAAATGGTATGTTTATTTACTACATTAATTAGTTGATTAATTTGATTATTAGTTATATATATATGTAATGGTGCATTTGATTTATGTATTTAGGTAAGGACTGTTTCTGAAGATCAAGTGAAATCTCTGCGAATAGCAGTGCATGATGTAAGTTAATTACTGTGGTCTTAATTGATTAAATAGAGACTTGCGAATTGTGAAAGAAATGACTTGTTTGGTTGCAGTATGCAGAAGCCAATGCGAGACCATTGCAGTCTCTGAATAGTCGACAAGTCCAACTATATGGGCCGGATCCGGGTAATATACCCAACTAGCAAGCCCACACTATTGGTTTATTATTATTTTTAATTTTGTTTTTTTATTATTTTTGGGAAGAAAAAACTTGCATGTTGTTAAACGCATATATGAGAACCAAGGTTCTAGTTGTTCATCCTTCTTTTTGTTTAAATTTAAGAAAAACTTGTTACAACTATTAAATTAATTGGTCAAAATTGAAAATTCCAATTTGAAAGGTGATTTTATCTTATGAATGGGTTAAGATGTTGATTTCAAATATCAACCTAGTTTATTAAAAGCACAAACTAAACAATCAAAATGAGTTGTTTATATATAATAAATCATCGTGGCCAATTTTATAATTAAATATTTATGTGAAAATATTTAATTATAAAATATTTCCATTGATGTTGTCATCTATTTATACACAATTTCAGTATCATTTTCTACCATTGATCAATTTCAGTTTTGATCTAATGGTCCTTATAAATAACAGACTTCTGACAACTTGATTACAGCTCATTCCAACCGTGCATACGGTTATGGATGGAATCTATCTTCTGTGATGCAGGAGCAGTGAACTTCTTCCAGAATTCTGGAGAAGAATGGAGAAGAATAGAATTGGGCTGGACCTAGATATTCAAGTGGTTTACTTGGGCTTTTCTGAACTGAATTTGATGAAGCACGAACTAGGCTGGTCCAACCTTTGCAGCTTATCTGATTCCACAGCAGAATCATTATTTTCAACATTGGCCTATGGAGTGAAAATCAAAGTTTAGTTTTGCAAACTTTTTAAAAGTGGCTTATAATTGTATAGTAAACTTTTTATGTACTAGAAATCCAATGGGATCAATATTTATTGATGTTTGTTGTAAAATATTAGTGCTTACCAAGAAGAAAGATATTGATATTAAGTGTTTGGAGGTTGAGTTAGGAATTGGTAATCCAATAACTAAAAATAGTAAGGATTTCATTTGACTTCCTTCTCTTTTGTCCTTTTGAAATATAATACTGACTTATCTCCACAAATACATTTTAAAATAAAAAATAAAAAATTATCACCTATGTCAAATTTTTCTTATCATCCATTTGCATAAAAAATTTTCATCTTGTTTCATGACAGAGGTAAATGAACCGTATTTACTATTATGCTCTAATGAATTTGGTTATTAGGATGATTCCTTTAGGTTAGTTAATTTACTTTATAAGTAGCCAATAGAAAAAATTTGGGTTAAATATTAATCCATAACTCTATGTACTTCTATTTTTATTTTAGATAGTTTCGTATACCTTAAAATTTATTTAAGTGTATTCCTTTTGAGTGATGTGATAAAAATTTGAAACAGCTTCGTATACTTTAAAATTTATTTAAGTGTATTCCTTTTCAGCGACGTGATAAAATTTTGAAACAATACTTGTTAGAGCACTTTCTCTATTTACAATTTTTTCATGGTCACATAAGCAATATATACAATATTTTAAAAAATAGAGCTCCAATAGTACAGTCTATTTTGAATGTCCAGTTGACGTGACAAATTTTAAAATAAACATCGTCCACCAGAACTTCTATTTTAGAGCATCTCCAATAGAATGTGGATGTGAGATAATGTGGCCATGGAAAATAGAGGATGTGAATAATGACATTGTTGAATATTTAGAAGACAGCGTATTTAAAATAATGATGTAGTAGTCACCGTCTAATATATATATATATTTTTCCTATTTTTATAGTTATTAGAATTTTAATTAAACTAAATCTCCACCGCACAAAAAGAGAGATGATAAGATTAATTTAATAAAATAATATAATAATATTTATTTAGATGGGTTGACTGTGGATTCGGCCCTCACAAATAGCAATTGAAGTTCATAGTGTGAATAATAAAATATGTCACGTCAGCTTCAAATTGAAAATAAAATCAACTATAGATCAATTTTTAAAAAAATTCTCCACGTCGCGGACGTGGTTGTGGAGAAAATCTTAATTCACATGCTACTGGGGATACTCTTAAACGGTGAAATAAACATGTTGATTAAGGTTTTTTATATTATTTAATTAGATTTTTAACGTGTTTCAAACTCTTTTTGTATAATAAAAGAGTTTATTTTTAATTAAATTTCTATTAAAATTAAAAAGAAACAGTGATAGACGATGACCACTGTATGACTATTTTAAACTATACTGTCTACCAATAAAAATTTTGGTATATCATTATTCACGACTTTTACTCTACACAGTCACATCATCTGACGTTCACGTTCCATTGAAGATGCTCTTATACATGTAAGACATTTGAAATTGCCATTATAGGATATTTGAATAGAAATTAATTTAAAATAATATTTAAATTTTCTTTTGTTGAAAAGACATGACTGTTGGGATGAAGAGTTACAACTGTTGGTGAAATTGTGTCTTTATGTGAAAAGACATAACCTTTCAAAACATTGTGATTATTCAGAACAGGTATCGTTTGCCTATAAATAGGTGGATTTTTTCATAAACTAAAATATAGAAAATATTATAGAAATCACTTAGTTCTTGGATTAAGTGTGTAGAGAGAGATTCACAAAACTTTAGTTCGCTGTTTCTGAGGATTTGAAGTGCTACTATTCTCAGAAGGAAGTGGTTATAGCCTGGGAGACATTCGCCAAAAGAGAAGATCCGTTTAGCACCGTAGCGGGGCGAAAATTGTCTTAAGGTCAAAGAATCAAATTCTTGCTTCCACTCAAATAACTGGTTTTTATTTCATCTCTAAATTAGTTTTTAATTTTTATGTTTGATTGAATCGTATGATTAGATAAGATTGATTTATTTTTTAATTAATCATGTGATTATATTTTATAAAGTAGAAAATACACCCTATATTCTAATAATCTTAAGACAATTTTTTATGTTTGTTTTCTACTATGACTATGCATGTTAATTCAAAAATTACATAGAGATGCCTATTTTAATATATATATATATATATATATATATTGTGAATTTTATTTATTTATTTTAAATATAGATTCTATTTGATTGATATATCTTATTTATGAGTATATTTTTGGTTACGAGAGTGACAAGTGTATTCTGTCTAAGAAAGATTTGGTATTTAAGGGTGTCCATTGTGATCCACCTCTCTTTCCTGGGAATTACTTTACATATTCTTATCAACCATAATTGTATATAAATATAATATGTTTGATTTGGTGAAATATATGTGTATTCCATGATTGGTTGATTTAAATTATATATCTTTGAAAGAAAGTAACGAGGTCTGTAACTTTTGTTAACATGCAAATGGCTATTATAAGTCAAAGTGCTATCCATCCAAATGGGAACCATGGGGAAAAACCGGAAAAGTTCGGTGGTACTGAGTTTAAAAGATGGCAACAAAAGATGCTATTTTATCTAACGATTCTGAATTTGACAAAATACCTGAATGAGAATGCTCCTATCCTTAAAGAAGATGAAACGGATACGACAACTATAGCAGCAGTAGAGGTATGGAAACATGGAGATTTTCTACGCAAAAATTACATCCTCAATGGCTTGGATGATACACTGTATAATGTATCATCCAAGCCTGAATGAGAATTGGACTATAATGTATATAGTCCAATTAGAACCTCTAAAGAGCTTTGGGAGAGTTTGGATAAAAAATACAAAACTGAGGATGCGGGTCTAAAGAAGTTCGTAGTTGGAGGGTTTCTTGATTTTAAGATGGTGGACTCTAAAGCTGTTATGAGTCAAGTTCAAGAAATCCAATTGATTCTTCATGAAATACATGCAAAAAAGATGACGCTAAGTGAATCTTTTTAAGTCGCTGCTGTAATTGAGAAGCCGCCTCCTTCCTGGAAAGATTTTAAAAATTATTTAAAGCATAAACGGAAGGAAATGAGTTTGGAAGATTTGAAGAAGACAATCGACACTCTGAGAGGAATACAAAAACTCATTCTATGGAGGCTAAAGCCAATGTCGTTGAAAATGGGCAACAAGTTGGGAAAAAGAGAAAACATACTGGACAAAATCAGAATCAAGGGAGTTCAAAGAAATTCAAGGGAGTTCAAAGAAATTCAAGGGAAAATGTTATATTTGCAATAAGACAGGTCAGCATGCAATTGTTTGTAGGAATCGAAAAGCACAATATGATAACAAAAAGAAGAATCCTCAAGCCCATTTAACAGAGGAAGAAAAGTTATCTGATGAACTGAGTCTTGCAGCTGTGATTTCTGAAGTAAATCTGGTGAACTCAAATAATAAAGAATGGTGGGTGGACAAAGGTGCTACATGGCACATATGTTCCAATCGGAATATGTTTTCCGAATATCATGGAGTCGGTATGGGAGAATGCTTTTATATGGAAAATTCTTCGACATCAAAGGTTGAAGGTCAAGGAAAAGTGGTACTGAAAATGACATCTGGAAAAGAGCTCACTTTGAATAAAGTTCTGCATGTTAGCAAAAATGGCTTTAAGTTAGTCTTTGTGGCTGATAAGTTTGTACCAATTAAAAATGGTGTGTATGTGGGAAAGGGGTATCTTACAGAAGGTTTGTTCAAAATGAATGTAATGACCGTTGTATCTCCTGTTAATAATAAAGTTAATGCTTCTACTTATATTATTGAGTCTTTTACTTTGTGGCATGGTCGGTTAGGACATGTAAATTATGATTCCTTACGAAAATTAATAAGCATGGATTTATTACCTAATTTTGAGATTGACTCTAATCATAAATGTGAAACATGTGTAGAAGCAAAATTAACTAAAGCTCCATTTGAAAATATACAAAGAAGTATAGAACCTCTAGAATTGATTCATACAGATATTTGTGACTTAAAATACATACAAACTAGAGGTGGAAAAAAGTATTTTATTACTTTCATTGATGATAGCACAAGATATCGTTATGTCTATTTATTGCGAAGTAAAGATGAAGCTATTGATGTGTTTAAGCATTATAAAAGTGAGGTAGAAAATCAACTAAGCAAGAAAATAAAAATCTTGAGGAGTGATATGGGAGGTGAGTATGAATCACCATTTGGTGCATTCTGTTCAGAATATGGTATTATTCACCAAACAACTGCTCCCTATTCACCGCAACAAAACGGTGTTGCTGAATGCAAAAATCATATATTAAAAGAAATGATGAATTCTTTATTGCTTATGTCTGGCTTACCACAAAATTTGTGGGGAGAAGCTTTACTGACTTCAAATCACATTCTAAATAAGCTACCTCACAAGAAATTGGAAAAGACACCATATGAATTATGGAAAGGTCACAAACCCACATATAAATACCTCAAAATGTGGGGATGTCTAGCAAAGGTTGTAGTTCCTATTCCTAAAAGGTCAAAATAGGACCTAAGACTTTTGATGGTATTTTTATTGGTTATGCCCAAAGTAGTAGTGCCTATCGATTTTTGGTGTATAAATCAGAAATTTCGAATATACATGTCAATACAATTATCGAGGCGAGAACGACATATTTCTTTGAAGATACTTTCCCATATAAAGATGAAAAGTTGAATTATTCTTTAAAGAGGTCCAATGAGGATTTAATCAAAGAAAATTCAAGTCAAGAGCTTACACTTAAAAAAATAGAGGATGAACCTAGACGTAGTAAGCGATGCAAAACATCTAAGTCATTTGGTCCTAACTTTATGACTTATTTGTTACAGAATGAACCTCAAACCTTCAAGGAAGTCATGTAAACTCTTGAAGCTCCATTTTGGAAGGAAGCTATAAATAGCAAAATTGAGTCCATCATACAGAACCATACATGGATATTAGTAGATCTTCCACCTGGTACTAAACCTTTAGGTTATAAGTGGATTTTCAAAAGGAAGTTGAAACCAGATGGTTCAATTGACAAATATAAAGCTAGACTGGTGGAAAAATGTTATAAACAGAGAGAAGGCTTAGATTATTTTGATACGTACTCACCAGTAACGAGGATAACTTCCATTCGATTTTGATTGCAATACCAGCCTTACATAACCTTGAAATACATCAAATGGATGTTAAAACTGCATTCTTGAATAGAGATCTAGAAGAAGAGATCTATATGGAACAACCGGAAGGTTTTGTTGTTCCAGGACAAGAAAAGAAAGTGTGCAAATTGGTTAAATCTTTATATGGATTGAAACAAGCTCTAAAACAATGGCATGAAAAATTTAATAGAGTAATGATGACAAATGGCTTTAAGATTAATGAATGTGATAAATGTGTGTATTACAAATCCACTCAAAAGGGATATGTAATGATATGTTTATATGTTGATGATATGCTTATAATGGGTAGCAATATAGAAATAATTAAAGTTACTAAAAATATACTGACATAAGATCTAGGTGAAGCGGATGTGATTTTAGGAATGAAATTTTCTAAAACATCAGATGGGATAATATTGTCACAATCTCATTACATTAAAAATGTACTTGAGAAATATGATAAGAATGATGGAAGTCCCTCAAAGACTCCAGTTAACATAACTTTACACCTAGCTAAAAATCATGGTCAAAGTGTACATCAACTAGAATACTCTAAAATTATTGGAAGCTTAATGTATGTGGAAAATTGCACTCGTCCACATGTGTCTTACGTTGTTCATAAGCTAAGTAGATTTACTAGTAACCCTAATCAAGATCATTGGAAAGCTTTGATTAGAGTTTTGAAATCTCTAAGATATACCATGACATATGGATTGCATTATACAAGACATCCAGCTGTGAAAGAGGGATATTGTGATGCTAATTGGATATCAGATACCAAAGATTCAAAATCTACAAGTGGTTATGTATTCACACTCAGAAGTGCAGCTGTGTCATGGAAATCTTCAAAGCAAACTTGTATTGCAAGATCAACTATGGAATCAGAATTTATTGCTTTAGACAAAGTTGGAGAAGAAGCTGAATGGCTTCGAAACTTTTTAGAAGACATTTCATGTTGGTCAAAGTCTGTCCCTTCCATCAGTATCCATTGTGATAGTCAATCAGCTATTGGAAGGACACAAAACAACAGGTATAATGGTAAATCTCGACATATTCGTCGACGACATAATACCATACGACAACTACTCTCTAATGGTGTTATTAACATCGATTATGTGAAATCTAAAGACAACCTAGCGAATCCATTGACTAAAGGTTTGTCTAGAGAGCAAGTTTATAAATCATTGAGGGGAATGGGATTAAAACCTAAATCTAAGGAATCATCTTGAATGGAAACCCAATCTAGCTGAATGGAGATCCCAGGGTCTAGATTTAATGGGACAACGCAAGTCTTGTATGATTCACTGAGAAATACTGTGAAGTATTATTTGAGGAAATACTTCTTCCCATTTCTATGATGAGACAGTATTTACCTGCAACATGTATTAGGATAAGTTAAGCTTTTAATGATTATTATATCTTGAAAATCCAAGTGGGATATGGCAGGATATTCTTTATAGATAATCACCTATATGAGTAAAGAAGTGGAGCCGCTTCTATGGGAGTTATTATAAGGCATGCAATTCTCTAAAGCACTTATGAAAACCAAGTTGTTCAAGGCCAAAATGAACACAACAATGAGAATTAATTTTGTGTTGAGAATAAGTTGTGTGATAGTTATTGTCTCAGTTTACATAAATGGTTGACAATTCAAAGCGTTACGCACATTGATCGACTAGTAAACTCGATGGCTATTCACTAAGGATGATTCAAGGCCGAAAGCTATCTACCCTGATGCGACTTATTTTCTTTAAACTCTTTCTACAGGGTTTGTATTGTTAAGATGCATTAATTTCTATTCATGTGGGGATTGTAGGATATTTGAATTGAAATTAATTTAAAATAATATTTAAATTTTCTTTTGTTGAAAAGACATGACTGTTGGGATGAAGAGTTACAACTGTTGGTGAAATTTTTGTATTTATGTGAAAAGACATAACCTTTCAAAACATTGTGACTATTCAGAACAGGTGTCATTTGCCTATAAATAGGTGGAGTTTTTCATAAACTAAAATATAGAAAATATTATAGATATCACTTAGTTCTTGGATTAAGTGTGTACAGAGAGATTGTCTTAAGGTCATGTATTATATTTTGGGGCGAAAATTGTCTTAAGGTCAAAGAATCAAATTCTTGCCTCCACTCAAATAACTGGTTTTTCTTTCATCTCTAAATTAGTTTTTAATTTTTATATTTGATTGAATCGTATGATTAGATATGATTGATTTATTGTTTAATTAATCATGTATTATATTTTGTAAAGTAGAAAATAGACCCTATGTTCTAACAACCACATCATCCAAAAAGGAACGTGCTGAAATAAATTTTATAGTATAGAGAGCTATTGGAGTTTAAAAGAAAATAAGAGTATAATATATTAAGTGAAACAAATATTAATATAAAGGTTTTTTAGATTTTAAGTTTTAAAAAATTTAACCATGAGATTTATGGCCTAACACTTAGTATCTGATCTCATAAAGAATCGAATTCAGGGTGCACAGTACAGTTCGGAGACGGCAAACCACCACACAACACAGTAAAAACTGAGATTTGAAAGTTATATCTCAAATATTAGAGATTTTTTCTTTATGCAAGTAAAAATGAATTTACAAGCCTCGAGAGTAAGAATATTAATTATTCATGTTAGGAATGGAAGGTATATACTCATGGAAAGAATATATTTAGGAAGGAAAGCAATTAGAGGTATGATTATGAAAGATTTGTGGCGCACATATGGGCTAACGGACGGAGGAGTATTTTTAGGGATTGAGTTTGTATTTGTTAATTTTAACATTTAAGGTAGGAATATATTTAGTGTAATCTTGTGCAGCTTTCCAGTATATATGTTCACATCATAATCATGTAAAGGGTGTGAAAAACACAAGAAAATATAAGAATAATTTCTCCCAAAAACTCTTTTAATTCTATCATGGTATCAGAGCCTTAGGGTACACATAAAATTTTTTTTTCTTCGACCTTGTTGAGGAATCGCAGACGACCATGTCTTCCGAGGTGCCAGTCACAGCGAACAAGAATAAAGTCTCAGATGATGTTCCACAACGACGTACGATCTCTCCGTACGATCTTTATGCGAATGATAATCCTGGATTAATCATCACGCAGGTTCTTTTGAAAGGTGAAAACTATGAGGAATGGACGCGTGCTATTCGCACCGCCCTTCAGGCACGCAAAAAAGTTTGGTTTTGTGGATGGATCAATTCCACAACCACCCGAGGGTTCCGGTGATCTTGAAGATTGGTGGACGAACAATTCTCTAATTGTTTTTTGGATACGAAATACGATTGAATCGTCTCTTCGCACTACTATTTCTCACATGGAGATGGCGAGTGAATTGTGGGAAGATATCAAGGCACAATTCTCCGTGGTAAACGGACCACGGATACAACAAATTAAAAGAGAATTAACAACTTGTGATCAACATGGGTTGAGTATCGCTGCTTATTACGGGAAGTTAAAGAAATTATGGGATGATCTCAACGATATTGACCCATATCCGGTTTGCACGTGTGGGAAGTGTACATGAAACATTGCCCAACAGTTGGAAAAAAAGGCGAGATGAAGAAAAGGTACTTCAATTCTTGATGGGTCTTGATGAAGCTGTATTTGGCCACCTCCATTCCACAATTTTATCTCAAGAACCTTTTCCTACTACCGGGCGTGTATATCATCTCTTGACTCAGGAAGAAACTGCTCGCACATCCCACATCCGTGACCGTCCAGAAACTACAGCATTTGTTGCTCGAGGTTCTTCATTTATTGCCCCCCTTCGTGATAAAACTGTCACGTGTAGCTACTGCAAAAAGACAGGCCATGACAAAGACTCATGTTTCCAATTACACGGCTTTCCAGAAGGATGGGGGACACGTGGTCGTAGTAGCAGTCGTGGGCGTACGAGAGGACGTGCACAGAACGGAGGCCGTGATATAATTGCAGTGCATAATGCGCATGCAGCAACTACTGATGATGCCACAACCAATTCTAAACAACAACCCACTGCCACAGACATGGTTTCTTCACTTACGGCTGACCAATGGGATTCATTCTGAGCTCTACTTGCTTCTGCCAAAGATGGGTCTATCAAAAAACTTTCAGGTATTCCTCTTACTAAAACATGGATTATTGATACTGGTGCTACAAATCACATGACAAGAGATTATAACAGTTTGGTTGATACACATGACATTCCGGGCTGTTGGATTCGTTTGCTAGATGGTAAATGGGTTGCCGCTACCACCGCGGGGAGAACATGGTTGAATGAGTCCATGATATTGAATAATGTCTTATTTGTGCCTGATTTGAACTGTTCTCTACTATCTGTATCTCAATTGATTAAAGAAACTAATGTGTTGGTAAAATTCGACGGGGAATTATGTGTGTTACAGGACCGTATTACGACACAGGTGATTGGTGCGGGTAGACTATGTGACGGACTATATTATTTTCAACAGGCAGTGGATGGTAGTGCATTGACGACAATAAAGGAATGTCCCTTTGATCTTTGGCATCGGCGTTTGGGTCATCCCTCTTCCAAAGTTTTGTCCTTATTTCCCTTAGCAAATAATAGTAGAGCTAGCGCTTTGAATAAAGAACCATGTTCTATTTGTTTACGTGCTAAACAGTCTCGTGCTAGTTTTCCGTTGAGCATTAATGTCTCTACTCATTTATTTGAGCTTGTGCATATCGATCTATGGGGTCCTTATAGAACATCAAGTATGGATGGTTTTAAATTTTTTCTTACCATTGTTGATGATTACTCTCGAGGAACTTGGGTCTATTTGATGCATGCAAAATCTGAGGTTCCTACTATTTTTCGTCAATATTGTGCCATGGTTTCTCGCCAATTTGATATGAAACTGAAAAAGGTACGTAGTGATAATGGCACAGAATTTGAGTATCTAAATCCATTCTTTCGTGAACAAGGCATATTACACGAATCCTCATGTCGGGCTACTCCTCAACAAAATGGTCGGGTAAAGCACAAACACCAACATATCTTGAATGTTGCTCGCGCACTTCGTTTTCAGGGTTTCTTGCCAATTGATTTTTGGGGTGAATGTATACTGACGGCGATCTATCTTATAAACCGTACTCCTTCCATCTTATTAAATGGGAAAACACCATATGAAATGATGTTTGGACAAATTCCCGAGGTGTCCCACATACGGGTCTTCGGTTGCTTGTGCTACGTTCATAATCAAGAATGCCATGGTGATAAATTTGAGGCACGTAGCAAAACAGGAGTGTTTGTAGGCTATCCTTACGGTAAAAAAGGATGGCGGGTATATTGTCGCGACAAAGGAAAATTTCTTGTTTCTCGTGATGTAATTTTTTGTGAGAATGTTTTTCCATTTCAGGATATTACTTCCAACTCCAATTCAATCACAGCACCAGAATTTTCTTGTGTTGACGATGACATGGACTCACGTCCAAGGGAACAATCCCAGAGGAGTTTAGATTCTGCCCCTATTTCAGTCCCTGCCAATATATCACCCAGGGGGAGTGTGGTAACTTCTACACACGAGGAGAGAAGTTTCAATAAAAATGCCAGCCCCAGTGACAAGCTGCCACTATCACCAAATGTGCCAAGCATGGAATTGGAGGTTCAACCGTCGTCCACTCAACCTGCGCCCACACAACAGCCATCCGAACCTTCCTTGGACACTAATTTGATGGGTCATGGTCATCGTGCAAAAACCAGTAATATTCGTCTTCAGGACTATGTCACTTACACTGTGGCCAAGGATGGCGCTCTCTGTAAGTACCCTTTGTCTGATTTTATTGGCTATTCTCGGTTCTCCGATCGTCACAAGACCTATCTGGCTGAAGTTGATTCCAGCTTGGAACCACAAACCTATCAAAATGCGGTAAAGTGTCATTTATGGCGTAAAGCAATGGCTGAAGAGATCAACGCCTTAGAGAACAATGGCACGTGGTGCCTAGTTCCTTTGCCTAATCACAAAAAGGCCTTGGGATGCAAGTGGGTTTATCGTATCAAGAGAAAATCCGATGGCTCCATTGAGCGCTTCAAAGCGTGACTTGTCGTTCATGGAAATAGGCAAGCCGAAGGTATTGATTATAATGAGACCTTTGCTCCAGTGGTTAAGCTTACTACTGTACGTGTTCTGTTGGCGGCGGCTGCAGTGCGAAACTAGGAGCTTCACCAGATGGATGTTTATAATGCTTTCCTCCACAGCGACTTATCGGAGGAAGCGTATATGAAGCTTCCGCCCGGTTTTCGACCTCAAGCTCCCAACATGGTGTGCAAATTACAAAAGTCTCTTTATGGTCTCAAATAAGCTCCGCGTTCTTGGTTTGCTAAACTTTCAGGTGCTCTACGACGGTATGGATTTATTCAGTCTCATTCAGACTATTCATTATTTTCATATAGTCGTTCCGACTTCATTATTCATGTATTGGTCTACGTGGATGATTTGGTCATTGCTGGAGACAATTCCTCTGAAATTACAAGGTTTAAGAAATACCTATCTGATTGTTTTCATATGAAGGATTTAGGCATTTTAAAGTACTTTCTAGGTGAAGAGGTGGCCCGAAATGCTACAGGTATATTTCTTAGTCAGAGGAAGTATGCACTAGACATTATTACTGAGACAGGTTTGCTTGGATGTCGTCCGCTGGGTGCACCCTTGGAGCCTAATCATAAGCTTGCCTTGTCTTCTGGTTCACTGCTGACTGATCCTTCCTCTTATCGTCGCTTGGTTGGTCGATTGGTGTACTTGTCTGTTACTCGACCAGATCTATCTTATGCAGTTCACACTTTGGCACAATTTCTTCAGGACCCACGGACTGATCACTGAAATGCCGCGTTGGGGTTGTTTGTTATCTTAAAGGCACCCCGGGGCATGGTATTCTTTTACGTACGGATAGTTCCCTTCAACTTACTGGATGGTGTGATTCTGATTGGGCTGCCTGCCCTTTGACTCGTCGTTCTTTAACTGGTTGGTTTGTCCAGTTAGAGGTCTCACTAGTTTCTTGGAAAACCAAGAAACAACCTACTGTGGCTAGATAATCTGCTGAAGCCGAGTATCGTTCCATGGCCGTTTTGACTTGTGAGCTCAAATGGCTTCGTGGTCTATTGCGTTTCCTCGGTGTGCCACATCCTACTCCGATGAAGATTTATTGTGATAGTACAGCAACTCTTCACATCGCTGCAAATCCGGTTTTTCATGAGCGCACTAAGCATATCGAAATTGACTGTCATTTTGTTCGTGATGAATTGTTACGCGGTTCTATATGCACTGCTCATGTCTCTACTCATCAACAGTGTGCTGATATCCTTACGAAAGCTCTAGGAAAGGGCCAATTTGATACATTGCTTCCCAAGTTGGGCATTTGTCTATTACATGCTCCAACTTGAGGAGGGATGTTAGGAATGGAAGGTATATACTCATGGAAAGAATATATTTAGGAAGGAAAGCAATTAGAGGTATGATTATGAAAGATTTGTGGCGCACATATGGGCTAACGGACGGAGGAGTATTTTTAGGGATTGAGTTTGTATTTATTAATTTTAACATTTAAGGTAGGAATATTTTTAGTGTAATTTTGTGCAGCTTTCCCGTATATATGTTCACATGATAATCATGTAAAGGGTGTGAAAAACAAAAGAAAATATACGAATAATTTCTCCCAAAAACTCTTTCAATTCTATCAATTCATAACCGCAGAAAATAATTATCTAGTTCGTACACATCAAATCAAAGAGAATTCCAGAACAAATCAAAAAAACAAATGCTTTACATCTAGTGGTGTGGTGATCCTGTCATTTATTTGAATTATGAAAATAGGACAAAGTTCAGATTTTCAAATCTAGGCATGATATATTTTTCTTTTCAGTTTCACTATCGGGACTATAGACAAGACAAAGAGTGCAATTATTATTATTGATGGATAGATATTTCTTGCATGTTCACCGCATATTTTTAACGGTGAGAGGCAGCTCCAAAAGAGCATAATGAAGGAGAACACACAGCCACGTGACTTAATATGAGGGGAGGTGATCCATTGATGGATTAATAGACAACATACATTATTGACACATTCACTTATCTTCAACATTTATACACTTTTTTTAATCTCTTCATGACTGTATGCATTTTTCTGATGGAGTAATGAATTTAAAATAATAACATAAGTAAATTACATCTCATTTGAATTTTGAATAATTTTGTTATAATAACTATAGTTTTTAAAATTTGTATGTAGTTTACACTAAATACTAAATAATAAATAATAAAATTTGAATCATTAACTTAAGCAAAATTTTTATAATAAAAACCATTTATTTATTTTTAAAAATTTTCATTGTCATCATTGATTAAAAAATATATAATTTTCTATAAAATATCATATTTAATATTTTAAAATTTAAATATTAAAAACGTGGGAAATTTTTTTTTTTTTTTAACCAGACTTCCTACATTCATCATTCTGGAATAAAAGTGAATTCTACCCCAATAAAATTATATTTTACTATTAAATTTATTAATATAAGAACAAATTTTGTAGTTCTAATTATATCAGGCGTGGAATATTTAAAAACAAAAAAATAATAATAATTTTACTTGAAGGAGTGTTAGCATAAATTTATTTTTTATTTTTTGTTTGATTTGAAGTTGTCTTGGATTTGAATAACAATATTTTTTTAATTGCCTTAGAAGTTCACCAGTCATGAAAAATTTCAATCTTATATACATTTGGCTGTTATAGAATTGAAAAACCTGTAATATTGCAAATTCCTGGAGCTAATACCCAATAGAGAACTCAATTGTTTTATTTGATTTAATAAATCTCAAATTTTGATTTAATATTATGAAAATTATTTAAAACATAAGAAATGGCTATAATCGTATTTTTGATTTTATATGATTGCAATTGCATGGATGATTTGTGATTGGAAAGTTTTGTCGTCATCTTCATGATGAAAAGGACAACAATTTTAAAAACGTGGTAGAAAAAACACGACCTAGGAGGATAAGCATACACATGTTCTAATGGGCCCTCCCTCCCTCCTGCTGTGTTTTAATTTTCAATCAGCTTCCATCCTGCTCAATTATAAACATAGAATTCTAGATACAGATTTTTGTGGGCATTTGGATTAAAATCCAACCTCTAAATAAATCTAAAAAGGCTAACATGTTTGGAATCTCTACCGGAACAATAAAGTGTTAGATTGAAAAAAAAAAAATCGGCTAGTTTTAATGCTATTTGTTGATCAAATCGGCGATTCATGACAGCGGAGATGGATATTGATAACCACAAAGTAAATAAACATAAATGATTTGAATCTAAATCTGTTTTCTAATTAGGTTTTCTGTTTCTGTTCCTAATTAGGATTTCTGTTTTTTTTTTCCTAATTAAGTTTTCTGTTTATGTTCCTAATTAGGATTTCTGTTTCTATTTTTTAATTAGATTTTCTGTTTCTGTACCTAATTAGGATATCTGTTTTCTGTTCCCTCATTAGGTTTTCTGTTTCTGTCTCTAATTAGGATTTCTGTTTTTGTCTCTAATTAGGTTTTTTGTTGGAGTACTATAAATACACTCCTATATTCTTAATCTAAGATATAGAGAAAATATATCTGAAAAGAGGGAGTTTGTTATTGTAATCTGTTTCCTTCTAATAAAATCTGGTTTCTCTATCTGGTGGAGGTAGCTAACACATTGTTAGTGAACCACGAAAATCTGGTGTATCTTTTATTTGTTGTTATATCACTATCTTTTGCACATCCGTTATAACAAACTGGTATTAGAGCTTGGTTAATCAGGGTTTGTAATCTGGTGAGAAAGATGTCTGCCTTAAACGTGAAAATTGACAAATTCACGGGAAGGAATAGTTTCACCTTATGGCAAATTAAGATGCGAGCCTTGTTAAAGCAACAAGGTGTGTGGGCGCCATTATCGAAGGATAAAAAGGGAATGACTTCTAATGACGCTAAGATGGCTACTCTTGAGGAGAAGGCACATTCAACTATCATGTTGTGTCTTGCAGATGATGTCATCACTGAGGTGCAGATCAAGAATCTGCTGCTGGTCTATGGTTAAAATTGGAAATTCTATACATGACAAAGTCTTTAACCAATAAGTTGCTTTTGAAGCAACGTCTGTTCAGTCTACGAATGCAGGAAGGTATGCAACTCCGAGATCACTTAGACAAAATGAATACGATTCTGTTAGATCTGCGTAACATTGACGTCAAGATTGAAGATGAGGATGCTGCCTTAATTCTGTTAGTATCTTTACCACTCCACTATCATATGAAAATTTTGTGCAATCTTTTGTTGTTGGGAAAGATACTGTGTCTCTGGAAGAAGTTAGATCATCTCTTCACACTAGAGAGATGCGCCATAAGACAATTGTTACAGATACAAATAATCAGGCTGTCGGATTAGTAGCCAGTGTTAGCAAAGGATATGGAAATTCAGAAAGGAAGAAATTCAGGAAGGGTCCTAAGCCAGATGATGTTTGTAACTACTGTAAGGAAAAAGGACATTGAAAATATGATTGTGCGATGAAGAAACAACAAGAACAAAAATCAGATTCTGCTGCTGTAGCAGAAGTTGACACCAATTCTGAAGAGGATTTAGCTTTAGTTGTCGATGAAAATTCTCATAATACTGATGTATGAGTTTTAGATACAGGAGCCTCTTATCACATATGTTCGAAGAGAGAGTGGTTTACAACCTACGAGCAAATAGAAAGAGGTAATGTTTCCATGGCCAACAATTCTGTTTGCAAGATTGTAAGGATAGGCTCTATTAAGATTCGGACACATGATAGTAAATTCTGTATGTTGGACAATGTCAGGTATGTTCCACACATGACGAAAAATCTAATACCATTGAGTTTGCTAGACAGCGAAGGGTTCAGTTTTAAAGGTGAAGGTGGAGTTTTATATATCTACAGGGGTTTTAATGTGGTAATGAAAGGTGTCAAGCAGGGTACTTTGTATTTTTTACAAGGTTCGACAGTCTCAGGTTCTACTGTTGCATCATCAGTGGTTCACGAGGATGATATAACCAAGCTGTGGCATATGAGACTTGGTCATATGAGTGAAAGGGGGATGCAGATTCTATCAAAAGAGGAATTTTTTGGTGGTGACAAGATTAAGAGTCTTGACTTTTGTGAACATTTTGTGCTTGGGAAACTACATCGCAGCAAGTTTCCTATGTCTGTAAAAAGGATCTTCCGTTATCTAAAAGGAGATGTTGACAATCGAAGATCAGTGACTGGTTATGTTTTCACTCTTGGTGATTCTGTTGTTAGTTGGAAGACTACTCTGCAACCTACGGTGACTCTATCTACTACAGAAACAGAGTACATGACACTAACAGAAGCAGTTAAAGAAAGAATCTGGTTGAAGAGATTAGTTAGTGATTTGCTACATCACGATCAGACTATAATGTATTGTGATAGTTTGAGCGCAATATGTTTAGTAAGGGATCAAGTTCATCATGGGAAGACAAGACATATCGACGTTCGGTACTATTTTCTGAAAATTGAGAAGAGAATCAGGGTGAAGAAATTGGGTGCCGCTGATAATCCTATTGATATGTTCACCAAGTCAGTTCCACACGGCAAGCTCCAACATTGTTTGGACTTGCTAAACATCTCAAGCTGTTAATTTGCCTTTTAAGGCAAATCTGGGACGGAGGAACATCCGTTACATCTGTTAATTGTCAGAAGATTCAAGTCAAGGTGGAGATTTGTTGAAATGACTTGAATCTAAATCAGTTTTCTAATTGGGTTTTCTGTTTCTGTTCCTAATTAGGATTTCTATTTTCTGTTCCTTAATTAGGTTTTCTGTTTCTGTTCCTAATTAGGATTTCTGTTTTTGTTTTCTAATTAGGTTTTCTGTTTCTGTACCTAATTAGGATATCTATTTTCTATTCCCTAATTAGGTTTTCTGTTTCTGTCCCTAATTAGGATTTTTGTTCCGGTCTCTAATTAGGTTTTTTGTTGGAGTACTATAAATACACTCCTATATTCTTAATCTAAGATATAGAGAAAATATATCTGAAAAAAGGGAGTCTGTTATTGTAATTTGTTCCTTCTAATAAAATATGGTTTCTCTGTTTGGTGGAGGTAGCTAACACATTGTTAGTGAACCATGAAAATTTGGTGTATCTTTTATTTGCCGTTATATCACTATCTTTCGCACATCCGTTATAACACACAAGATAAAAAAATAGATATAAAAAATAAAACACAAGGTTTTACGTAGAAACCCAAAGGGGAAAAAAACCACGGCCGTCAGAACAACGAGACTAATTCAATATGTAACAATAAAGAAACAATTAGAACCAGAATACCCTTCTTTTACTCCCCTGTCCAATTACATTAGTTATAGTCCCACACAAGCTCTCCTCATATAACTCTCACAGGATAACAAGGCTCGATATTAGAATTCAAGATCTTTCATGGTCTCTATGGTTCCCAGACCCCTCTCGGGCATCTCCCAAACCTAACCAACTAGATCTACATTATTCTCTCAGGATATCTAATAACAAATACAAGCATCATATTTATAGCACTAGGTTACTTAGTCACAAAGTAATCCTAAACCATCAAGAAAACCTTTTCCTATTTAGGATTCTCAAGGATCTCTTTTTCCTAATTAGAATCAACTTTAGGAAATAACATTCCTAATCAAATATGACACTTCCAAAATAGTCTTCGAGTTTTTTCCTAATTACAAACCAATATGGATACCGGAATATACTCGAATTCTCGTCACAATCCTAACATAAGTCAATATTTTCAAAACCGAACCGACCAATCAAACCAAAAAAACTTGAAAACCGACCATCTATGTGATTTGGTTTTATTGTAGAAAAAACTTGTTAGAATCGGGTTGAACCAGTTAAAATTGGTAAACTGATTATGATTCGATTTTTTTTTTAAAAAGTTTTTTAAAATTAAAACTTTTATTATTTTTTTAATTATGCTTGGTTTGTTAAGACTAATTGTTTTGGTTTATTTTGATTGTATTTGGTTTGCTTGGATTATATATATATAACGAATTTGAAAACTTCGGAATGATTGTAGGAATGTTGTTTCCATTTTAGACATATTATGTGAATGTTTACTATTTATTTTGTTGATGGTTGATACATATTGATATGTTTATTTTTAAGGATGTGTAATTATGATTTTAATTAGAGATATTTATTTTTTTTTAGGTAAATGTAAGTTAAATTTGTATATTATTTTTTAAAAATATATAAAATAATTATTTTTTTAAAAAAAATAATCAATCCAGTTCAACTGCAATCAAACCCTAAAAATTCTGAGAGGTCGGTTCGATGCCCGATCTTGTTTTAAAAACATTGGTGTAAATTGCTAAAGACCACTCTTCTTGGCTTGGCCATATTTCAATTTGCCATTTATCTATTTTCATTTTTGCTATTTATCTATTAGGCTAAAATATGTTTTACATAATTATGTCTTAATCATTTTCAATAATTTTAAAATTTTCATTTAATTATTTTTATAGAGTGGGCAATATCTGGACGGGTGAACGAAAGATACTATAATTTGCCAACAATAGTATGGTATTAACTCTCATTAACCGGAATGCCCTTCTCTTGACATAATGAAATGGAATTACTTAGGGGAATAGAAACTTTTTTTTTTACCATCCATGTGAGCATCTTTCAGTAAGTTTGCCAAATATTTGAATTGAAAAAGGAAAGAGTCTGTAGGATGATGTTGTACCTAAAAAAAATAATAAGTAGTCCCAAATCTCTAAGAAAAAAAATGTAAAAATACTGGTGAATAATATTGTGAACTACATTGAGATTGCTACCTATAATAATGATATCGTCGACATAAATCACTAAATAAACTAGAAAAATATGGCGATGTAGAAGAGAGAATTATTAGAGTGAGCCATAAAAAAACACCCAACTGAGAGAAGATACTGATGAAGTTTATCATACCATGATAAAGAGACTTGTTTAAGTTCATAAATGGCTTTATGAAGATGACACATATGATACAGATGGTTTTTGTCTTCGAAATTTTGTGGCTAATGCATATAAACCTTATTTGATGAGTAACATTAAAAAATACATTATTCATATCCAATTATTCAAGTTTCTGGCCATTTTGAATTGCAAGGTAAAGAATATAAAAAAAAATAGTAGATCATTTGATAACAAAACTAAAAGAGATATAATAATCAATTCTGGAACAGTGTGAAACCTTTAAACCAGGAGACACCTTGTACCCATCTAGAAGATATTTGATGCAAAATACCCACCTATAATCAACCACATTCTTAGATGAATCTGTGAAAATGAGCCAGTTCAATTCCATATTAATGTGAATTTAAAGCACAAAATTAGAAAGATATTAATAACATAAAAATGGAACTCAAGTCCATTATTATTCATGATAGGGGTACATTATTGCATTTATACAACATAAAGTAAGCTTAATACAATAACCCTCCTAAATTATTGCATTAATCTTCCCCATGTACTTGTCAACATCTCCCGCCTTCACCAAAGAAAACGCTTTAGCCGTTTCCGCTAACGCAAGACGTCTAAATCCACCGTTAAGATTGAGTCCAACATCACCACATAACTTAATACATTCGTCACACACAGATGGGCAGTGCACAATCTTGTACGAATTAAGGTCACTTCCCGGACTAATTTTCTCGAGCTTGAACCAATTTCTGAGACTATTAGCTCCAGGGTGCCCAACAAAGCCAGTAGAGGTGATGAACCGCGCTTTATGATCGTCGTCATAATCATCCACTCTCCAGACTGGCATTATGCTGTTACAGAGACGACGCTCGGTGTTGAATACGATGTTGAGGTCAACAGAAGCCTCAACTTCTCTGGGAGTCTTACTTGTTGAGTCGTAATGCACTGGGAGGAACATCACGGGAGTCCCTCTTTCTAGATCCGAGCCGTGTTGGCCCACGTCTAACGGGCAGATGCCGTTTCTTCCCGGGAAGAGGTCCACACCGCCGCCACCGGCGCCCCAGATGGTCGAGACCATGTAGTATTCGGCCCCTGCCATGACTTTGTCGCCTTCGATGTCGTACACTGGCTCCGAGAGTATTGCATTTGGGAAGAAAGACACGGAGAGGAAGAGGACTACAGCTAGAGGTACCATTGCACTCTTCATTTTTTGTTTTGGTGGATTTTGGATGCCTAATGTGCTTATGTGTGTCTTCAATTTATAGAGCTGAGGAAATGATTGCATGCATGATTTTTCATTACATTGTTTTGTCGTCTTCTTCATTATTATTATTTTATAATTTTTGAACGATGAAAACGTGAACGGTACAGGCGACGTAGGAGGATAAGGTTAAGTACGGCAATCCACACATTTACACCGACACGTGTTGTAATGGTCCCGCTGTTTTCAATCAATACTAGTCCAGAAAGTTCATTATAATTTTCAATCACTTCTCGTCCTTAAAAAATTATTTTGTAACAGAAATTTTAACGTTAACAATGGAGTAGATGCTGTCTCTGAGAGACTGACTTTGCCTGTGGATGCTGTTACGATACTGTTTCCCACAAGGATGTTTCCGGTTACTCATTTGTTTGTTTTCGTTCAAAATCAGTGCAAATTATTTTAAAGAAATAAATTTTATTATTTGCTCATTCCAATAATTTGAAATGTAAAATTGATTAGGGAAGAGATTTTAATTTTGAAATGTGTAGGTTTCTAATAATAGTTTCAAATTACTTTTATTTTTTTTTTAAATTTAAAATATAAGAATTTAAATTATACGTGATTATGCTCATGACAGTAAAGGAGAGCATATGACTAAATAATTTCATATTTAAATAAATATTAAAAAGAATTAATAATTTATTTTTTTTATATTTATTTAAGTAAGAAGGTGGTATGATGTGATCATCTATTTTTCTATGGTGCAATAAAACACCATTTTATATAATTATTATTATTTTTTTTAATATTCGAAGTTATATTTGGACAAAATTATAATCGTAAATTATAAATTCAGTTTGGAAATTATTTCTTAAAAACATTTAATTTTCAAAATGAATGGAAAGTGATAGCAAATACTATTAACAATAACTACCTTTATGGAAAATTAATTTATTTAGAAGAATATTATAGGTATCAAAATTTTAATTAAAAACTTAAATTAGAAATAATTTAGGAAATATTTTATGTAATTGGAAATATATTTTAAAAACAAGATATGTTTTCAAAAATAATTTTTAAACTGAATATTTTAAAAATAGTTTTAAAACTGAATATATATATTTAAAATAGTTATAAAAAGGGATGCTATTTAATAGTTTTGCTTATACAAATCCTTTTCCTACTACGCTCAGATGTGGTCATATTCTTTGATTGTATACACACTAAAATAACATATTATATGTTCATAATTTATGTCTTAGAGGTAAGACTTCTGTTATTAATTTTTATCTCATAATTTTAAAATATGGGTTGATATTACAATTAGGATTAATTTAAAAAAATCATTGATTTTCCGTAAAATTACGTCAGTTTCTTTTTTTTTTTTTTTTTTTTCATTTTACCACTATTAGAATAAAAATATTGAAATTATTAATTTTTTTTTTTTATTTTAGAAAAGCTCCAAAAGACAAGTCTCATAGTGATAGTCTTTCGATAATTGATGGTAGAATGCAGAAGTTTCGATAAAATTAAGAATGGTAGAAATTTGAATATATATATATATATTATCATTTATCCCTCGTTTAACCACCAACTGCCAGATAGCATTTAGATTAGTGATAATAAGCAAAATTAGACTTTTTCAACTTTTTTATTTTAGTCTTAGACCAACCCTAATTTTTTTACACTTTTAAACTTTTTTATAAAAAAATTGCAAAACTAAACTTTTAAAAAATTTTTTTTTTGCAGAAAATGAGCTTCCCGGTATTACTACCGGGAAGCAAGCAAATTTCAATCAGCTTCCCGGTGTGTAATACAGGGAAGCAAAATTTTGCTTCCCTGTATTACACACCGGGAAGCTGGCTTGATTTTTGCCTGCTTCCCTGTGTGTGTAATACAGGGAAGCAAAATTTTGCTTCCTTGTATTACACACAGGGAAGCAAGCAAATTTCAAGCCAGCTTCCCGGTGTGTAGTACCAGGAAGCTGAAATTCGCTTCCCGGTACTACACACTGGGAAGCTGGTTTGAATTTTGCCCGCTTCCCGGTACTACACACCGGGAAACTACTGGATATGTGTTTTCTCGGTATTGAAGGGTAAAATGGTCATTTTGGTCTATTTTTTGCAAAATATTTTTCAAAAAGTTTAGTTTTGTAAAAAATTTAATGTTGGTCTAAAAATATAATTTTTTAATAAAAAAGTCTAAAAGTGCAAATTACCCTTTAGATTATAAATTAATATTTTTTAAAAATGGATGTTTTGGTAACAAGGTTTAAAATACTGTTTTACGGTATATTCGGTATATAATTGTAATATTCTTAAATATTCTTCACTCATAAGTAAAATAAATGTAATTTCGTAATTCGTGCCATAAATTAAGAAATTTTGTATTTATGCAATTAATTAAATTTATTTTCTATATTGTAAATCGCTTATTTGTGAAATAAAGTAAAAAAAAAAAGATCTACATATTACAAACTTTTTGTCATGATATCAAAGCCCTAGCAGCCTAGCAAGCTTTACAATATAAACATATTTCATTTTTCGATTCCCGATCCATATTCCTTACACCGATTCTTTCACACACTAGCGTGTTGTTGATTGATTTGCTATGTTAGATATGGAAGGAAAATTGATCCTTCATCCCCGTACTATCTTGGTTCGGGAGATCAACCCGGCAACCAAATCACTAACGAACTTGCAGGGTGATAACTACTTAGCGTAGTCGAGAGCAATGATGCTTGCCTTAAAGTCGCACTATAAATATATATTTGTGGACGGTACCATAACTAAATCCACATATACAAAAAAACTCATCGATTGGAATACGGTCAACTTTATGATCTGTTCGTGGATCTTCAGAACCATAGATCCAAAAATAGCTTTGAAGATTTCTTATCATGATAAAGTCAAGCTACTTTGGAACTACTTGAAGAAACGATTCAACATTGCTAACGGTCCAAGATTGCAATAACTCCGTGCAGAAATTACTGATCGTAAACAGACCAAATCCATGTCTCTTGAGGACTACTACAATAAGTTAATGGGTTTGTATGATGATCTACAAAGGCTGAAGTCTTTGCACAATTGTGAATGTGAAATGTGCACCTGCAATATGGTTGTCAAGTTCGCTAGTGATAAAGAGGAGGAAAAATTTCATCAATTTTTAATTGGTGTTGATGTTGACCTTTATGCAATAGTTCGATCGAATTTATTATCTCAAGTACTAGCACCTTCACTAGATGATGCATATCTCACCCTTGTTCAAGAAGAGCACTTTGGGTATTGCTCGAGGAAAAGTAGAAAAGGAGGACATTCATGCATTTACGTTGCAAGTTGATCTACCTAAGAGCCATTTCGATCGTCCTGAAAAATCTAAACTTTCTTGTTCTCATTGTAAATAATCAAGTTATAAGGTTAGCAATTGATTCATGGCTACCCAGATTAGTGGGGAGATCGAAAGTTACGTGATCGCAGTAACAATACTGAAGTGGCTGGTCGAGGGCGTGGTGCTCCAGTAAAAGCAAATGTTTTAGTGAATAGCAGTCAGAGTCCCGATGCTGGCATCTTTGATAATCGAGTGCTTAAAGAAGCTGAAAATACATCCTTGGCAAATTTAAAACCCGAGTAGGTCCAAATCCTGCTCAATATGATTAGTAATCAGCAACAGGATCAAATGGCAGGTGAGTCTTCTACAACTTCTTGGATAATAGATTCCGGAGCCTCTCATCATGTGATCGGAAATATATCTTTTATGACGGACATTCGAGAAATTGACCCATGTCTTGTCGGTTTGCCTGATGGATACCAGACTGTTGCAACCAAGGAAGACCGAGTTATTCTTGCTAATAGAATAACCCTTGATCACGTCTTACTTGTGTCTAAATTACATTACTATTTAATCTTGGTGTCACAATTAATTGATAATTGTTATTGTTTTGTCCAAATTCATCGATTCTTTATGAGCAATACAGGACCAACGTACAGGGAGCCTGATTGGAGCCGGTGAACAGAAAAAGGGACTCTATTATTTTCGAGGGATTCCTACAATATATGTAGTGACATCTAAAGATTATCATCATTTGAGTTATGACATCGACGACCGATAGAGTTCTCAAGCTAGTTCTTGCAATTCAAAATAGTGTTGGTAAAATGAAATTAAATAAAGCATGTGTGGTTTTCCCTCAAGCTAAACAAACTCGTGATAGTTGTAACGTCCGACCCCCGCCCCTAGATGATCCGAGGCGTGGTGGCGGGGGGCCACCTTGAAAATTTATGTCATTCTCATCAAAATAATTCAACATGCATTTAAATTCAGTTTCATTGTCTCTGCGCACAATTTTGACTTTAGTTTAAATTATCATTTAATCATGGAAAAAAAGAACAAAACACTTTATATACCTCAGTTTTAGAATGCAATAAATAAACCCAAACTGCTCTAGAAAAATCATCCACCAATGTACAAAAAATAGTGTGCTCCACTATACGAGGGTATTTTATTAGGCCTCCACATATCACAATGTATTGGTTAAAATATACGACTAGCATTGCTATCACTAACAGGAAAACTATTGTAACACCCCATATTGAGATAGGGTTAAAAGGAATCGAATTGCTACTCATATCATCATTGTGCACATTGTTTTTCGGGAGCACAGAACTTGAGAACTCTAAATTTAAGTGTGCTTGACTTGAAGCAATCTTGGGATTGGTGACCTTCTAGGAAGTTTGTCCAGAAAGCATGCGAGTGAGGGAAAAGCATGCTGGAAAGCGCAGTGGTGGTCTGCGGGCTATTGGTCAGCCTTGAGACCGTATATGTGACAAGGAGGTGCCCCACCACTGTACCTCGGGTCATCTAGGGGCAGGGGTCAGATGTTACAAATAGTATTAGAGAAATCCTGCGACCGCGACGTGCGCCTGTGAACGGAAGAGCCCAGGGCAATCGCCTAGCAGGGGTAAAGATTTTAGGAAGATTATGGGCATAACGAGGATGTTGTATCCTAAGGGGGGTGGATTTTAACACCCCATATTGAGATAGGGTTAAAAGTAATCGAATTGCTACTAATATCACCATTGTGCACATTGTTTTTCGGGGAGCCCAAAACTTGAGAACTCCAAATTTAAGCGTGCTTGACTTGGAGCAATATTGGGATAGGTGACCTTCGGGGAAGTTTGTTTGAAAAGCATGCGAGTGAGGACAAAGCATGCTGGAAAGCGTAATGGTGGTCTGTTGGGCTAATGGTCAGCCTTGAGACTGTATATGTAACAAGGTGGCGCCCCGCCACCGCGCCTCGGGTCATCCAATGGTGGGGTCGGACGTTACAAATAGTATCTGAGCAACCATGCGACCGCGAGGTGCGCCTGTGGATGGAACAGCCCAGGGCAATCGCCTATTGGGGGTAAATATTTAAGGAAGATTATGGGCACAACGAGGACATTGTATCGTAAGGGGGTGGATTGTAACACCCCATATTGAGATAGGGTTAAAAGTAATCGAATTGCTACCCATATCACTATTGTACACATTGTTTTTCGGGAGCCCAGAACTTGCGAACTTCAAAGTTAAGCATGCTTGCCTTGGAGTAATCTTGGGATAGGTGACCTTTCGGGAAGTTTGTCCAAAATGCATGCGAGTGAGAACAAATCATACTGGAAAGCGTAGTGGTGGTCTGTTGGGCTAATGGGCAGCCATGAGACCGTAGATGGAGCGTAAACATCAACATATACTTAATGTGGGTTGTGCATTAATGTTTCAAGGAAATGTAACCACTAATTTTTAGTGTGAATATACCCTCAATGTTGTGCATTTAATAAATCATACTCTCTCCGAATTATTACAAAATAAAACACCATTTGAAGTTCTTTTTTTGACAAAGAACCCGATTTTGGACATCTTCGAATATTTGGTTGTCTTTACTTTGCATATAATTAAAAATCCAAAGGTAATAAGTTTGCCCCTAGAAGTCGGAAGTGTGTATTTATTGGTTATCCTAATGGCAAAAAGGGGTGGAAATTGTATGATTTACAAACATGTGAAATTTTTGTGTCACGCGATGTGAAGTTTTATGAGTATAAATTTCCCTTTAAAGATAGCCAGAGCATTATTGATAATGACAATCTTTCGTGCTCTTCTGATAATATCGGGGTAGATGCAAATTTCTTAGATGATTTTGAGTCTATTTTGGATGAAAAATCTTTTGGGGAAGTTATTGGTACCACACAGCAAGATAATGAAGAATCTACTTTGGTGATGCCTATTGATTTTATGGCAGACCCAACATCGTCCACCAACTCGAAGCCACCTAATGATGGTGAGCAGTCGGCCAACAAAGTATCTATAGAAATAGGTCGTGGTTTGCGAGAGAAACGACCTTCACATAGCCATAGTCACCACTGGTATAGGAAGGTTCTAGAGACATACCTCTAACATCAAGAAGAAAGTTCTTTCTAGTAAGAATTTGCATCCATTTCTCAGACATGTGACCAAGTCTCTTGTGCCATAGCTCACATGATATAGCTAAAGCGACATTATCCTCTTCTTTGCATAACTTTGCTTGCATCACACATAGGGATCTCTGCTTCTTTCCACGGGCCAATATCAGAATTTCATTGGTGTGCTTCCATTTTCCATCACCAAAATAATTTGTATAACCAGCATCATCAAGCGATCCAGCAGACAATAATTTCAATCTAATGTCAGGAACATGTTTGACATTTCTAAGCACTAATTTACAACCAGTAGAAGTCTCTAAACACACTGTGCCGATGCATATACCTTTACTCGAACCATCATTTCCCATCTTCATATAGCCATAGTCACCACTGATATAGGAAGTGAAGTACTGAACATGTGGAGTAAGGTGATTAAAGCACCAGAATCTATCACCCAGCAGCAGTCATCACATGCCAAGTTTAGGCAACCCTCATCACACACCAAGAACACATCATTATTAGTTACAATAGCAGTAGTGTTTGTCTCTGCCGAATGTTACTCTAGTTTGTCATCTTTCTCTATTCTTTCAAGAGATTTATCCCTTTTCTGCTTCCTGCAATATCTCTGAATATTACCTTTTTTCTTGCAATAGTGACAGATTATATCACTTCTTGATTTTGATCTCCCATTGGACTTGTCTCTATTGTTGGAATTTATGTCTTTGCTTTTTCCTCTACCTTATCTTTCAACTACATTCACTTCTGAATGATTGGAGAAACCATGATCTTTTCTTCTAACTTCTTCATTCAACAAGCTAGACTTCACCATTTCCATATTCAGCTTTCCTTCAGGTGCTGAGTTGGCTTAATGACACAACAAGAGTCTCCCAACTATCTGGCAATGAACTGAGTAACAATAAGGCCTGCAACTCATCTTCAAGATCTAACTTCATTGCAGACAATTGATTAACCAGGCCTTGAAAATCATTCATATGCTTTACAACATTTTGACCATCTTTATAGTGCAGCTTCACAAGTCTTCTCATCACGGAGACTTTATTCAAGGCATTCTTTTGTTCAAACATAGACTCTAGTTTCTTCCACAACACATAGGCATTCGTGTCATTAGCAACATGTTGTGACACACTCAAATCAACAAATTGTCTAATAGTTCCTATTGCTTTCCGATTCAAGATCTTCCATTCTTGCTCAACTACACCAATTGGTATGTTCTCATTCATAATTGGCTCATACAAATCTTTCACATAGAGAATATCTTCCATGCGAGTCTTCCATATATAGTAATTTCCAGCATTCAAATCAACCATACCATGTAAGTCATTCTTGTCTTCCATCTTAGATACACAAACAAACAACCAAAGCTCTAATACCACTTTTGTTGGGGTTTCTACAACTTTGTGTACTAAGATAGCTAATCAACCAGTAATAATAATCAACCAACACAACAAGAATCTGAGCAATAGTAAAGCAGCGAAAAAATGTAAAATGAGATAGCAAGATTTTTAACGTGGAAAGCTCTTCGATGTGAAGAGAAAAACCACGGGACCTAGTCCAGTAAAACTCCTCCACTAATATGAATTAATGGGTACACCAATCCTTCTCTAGATCTACTAGAGGTACTAACACAACCAATAAACACAGCAACTTTAACTTCGCAAAGCTAGTAATACAACATCATCATCATCTCAAAAGATGGTAAATAACTAAGATAAAATGGAGTGGAAAGAGCAAACCAAGCAGAACACGAAAGTGAAGACCCTTCTACAATCACAACAGACCGGTTGTAGAGTATGATGAGATTGATGAAGACTTGAACAACACCCCTTCTCACCTCTTCACTTGAACTCTCTCTTGTGTTTCTCAAAAAATCTCTCACTCTCACTTGTTCTTGTTCTCTGGCACAGCCTTTTAGCTTCTTAAGTAGTGACTTGTATTAACTTATATCTCTCTGCAATGTTACAATCTCTCTTATTTCTTATAACCTTTTGGCTTCTCAAGTATAGTAACTTGAAACACACCATAGGTCTCACACCACTTTAGTAGGATGCCACAGCAAAGAGTTTCTTGATCAATCTCATCATATCTTAACTAAGAATAATCTATTCTCCATATTGACTTAAAACATTAGTGGTGGTGCGTGTCCGAAGCCTATGGCGGCAACGTCGAACAGGCTGTTTCTAGACGATAATCTTCTTGCTTTTGCTCTTCCTCCGGCTATTATTCAGATTTGTTTAGTGGTTTCGCTGTTCTTTTGATGCCTCTTCGTCAACCTTGTGTGATGTATTTGGTTTTATCCTCCTTAGTTAAGAGTTTAATATTCTGTTTAGTAAAAATTGTTTTTGTTTATAAATCATTAGAGTTGAACTTTCCATGACTACTAGACTAACACCAAGATGTTCTGTCATGCGTGCACCGTAAGCAAGAGCTTCTTGATCATCATTTCCTCCAGAGAATAGTACAGCTATTGTTGAAGACACATTGCTTGTAGATACTTGTGAGTTTCCACCTTGACCACGGTCGACCAGGATGCCAACTGAGCATGCTCGAGGACTCTTTTGTTGACCCATCTGAATTCTGTTCTAGTTGTCTCCAATTGTCCATCAAACCTTAATTGTTTTTGGAATGGTAGGATTATCATGGCTACTTGTGTTGACGAAGAGGCATCAAAAGAATAGCGAGACCACCAAACAAATCTGAATAATAGCCGGAGGAAGAGCAAAAGCAAGAAGATTATCGTCTTCAAACAGCCTATTCGACGTTGCCGCCATAGGCTTCGGACACGCACCACCACTAATGTTTGCCGCCATTATCTTCTTTTACTAAAAACACAAATTAAACAACACAATTACCCCCTCCTTACTTGCTCATGATCCTGCAATATCACCATTATATAACAAATCAGTTCTAGAACTAAAGCATAAGATTTTTATTATTATTTTTTAATTAAAAAATATATAACGTATTAAATATCATTAATATTTTTTAATCATTCGATTATGATTATTTTATACTATTTTTTATCGTTAAAAAAATAATTTAAAAAGAAAATATTTTAAACAAATATAATAAATAACCAAATAAAATAAATTAAAACCATGATTTCATGGCTCACGAAAATTGCTCCATAACTTAAGAGCATTCAATTGAAAAAAGCGTGTAAATTTCCTACATCATAAAAATCAGACATTATTTATTATTTTTTTACCAAAACTAAAAAGGAGCGTGTAAAATGAACCCCATTATCCCCAGTGTTGTGATTTCGGTTAAGAATGTGTTCTGTGTGTGAGCGAGCGATAAAAATAAAAAAAGCAAGTCACGGATCTGACGACGATTACAGTTCTTGTAACAGAAATCATTAAAGCAGCAATAGAATAGAACAGAAGAAAAGTGATATTAGGAGGGGTGATATACACCGACTAATTCATCAAATTTTTGCATGCATTTTTCCTGGAAACAAACTACTAATAAATAAATAAAAACAACAAACATATTCAAAACAAATTCATGTAAACGTGAATAAAGAATTATCACCTGAAAAAAAAAGACAATGTCACTGGAAGACTCGATCGATCAAATTTAATCGCTTTGATTATAAATTTAGAGAGAAATTATCAATATTTGAATCTTCTTCTCTGTGAGACTGTGTATATGTCTATTTCATCGGGCTGTAAATTTATGAGTCCGGTTCAACAAACTATCCCAAGCCCAATACACAATCGGATCACACCAAGGTTCTGCTCGGTTCATGATGCTCAAACTCAATTAGAGGCCTCTTAACGGTTAAATATACTAATAGAAATTTTAACCTCATCAACTCGTATAGCTTCTTATCTTATCAAAGTTTGCATCACTCTCCACTTTTAAGTCTTAATCAGCTCTGGTGTCATTTCTCAGATGCCCATTATAACTTTAGTCGTGATCCATGAGCCCACGGTTCTTCACGGTCATCATATAGTCTTTCCTTACGTGAGGATTCAATCTGTTCAAGAAGTTATTTCTTCAGTATTTTCATTCTATACCATATTCCTATGCAATTAATACATTTTAATTTTTTTAACCAATTTTTAGTTTATGTGCTCCCTCCTTTTAGATCACTTAAAGTGGAATAAAGGTTTTTTTTTTTTTACTTTTTTAAAAAAAAAATTCTTTTCACTGTGGATCTATTTAGACTAGGGTGACAGTATGGATCGTGACACGGCAAGTTGATACGAAACTAAATCGATTATTAAGAGTTAGGGTTGACTGTAATTGTGTCATGTTGGTAATCGGGTTGAACTGTTTAACCCGTTTAATAATCGTGTTGTGTTCATGTTGGTGTAATCCTGTCACGGGTCAACCCGTTTAGTGAGGACATATATGTAATTGTAAATTTTAATATTTTATTTATGATTTTTTTATTAAATAAAACTAATTTTTATTAAATAAATTTGTGTCAAGCTGTTTAATAATACGGTTAACGCGTCAATTTCACGTCGGCATATCAGATTGGAAATAATCCATTTATTAATCGTGTTATTGTGTCGTGTTCGTGTCAACTCATTCCTAATCGTGTCATATTCATGTTGAGAGTTCACAACCATTTAATAATCATGTCGTGTCAAGTTAAATGGATTTGTGTCTGTGTGAACCCGTTTTGCCAGACCTAATCTAGACGTCTAAAGTGCATGGAGTTGAGGCTTCCTCCCAAAGACATTGCTTTCTAGTTTGCATGTGTTTTGTGTGTTTTTCTTGCAGATAGTTTTTAGTCATATTTGAATATTTATGTCGTTATTGTTTTGGTTTTGGGGTACGCAATATTGCTTTAAAGATGCTTAGAGCTCTCACGAATCAATTCATCTAAAGGTAAAAGTGTCTTGGGGAGTACAGAATTCTTAAGATTTAAATTTTATAATCTCAAATCATAATATACTAAGGTCCTACTTGGATCCTTTAAGAGTTAATAATTAACCAGCTAACTATTAAGAGTTGCTAACAATTAGCTGGCTAATAACTAATAGGAGGTGTTTGGATCCATTAGTAGCTAACTAAATAATAGTGTATATATGACCAACTTATTAATTGCTAATTAACTAGCTAATAATTAATAGGACTGGAGATTGTGGGGGTAGTTGAGTCTTTTACAATTTGTTAGAATTTGTTAAAAGGTTTTATTAGGGTTAGTAGAACTAATGGAATAATTGTTAAGAGCACGTACTGTTAAAAATTAAAAGGCCTCTTAAGAGACCTATTTGGATTAGAGCTGGCAAAATGGGTTCGCGGGTCGTGTTGACCCTGACACGAGCACTGACCTGTTTAACTTGACACGACACAAATATGACACGATTATTAAACAAGTTGTGAACTTCCAACACGAACACGACACGATTAGGAATGAATTGGCATAGACACGACACGATAACACGATTAATAAATTGATTATTATCCAATCCGACACGTCAACACGAAATTGACACGTTAACCCGATTATTAAACGGGTTGACACAAAATTATTTAATAAAAATAATTTTATTTAATAAAAAATCATAAATAAAATATCAAAATTTAAAATTATATATATCCTCAATAAACGGTCAACCCGTGACACGATTATGCCAACACGAACACGACATGATTATTAAATGTGTTAAACGGTTCGACACGTTTACTGACACGACACGATTATACTCAATCCTTACCCTTAATAATAGATTTCATTTCGTGTCAACCCGTCGTGTCAAGACCCATATTGCCACCCCTAGTTTGGATCCCTATCTATTAAATTTATCTATTAAAGAATCCAAACGGGACCTAAGTATATGGTTGGGATTGCTTGTAATAGTCACTTATTGGGGCATGAAATCTCAAACATACCATTCGTCCATCCTAAATTTACATTCTTATATTCTTCTTCTACATGTAAATTTAGCATGATAGGGGTATGTTTGAGACTTCACCACCCTATAAGTAATTATTTTACAATCACAACACCAAATACAAACTAAACTTATATTTCATAAGTGTCCTTCTTCCTAAGCCTTTTATCATTTTTCTGATTCTCTTTAGTGACTAAATCAAGAAAATATCCAAGAGTCATTAACATATCTTCCTTCCGCTATAATTTTTGTGTGTGTTTAAGTGGTTACTCATGCTAATGTCAATTGAAGGAGTAAGTGTTTACTTACTTCATTATGTTTTTAGTTGAAAGTTGGGATTTGCTTAATATTTTGTTTTGATTGGGGAAATTTTGCCTTTTTCAGGTGTAAACCTATGGATGCAAAGAATTGTGATGTGAATTTCTTAGGAGGTGTAACTTATGTTAAGGGAGTTGAGGGGTTTTGATACTTATGTGGCAAAAAAGAGGTTCTTTGAGATATATTCATGTTACTAGATCTTTTTGAATGTTTTATGCTTTATTGAAACTGATAGTGAGGCAGTGAAAATCCTGAAGTATGCAAAATTCAGGCATTAGATTTGCTGGTGCACCTGAACTTATTCAAAAGTGTAAGAGCAAAGACCTTAAGGTTGTTGTTGCATCCAGTGCTGATCATGTAAGGTGGATGCAAATTTTGCAGTTGTTGGTTTACCAGTGTCGATGTACGTTGAGTCGATTCTTTAGTTATGTTTGTTTGTCTCATAAAAGTTTGGTTGCCTAGGAAACGATTGTAGTTTTTACTCTCATTTAGTGAGGTTTGAAACCTACGGTATCCATATTCATATGTGTTATCACATGTATGCATGGTGTTAATTACTTGATCTTTTTATTTATCAAATTATTTATCTCTACCATTCTTCAAAGGCGATCATCTTCTCCTTTTATTTTCTTTACATGTGATTATCTTCTCTTTTTTATTTTCTTCACTTGCTCTCATCATTTTATCTTTTCAATGATGGGATCTCTCATTCTTAATCTCTTAATTATTAGTGGATGTTAGCATAATAATAACTATATAATTGTGTACAATCGAAACTGATATTCATCTGTAATAACATGAAACTGAATTGCACTGTTATTTGATCGAAACAATGATATACCAAAGATGTGATTAATATATATATATAAATAAAGTATTCTGCCCTCTTCTATACTATAAACATATAGGACAAGAACCCTATAAAGTGTCCTGGCCTCTTCTGTGTACATATGTATTTTTATCTACATATAGGTGGAGACTCATGCATGAGGAGCACGAGAAGAGAGTATACAATATATAAACAGCATGTAATTTATTCCAATATGTGAAGATTCTAGAACATGTTTTCACGAGAAGAAAACCATGGTATCAGAGCCTCAAATCTTTCAAAGTCTACGAGTTTTAAGATCACTAAGGTTCGTTTGGAGAAGAAAATTGCAGATTCTATCTTTTACTTGTTTCGTTTTGGAGAAGAAGATTGTAGATTCTATTTTCATTTCATCTACTTCAATTACAACAAACTATGACGACAGGAGAGTTGAACATGAAGGTTTATCAATCTGGAGATCCATTACATCTTCATAATTTAGATCACCCTAGTATGTCATTGGTCTCTACACCATTGAATGGAAAAAATTATAATGCTTGGAGTCGATCAATTAAAATTAATCTAGGTGAAAATTCTAAGCTAGGGTTTGTTGATGGAACATGTTTGAGTTCTAGGGAAGGATCTGATGATCTTGAGCAATGTAAACGTGTAGATTACATGGTAACTTTGTGGATTTTGAATTCAATTTGAAAGAAAATAGTTCAAGCTTTTTTGTATGTCTTATCGTCTTCACAATTGTGGTTAGAAATTAGGGAACAATATGGAGAATCAAATGGTCCACTGATTTACCAACTTAAAAGAATAATAGGTTCTATTTGACAATGAAATATTCCGGCTGTTGAATATCATACCAAGCTTAAAATGCTTTGGGATGAACTATTATGCTTGGTTCCTCTACCAAAGACAGATCATGATTGTGAGACTTCTAAAGAACTAGTAAATATGATGTTCTCAGGGCAGCTTATGGAGTTCTTAATGGGACTTCATGATAGATTTGATCCTATAAGGAACCAAATTCTCTTGTTGGAACCATTTCCTAGTGTGAAAAAGACATTTTTTATGGTTACTAGAGTGGAAGAACAAATGGATGTGCAAGTAACTTTGAATGCTGATTCTCACACTGCTGCTATGTTAGTTAAAATACATGTTGGATCAAGGGCTGGAGGAGAATATAATAATGGACAAAATTCTAACAGAAGAAAAGATAGTAAGAAGACTGATAGAAAATGTGGCCATTGTGGTGAAACTGGTCATCTGAAGGAGACATGTTTTAAACTGGTGGGTTATCCTGAATGGTATAAAGGTCCTAGAGAGCAGAAAAATGGGTCTGAGAGTAATAAGGCTAATGCAAATGCAATGGTATCTAGAGAGAAAAGTACCAATACTGATGAAAATATTGGAAATACAACTAATACAATAACTTCCAAATGTTAGTTGCCAAATGTTAAACCAGATGGGACTATTAACAGATTCAAGGCACGGTTAGTTGCCAAATGTTATAGTCAAAAAAGCTGGGGTGGATTACTTTGACACATTTTCTCCTGTAGCTAAAACAGTTACAGTGTGATTGCTTCTAGTTATAGCTGCAAGCAAGAGCTGGCATGTGGAACAGCTTGATATCAACAATGTCTTCCTTCATAGTTACTTAAAGGAGGAAGTTTACATGAAAGCTCCTGATGGGTATACAGTCCCTACAAATAATATATCTAAACTGCAAAGATCACTATATGGTCTAAAACAAGCTGGGAGAGAATGGATTTGTGAACTCACCACACACCTGCTGTCAATTGGCTTCTTTTAGTCTCAACATGATCACTATTTATTTGTTAAACACACTGATTATGATTTTGTGGCCATTCTAGTATATGTAGATGATCTTCTTCTGATAGGTCCAAGCATGTCCTTCATCACTACTATTAAACAGTTCTTACATAGTGCTTTTACAATTAAAGATATTGGCCATGTTAAGTACTACTTGGGACTAGAAGTAGCTAGATCCGTTGATGGAATGATAATTACTTACAGAAATTACATATCATACTTGTTGGATGATGCTGGTATTGTTGACTATAGGTCAGCTGCTACTCCTTTTTCACCAAGTTGTAAGCTGTCAACCACTTATGTTGATCTTTTGGATAGACAAGATCTTTACAGAAGAGTTGTAGGTAGATTACTTTATTTAGGCTTCACTCGACCAGATATAGCTCATGCTACTCATACTCTAAGTCAGTTCATGAGCAAACCAGCAGCTATTCATTGGCAAGCAGCTGTCCATTTCCTCAGATATCTCAAAGGCACTGCACCTTATGATCAGTTTTACCCAGCAAATAAACCATTTTCTTTACACGCTTTCAGCGATGCCGATTGGGCCAGCTGCACTGACTCTAGACGCTCTCTAACAGGTTTTTGTATATTCTTGGGCAAGTCACTAATCTCTTGGAAGACTAAAAAGCAGAGTACGGTTTCTAGGAGTTCTGCCGAGTCTGAATACCGTGCTTTGGCCTCAACTACTTGTGAGTTGAAATGGATAAATTTCTTATTAGATGATTTGCAACTTCAAATACCACTTCTGATACTACACTGTGACTCCAAATCTGCTATTCAGATTATAGAGAACCCAGTCTTCCATGAATGAACCAAACATCTTGACATTGATTGTCATTTGGTTCGAAATGAGTTCAAAGCTGGTTTTGTGGATTTAATTCATTTGCCTAGTGGTGATCAATTAGCAGATTTCTTCACTAAAGCTTTACCTTCATCTACATTTCAGTATCATTTCTCCAAGTTGGGACTCATTTCATGTTTCCCACTTCAAGGAGGTATATTCACAGCAAGCTTCATGCTATTGTTGATGCTGTATGTTGCTATCGATGAAGCAACTATGTTTTATAAACAGAAGAAGAATGTGGCTTTTATGTTTAACATAAAATATGCCCAAAAGCTTATTGTAAAGTCCAGATATTTTAGAATGATGGCTGGGGTATAAATGTAATTTCCATGTAATTTGTTAGATTAGTTAAAATGAGAGTTGTTGTTATATAACAAACATACAAACATAATTGAATAAAAGAACAGTTTTACAATTTATTTTCAGTTTTCTTCTCGTGAAAATATGTTCTAAAATCTTCACACAATATCATTTAATGCTTATTCCAATATACATTTAAAGTTTATAATTATTAATTATTTTAAAACTACTTATAAAATATTGTCAAATTTATAAATTTAAAAATAAATTATAATACATATTATAAATAAAATAAATTGTATAATAAATATATATCATCTTTTTGGACGAAATTTATGTATTAATAAATTTAAATGGATACACCGTAAATGTGAAAATGATATGTGAATGTATGAATGTCTATTTTTGAAAATTAAAGTTTGGATGACTAAAAATAAAAATAAAATTTTGTTGATTTAATTTTGAATTTTTAAACTTTATTTGATCCATTTTATTTAATTTTTTCAATAAGTTATTTTAAATTATAAATGGTGGATATTTATGATAACGATAAGTTATCGTTATATATTGAAAATATTTTAAACTATAAAATAAGATAATTTAAATAATATAATAAAACTATTAAAAATAAAATCTATACATATAATACATTATATTTTCTAAAATTTTATTAAAAATATATCACGCTCTTTTTATTAAAAATATATGATACCGTACAGCGGGGCGCTGCACCCCACAAATAATGAAACCGACCCCCTACCGGGGCGCTGCACCCCACAAATAATGAACCGACCCCTACCTTCTATTCCTGGTCCGTCCCTGGAAAAAAATCATCTTTATTAAGATAATTGATGCAATTAATTTTTTTAACTCATGTTATAATTTAATCGAGCTAATTATATTGGTCCATAAAATTTAAAACGTCAAATAATTTATATTTATAACATTATTTTAAAAACTTAGTAATTATTAATATAAAAATTTGATTAATATAATTATTTAAATTATTTAAATCCATTATTAACTTAAAGAGATTAAAATTATATTTAAAATTTTATTTTATTTTATAAATTTCAACGTAAAAATATAAGTATATAAATAGTAATATTATAATCTGAATTTTGATTTTTTTTTCTTAAAATAAATAACAACATAAAACTAAGTCAAATCTGAGTGAGATGAGAGTATGAAGAAGTTTATAAAATGAAATTACACTTAAATATTTTTTGATGATATTAAATTTTATTTGTAATAATAAATATTTTAATATAAATTACATTATATTTTATTCTTAAAAAATATGTTAATTAATTTTTTATTTTATTTTTAGTTAATAATTTATTTTTTATTTAATACTTAATTTGATATTATTTTAAATAATTAAAAATATAAAAAATAATTAAATATTTTTCAAGATATATTTACAATTATGTAACCGCCGGTTTTTTTTCCCAATTTATGTATAAATTTAAAATAGGTTGATGTCGGCAGTGTTCCATTTTTCTAAACTCTACAAAAGACATAATCCAATAATGTGAAAAGTAGAGTGAAGTACTTACCTTATATCTTTTAACATCCAATGGTCCCATTTCGTGTTCTCACAGTGTGTATTTATATTTTCGCTTTTAATTCAATGGCCCATTTTGTGTCATTATTGTGTGTCGTGTCATGTCATATCATAGCCTTTTGTTTGTAATGAGCTGTTTCCTTCCATCCGAGATTGGTTCAGCAAATTTCAGTCTAGGTTCAAACTCAAGAAGAATCAGACTCAAGCTCCAGGCTCAGATCCAAACGTTCATTCAGTTTATGCAGTCCATATTTTATCATAAACTTCTCAACTGTTAAATATGCATTTGAGGGAATTTCAAATTTTGCAGAGATTTTTTTTCAATAATCCTGACAGATCCAGTCAATACCTATCTCATATTCTTATAAATAGGATCTTGACCCTTTTCATTTGGCATCATTTTTACAATACTGAAATTCCACTAAAATCACTTCACAAACTGCTTTAAGTCTCTAATTAACATTCTGATTGTCCGATTCCGGTCTCGATCAATGTTTCGGTCATCATCCTTAGAGTTCTACACTCCTCAGTGCAGCCTCGTAACCATACTTTGCTTCCAAAGGAACTTAACCATATAGGAAGTCATTTTTTTTTTTAACTTTCAATCTAGTTCATATTGTTCACATTCAGGGTTGACTTTAGTGTCGGAGTGCCAACAGCAGACACCACACTAGTGTCTCCAAGGTCCGGTCGAATATTTCTTCTTATTTTTTACATGATATCTTTTCTTGGATCGGTTTTCCACTGTCAACTTGATTTGATTTGGTTTTGTCAGACTGAATTCTGAATGTAGTGTCTAAACCACTACAATTTGGTGCCTACCATGGGATCGATAATGAGTTTCCTACAAAACTGACACTTTCTTGTTAATTTATTATCTTTTCACTTATCAACTTTCCACAATTTATTAATGGAGCAACAATTGCAGGTGATGGTGGATCGTATGCACCAACTTGAGGGGGAAATGCCAAGACCAAGGTGACGAACTAAGAACTCACTCATCATTGAACAACATAACTGCCAATGGATACACCTCAAGTGGTAGTTCGAATGCCTAAATCACCGGTGAGACTAGTCGCCCTTCTTCTTTTTTAAATTCAAAAACTGAAGAGAGAAATGATGAAAGAAGCTGAGAACTTCAAGACAATCATTATAACAATTCCAAACACTTCATTGATAATCACTGGGTGTCCTTTCTTGGTTAGGTGTCAGAGGCATCACACAAGCATTCAAAGACTTTCAAGGCTGAGTAATTAATTTTGGTATTTGTCAATATCTCATATGGTGTTTTCAATGAAAGTGTAGCAGTAAGACTCTGTTCATTATGTAAGTAGCTCTTAAGATTGCATTGCCTCAAAACTTCTTAGGCAAACAAGATTGAAACATTAATGCTCTTGTCAACTAAAATAATTATCTATGCTTTCTTTCCACCACTCCATTTTGTTGTGGTGTGTATGGACATGAAATTTGATGTTTAATATATTATTCTCTTATTAATATTTCACAGTGGTTGTTGATAAACTCTGTCCCGTCATCTGGCCTTATAGCTTTTACTAGAGAAGAGTATTGTATTTTTGTTCTAAGAATAAATATTTGTAAATATTCAATGGTCTAGTGTTTATGGCTTAGGATATACGCCTAACTACATCTACTATAATCATCCACGAATGTCAAAAAAATATTAAGCCCCGGTGATTGACTTATGTGTGTAGGGACGCAGAGATGCATATGTACAAGATCAAATGGCTTGGTAGTTTATGTTGTACTAGAAAAAAAATGGACTTCTAGTTAACAAATGTCACAACACTTTAAAGGAATAAAAATTTATAAGATTCAAGATGGATATATCAATATGTTGGAAAGCAGTATTTGATATATGTCCTAGGCGTTTTTTGCCAAAGCTGTAACGCCCAACCCCCGCCAACGGCGGAACCGCAGAGCGATGGTCAGAATGCCACATTAATCCAATGCATTCAATACAATTCAATATAATAACGTTTACAATAAATAGAACCAATATTTCAAAGTACTTCAATGTTTGTAAAATTCGATGAAATACATTGTTCAACAATAAAGAGTAGTTCTAATAATAACTTAACATGAAATCCAAATCCAGCAAAAGAATGTAAAGTAAATGTTTGACATTGAAATTTCCAAAACGGTTTGATAGAAATGAAAAGTGAACAAAATAGAATACAAACCTAATTTCCATCCCTTAATTAACCCGTCAATCGGAAACTATAGAGTCATAACACTATTTTACCTAGTCTATCAATCTAGAAATCACATTTTCCAATACAATTAAATCAAATCCAATTCTAGGGTTTGAAAATAACAATAATTTTAAATGGCTAATTCAATTTACAACACTAATATACTAATCAATAACCATGATGATTGTAAGAAACAATTTTATAAAACATTAAAATCAAAATCTAGGGTTTTAGAGAGTTACTGTAATTCGTAGAGAAGAAAACTAGGGAGAAACTTCAAAATAAGTGTTTTGGTGTTTTTTTGAGAGAAACAAAACAAATGATAGAATTCTATTGACTTAAGGGTTTCGAAATGGGCTTTAACATATGGCCTATAGGCCTTTTTTTTTATAAAATAATCATATAACACTTTAAATTTAGTTTAATGGTTTCTAAAATGTTTTCTGTTCATGTAAAATTTTAATTTCTCATTTCAAATACTCAATTTATAAAATGCATTTAAAGACGGTCATTTTAATATATTGGACTCTATATTTTTTATTGACATTCTAAATTACCATTTTATCTTTAAACCTGAATTTTGACCGAAAAGTCAAAATTAACCGAAAACATTGAAATTTCTAGACCCTAATTATGGACGTTACAAAAGCAAGTTAGCATACATGTTTTGTTCAAAGGCTAGATTAAAATTTGGATAGTTCTTATAGGAATCAAAATAAGTTATATCAATAATCAGAGATATACCATGAACATTATTGGTTTTAACAGCAGAAAGAAGCGTGTCTAGATTCTAGTGTAAAGATCAATTTTCCTAGTGACTACGATATCTTTAATCGTACGATCCTGCAATATCCAACTTGAGGAAGAAAATAAGAAATTATAAAATTCAACATTAGTTAATTTATGCATAGACAAGGGATTGAATTGAAAAGAAGACACGTATAGTACTTCATCCAAGATTAGATTGTGTAAAATTCGAACATTACCCATAAGAATAATGTTTCTAGAAGTACCATTTGGTAGTATGATTTTGTGTGGCTTGATTAGAAGTACCATTTGGTAGTATGATTTTGTGTGACTTGATTAGATGTTTGATATTTAAGAAAAGGCTAATATCATTACAGGTATGTGTACTAGCACCACTATTTACTATCAAAGTTCTAATTTCAAATCCAGAAGGCATAGTAAGTATATAAGAGAAGATGTACCTTTAGAGTTGATCATGTAAGTTATTTGTGAGTAGTCTTCATCCATTCTTAATGAATTCCCTTTAGCCATTATTTATAGCTACTTTATACTTCCATGTAAAGCATCCATAAATGTTGTCACATTTCCAAGTGAGTATATGAGATAAGATGTACCTGTAAAGTTGCTCATGTAAGCCATTTGTAAGTAATCTCGATCCATTCTTGATGAATTTCTTTTAACCATTATTGGCAGCTCCTTTATACTTCTAGCAAAGGATTCATAGATGTTGTCACGTTTTCATTTTGTCCTGTATCTGCATTTGTTGAATTATGTCCAATACCTACAACTGCCATAATGGAATTAGCCTTCTTCTTTTTTTGTCCTTTATACCATTTTAGAAAACCATGTACATAAAAACATGTCTCTTTTGTATGCCAATATGGTTGCAATTCATGCGGTGTGTTTATCACTTTTGTCAATCTTTTTTATGTAACCATGTAACACCCAAACCCCTCACCCGGCGGAAAGGATGCGGAGAACGAATGTCACATGCAAAACGGAACAAACGGATTCAATAAAACATACATATAGCTGATACAGAAATACAAATCAAAAATCAAAAGACTCTTATTAAAACTAGAAAGCTTATCAATTCTGAAAATTCAAATACAAGTTCCAATAAGAATATAACCAAGACCAAAGTAATCGAAAATGTCTAATCTGAAATCAAAATCCAAAAGTATAATGCAGCGGTTACAATTCTAAAGTCAATAAGACTAGTTGCCCTTCTTCTTTTTTAAATTCAAAAACTAAAGAGAGAAAGGATGAAAGAAGCTGAGAACTTCAAGGCAATCATTATAACAATTCCAAACACTTCATTGATAATCACTGGGTGTCCTTTCTTGGTTAGGTGTCAGAGGCATCACACAAGCATTCAAAGACTTTCAAGGCTGAGTAATTAGGTTTGGTATTTGTCAATATCTCATATGGTGTTTTCAATGAAAGTGTAGCAGTAGGATTCTATTCATTATGTAAGTAGCTCTTAAGATTGCAATGCCTCAAAACTTCTTAGGCAAACAAGATTGAAACATTAATACTCTTGTCAACTAAAATAATTATCTATGCTTTCTTTCCACCACTCCATTTTGTTGTGGTGTGTATGGACATGAAATTTGATGTTCAATGTATTATTCTCTCATTAATATTTCACAGTGGTGGTTGATAAACTCTGTCCCGTCATCTAGCCTTATAGCTTTTACTAGAGAAGAGTATTGTATTTTTGTTCTAAGAATAAAGATTTGTAAATATTCAATGGTCTAGTGTTTATGGCTTAGGATATACGCCTAACTACATCTACTATAATCATCCACGAATGTCAAAAAAATATTAAGCCCCGGTGATTGACTTATGTTTGTAGGGACGCAGAGATCCATATGTACAAGATCAAATGGCTTGGTAGTTTATGTTGTACTAGAAAAAAATGGACTTCAAGTTTGTTTTAAGAACAAATGTCACAACACTTTAAAGGAATTAAAATTTATAAAATTCAAGATGGACATATCAATATGTTGGAAAGCAATATTTGATATATGACGGGTGTCGAGTCCATCAGTAATTTAAATATCCTGTAAACAACAAATTGATTGCAGTAAACAAGGTCGAATCCACAGAGAACGGTTATCAATTGTGTATTGTATACTAACCAAGTAATGTAAATGGGGGTTTGAAAAGTGGATTTGGAGTGAATGCTAAAAATGGAAAATATTAACAATCAAATATATTAGAAGACCCAGCTAGCCAATCATTTAATTAATGTATCGATCATTGATTCAAAAGATATCTCTATCGATTTTAATAACCACAGTTATAGTTATTGACAACGTGCCTAACAACCAATCTTTTCCTTAGTTACTAGACTGACCGGGTACGACCCTTCGAATCAATCACTAATCTAACACGTAGATTGGATTATAAACTAGAAAAGACCTGCGATCATAGCCAATGAATCAGTACGACAGTTCTTGAACTATGATTGTGGAACCTCAACACTACCTAGGTCAGATTAATTAGGAATTATCTAACATGCAATGTATTAGCCTACTCAATTAACCAATCGCGCGCTTAATCAATTAATCAAATAAAGCTAACATGACCTTAGCTATGGGCACAAAGTGACCTTAACTATGGGCACAGAGACTACACAAATATTAAAAGATAAAGCAACGAAGCAAAGATCTCACAACACGAATTAATTAAACTGATCGTTTAGATGGGCAGACTAGTTTAGTACCACATGGATGCTGTCAACATCATCGTCTATATTCTGAATTGAACGTATAAAAATAAAAGAAACAGAGGGTTTTTATTGAAAACTAAAAAACTCCATAATTCTGATCATTCAGAGTAAATATATACTCTGTTACAAAACTGAAAACCCTTCAAAATCTCCTCAGAATCCTTATTTAAAAACTCTAAATTCAAAACATAAAAATCCCAAAAAATCCTATAAGTTTATTTCTAAATAAGTCTTCAGATGAAATTTTGTTGACTTTGACTCTGCTTTAGCAATTGTTGTCATTAATCCTCAAAAACCTTCATATTTGTATAATTGCCTCCAATCTGTCCAAAATTACAAAAACAGATAAATTAATAGCAAATCTTTAATAAGGTCCAAACATAATAAACAAAATAGTGTAGGAATAATGTCAATTTCATGCTTAATCGAATTCCCCCACACTATCTTATACTTGCCCTCAAGTATGCCCATGACCAACTTTTAAAAGAACACTCAATCAAAAGAAGACTCAATTGGTCTCACAAAACTGCTGCCAAAAAGGAATCAACCATGTTCAACCGTGCCCACAGTAAAAGTTTACATCACTCAAATTAATAAATAATTAAAAGAAAAGGAAGCTATCATCAGATTAAGCACGCATATTTAAATCCCATCTTTGAATTAAAGCAGATACAAGGAGAACAAACGATAATTCGCAAAAGAATTCACTATACCAGTACCACAAGTAAATAAGAAAAACAATTAGCTTTCTTCACAGTTTAAGCAACAAATAATAATACAAAACCAATTATAAAAGCCACTGGTCGGGTCTTTTTTTTTCTTTTTTTTTTAATTTTGTTTATTTGACCCTAAACAACCAGCAAGACATTTCAAATCAACACTTCCAGTTATTTCTAGGTTTAAACGGCCCCAAAAAGGTACTAAACCCTCTCCAATCACTAGCTTCTCCATACATAAGCCACTTAAGGAGAATAAGTTCCGTGTCACCTATTCCGGCTAGCAAAGGAGAATAGAAAAACTAAAAATGCGTGACTTTGGTCGGACTGAATTCGGCCCAAAAAGGGGACAATCCTCCTACGATCAGTGGCTCCATACATACAAAAACTTAAGGGGAATTAATGCCGATCCTCTAATCCCAACTGACGATATTGAGTCACATGATCAATGTCTAATTTTATTTTTCCTCTTTTTTCTTTTCTTTTTTTTTTTGCTATATTGCGTACTAACAAATTGCCTTATATTTTCACAAGTATCTTAGCATTGGTGAATTCTAAATTAAATTATCATAAGCTCTAAAAGCATCTGCTAGTATCTTATCCACACACAAAAATTAAGTCTCATATATTACACAGCTCCTAAATCAGTCTAAAAATTCATTATTAAGAGTGAATTAACAAAAAGACACAAAAAGTTCACCCTAAAGGCAGCAGTGAAGAAGAACCAAAGACTTGGAAAACAAGACTAAAAAGAAAAACTTAAAATCTTAAAAGAAATAATCTAAACAACCTAAAATAATCCTAAAAGAAAAAAGAAAAAAAATCTAAACAACCTAAAAAGAAAACTAAAATAAAGATGCAGATAATATCCCCCCACACTTAGCAATAACATTGTCCCAATGTATAAGTCATTCCAGTAAATCCAAAGAAAAGGTAGACATATACTTCCCTGAATACTGTGGAGGTAGGAGTTGTGGGCACAGGCAGGCAAACATATCTTCGAATTTCATCCAATAGCTATTGCAATATTAAACTGAAGCCAATCAGATATCCCAACCCGAAACCCTTTGTAATATAATTTCAAATTCGGTACCTGCATAACAAAGGGTAGTCGTGACTTAGTTATGGGCATAGGAAAAAGTGAACTAGTACATACCGGTTGTTTCAACGTGTCTTGTTCATGCGCGTCTTCATCCTCAGCCTTGTTGAAAGTTTCAAAGTTATCTTTTTCTTCACTGCCCCTCTTGGTCTCTTCAAGTATCCCTAGAAATCGTGGTTTAATTTCTAGAAACTTTGGCTTTTCCAGTACAACACGGTCATTTGTTTTGACGTCGATCTCTTTTTCCAACTGACCCCCTTCGCTGTGGGCATGGTTCTTCCCCTGAGTTAGGGTTTCCACGTTAATGTCTTATTTCACCCTTTCACTATGGGCACAGCGATCAGTTAAGGTTTCTTTGCCGTGGGCACAACGATCTGTCAATTCTTTTTCGCTTTGCAATGTAACTGCACTGACGTTCTTAGGGTTTAGCTGTGTTTGTGATGGAAGCTCCCCTTGCGATTCTAGCCGGCCTATAGTAGTGGCTAGTTGACTCATTTGCTTCTCTAGATTTAGGATGCTGACATTCATCTCCTGTTGAAATAGGAGCGTGTTAGTTGTCAATTGCTCAATAATATCATCTAAAGAGTTACCTAAATATTGGTCATTTTGATATTGGGGAACTGGTTCATTCAATTGATAGTTCATTGACCCATATCCTTGATTAGGGTAATTCGTCCATCCTTCATCACATGTGTTGTAGTAGAAATCATATCTTTCTTGCTCTTCGTAAAACTCTGCTACATTAAAATGCTCAGCTGTATCATATTGCCATGTTGGACATGCTTCGGTAGAGTGTCCAGGTGCAGCGCAAATTCCATACAGTCTTGGTTGTGGGCACGACTCTTGAGCTTTAACTGCAACCAAACGATATAAGGCAGTGGTTAACTCTTGAATTTGATTAGAAAGATCACTTACCTCATTTGTCGTTAGGTCTGGTTCTGAGCGCCATTCGTCAAACATCTTCAGGATACGTGTTTTGATCTGACGCTATGGGCACAAGTAAGGCACGACTGAAAAAAAAATCTAGTCATGAACAAAAATAAAATTGATAAATACCGTTCCCCAGCAACGGCACCAAAATTTGACGGGTGTCGAGTCCGTCAGTATTTTAAATATCCTGTAAACAACAAATTGATTGCAGTAAACAAGGTCGAATCCACAGAGAACGGTTATCAATTGTGTATTGTATACTGACCAAGTAATGTAAATAGGGGTTTGAAAAGTGGATTAGGAGTGAATGCTAAAAATGCAAAATATTAACAATCAAATATATTAGAAGACCCAGCTAGCCGATCATTTAATTAATGTGTCGATCATTGATTCAAAAGATATCTCTATCGATTTTAATAACCACAGTTATAGTTATTGACAACGTGCCTAACAACCAATCTTTTCCTTAGTTATTAGACTGACCGGGTACGACCCTTCGAATCAATCACTAATCTAACAAGTAGATTGCATAATAAACTAGAAAAGACCTGCGATCATAGCCAATGAATCAGTACGACAGTTCTTGAACTATGATTGTGGAACCTCAACACTACCTAGGTCAGATTAATTAGGAATTATCTAACATGCAATGTATTAGCCTACTCAATTAACCAATCGCGCGCTTAATCAATTAATCAAATAAAACTAACATGACCTTAGCTATGGGCACAAAGTGACCTTAACTATGGGCACAGAGACTACAAATATTAAAAGATAAAGCAACGAAGCAAAGATCTCACAACACGAATTAATTAAACTGATCGTTTAGCTGGGAAGATTAGTTTAGCACCACATGGATGCTGTCAACATCATCGTCTATATTCTGAATTGAACGTATAAAAATAAAAGAAACAGAGTGTTTTTATTGAAAACTAAAAACTCAAACTAATAAACTCCATATTTCTGATCATTCAGAGTAAATATATACTCTGTTACAAAACTGAAAACCCTTCAAAATCTCCTCAGAATCCTTATTTAAAAACTCTAAATTCAAAACATAAAAATCCCAAAAAATCCTATAAGTTTATTTCTAAATAAGTCTTCAGATGAAATTTTGTTGACTTTGACTCAAAAACCTTCATATTTGTATAATTGCCTCCAATCTGTCCAAAATTACAAAAACAGTTAAATTAATAGCAAATCTTCAATAAGGTCCAATAATAATAAACAAAATAGTGCAGGAATAATGTCTATTTCATGCTTAATCAATATATGTCCTAGGCATTTTTTGCCAAAGCTGTAACGCCCAACCCCCGCCCGCGGCGGAACCGCAGAGCGATGGTCAGAATGCCACATTAATCCAATGCATTCAAAACAATTCAATATAATAACGTTTGCAATAAATAGAACCAATATTTCAAAGTACTTCAATGTTTGTAAAATTCGATGAAATCCATTGTTCAACAATAAAGAGTAGTTCTAATAATATCCTATCATGAAATCCAAATCCAGCAAAAGAATGTAAAGTAAATGTTTTACATTGAAATTTCCAAAATGGTTCGATAGAAATGAAAAGCGAACAAAATAGAATAGGTGTGCTGCTATGATGACCAATGCAGATGCAAAACGACCCGTACTAGCTCAATCAACTTGTTAGTTTTCAAATAGAAGAGACAAAAAGAAAAATAGGAAAGCATCAGGCTATCGATGCCTGGTTAACAATTCTATACTCAAACAACCACAAGCATATGCGTCTTATTTCGCATACAATCATGATGTTTGCACACAAATGCACTTTAAACAATACCATCATTAAATTCATTCAATGCATTGCACTTTAATCAATACAATAATGAAGGCCAATCAAAACATCATTCGATTAAAGCAAAATAACATTCAATATATCACACATAATGCACTTTGATCAATACACCGATTAATACCATTTAAAGCATCGCACCTTTAATGTTCATTTAATACATCACACATTTAATGTTCATTCAATATATCACACATTTAATGTAAAACAACATCTAATATTTAGTGAGAATGGGACACGGTCCGTGTGGTTTCACACGGCCAGACCGTGTTAGGCTTTGTGGAAAATTGTGCCAGTGTGAATGATTTTACACGGTCCATGTGATTTTACATGGGCAGACCGTGTAACATGCTGGTAGAGTTGTTCTTGGGCAAGGACAAACACGGACCATGTGGCATAACACGGCCAGTCCGTGTAAGCAGCTGTCAATTGTCTCCTGATGGATTTTAGAACATGGTCCGTGTGAGGGCACACGGTCAGACCGTGTTCGATGCTTTTTATAGGTTTAATCAATTATTCAACTTGGTTTTTCCCACCCAAGCATTTATGAATTTGGGTCTTATTGTCACCTAGTCTATAACTCATCCCCATGTCATTAATGCACCAAACAAACATGTTTCACAACATTTAAAATCATTCAATGCATAAATTTCTAAAGGAACCAACAATTAAATGCAATGTTAAACCAACAAATTCAAAACAGCCAATATTCAATAATCAAGTTCACAATTTACTCAATAATCAACATTTCACAATATAACAATATTTCAATTATAGTTTTGATTTCCCCTAATCTAGACGCTATATCGAAACGGGAACAATAAGGCTGAAGCCTGACAATAGGTCCGAAGACCGAAATCCGTAGTGTCGTTTAATTCCCTTTGGGATAGTCATCTACCTATGGATTCCATCAATAGATTCGAAGATCAACAATAACAATAGCCCGCAGGCAGTGGTGCCGTCACACCCAATAGAAGTCGTCACTCCGGTTTCCAATAAGGCTAGCTAAACCACGATTTACCTACATTTCAATAGGTCGAGATCTCTAATTATTCCCTAATGGCATGTCACTCCATCTCTATACCAATCTAAGAATAAGGGCAATCAATTATTAAGTAATTAAATACACATTTCCATTATCTTCATTATTTATCAATTCAATAACCTATTAAAGGTGTCAAAAACCATACTAGCCATCATGTGAACCAGGTAATAATTAACACTACCATGCATGGTTCTAGTATCCACATTTAAACTTTTACATATAATAAATAATAAATGTTATTAAATACATTACATGAATTTATAACATAATAAATACACATGTAAAAAATGCATGTCATTAAATACATATTACTACTCCCTCCGTCCAAGTGAAAGTGTCACATTTAAAAAAAAAAATTTGTCCCATGAAAATGTCACATTCACATATTTCAAGTTGTATTAATTAGTTTCTTCCAATATTACCCATGAAATTAATTAGGATGTTTTATTATTTTAATAGTTGTCTCATTCTTAATTAAGGGTATATTAGACAATACATCGTGTATTTATATCAAATTAATCATTTTCTTAATTTGTGTGAAAACATAGAATGTGACAGTTTTAGTGGGACGGAGGGAGTATTAGATATATATTATTAATGGTGCCTAGGTAACATAACCAACTAGTATTCCAATTCATCACCACAGTTCAATAACTAATAAAAAAAGTCATTAATTTAAACCACACACAAATCCATATACACATTCATTAAACATTAAATCCAAGGTGCATATTTAACTAGACATATATTCAATATTTAATATGCAATATTCAAAATATTAAATATTAAATTCCAATACCAATTCTATCCATATGGTTATATATAATTAACCGGTTTAATGCACAAACAATTAAACACACAACATATAATATGTAGAGCTTAAAACGGAATTGTTAATCTATTCTCCGTCGATTAGCTAAGCGACATCGGTTGAATTTCCACCCTCACCCAAGTCACCTAACAATTTCAATTCACACAAGCATTTTATCAAACACTTGGTCTACACCAAAAACCAAATAATACAAACCTAATTTCCATCCCTTAATTAACCCGTTAATTGGAAACTATAGAGTCATAACACTATTTTACCTAGTCTATCAATCTAGAAATCACATTTTCCAATACAATTAAATCAAATCCAATTCTAGGGTTTGAAAATAACAATAACTTTAAATGGCTAATTCAATTTACAACACTAATATACTAATCAATAACCATGATGATTGTAAGAAACAATTTTATAAAACATTAAAATCAAAATCTAGGGTTTTAGAGAGTTACTATAATTCGTAGAGAATAAAACTAGGGAGAAACTTCAAAATAAGTGTTTTGGTGTTTTTTTGAGAGAAACAAAACAAATGATAGAAAACTATTGACTTAGGGGTTTCGAAATGGGCTTTAACATATGGGCTATAGGCCTTTTTTATAAAATAATCATATAACACTTTAAATTTAGTTTAACGGTTTCTAAAATGTTTTCTGTTCATGTAAAATTTTAATTTCTCATTTCAAATACTCAATTTATAAAATGCATTTAAAGACGGTCATTTTAATATATTGGACTCTATATTTTTTATTGACATTCTAAATTACCATTTTACCTTTAAACCTGAATTTTGACCGAAAAGTCAAAATTAACTGAAAACATTGAAATTTCTAGACCCTAATTATGGACGTTACAAAAGCAAGTTAGCATACATGTTTTGTTCAAAGGCTAGATTAAAATTTGGATAGTTCTTATAGGAATCAAAATAAGTTATATAAATAATCAGAGATATACCATGAACATTATTGGTTTTAACAGCAGAAAGAAGCGTGTCTAGATTCTAGTGTAAAGATTGTTAACAATTTTCCTAGTGACTACGATATCTTTAATCGTACGATCCTACGATATCCAACTTGAGGAAGAAAATAAGAAATTATAAAATTCAACATTAGTTAATTTATGCATAGACAAGGGAATGAATTGAAAAGAAGACACGTATAGTACTTCATCCCAGATTAGATTGTGCAAAATTCGAACATTACCCACAAGAATAATGTTTCTAGAAGTACCATTTGGTAGTATGATTTTGTGTGGCTTGATTAGAAGTACCATTTGGTAGTATGATTTTGTGTGGCTTGATTAGATGTTTGTTATTTAAGAAAAGGCTAATATCACTACAGGTATGTGTACTAGCACCACTATTTACTATCAAAGTTCTCATTTCAAATCCAGAAGGCATAGTAAGTATATAAGAGAAGATGTACCTTTAGAGTTGATCATGTAAGTTATTTTGAGTAGTCTTCATCCATTCTTAATGAATTCCCTTTAGCCATTATTTCTAGCTACTTTATACTTCAATGTAAAGCATTCATAAATGTTGTCACGTTTCCAAGTAAGTATATGAGATAAGATGTACCTGTAAAGTTGCTCATGTAAGCCATTTGTAAGTAATCTCGATCCATTCTTAATGAATTTCTTTTAACCATTATTGGAAGCTCCTTTATACTTCTAGCAAAGGATTTATAGATGTTGTCACGTTTTCATTTTGTCCTGTATCTGCATTTGTTGAATTATGTCCAATACCTGCAGCTGCCATAATGGAATTAGCCTTCTTCTTTTTTTGTCCTTTATACCATTTTAGAAAACCATATACATAAAAACATGTCTCTTTTGTATGCCAATATGGTTGCAATTCATACGGTGTGTTTATCACTTTAGTCATTCTTTTTTAAGTAACCACGTAACACCCAAACCCCTCACCCGACGGAAAGGAAGCGGAGAACGAATGTCACATGCAAAACGGAACAAACGGATACAATAAAACATACATATAGCTGATACAGAAATACAAACCAAAAATCAAAAGACTCTTATTAAAACTAGAAAGCTTATCAATTCTAAAAATTCAAATACAAGTTCCAATAAGAATATAACCAAGACCAAAGTAATCGGAAATGTCTAATCTGAAATCAAAACCCAAAAATATAATGCAGCGGTTACAATTCTAAAGTCAATAACACAAGAAAAACAAAGCTGAAAAATGGATGCCAGATGATGATTGATGCTGAGATGCGTGTGATATCCTACTACTCCACCTGGCTGTCTGAACTGAGCAAATTTCATCCCAAACGGGTACAAACATACAAAACAAAAATGAAAGCCACGAAAGGTCAGACTATCGATGTCTGATTAGTAAGCCAATGCCCAACTAACACACACAGGATGTGTCTTGTATTAGCATAATAAAATGTCACCCAACGTATGCAGATTAGTTTACAAACATGGAATTATATATATAAGCAAACAGGTTGATTAAGAACCGAATTTATTCTTATTCCAATCCCTTTAATGTGATCTAGGATAAGTGAATACAGATTATTGGAATTACCGTTTGAAAATAGCTTAAACAATATCAAATTACTTCAAGGGAGGGACCGACAGTGAACTGTGAGTTCAGTGACGAATTCGACATGTAATTCGGTTAAAGAGTTTTAACGTGTTACCGAATTGTAATTCGATAACGAGTTTGGTAATTAGTTTGGTCAGAGAGCAATTATTTAAGTTCTACAATTATTTAAGTGACAATTCAGTATCAAATTCGGCATACAGTTCGGACAGACAGTATTTGTAACCTCAGAGACTCATTGAACTATAATTAGGTACTCAATTCGGTAAAGAGTTAGGTCAGAGAGTTTGAACTATCTCCTAAGACTATACCGAACTACAGCTTGATAACTAATTTAGTAAGAAGTTCAGCCTGAGAACTATTCAATTTGAGTTTAAGTGATAGTTCAGTTACGGGCTCAGTTACTAGTTCGGTCAGGGACCATTGTTCTCGTTTTCAGCCTATTCTGATTATGATTTCGCTATCCAAGGCTCTAAATATAAACTTGGGTCTATTCCGATTGCCTAAGGCTAGTTAGCAATCGAAACCAGGCTACCCAAAGTTTAGAACCCAAGTAACAAGATAGTGGACAGAGATCAAAACAGCTCATAAAAACATACAGAAATAGAGTAAACATCAAACCTGACTTTAGCAGAGTTCAGATTTTCATATTATGATCAAGTGATTGACTTAACAGGTCTATCCTTAGCTTAAATACAGAAATCAGGAATAAAAACAGAGATAGTGTAAAACTCTCAGAGATGAATCAAATATCCCATAAATGATATTGTTGCATCCATACATGAGTAAAGCTCCAGAATGATGTCGTTGCATCCAAAAATAAGTCGGCTACAAGGCCTTATACGCTTTCGCGCATCGATGTATACATTTACTTTTCCCTACAACATGTTGGTCTTATCGTATTGACTTAGGACAAAACTTTATATAGATTACAGAATTTATATTTCCAATTTAGTAGACAGTCATGAATACCAATTCACGTATCTACATTAAAGCAACAGAGTTAACAAATAGGCATAGAATTCACAAAATCAAGGGACAATGTACATATTCAGCACAGATATCCAAATTAATTCATACTTAAATGCAGCAAGAATATAATAATTCAATCCCAGATTTCAGCTTATAATAATTTATTTAATTACACATACAGCGAAGCAGGCAGAAACATATAATCGTGGGGGCATAAGCATGGCTACTAACCTTTATTGCTAATCTTGAACACACTGAATCACTTCGACTGACAATCCCCGATTTGATCTAAATCAAATCAACAATAAAAAAATTCCCAAATTTAGAAAGTTAGGGTTTACAATTAAGCAACGATTAAAAATCCAATTAAACTCAAAATATATTAATCTAATATCAAGGGTTTCAAAACTCAAATCAATTGAATTCAAAACCCCCAAATTAGAAACCCTAATTATATAAAAATCTCCAAATTAAAATTAAAGCGGTTAAATCAAGAAAAGAGTAGAATTCATTACATGGAACAAAAAGGAATTAGAGGAAAGTCAAAATCCCCAATTTGAAATCTTGAAGAATGAAGTTTAGAAATCCGCGGCTAGGTCTTTGAGTTGAGAGAAAAATATGAACACGTAGAATGAGTTTTTAGAATTTTTTTTTAAAGAATGATTTCTAAAACCCTTTATTTTACTTTATATATCCATGTCAAATATCACCATAAACCCAAATGTTCCATTTGCTTTTAAAATTCCAAAACTGCAAAATAATTATGAAATATATCAAAATTCACCTTTTGTTTTCAAAACTAACCCAAAAGTCAAATAAGTCAAAATATATGGTCAAACCGGAAAGTCAATAATTTTTTTAAAATACCCATTTTACCCTTTAACGAAAAATAAAATAAAATTCAAATAACGAAAATAAATTTTTCAAAATATGAAAATGAATAGCTCCAACATACAAATGTGACAAACCAGCTTGCTTAAACTGCATTTTGTTTTTTTAAACCAAAATCTTACTTCTTGCTTTTGATATTATTCTTAGCAAATAATATGCTTGAATTTCCATTCACATAAGCGGTTAAAATCATCTATACTTCCTTTTTATTTTTCTACTGTTAATAATGGGTAAGGGATCCATTACCAGAATCTGATTTCTTATAACCTCATATGCATCACTCAGTCTCATTAGAACTTGCATCAACTTTTTTGCTTCATTCATCTCTCCACTCTTCCTCGTCAAATCATAGGTACAACTTCCCCCACAAGTACACGTTGGCATAGGTAAAAAACAATTCAATTCATCCCATAACCTCATTAACTTTGTAAAGTATTGTGAAATGTTTAGTTCTCCTTGAGATATTGAAGTTATTTCACATTGTGCTTGATACAATTGAGGTCTATTAGATTCTCTAAATTTAATGTCCAATTCTAACTATAATTGTCTTGTTGGTGATATGCACCAAAATGAATTAACTAATTGATGTATCCCATATAGCATTGACTTACATGGAGACACGTGATCATCGTAAATTTCAAGGAGAGTAATTTAGTTTCTTTGCTTCCAAAAAAACTTTGATTTTTGCAATCTATTATTTCCATTTATTAGGAATTGACCCCTCAATTTTAGAAATTTGTTTCCATTATTTGAGATAATTTTTATTAATTTTCTTTGTTTGAATTTATTGTTATTTGTTTCCTTTCATCATTACGGCTATAAAAGTACCATTTAAGCCGAATGATAATTGAGTTTTTGGTGAAATAAAATTGAGATTTTATTCTCTCAACAATTCTTTGGTATTCATACGAATCAACGAAGTTTGTTTCATTCTTGAATTTTGTGTGTGTTGGTTTACATCAGTTGGTATTAGATTCAACACAATCCTCACGATGCCGCAGCGCAGACGTCAAGAAGCTAACCTATAAGATGTCCGTCGTCGAGATGATGTCGCCCAACTCCGGCAACAAGTCGAGGATTTGACCCGACAGCTAGCCGCGCTTGAGCCTCCTACACGACATAATGACTCTTTTGATACTGAGGTGGGTGGTCCTGACTTTCCACTACAAAATCCATTTGCTGATCCTCTCGGCCATAATCAATACGATAATCGACGATGGGAGAATGGTTTCAAAATTTATATTCTAGAATTCCACGGTAATATTGATGCTGACGAATTTCTTGATTGGCTTCATTATGTTGATGAAACCTTAGATTTCAAAGACGTACCGGATCATAAACGTGTTACTCTTGTTACAACTCGCTTTCGCGGAAGAGCCCAGGCTTGGTGGCAACAACTTAAAGCTACACGGGTGCGATCTCATAAACCAAAACTTATATCCTGGACCAAACTCTAGAAACACATGTGTGCTGTTTTTCTCTCATACAATTATGATAGAGATCTATACCAACACTTTCAGAATTTGCGTCAAGGAACAAAGTCTGTTGGTGAATACTCGACTGAATTTTTTCAGTTACTTGCACGTTCTGACATCAATGAGTCTCCTATTCAACTTGTATCGAGGTATGATGGTGGTTTGCTTCATCAATTTCAAGATATTTTAAACATGTTTGACCCATTGACAGTATCTGAGGCCCATCAACGAGCTCTGCAAGCCGAAAAGCAATTATACCGCCGTATTGGTCAGTCTTCACGTCCTTTAAGTGGATCTGTACCACTTCTGCCATATGCATCAGACACTTCCAATCGTGTTATTGATCGTCATCGGACAACAAATCGTGTCTCAAGCTCCTTTAAATGTTTCAACTGCGGTGAAAGTGGACATCGCCAAAGTGAATGCAAGAAACCAAAATCACGAGGCTTGCTAGCTGATGTTGATGATTCGTCAAATCCTATCTATGACTCCAATCCATCTGAAGATATTCTTGATGAATATGTCTCCGGTGATATTGGTCTTCTTTTAATGATGCGACGAACATTCCTTTCTCCTAAAAGTGACAACACAGACTGGCAACAACAATCAATTTTTCAATCCACTTGTACAATAAATGGTAAAGTGTATCAGTTCATCATTGATTCTGGCAACTGTGAGAATGTTCTGGCCGAAACAGTTGTGGATAAATTGAGGCTTTCGGTGACCAACCATCCACATCCTTACAAATAAGGGTGGTAATATGGACCGTGACACGATGGGTTGACATGGAACGAAACCAATTATTAAGGATTAAGGTTGAGTATAATCGTGTCGTGTTAGTAAACAAGTCGAACCATTTAACCCATTTAATAATCGTGTCATGTTCGTGTTGGCATAATCGTGTCACGGGTCGACCCGTTTATTGAGGATATACATATAATTTTAAATTTTGATATTTTACTTATTATTTTTTATTAAATAGAATTAATTTTTATTAAATAAATTCGTGTCAAACCGTTTAATAATCGGGTTAACGTGTCAATTTTGTGTTTACATGTCAGATTGAATAATAATCCATTTATTAATTGTGTCATCGTGTCGTGTCCGTGTCAACTCATTCCTAATCGTGTCGTGTTCGTATTGGAAGTTCACAACCCGTTTAGTAATCGTGTCGTATTCGTGTCGTGTCAAGTTAAACGGGTTCGTGTTCGTGTCAAGCTCTACATGACCCGTGAACCCGTTTTGCCTGCTCTACTTACAAACTAGCATGGCTAAGCAAAGGTACTGGTATTTTTGTTTCTAATCGGGCACTCCTCAGTTTCTCAATTGGCAGCACATATAAAGATGAAATTTGGTGTGATGTGGTTCCTATGGATGCTTGCCATCTGCTTTTGAGGTGACCGTGGCTATTCGATAAACACTTCCTTCATGATGGATACGCCAATACACATTCCTTCGTTTTTAATGGCAAGCGCATTCATCTTCTACCCTCAAAGGAGTTAAAGCCATCCCTAGTGACATTACTTATATCTCGCAGACCCTTCGAGCATGCAATGCGTGATGCTGGTGTGGTCTATGTCTTATTAGGTAAGCCTTCTACCCTATCTAATGATATTTCCCTTATTATGCGCCCTTTGTTGGATGAATTTCAGGATATTTTCCAACCATATCTTCTTGATAATTTGCCACCTTTACGAGACATTCAACATCAAATTGATCTTATTCTAGAAGCTTCATTACCTAATAGACCTCATTATCGTATAAGCCCAACTGAACATGAAGAACTTCGTCTTCAGGTGGAAGACCTCCTCTCTAGAGGACTTATCCAGGAGAGTTTAAATCCTTGTGCAGTACCAGCCCTTCTCACTTCTAAGAAATATGGTACATGGCGTATGTGTGTTGATAGTCGAGCCATAAATAAAATCACAATTCGATATTGATTTCCTATTCCTCGTTTAGATGATCTCTTGGGCCAGTTAAATGGTGCAAAAATTTTCAGTAAACTTTATTTGAAGAGTGGTTATCATCAAATCCGTATTAAACTAGGCGATGAGTGGAAAACTGCGTTCAAAACACATGACGGGTTATTTGAGTGGCTGGTTATGCCATTCGGTTTATCCAATTCCCCAAGCACATTTATGCGAGTCATGAACCAAGCACTTTGTCCTTTCATCGGCAAATTCATGGTCGATTACTTTGATGATATTTTAATTTATAGTGCTAATCTCAATGTGCATTTTCAGCATATACGGGAAGTTCTGTCAGTTCTTCACAGGGACAAGTTCTTGGTGGCCGTACATAAATGTTCTTTCTTCTCACATCATGTCCTTTTTCTGGGGTACATGATCTCTTCGGCGGGATTATCAGTTGATTAAACTAAAATCGACGCAGTTCGGCAATGACCTATTTCCACTTCTATCACCGAAGTGCGCAGCTTTCATGGATTTGCCTCATTCTATTGACGCTTCATTCCACACTTCAGTTTTGTCATGGCTCCATTGACTGATTGTATCGAAGGCAGTTCTGTCCTTTTTGTGGACTTCTGATGCTGAATATGCATTCGATTGTGTTAAAGATCTACTCACAAAAGCTCCAATTTTGGTATTACCTGACTTTACCAAACCTTTTGAATTACATAATGATGCAAGTAAGGTTGGCATTGGTGTTGTTCTCAGCCAAAACGGTAAACCAATAGCTTACTTTAGTGAGAAACTCTCTGGGGCCAAATAATATTTTTGCGCATATGACATGGAGTTTTATGTTGTAGTCGAAGCAATCAAACATTGACATCATTATCTCTTCCATAATGAGTTCGTATTATATACAGATCATGATGCTTTGAAGCACCTCGCTACCCAAGAGAAACTTTCTGCTTGCCATGCTACTTGGGCATCATATCTACAACAATTCACATTTGTTATTAAATATAAAGCTGGTTCTATGAATTGTGTTGCTGATGCATTGAGTCACTGCCATTGTTTGTTAACAAATATGCGACTCCATGTTCCATACCTAGACTCCTTTGCGTCTCTTTATGTCGATGATCCTTTTTTCTCTAAAGTTTTGCTGAAAATACAGGGTGGTTAATGTTCTGATTTTCTCCTTCAAGATGGGTTCTAATGTTCTCCTTTTGCAATTAAGTTAACTAACCATGATAGAACCATAACACTCTTATCATAGTTATCAAAATCTAGATCTAGTTTCTTGGATCTGATGCCTATGAAACCTATCTTCATTTTGGCTGTTAACTGTAATTTTCATAGCTCTGGACCAAGTAAGATTGTTAAGTGTAATTTTCATAGCTCTGGACCAAGTAAGATAGTTAATACCTGTTAATAGAGAGGAAACCATGATCATACACGATGATTAGAGTTTTAAATAAATAAAGGATCACCATTTTTGTATTCTATGGTAACTTCCTCGTCTTTCATTATCGATCTACTCCAATTGTAGTTGTTTCTTACGCTATCACGATACCTGAATCTCTCAATTGTTCAAATCAAGCTCTGATATCATGTTGATTTTATTAGGATTTGATGTGTTTGAGAAAACGAAGAGAAGATAATTTTGGAAAAAGAATCTCAATCTTGCATTTACTGTTTTCTTTGTATATATGGGGCTTGAACTTCAATACGTAAATATAATTGTATTTTATTAAGCAACAATTCAATCCTTGAGATAACACTATGATGAAAATTTAACATATAGAAAATACAATGTAATAACAAATCAAACACCACTCTAAACTGGTAGATATGTTATAATGCAATCACAAATCAAACACCACTCTTACAACTTAGTACATACTCACCTATACTTCAATGATCTAGATATTAAACTTCCTTCTTGATAGGGATGATAAGGAGATCATTTTTTGGCCTCACAGCACCACCGAAAGTCTCGGTCAAATCTAAATCTTCAATTTTCATTTCATTTGGAAGTTTCCAATCAAAATGATATAGCAACATGGCTAAGGGAACCTCAACATTGGCAAGAGCTAAAGACATTCCAGGACACATCCTTCTACCAGCCCCAAATGGAATAAGTTCAAAATCATTACCTTTATAGTCAATATTGGAATCAATAAATCTCTCTGGAATGAAACTATCAGGTTGGCTCCAAATATTTGGATCTCTTCCAATAGCATAAGCGTTTATAATAACTTGAGTTTTCTCAGAAATTTCATACCCTTTTATTTTACATTTCTCTCTATTTTCTCTTGGAAGTAATAAAGGGACAGGAGGGTGTAACCTAAAAGTTTCTTTGATCACAAGCTTCAAAAATTTCATTTCGCTTATGCTAGTTTCATCCACTTTTCCTAGTCTATCGAATACCTCCCTCACTTCTGCTTGTGCTTTTTGCATGACTTTTGGATTCTTCATCAGCTCAAACATGATCCAGTTCACTGTGGTGGATGATGTCTCAGTACCACCAACGAAAATATCCTGAAATATCATTTAAACATATCAATATTCATAAATAAAAAATAAAAAAAAAGACATCATATAAATTTATTTACATGATAATTTCAATAGAAATTTGCAGTCATAAATCCAAAATATTCTTATGGTAATTTTGTCACAGTTTCGTTACCGATAATTTCCGTCACAAATCTACCACAAACCACAACCATCACAAATCCGTCAAAAATTAATACTATCACAAATACAAAATTTCATTTATAGATTTTTTTTCTTTTTTACGGAATATTCTAAATTATGATGGATTAATTCCAGTGTTGATTAGTAACGTAATTTGGTGACGGAATTAATCCGGTTTATGGTATTGATTTCGGTAACGAAATATTTTCATCACAGACGGAAGTATATTCTTGTAGTGAGAGGAGTAGAAACACTTACAAAAATGACAGCTTTGACGTTATCAACACTCAAATCAAACTGACCACCACTTTGAACCTTCAACAGAAGGTCAACCAAATCCTCATTTCTTCCATCACTAACACCTCTCTTCTTATGCTCGCCAACAATATCCTCAAGTATCTTATCCATTTCCTTATGCAACTTCCACAACCGACCCTTCTTTCCACTAAAACCCTCCGCCAAAACATCAAAAGAAGGAAACAAATCAGAAACACTAAACCCCCCAACCAACTTCACAGCCTCATCTAACACACCTTGGAAACTCTCATAATAATCCCCAATCTCACCAAAAGCAGTCAAACAAGTGATGTTATAAGTCAACAAGCTCACACTCTCTGTGAAATTAATCACCGACCCAGATCTTGTTTTCACCGAATCAACGAGATTCATCACTTCTTTTTCCCTCACTGATCTAAATGACGCCACCCTTTTCATGCTCAAAACCTCTAAAACACATATTTTCCTCAGCTGTCTCCAGTAATCACCATATGGTGAAAAAACTATGTCACTGGAGTTATAAGCCAACACACTCGCTGTTAGATTAAAAGGCCTGGAAGCAAACACAATATCGTGTGTTTTCAGAACTTCTTTGGCGAATTCAGGTGAGGAAACAACTAGAGTTGGGATCTGTCCTAGTTGGAGATGCATTATGGGTGAGTTTGTGGTGTGGCAGAGAGCTTATAAGCTGGTGAAGGTTTCCCAAAATGGGTAGCTTTGTTGGTCCTGGAGGGAGGTTTTTGGGATCTCTGGCTATTGTTTTGACAAGTATGATGAAGAAGAGAAGAGAGCAGGAGATGATGATGATAGGTAAAGGGAATGAGGAAATCTCATTTTCCATTTTTGAAGAGAGATTGTTTGCAAAATGTGTATGGTTTGTTCGGTTATTTGGTAATGAAGTTGCGGAGTTATATAGGCGATTTTGTGCATGTGGTCTATAGAGCAGCTCTATCCTTTATTAGATAGTGAAAAAAATGATGACATATCTGCTTACGCGATTAAATTTTATTTTCTTTAAATGAGATTGAAAAATGAACAAATGAGTTGGTCTTCCACAGTTATAAAATATTTGCGGTGTGAATGACATTCTGCATCAACTTCATTATCCAGTTCGTAATTCGACCAATTGATTGAATTGAAAGTGACTTTAACATTGGAATTTATTTTCCCATTTTCAGTATATTGAATTTCAATATCCAAAATATTTGAGGAAAGAGGAATGGTATTGGCACCATAATAATATGTTTCTATACCCTTTTAATTATATAGTGACGATATTATCCCTAGTTTTAATATCTTTTAATAAGCGATCAACTATTATATTTTATTATTTTTTATAATATGTTAGAAATTAATTAAATTTATGAACATATTTAATAAATTCATCTGTTTTCACATTTTTAATATTATTTTTTTTCAAATTTATTCTTTTTTTATTTTTTTATTTTTATAGTTTAAAAATGTTATTTATTATAAATAAATAAATAAAAATAATTAATTAATGGAAAATATTGAAAAAAAACTGATTAATAAATAATAAATTAAAAAATAATTAAAATACCAAATCTATATTTATTTTTATCTTTTTTTAATCCGTAAATATGTTTATTATCAATTATATTAATATAATTAAAATATTTATATTAATTAATTATATTATTATTTTATTTATTTTAATAAATATGATATGGTGAGATGAAATATGGTATTGTTTTATTTCTTTCCGATTTTCAAAAGTTAAATGAAATTCGCTTATAGGCCCAATATTAAGTACTTGACAACTAGGGTCCAGGCCCAATCTCAATAAACAATTTCTTAAAGCCCAATCTGACTTCAGTTGAGTCGAGAATATATAGAATTTTTGTCCAATGCAAGAGAAAAAGGAAGAGGAGCCCAACGACTCCAATAATGTCTTCTTGGTGTATTGAAGGCGCATGATAGTTTACCCAAAATAATAACAATTATCGTACAACAAGGTTTGCACGTCTCAAGTAGTGCAGTTCCACTATCAACATTCCTCCTCATCATATAAAACAACATGATGGGTTCTTCTCTTCTCCCAAAACAAAGGAAATGGCATCCTTATACATCAACTTTACAATAATGTTAATTGCAGCCTCATTTTTAATGGGGTTTACCAACTTGACTGTGGCCACTAACGGCGGTTCCATCCTCGTCTCCGGTGACGTCTGGTGCCAGGATTGCTCTAAGCCTTACTACCAATTTGCCCAAGGCGACAAGCCCCTCAAAGGTAACACCAAACCAAACCCATTTTATCACCTCACTACCAATTAATTACACTTGTATATTATGCAGGCGTGAAGGTGTGTGCGGTTTGCCAGGACGAAAGAAAAAGAGTGATGTATTACAAAAGTGACTCAACCGATGAGAAAGGCCATTACCAATTGGAATTGGAGAAATACGTCAATGGCAAAGAATTGAAACCCAATTTATGCTCCGTCAGGCTGCTTTCATCGCCGGATCCTACATGTAGTGTCGTCACTGATTTTGCTGGAGGAAAATCTGGTGTCAAGCTGTTGCGACCGACTGGCATGTTTGGTGATGATGTTATGTATAAGTTGGGTCGCTTCTTCTACACCACTCCCATGTGTGAAAAACCTGATACTTCTCATTCAACGCCAAACAATAACTATTGATGTGATGTTTTACTGTTGTATGATTTGATTCGTAAATGAGAACATTATATACATGCAATGCAATGCAATGCAATGCAAGGCCTTTGTTTCTTTATACGACCAACCTAGTTTTTACGCCAATCTTCGCATCTGATCATATTTAACATTACTTGCATTGACTGGGGCTGGGCCTGTAACTGGGCCCAATAAAGGGCCTTATTCGAATTCGGCCCATAACCCACTGCTAATCCAGTTTACAATTTAATTCAACAGAATCAATTGAACCACTCGAGGTTCACAAGTTTTGACGATGGCGAATCGTGTGATGAGAGCGTTATCTTCGTCTTCTACTACTATCAGATGCTCAACAGCTGGAAAATCCAGATCGGCTTCTTCGAAATCGGAGAAGATGACGAAAGATAAACTCTCAGGCGTAATTGATATCATCAACGACCGCAAACTACCTCCTGAACTCCGTGGCCAACGCAACTCCGTCAGGTCCTATCTCATTACTTTAACGATCCAATTTTCATTTCTAATCAATCAATCATTCGAATAAAATATAATGATAATAGTTATAACTATAGGTCAGAGACGGAGATAATAGGTGTTGTGGAGCAGAGGATATGGCATTCGATGGAGGAAGGGCAGTTCGAGAACTTACCTGGGAAAGGGAAGCCACTCAATAATCTCAATATCAATCCTCACGCCGATCCTGCAGAAGATACCTTGTATAGAATCCTCTCCAAGAATAGATGCGCGCCTGAGTGGGTCGAACTCAATAAAGATATAAGGAGCCAGGCAGCACAATGGCGACTGGCCTTGAACAACGCTTGGAAGGCCAAGTCCACTGGCGATCACTCTAAATGGACTCAGGCGTCTGAGGTTCTGCAGTTGCAGTTGCGAGATATCAATAACAAGGTAAGTTCTCGTCTCTGTTTTACTTGCCTTTTTATAGGTCTGTTATCCATTAAGCGCGCTATTGATGAAATGCAATTGTTTGTGTAATTTGTAGGTTTTCAGGTACAATCTGATTGTTCCTTTTGGTCGCCAGATGTTTGGTCTCAAGTGGGAGAAAGAAATAACTCGTTTACAAGAGGAGTGACTATGTTCGAATAGTAGGAATTATGTGACGACTATCTTCTCGTCTTTCGTTTGGTTAGATTAAATAGACAGACCTATGTTGTACAAGATTGAATGTATCCGTTGTGATTCAAATTAAAATTAGTGTTCTGACAGATCATGCAGATAAGTATGGTAGATCCAAAGCCAGTAAAAATGTGGAATGAACAAAAACAGAAGTACATTATTATGGTAATAACGGAGAAGACCGGATGATTACACTAGGCAAATGAATAGTATCCATTATTTAACACAATGGAACAAAGACTGAGTTATTATACAATATGACTATACGATCTTTTAGGGGCCGGGTCAAGCTACTGACGAAGTTTTTGCAGCAAGATGAATAAGTGCACGACGATGGTAGGCGACCCTGAGCTTCTTGTACTTGTGCACAAAACTTGCCACATCTATTTCTCTTTCAAGTAGCTGTGTATGAAGGGCTTCAGATTCCTCATCAGTCTTATTCATTGCTTCTGCAATTACAATAATATTTTCCATACGTGTGTAAGAATCAATTATGTCAAAGTCAAGTTTTTATTGTGGACTTCATTATTCTAACCTTGAAGTTTATAGAGAAGGGATCCCGGTGAATAGAACTTTAAAAGCTGCTCCTTTTGTTTCTCAAGCTCATTCAATTTCTCCTGTGCAGCAGCTAATTCTGTTGTCCGAATAATTTTGCACTGTGATCATATAAAGAGCAAATTAACCAAGCAATCTTCTATAACCATGTCTATTACCGGGATGTAAGTAATAATCGAAGCATACCTGGTTTCGAAGTGCATTTATCTGTGATTCTTTTTCCAAATTCTGCCCTGTTTATTGAAATAATATTCAGAAATTGAACAAGATACAAATACTGACATTTAAATTCATCAAGGTAGATATCAAAAGCTCTACTTACTGGCAAGTTGCAAAGTTTCCTTGCGAAGTTCATCTCTTATCTGATAATAGCAATGAGCAAAGAACACACAATTAATTACCAAACACTCAATCTCTTCAGAAACAACTCAGAAGAAATATATGCTATGCTGAAGATGAAAACGCATGAGTTTAGTTTCTCAACACAATCAATAGTTAAGCGGGTGTCATGCATCTATAATGCATCTAGTAATTAAGATAAGTCGTCACCATAGAAACTAAAAGAAAATGTGAGAACATCTTAACCACATACACACATACAAGTTAACACTTTGGCAGCATATTATTTGGCTCTGTATAAGAAGCTGTACAAATTACAATTTGGATCATAAGCTGAATGGCTAATTGTAATGTAGGATACCAATCTGGCTACGTATAACATGCTCCCTTTTTGTGCACATCATTATCAATTAAATTTTCTAATCTGAGTATGCAACTAGAACACCCTTGTTTTTCACAAATACTTTTGGAAATATAACGCCTTATCACAACAATAAAAATATAGTCAAAACAGGGGGAAGACACATACTACTCCCATAACTTGGTACTAAGTCAATGGGATGCATAAACCACAGCTTTTGAACTCAAATATATATATATATATATATATATATATATATATATATATATATATATATAAACAAAACAAATAAATGTAATACAACCTGTCAATAAGTTCTTTATCACATCATTACAGAACTTCTATTTTCATTTTTTTTTTTTTTTAAGTTGTAGGTGCAGTGCTAGCAGTAGCTATCAGCATGCAATTAACAATAGACAAATACTGCAACTGAACACATATTAAAATATCAGAAACATTCCAGCGAGTATATATTATATATATATATATATATATAGAGAGAGAGAGAGAGAGAGAAGTAGCAATTTACAAAAGATCGGATCATAAGAAAATATCCATCTCTAGTTATAAGCTCAAATACTCAAGTCATATAATATATGGATACAGAGAGAGAGAGAGAAGTAACAGTTTGAAACTTACTTTGTTTTGGGTTTTGACTTGATCGATTGAGAGAAGAAATCGGTGGTATGCTTCCTTGTCAGACACAAGCTTCCGTAATTCATCAACACTAATGAAGGAGCAATTATTTAAAACAAGCAACCACAAATTTAGTTTTGCAAACAAGCAGATAAAATGTAATCAAAAGCAACAAATTCCTAATTAATGTTCAAACATAATTATTAATTCATTATAAGTTAAAAGCAAGGAATAGAATGCTCTATAATCAAGTAAAACATTTAGAAACTCTTATCTACATCCGTCAAATGCACAATGGTCCCTATAACGTAAATAACACAAGTTTCACAGACCATAATATCAAAAACCTACAAACAAAGACCTCAATCACCATTAAGCAACCTAATAGCTGTGGATCCTCTCATGAAAAATACTTATATTCCTGAATTTATCATTAGCAGTTAGTGGTCAGCATGCCAAGCAAGAGAGAGTTAAGAAAATGAAATGCAGTAACATACTATGGTTACTGACTCAAAGACGGATAGCATCCTATCATTTTTGCTTCTTACACCTAGTACCTGCTAACACATGCAATAACAATTCAAGGCGGGTAGCAAATATTAGTTTAACTACCTACATCCAGTTTTTCATACATTTATTACGTATTAATATCCAAATGTCCAAAAGTAGAATTATTCACTGAATTTTAGGCAACACCGAAAAATTAAGACTACCTGTAACATAATGATTTTGAAAATAACATAGGCATGTGGATGAAACTCCAACCCATAATGTTTTCAATCGAAAACAAGCAAAGAGCTACAATATATATCTAAGGAATAAGAGTGAATTTAGAGCAAAAGCATTCACCTTTTGTCTTTTAAAAGAGCAATAACGCCTGCAGCTTCACCAGGTGGAACAGGAGATGGGATCTGTGGTTGCTCCGTAGGCCTCGAAAAACTATAGCTGCTAGAGGTGCTGCTACCAGGAGTTGAAGGGCGGGAGGAGTTTGGAGATACTACAGATGGTGGATACCAAGACTGTGAAGAAGCATCCTGAGGACGTGGCTGGGCTTGCTGCTCTTGTGAACTCCTATAAATAAAACAAAGAACTCAAGATTTTAGAGTTTGATAATTAAAACAGAATAAAATAGAACCAACAAAAATATTCAGTGTCTGTTATCATTTTAGCAGAGATTCAATAGCACTCTGCACAAACAAATGTATGAAACAAAAAGACCATACCGTATGCGGCATCAACAATCTAAATAATGTCAAATTGATGTGCACATGATAGTGGGACATGAAAATTACCCAAGCCTAATGTAGTTGCTCCACATTCCACCTCCATAACTAAGTACATATATATACTAGTTTGAAAAACTAAATCAGACACATGAGTAACTACCCCATTTAGCATACAAGAACATATTCAACAACAAATAAAGCTTTCAACAACAAATACAGCTAATTACAGTGCATTACACATCATGCTCTTTGACCGGAATGGAATGCAATAGGAACAGTTCTTTCAATTATCGCCTCCTTCTCCTCAATCAAAAAATCAGACCACAGTACGGCCATTAATAGGAACCAAATAAAGATATTCAGAACAAATTAAATCCCACAAGTTTACATTCGAGACAAGAAATACTCATTGACTTCGACCTAAGGATCAAACTCTATCATGAATTGACATAGAAATAAAAGAAACAACAGATATAGAAAAGTTCAACACAGTTATACTAAACAACAAGTTAGCAGACAATATCGTAATCATAGTACAATACAAAAACTAGATAACGAATCCAATAGAAGGCAAGATTGAATCGAAAGCAGAGACACGAAGGGACTGTACCAGAATTTGAACATAGCTCGAACAGGGGTGATGATCGGTGTTGAAGCGACAAATTAGAAACCCTCGAACTGAAGATAAGCAGCGAGAAGATGACAAGGCAGATCGCGAAATCTCGAATTCTTGAGTGGGGTTCTCTTCCTCCTGCCAACAAAATTGTTTTGAGAGAATCCCTTTCCTTTTTAAATCCCAATCGAGAAGCCATATTTTATTGTTTTGTAACTTTGAAAATGCTAAGAAACGCGTGTAGATAATATCAAAATAACCCCTCTACTTTCTTGAATTACCGTAAAATAATTCGGATGTCCAGGTTAAAAACGAAAAAAAATCTATGAAGTGCAAATAAAGATTCCATTAGTTTAATTGTATTAGCTGTGAAAAAGATAGAAAAATCTATACTCTTGCCCAAATAAAGATTCCAGTATTATGAAAAAGATAGGTAAATAATGATAAAATTATATATATATAATATATGTATATAATATAATAAAACTGAAAATAAATTCATAAAAAAATATTTGAATGAAAATTTTATATTTTAAGAGTATAAAATTTTATGTTTAGTCTTAAATTGTCACTTTTTAATGATAGTTGTATATGATTGTGACTATTTAGGATTATTCTCATCCTTTCATGAATTACAAAGTTAATACTAGTGTATGTAAGTAAATTTAAGATGGAGAAAGATATACGGTAAAATCTCTCTACAACTGTCATTCTTTATAGCAGTATTTCAATATAATAGTCTTTCACTATAATAGTCAAATTTCTTTTGAATCGGTTTTTTATATGTTATTTTAATCTTTTATAACAACAATTTACCTATAATGACAACAGTTATAATTTGAATAGAATACTATGTATAAAATTCACCCTCTACAATGGCCTACTCAAATATAATATATATTTTTTTAATAAAATAATATAAAAAGAATTAAAAGTTTGAATAACTATTATTAAAAGTTAAAGTTTCAAAGATGTTCAAAACTTAAATGTTAAAAGAATTTGTAAGGTTTCATAACTAAATATAATGAGGAAAAAAAATTGAATAAATTGACTATCCGTTTTCTTAAGTTTTTCTTGAAATCTTCGTCGATTCAATTATTATATTGCTGGTAAAAGACTTGAATAAACAAAACAAACTATATTATAGACTTTTTTCTTTATATTTAACTAAATTTAATCTAAAAAAATTATAACAATCATTCGCTATAACATCCAAAACAAATAGTCAAACGGCACCATTATAATGAGGTTTGACTTGACGCAACTCCAAATATAGTGGTTAGCCCAATTCTTTCGCTGTATTAAAATGTGTCTCTGTCTTCTTCTCAGGTTCGCTTTTCACTAATATCAATTTTTACATGTTCAGCCTCCAGTGTATCTTCTTCCCAATACTCTCTGGGGAAAAAATGTGACAATCCTATGTTCTAAGAATATAAAATTTTATATTTAGTCTTAAATTCCAGGCTTTAAAATTATTGTTAGTCTCTATAACTTATGGCAAACAACTGCCAAGCAAGATAGTCATCATCTATTATCCACATGCTAGATTCTTTCAGTTGCTTCTTAATTTCATCAAAACTTAATTCAGCAGATCAATAAACCAGCTTCTTTCATATTCAAATGATGATCCATTCACGTTCTTTGATCCAATTTCCACTGTGATACTCACTTGATGACTCCTCTTAATTATTATACTAGACTTTTGTTGTAATAAGTTTCCAACGATTTGTGCAAAATTTCTTCTACATTGGGATGAGGAAATCTTTTCAACTATAGCCACTACCTCATACAAAAAATTCTCTTTCCAATATTTCTGCGCATGGGATGAATCTCTGACGAGTAATAGATCCAAATTCAGCCAAATTGAGATATCAGATGTTTCATCCACGATATCATGAAAAAAAATAGTATCCAGAAAAATCAAATTTCATTCCTCTAACCCAGAGTTGTGCTTAAGTTCTATACACTTTTTGACGATACGAGCTTTCACTAGAAACTCCTCCATCAATTTTGTGTTTCCACTTTTGGAATTCTGTAGATTTTTATGTTTTGATGTTATTCAGTAGTTGGTTATCATCAACCACCTGATATTCTCTTCTAACCCGATCAACCAAAAAACTCTGAATGAGGGCCTACAAGTATGTAGTTCCACGCATTTAGCCTCTAAAAGTAGCGCGGGAAATTCCTTGTAACCGCCTCGAATACCCTAAACAGGCTCACAATGAGAATTCTCTCATGTTGGTGCATAGATTTAAGTAAGGAACTGAGTTCATCTGTATTTTTACTACTCTTTCAGACAGCAATTCTCTAAAACAGAAATCGTACCATATCAAATTACCCAAGTGTTGCATTTTCAAGAATTTATCATAAAGAGAAGCTTCATCTAGCAGTTGGGAGTCTGGGCCAGCTGATTTCCCATAATTAACACTATCATCAAAAGTGCTCTCTCATCTGGAAAATTGGTGTATATGTTGGAATAACCATGGGAGTGAATGAATTTAATGAACCAAGGTGTCTAGATTTTTTCTTCCAACTTCTTGTACCACTCATTAGTCATTTAGAAATAGGTTAAGGACTTTCAATGATGCGGAAATTAATTAGTAGATAAAGCAAACACGAGAGAAGATAAAGCATTAATTATTATCATTTCCTTAAGATATGGCTTAATACACTTTGCTTGGTGTTCATCATACCATAATCTAAATTCTTTCCAAGGTTTTGGAAAGAGAAGTTATCTCCAAGTATCAACAAGCTGGTACAAGAAAAGTTTTATTCCACTATCTAGATATATCTTTTTTCCATGTTAAAACCCGCAAAGGAAACTTGAAATCCAAATTTCTATAAACCATCAAAGAAGTGGGGGAGTGCACAACGTCAATTAATCCAAAGAACTAAGAGAAAACACATATAAAGACAGAATACCTTTAGTTGCCCATTATACTTAAGTTGAAATTCACACATACTACCAATCAATCATTATGTAAATACAAGAAATAAATAAATAACAAGAGCTACAAGACATATTGATGGCAAAACCAAAGATACATAATGAATACTTCTTCTTAACAAAGAAAAATAAATAAACACACAATAATTTACATTGAAGCAATCTAATACAATTGAAAAGAAAATCACATGGCAAAATCATAGTATAAAGAATTGAAATTCAAAGAGAGATTGAGGAAAACGAGAAGAGGAAAAAACGGTGTGTTGTATGTTATTACTCGCGCAATCTGTGTGAATGGTTGTTATTTAACACCCTTCACAATCTAACTAACATTACTTAAATTATAAAACTGCCCCTACTTAATAATTTAATTTATATCTATGCCCAACTCACACGTATAGACTTTAACACGACTTAATAAGCCATTTATACATTATTCTTTACTTGCTTGTGTGACAAGCATGCTAACTCCTCATTTTCCAACTCTATCACTCCTTCAATCCCGCAATATTCTTCACATAGCCATATTCATACCCCTCTCAAGTAGGACTCAAGGAGAGGATGTCTAACTTGGACAAATGGAAGTAGAAAAGTGAAGAAGGGAGGGGCTCAGTAAAAAAATTAGCCAATCACTTATTATTGGAAAGGTGCAGAGGATTAACAAAACCAGCTTTATACTTATTATGAACCATATGACAATATATCAAGGTGCTTAGTCCATTCATAGAAGACCGGATTAGCAGTAAACAGAATAGCTTGTTTCGAATCACAATATAAGTTACCTGAATATAAAAATCAATAAGTAGATAATGTGTCCATTTCAACACACATGTGGTGGAAGTCAGAGCCTATATTCAATCTCTAAAGAACTCTTAGAAATAGTTGATTGTTTGTTAATTTTCATGAAATCAATGATCCACCAATGGAAATGATCTAACCAATTAATGACCTTCTTGTATCAGTGTAACTAGCCTAGTCAGAATCACGGTATGCTTCTAAATAAAGTGGCTTGTTTACAGGATAAAATAAACTATAAGAAATTAAAGCATGTCAATGGGATTGTGAAGGAGAACTCATAAACTATCTTAGTGTTTGTGTAGCATGGGTGAGATCAGGCCATATGAATCCCAGATACAATAATCGGCCTACTACCATTTTATATAGATCATATTTGTCCATGAGAGTGTCATAGGAAACTGAAAGTTTACAACTGAGGAGAAGAGGAGTGAGTACTAGCTTGCAATTTGATAAACCCAAATCATCTAAAAGATCTAAGATATATTTCCATTGAGAAATTATCATCCCAGCATCTGATCTGGCCACCTCCAAACCCAATTAGTACATCACATGTCGTATATCCTTTATAGTGAAAGCTTGATCTAGAGATTACTTCACTTCACAAATTAGTATCATGTTTCGAGTTCCATGATAAGAAAATCAACAACATAGACCAGTATATCTAAAAAGATAGTAACAATAGACTTAACAAAAAGACAGTGATCATGTTGCAATTGAACAAAACCAATGGATGTCAAATGAGAAGTCAAATCACAATTTCATTCCCTCCTAGCTTTTTTTAAAACATGTAAAGACCTTTTCAACTTACAAACTTTGTTTGCATGAGCAATATATCCATCGGGAACCTTCATATAAACTTCTTCCTTTTAGAAACCATGAATGAATGCATTATTAATGTCGATTAGTGACAATGAATCAAAGTAATCAACCACTGCCTTTTGATTATACCCTTAGTCATTAAACGTGCTTTAAACCGATCAATAGAACAATAAACTTTCAATTTCACCTTATAAACCCGCTTGGAGCCTATTGCTTTCTTCCATTAGGCAAATTAGTAACTTCCCAGGTTTGGTGAGCTTTCAAAGCCTGAAGCTCAGCATTCATGGCCTCATTCCAGTCAGTATGCATTAAGGCTTAATAGTATATGGTTAGTTTATGGATTGGTTTTATTTTGGATAGGAAACAAAGGTGGTCAGCTGAAAAAATGGGATTCTACAGTAGCTGACAATTGTCACTAGTTGTAGTAAGCACATGATGATAGGAGGAAACCTAAATGTTCATGACAAAATCAAAAGGCCAAGCTGATGATTTTCTGACCCTGGTACTAGTTCTTAAAGAAACTAGAAGGGAAGGATTAATTATTGTCCTTGGTAGGTGATCAGGAATAATAGATATAGAAGAAAGATCAGAATTAGTGACTCTATCTGAAAGATCAACTGATGCATCTACTAATGTATTTAACTCAATATAAGAAACATTTGGATGAAAAGGATAATCTATAGAAGGATGATTATCAAGGATATCAACAAGAGGATTTCCTTCTTGAGCTTTTGGATTTATCACTTCTTCTTTAATATCTATAGCTGGCAAGACACATGTAGTTGGCTTGTTGAAGACAGTGTGAAATGGATAAATTTTCTCATAAAAAAATCTCCACTAATAAGGATTTTTCGGTTTTGCATGTCATACACCTTATAGACTTTGAAACCTTATGTACAACTAATAAACGCACTGATATGCTCTCACTTCAAATTTAGTTTTGTGTGGTGTGGTATTTGTTGCAAAGCAAAAACAACCCAAAGATTTTAAAAATGAGTAATCAAGTGAGCTTTTTTTTGTAAACATTCATATGATGATTTCAATGTAGGAAGGGCGTCAGTAGTCTGTTTAGAATGAAATCAGCTTAATGAATAGCATCAGCCTAAAATTGCGATGGCAAATTGGATTGAAATAAGAGGCTTCTAGGTAGGTTAAGTAAGTATTTTTGTATTTTCCCTGAACTCTTGCATTTTGTTAAGGTGCATAGAGTGTGGTTCTTTGGTGAGAAATGTCATATTTTTTAAATAATTATTGACAAGATAAGGATCTAAATTTTGTGTCATTATCAGTCCTAAAGACTCTATAGAGTGATTATATTGGTTTTGGACAAAAACTATTAAGTTGGCCAAATTTTGAGTTGTTTAATATTTATGTTTGATGAAGTATATCCAAATAGGTTAGTAGAATAATCTACAAGGGTAATAAAGTATGGAGAACCATAAATACTAGAATGAGCATATAGCCCCTATAAATCTGCATGAACAAACTCAGAAACTGTCTCAACTTTGTCAAAGTTTCGAAGGAAAGGAAACCTTTGTTATTTTGCAATATGACAAATGGAATAAGGAGTACAATCATCACTATTAATAGAAGAAATACATGGTATGTGTTTGTGTACATTTTTTGAAGTATGTCTAAGTCTGTTATTCCAAACTTTGTAAGATACATCAATAGTTTGAGAAGAATTAATAGTGGTTCTATTATAAAGATTACTAACAGCTAAAGTTTTGACAGAAGACACATATTCTGAACAAGGCTTATTGATTTCAAGAGATGTCTAAGACAACATCCCTGAATGAAAATCACTAGCAGTTTTCTTCTCAGATTTGTCAAGAACATACAAATTTCCAACCAACCTTCCAATACCTACTATTTGGTTAGATTGTTGCGCCTACATCTCACAAATCAACGGTAAAATATGGACTTTATGTTGTTGTGTTTGGCCATTTTATGAATAGACAATATGTTAAATTTGAATTGGAGAACATAAAGAAAACAACAATTGTTAAACCAGTTTGCATGGTGATGTGTAGGGATCACAATTTTACCCGTGAACACACTTACCAGCGAATATTCGTCCGTCACGGTGGATTTTTACCTGCCCATGACGGGCATGGGTAAAAAAATTAAAATCTGTCACTAATTTGGATATGGATTCAGGTACCGAAAAATACCTTACACGAATCTATCTACCTGACTGAAATTAAAAATATATATAACAACAACAACAATAATAATAATAATAATAATAATAATAATAATAATAATAATAAAGCCATGGGTAACAACTGTAATAGCTTATTTCTGCTATTTCTTATGTTGTAACGGGTTTTTAAATTTCTTCTTATTTTTTAACCTATTTTTATTATTTCTTATGTTCTAATAGTTGCTTGTATTAATTTTCTATTGCATTAATTTTCTGACTTATTTTATAATGTAACAGGTTACAAGTTGTAATGTAACATCTTAGATTACGTTGAATTTAGATTTATTTCGCAACATACATCATGTAAGTTGTATATCAGGTTATGTTATTTAATTACATTACAATAGAAAAACATGTTATTTACATTTTTTTATATAAAAATGTTGGCTGGTACATGGGTATCCCCAAGGATAAAGGCATACCCGTGAGTAAAAACCCTACCCATACCCACCAGAAATTTGATGGATTCAGATAGGGTTCAGGTAGGGTAATTTCCTGACGGATAGGGTTCTGGTAAGGTAATTTCCTGGGGTGCCACTTGTTGTGATGTGGCCAGCTTTTGAAATAGGTAAAGAAGATTCATTTGGTAAAATGAATATGCATGGTGACCGCAGATCATAGATTTTGTTAAACATGCTCAAGTTTCCAGTTATATGAGTACTAGCTCCTGTGTTTATTATCCATGATTCAAGATATATTATAACAACAAACCCCCACCCTAGAATAACCATTGAGAGGAGTATGTCACTATGCAGAGACAATTATACAACTACTGTAAAATCCAGTGTAGCAGAAGAATTTGAACTCAATAGATTAAACAAAAGACAGAATATCATATCCGGATAAAGCCGGCAGCAGTACCAAAATTCAGAAATAAATCCAAACATCGCAAAATGTCCCAACTGTTACAATATTCCAGCAAAAAAACCAATACAACTCCAAAAGAAATGAAAATTTCAAAGTCCAGCAAAAACCAAAATAAATCCCCAAAATATAATAATAAAAAAATGCTCATGAGTATGCCGTGATGCATGCCAAAAATGTCGAGACACCGCTGACTGATCGAAGTACCTATGCTCAACCTGGGGTTTTAATCCCCGATTAACAAATAGCAAGAAAATAGGAAAACGGACAGCGTTAGACTATGAAATTAGTCTAAATTAACATATCAGGTTCAAACAGTCACACACAGTATTTCCTAGACACGACTATAATCATGGGAGCACACAAAGTAAGACTCTACAGACTCCCTAGAGTCCACTATATCAGACAACACACCAATCGTCCTATCAATCTACAATTTATTTATATCTTTCGTTAGCTAGAACTCAATAATTCATTTAGTATATTTCTGTATGTTCCATTATCATACCAAAAATAGGCTTCTAAAGTTTGCGGTTTGAGGTCCTATTAATTTATAAGGCCCAGGAAACCAGATTTTTAATTAATACTTTTTATGGAGGTTCCGTATTTAAAATTTTATTTCCAGCAATTTAATCCATCTTAAAACTCAATTTATTTAACCTTTAGAATTTTAGTTACACTGACAAAAAAGTCATCTAACTTGTGACAACTTACTTAAGTCCAGTTCAAACATCAACCACAATTATTTATCAACCGTTAATAGTCCATTCATCATAACATTAATACAGCCTAGCAATCAGAAAATAGAATTTCGTTGATTATCAGTTTAGCTAGTTAAATAATAGAATTATGCCCAAAGCAGCTATCAATAGAAAACGAGATTAATAGTAGTAGTAAACAATATCAGTGTAGTAGTTCAAACTACAATTAGTATAAGCACTTCAAGCGATTTATTTCAGTAGTGATGATCCTCTATCTCTAGCATGTCATAGATTCTACCAATAGACTGCACTAAGGGTAAAACTCAGAGTTTCGTTTATTTAATATTTTTACCAAATTATATATGTACACCGGTATAACAGTTTCAATATATAACAACGTTACAATTTCAACGACACAGTTCCACAATGTTAAAGTCTTATTTACTCAGTTTATTACCATTAACAGGGTTGGCTTGGAAAACGGTTTCACAACACATCAAGCATGACACATGCAGAGTATCAAACAGAAAACATACAACATACAACAATATGGGACTAAAACAGAACTGCAAACCTAACATGCAGAGCACAACAATCCCGAGAAATATCCAATCTAAGTTGCTGCCCGATCAGCTTCTTCGTCCAATGTTCCTGCAGACTGTTATAAAAGTAAATAAACACTACTATAGAGAACTTAAAGTCAGACCCGGATGCCAAATCAACAAACCTAGAATTGAACCCAAACAGAACCCAAAACATCCCAAACCGAACCCTAAGCATCTTACCGAAAAATCCTTAATTGATTCCAACTACCCTCTGGATTTTCTGAATCCGAAATGTGTAGAACCCTAGGCCACCTAAACATAATCAATAGACCCACTCAAGATCAGGATAACACAAATTCTATTCTAAACAACCTGGAAAGAGTGAAGAAACCTTACCGAGGAATCGCTTAGTTACAAGCCGGAAACTCTAACACTCTAAATTGGACAGCGAGTAGAACTTGAACATGTTTAACCCGAAATTAGAATCGAAAATTGGGTTATGATAGTCTAAGCTGAACTGAAACGGAATGGAAGACTTACCGATTACACGCAGAAATCCTAACGTGGAACACCACTCAGAGCTTCACACAAAAATCCTCTCTTACTCTCAACTTTACGGAATTTAGAGAATATGACAAAACCCTATGTTAAACTCATATTTATAATAAGTCAAATATCAAGTTAACCCCTTCTAAAACTAGGTAATAATAACATAACCCCCCAGATTTCCTAATACTCTATAGACACCCTCTAGCAATAGGAAATTACGGCCCTAAGTCCTAGGCCCAAAAATGATCCGTAATAAATATGCTACTGAAATTAGTTAATGCAAAAAAACTGGTACCTAATAATTCCTTCAAGATGATTAAATTAGCTAGGTTTGGATTCAGACTGCTCAAGTACCTTGCAACTTCCTGCTTTATAAGTCGAGAGATTTGTGAGCTGCTTTCTGCATTTTCACCAGATTTCCCATTATTATCATTAGCACTAACATTCTTTTCTCTTGCAATAGATAAGTTTGCAAAAATCTTGCTTCCCTAATGGTCCCTTGTACCTTTATACCATTTAAGATAGCCCACTAGTTTAAAGAAAGTCTCTTTCAAATACCATTAACACCATAGTGATTGCATTTTTTATCAGATTTCCTATTGTCCTTCTTCTTGTTTATGTTCTTCCTAAAGTTATATTTATTTATAACTTTACTTCCTCTGAAATTTCACAAACAAAGTTTTTGTACTAGTGTCATTATTGAGAAGCACCTGAACTTCCGTCTACTTCTCAACTCTAGTAACCATAGAAAATGCTTTATTCACACATGGCAATGGTTCCATTAAAACAATTTGATTCGTTATAGGATCAAACCCATCATGAAGTCCCATCAAGAACTCCATAAGCTGACCTAAAAATATCTTGTTAACAATTTCCTTTAACATCTCGCATTCGTGATCAGCTTTCAACATAAGAACTAGACATAGTAACTCATCCCAAAGTATTTTGATTTTTGTATAGTATTCAAGTATAGTCATACTGCCATGTGACATTGAGTAAATTTCACTCTTTAATTGATAAATCAAAGGACCATTAGCCTTATCATGCCTTTTTGGTATTTCTGCCCACAATTGTGATGAAGATGAAGCATACAAGACAGCTTCAATAATCTCCTTAGAAATTGAATTTAATATCCCAAAAGTAACCACGCAATAAAATTTGTTACACTATTCAAGATCACCATATCTTTCACTAGGCCTAATATAGGTTCCATCAACAAACCCTAACTTTGATTTTGCCCTTAAAGTTATTCTAATGGACCTACTCCAAGCACTGGTTTTTTCCACTAAATTGAGTTGAAACTAGGGACATACCAAGATGATATGAATTCTAGAGATGCAAATGATCTCCACTCTAGTATAATCTCATATTGATCTACCTATCATCATCTCTTGTCGCCATTGATCTCTAATTACCAGAACAACTTCAAAATTGTGAAATCTAACATAATAGCTCTCATTTTCCTCTTCAATTCAAAAAGTGAAAGCAAAAACTAGCAAACTCATATAGATCTCGATGAGTGTGTTGTATGTTATTACTCATGCAATTTGTGTGAATGGTTGTTATAAGTATATTATTCCACTAACCGATAGTTATAAATTTATTTCATTTTCATTTTCATTTTAACTATAGTAATAAATTCCATACTATATAATAATAACTATAGTATATTATTCCATTTCATTTTCCCAACTTTTTGTCACTTTGCCAGCTGACCACTAACCTATAGTAATAAATTCTTGAATATAAGTATTTTTTTAATGAGAGAATCCATAGCTATTAGGTTGCTTAATGATGATTAAGGTATGTGCTTGTAGGTTTGTGATACTATGGTCCGTAAATGCTTGAGTTATTTATGTTGCATTTGTGTAGAGACCATCATATATTCACGGATGTAGATAAGAGTTACCAAATGTTTTGGTTGATTATATAACATTATATTCCTCACTTATTTTTACTATATAATAATGAATTAAAAATTATATAACATCATACTCTTCTATAACATATTCACATTCATCATATTTTGGGTAGTAAAATCGATATTATTGGAAACTTATACTCATCGAAAGTTACAATCATCGAATATTGTCCTAAATAGGTAGAAAAAATAAAATGGAGGATCGTTATCATCAAACTTAAGTGCAACAAGGCATAGAAATTCCTATAGCATGCTTCGAGGTTCGCATATGATGATCTAGGTGAGTCATATAAATTACTTTTGACATGGTTTATATAGTTAAGATCTTCAAATTCGAGTACCATCACTTCTATATTTACGAGAAGTGATGATATTTCTTATACTCAATTTTTACTCTAGGTGTATCAATCCGTGGATTCTTATCGCAGGCCATAGTGGTTGCCACTAATACATCACATATTAAAGGAGATTATAAATGAATGAGTTTGATTGCAACTACCTAAAATGCTAATGGTAGAATCTACTCCCTTACTTGTGGTTTTGCAAAGGGAGAGGATAACGCTTCATGGTCTTGATTCCTTTGGAAATCAAAGCAAGCAATTGATATGCCTTCCAATTTTGTTATTTTTTCTGACCATCATAAAATTATAGATCTTACTTGAAGATGAGTGGACCCTAATATCCCATATGTTATATATTACTATTATTGTTACCACGTGATAAATAACTTAACTTAATATGGTGGTAAGCAGAGAAACACCAATCGTTTACCGAAAGTTGTCTCTATGTTTACTCAAAATAAGAGTGTATGCTCATATGAACAATATCAAAAAAGTTAGTCCTAGGATGTTTGAGCTAAAGAAGATCAATAAAAAGAGGCGGGCATAAGCTAGGTATCCTAGAAAAATGTAGCTATATTGACTTCAAATATTTCAAAATCTATGAATGTAGTCATGAATAAATTTCAGCAGCTACCCATAGCTAATGCAAATGACTTTTTAAAGTGCGTGATCTAATGTTGGTTTTGTGATAGACATAAGATAACTGATAAATCTGTTCTTTGTAACATAATATTGAAATAAAAGTTTTTTTGACTCATTGTTGTGTTTGATTTTGAACCACCTAGGAGCGTATGAAATTTTTGTAAAATCAATCTTGCTTCCTGGTACTTAATGAAGGGAAGTAATGTATTTTTGAATCTACTTCCCGATTTTATACACAGATAAGCAATTATAAAGGTTTTGTTTCTTAAGAGAAGTGTCATCTATTTAGAACTACTTACTAGGTTTGAGGATAGGGAAGCAAAACATTATGCTTCCATATTCTCCAACCTATGAAGTTGTTCTAAATAGCCACTTGTTTCCAGAGGTGATGGGCATTGAATCCGTCAAAATAAATTAAATCCTACAATAGTAATTGTAATTTTTAGGAGAAAGTAAGGGTCTTGAAAGACAAGTTTGAGGAACATCCTACTTCCCTAAAAATAGTCACCTACAAAGGATGAAGTTTAAGGCATTTCTACTTCCCCCGAAACAGTCCCTCCTGGGATGAATTTGAGGATCTTCCTCTTCCACATGAAATGATTTTCACTCAAAAACTAGAAGACTACTTGAAGGGTTTGCCTGAAGGAACCATGGTTGCAAGGCATACCGACCCTCGAATGACATTCTATCATTGCACGGAAGATTTTCTACTGAAAATTAGGGGAGTGAATTTGAATGCCAGACCTCGCTTTACCATTCTTGTCTCGCCCCTATCCCACATAACGATCTAATTAATAATAGAGAAACTCTGCTTAGAATTAATGTCCTAGATATTTAATGATTACATCTAATAAAATTGGAAAGATAAATATAAAAGGTAACTAAAAAATATAATTTGATTGAAATACTAATTAAAATGAGATATTTTCTCCCCAAAGACCCTATAAATAGGAACCCTCATATATTATAAATTTATTCAGAAACTTTGCTAAAATCTCTGCAAATACAATACACTCTTCAAAAATCCTACAAAATAAAGATGAGAGTCCTGTGATCAGATATTCTTTGATTGTGAATTTCGTGACCACCATAATAAATATACAAAAGTAGGGTCGATCCCTCAAGAATAGATATCCATTAAATTTTGCTATGATCAGACTATATTTATTAATAGAAAATAAATAAATGGATGGTGTTTAAAAGTCGTACAATAAAATTGAACTAATAAAATAAAATAAAAGGTAGTTTTCAATCAAATGAGAAAGCAATATAGTAAAGCCAATTATTCAATTATAATGTTTATCATCACTACTACGAATAAATAATATTAATTCAACAAATCTAGTTATAGTTTTCGACAAGCGCCTAATAACCTAATCTTTCCTTCGTTCCTAGACCGGCTGGACATGCAACTTTAATCATTCACTACCATAATAGTAATTCCAAGATGCGCCTGAAAAATTCAACCTTAGACTGCATCAAGAATAAAAGACCCAAATTCATATTAACAAATCATCAAGCATGTTTATTAAATTATGATTATGAATTCTCACAGTACAACTCATTATAATAACTGCTACCTGTATCAATTTGATTAACAATATTACATATTTAATTATTTTAACAAGTTAGATATTAACTTACTTAATTAATTAACTAACGATATTAAGCAATCAAACACATCAATACATTCCACCTAAAGCTAATAAATACAGTGAGCACGTGAACAATTAAATCAAACCTCACAACACATAATTGAATAAAAGTAATTTACTGAATTACAAAGGTTTAGTTGGTTGAGGGTACAACCAACAACATAACCTTAATAAATTAAGTATAAAATAATAATAAAATAAAGAATAGACAACAAAACTAGATTTCAATTAAAAAAATCAAATCTAAAAAAATAAAATACATAATTGTTCGCCATAAGCAATATACAACTCTAAATTCGGAAAATAGAGAAAGTGGGGATAGAAAATTTCAGTATATCTTTAAATTCTAAACTAATGAATTCAAGTTTTAAAAATAAAAACTATCATTCAAAGGTTTGATTAAGTCTTAATCAGAAAATTGTCTTCTTTGACTTGACTTAGGCCCCGTTTATTTTTTTCACTTAAGACTTAATAGCACTTAAATTATGTGCTAATTACAAAAGGTTTTAATTGAATTAAGATGTACATCGATTTGTTTTTCTATATTTGATGTAACTTAAAATAATTTATCTCCTTATACATTGACCATTTTACCCCCAAAACACCTTCTATTATATTTATAAAAGTTTTACCCTTAAAACACCTTCTAGTGTATTTATAAAAGTTTTATATACTATTTTTAGAAATGATTTTTTTTTTGTTAAAATTTATATTTTTTAAATATAAAAAGTCTTAATTCAATTAAGATATTTATGTACTTGTTTTTAATATTTTACTTAACTTAAAATAAGTCATTTTTTTTAATTGGATTATTTTATCCTTATAATATCTCCTATTTTTTTTTTATCAAAATCATGTATTTATTATTTACATTAAATTTATAATCACATATTGTAATAATCGAGGAACATTTAATTATAATCAAATTTCTTATTTTTATCAAAATTCAAAATATTTATTACACAATTATATATACATACATAGAAATTATCAATAGCATTTAATTATAGATTTTTTTTATTGAAAATCACAATACTATATATTCACATGTTCACATATAAACAAAAAGACACAGTGATCAAGGACATACATGTAAAAATATGTGATATTCATATTTAAGTTAAAAAATTTGTCTAACTTAACGCCCGAATGATACTGAACACTTATTTTAAGTGATTTAATGCATTTGTTTTTTCGTAAAAAAATCTGAAATTAAGTGATATTTATCTGAATGATTCAGATAATTTTTTCCGCTTAAATCTGAATGAAGAATGTCTAAATTGATTTTTCAATATTAATTTACATGATTAGCCTTTAATATCTTCTTGAAAATTGTGTTATCCCTTAACACAAATTTCAATATATAAATTAATTCTCTTTAACTATACATTTATTATTTATTATTTATTGTGAATTCCCATAAGAATAAAAAAAAATTATTATTTGTACTAGCAATTATTATAGATACGAAATTATTCTACACTTCATTATAAATTTCAATAAATTGTCATGTAAATTTTAATAAAAATAATAAATATTCTCATTCTAAATTTAACCAAAAAACAATAAATGTTAGTTATGTTTTCAATGAAAATAATAAATATTGACATTGTAAATTTCAATAAAAATAATATATTGTGATTTTAAATTTCAATGAAAAATTATAAATGTTTTGAGATTTTCTAGGGGTGTTTTTGTTCTATTTTATATTTATCTTGTAATTATTAACTACGATTCATTAATGAATTTACAACAATTTATATATGATAATTAATTATTATTTTATTTTTTTATTTAATTTCAAAATTATTAAAATATTACAAATATAATCATTCATATGAATTATAATTATTTATTTTAAACAGTATAAATTAAAATTTAAATAAAACTATTAAACTATAAAATATTTAAATATATATAAAAAAAAACTGTAAAATGACAATTTGTAATTAATAAACAATCACTTATTTTAAGTTGATTATCAAATTTAAATAAATAATTAATTAATTAACAATATGATCATTCTAAATTTAAACAAACAAATAAATAAATATTATCATTGTTATTTCAATGAAAATAATAAATATGCTCATTCTAAATTTAAACAAAAAATAAAATAAAATGAATCTGGTTATATTTTCAATGAAAATAACAAATGTTCACCAGAAAATTTCAATAAAAATTTCATTCTTAATTTCAACAAAAAAAAATATATTGTTAAATTTTCTAGTTGGTGTGTTCTTCTATTTTATATTTATATTTTTCAATATTGTAAATTATTAACATTAACCATAATTCATAATTGATTATTATTATTTATTTTATTTAATTCACCAATTATTAAGATATTAAAAAATATAAAAATTTATATGGATTATAATTATTTATTTTAAATACTATAAATTAAAAATTAAATAAAACCATTAAACTATCAAATATTAAAAATTTTATAAAAGGATAAAATTATATATTAACAAGCAATCACTACTAATAACTTATTTTAACTTGATTATCAAATAAAAAAATTATAATTTTAAGTTGATTATAAATAATAAAAAAAGTTCAATAAGACTATTAATAGATTAGTAATATATCACAAATAATTTTTTATTTAAAAAATATAAATTTAAAAAAGAAATCATTTCTAAAAATAATATATAAAACTTTTATAAATACATTAGAATGTATTTTAGAAGTAAAACTTTTATAAATATAATTGGTATTTTAGGGGTAAAATGGTCAAAGTACAAGAAGATAACTTATTTAAGTTACATAAATTTAGAAAAAACAAATAGACGCACATTTTAATTGAATTAAGACTTTTTGTAATTAGCACTTAATTACAAACAAACGGGTTTAAGTGAAAAAAACAAACGGGGCCTTAGAGCCCGTTTATTTTTGTACTGAATGTGTTTAAAGTCTGAAATTAAGTGATTTAACCGATTTGTTTTTTTTAAAAAATATCTGAAATTCAGCGATTTCTATCTAAATGATTAAGACAAAATTTTTAACTTAAATCTGAATACAAAATGCGAATGAAATCATTTTACATTTATGTCCTTGTTAAGCGTGTCTTTTGTTTATACGTGAACATATGAATATATACTATTGTGATTTTCAATAAGAAAATTTGTAATTAAATGCTATTATATTGTAATAATTTCTATGCATGTATATATAATTGTGTAATAAATATTTTGAATTTTGATAAAAATAATAAATTTTATTATAATTAAATGTTCCTCGATTATTACAATTTATATGTGTAGGTAACTATAAATTTAATGCAAATAATAAATACGAATTTTTTTAACATATTTTTTTTCTCTTATATATATATATATTAATTAGAATATCATAAATTATTTATTTAATTAATAAAACAAATTATATTTAATAATTATTTTCATTTTTATATTTATTTTAAGTTCAAAAGGATAAAAATAATAACAAAAATAAAAAAAATTATATGGATTATAATAATATCTATTTATGTATTAAAAATAATAAATAAATTTATTAATCTATAATACATTTTTCTTTTAAAAAAATTGATAAAAAGGATAAAATTGTAAATTAACAACATAATTACTTATTTTAAATTGATTTTTAAATGAAAAAACAAATCACTCAAATCATCTTAATAAATTATAATAAAAAAATTATCAAAAATATATATAATAGGAGATATTATAAGGATAAAATAGTTCAATTAAAAAAATGACTTATTTTAAGTTAAGTAAAAAAAAAAAAACAACAACAACAAATAGATAGATATCTTAATTGAATTTAGACTTTTTACATTTAGAAAACATAAATTTTAAAAAAATCATTACTAAAAAGAGTATATAAAACTTTTATAAATACACTTGAAAGTGTTTTAAGGGTAAAACTTTTATAAATATAATAGAAGGTGTTTTAGGGGTAAAATGGTCAAACTATAAGGAGATCCTTATTTTAAGTTACATCAAATATAGAAAAACAAATAGATGTATATCTTAATTCAATTAAGACTTTTTGTAATTAACACTTAATTTAAGTGCTATTAAGTGTTAAGTGAAAAAAACAAACGGGGCATTAATCATTCAGATAGAAATCGCTTAATTTCAGATATTTTTTTTGAAAAAAAAAAACAAATTGCTTCAGACACATTCAGTCTTAAGTCGACAAAAACAAACGGGCCCTTAATCTTTTTGTCTTTAAATTCTTCAAAGTCTTGAAATCTGACAAATGGTCTCTAATCTATAGAAAATAGCAAAATAAGGCAATTAAGTACCAAATCCCGAAAATAAATCCTTAATTAATAGTGAAATATATCACAAATTTAATATATTATATGCTCAAATAGGGAGGCACTATTTCTAGGTACCCGAGAAGATTTGTACATATGCCCTACGTCCTGGTCTGACAACCTCTACTTAGGGATGGCAATGGGGTGGGGCAAAGGTGGAGGAGTAGTTCCCTTACCCATACCCACCTCCCAAATTACTACCACTACCCGCCACGAAATTACTACCCACTACCTGCCACAGTAGTGAATTCCACCACTACCCTGGCGGATATATCCATTACCTACTATCCATCCTAATTACCTAACTCAAGCTAGCATCTTCCTAACTATCCACCTGATACTCACTTAATACTCACCTCATAACCACCCCATATTCATCAAATAATAATAAATAAATAAAAGTCTAAGAAAGTTCAAATAAGACATTCCCACATAAAAACCAGTGTTGCAATAATATAATTTAATAATAGGCAATTCAAATTAATTCTAACGGACAAGTCTTTTTCATATTAAGGAAAACCTACCTTATCTCATTAGTGACGCCATTTTGTTCTTCCAACTCCTCAATAATTTGTGAAAATCTCAACTTTGTCAACTCGTCAGCAAACTTTATTTTGTTACGAAGAATACACCAAGACTCACACTCTTGCTAAGGTAAAGGGTTAGGATTTTTTTTTGTGTGTATATATATATATATATAATATGTGGGTACTTGGGCAGGTATTTACCAGATATTTGGTGGGTCAGAGTGATACCCACCTACACCTCACTTATCCATGACCGTATAGAATTTGTGTTCATGCCCAACCCACCTACCCAAATGGGGCGGATAATTTTTATTCAATTGGGGCGGTATTGAAGCAATATCTACATTTACCCGCCTCACTATCATCCCTACATCTACTTCTTGGTACCATACACCCAGTACCGTCTCTATAGTTTTGAAGGCCCCGGGCAAATATGTCATAATGAGCCCCTTTAAATTAATTTTTTTTTTCATTTTAAATATGACGATCAATAGAGTAGATATGAGTACTAGTATTCAATACTATAAATTAACATGACGATCCATGAAATAAACAAATTTGATACTACAAATCAAAAGAGCAATAATATAAAACTAGTCCAGTTACATCAAATTAATCCAGTTTTAGTGCTTCACAAAAAAATTTCTTCGGGTATTTCTTGATGCAAAATCAAGAAGAAAATCTTCTTGTTCATCACCATTTGGATTTTCAACCTCTTCATTGACCTCAACTTCTACATTTAAATTAGTTTTATGCTCTTGAGAAGGTTGTTCCTCTTGATCTTCATTGACATTAGTATTGCTAGAAGATGAAAAAAAAACTTATCTAAAGCATCCCTTTGTGATTCAATAAATTGTTCCTCTTGTCTTTTTCTTTTCTTTTTTTGGGCACTCGACAAATGTTTAGGCGGCATTCCGACACCTAAATTATGACATGCACATTCAATACAAATTATAAATACATATTAACACACATCAATTAAGAATTAAATAAAAATTAAAATTAATAATACTAAATCAAATATAATAATTACTTAATATTAAAATAACAATCAAATTAATAATATAAAATACAATACAAATAACTATATTTTAAATTTAAATTCAAATTAGTATAAGTTTGAAACACTCAAATTTAAAAATAATTAGATTAATAAATAAATAATACAAATACAAATAACTCCTAATGAATAAATAAAATTTTAATTCTTAATTTATTTTTAAAAAATATTATACAAATACAACACATAGAAACAACAAATCTATAATTTATAATTTTATTATATCATATAATCACAAATTAAAATTTTAATTATTTAAACCTAATTTAATACAACAAAATTTGAAAAAAAAAAAAAGAAAAAAAAAAGAAAAAAAATTATGCCCAAAGAGAAAAAAGTAGTGGAGTAGGAGAAATAAAGAGAAAAGATGAGTGGAACAGAAGGAAATAAGAGATTACCGAAAAAGATTACGGCGACAGACGGCAGCTGTTGAAAGACTTAAGCCTGGACTGGAACTTTATCTGCATTAATGGTGAAGGACTCTATTTCTTTTAATATATATGAATGACATGTTTGCTATATAATTCACTTCTTTTCAAATAGGATAAATAGAATTTATAAAAGATTTTATTTCTAAACTTTCCACATTCTCAACTATCTCTAAACTTTCCTAATTCTAATTCTCCACAAACATCCAATAAATAACAATAAAATAAATTTAATTCTTCACTTTTAAACCATAGATTAAAACACAAATTAATTTTTTATTTTTTTAAATTATGCCCACTTTGGTTTTGAGGGCCCCTCCACGTCGGGCCCCCGGTAGTCGCACCTCCGGCAGCCCCTCAGAGCGGGCCCTACATACACCCGAGAAGTAGATACCATTTTGAACCACTTCCTGGAGGTGATAACAGGGAAGCATAATCTTCTACTCCTTTGTTCTAACATTTAAAATGGAATTTGCTTCTCGAATGTTCATATTAAGAAGCTAATTTGTGGACAAGAAAATGAAAGTATAATGATTGAAATTAATATAAAAAATTTGGGATGTGTGAAAGGTAGTAGTTAGTCCAAAATTACTTATAAGTAATTCCAAAAAGAATATGAGAGTTGAATGTCCTAAGCCTTCTACTCCTATTTATGATCTTAACATTAAATCATAAAGTTATATTATGGTTGTAAGGAGATGAGAATCAATCGTCTAACTTTTAATGATGGTTTACTCTTGTTCTATGATAGCTTTATTAACCTTACTACGAGATTATATATTTTTCTTTTTTCTATATAACATTCTCATGTTGGGAGAATTTCATTTTTGTCATTTTCTAACTCTTATTTACACTATATTGTCGAATTTTAAAAACTACATAAAAACAAACTCTCACTTTTAAAAAATAACTCAAACTGACCAGTTTATTCTTTTGTGAAGATCTTTTACACCGATATGTGAAGGTATGAGGAGAGTTTGTGAAGAGGGTCTGTGAAGTTGTGATGAGCTATGTTTGAAAATCAATGTTTGAATGGATTAAAAATATAAATGAAGTTTAAATTAATTTAAATTTATAGGCCGATTTTTTTATAAAATAAATTATAAAAACAAACTCTGAGAAACATTTTATTTTCCAAAAATAAATCAACTTTATTTTTTATCCACAATCACATATATAATTTAAAATGTAATCACAAATCACGCATGCATAATTATGGATTAGAAATGTATGGTCGATCCGTTTTAGAAAACTAAAGTTTATAAAAATGACTTCTGAAAATATTTCAAAACGGTACTATTATTATATTTTTTTTATAAATTTAAAATAAATAATATAAAACTTAAAAATGAAAAGATGGGGAAAAATTTTTATAGGTCATAAAAAGTTCAATTATAGGTCACTTTTGAAAAGTTTGCAAAACTAAAGTTTAATTTTCACTTCATATGCCATTCACAAACTGTGAGTGTAATTCACAAACTGTGAGTGTAATTCACAAGCTGTGAGCGTAATTCACAACATCTATAAACTAGTGTATTACCTGCGCATACGCGGGAAATAATTTCTTTATCTTGATGACTTGTTGATATTGTTATTTTTAATTTTAAAAATATATAATAAATATATTTTTAAAAATTGAGATATATTTAAAATTATAATATCATAATTTGACCTTATTAAAAAGGCGTAAGTTGGTTCATTATGTCAATGTCAACCTCAAGTTTTCAAATCGACTTTTTTTTTTTTTTAATTTCGCTTAAAACGAACCATGGTTATAACTTTGGGACAACATTTATAAAATTTAAATATAAATGAAAAAGAAAATTTAGTGATTAATGGAAAATTTCACTCCTTCGGAGTATGTCTATATATATCACTTTTGCTTGTAATCTAATTTTAATATAAATTAGTTGATCTGTAAAATGATATGTTATTGATTCAAGTTTGTAAATATTAAATTTTATAAAAAATAATAAATGATCATAAAATTTTTAACATTAAATTTTATAAAAAATAATAAATGATCATAAAATTTTATTTTTATGAATTTAGTAGTAATTCCTAGAATGTAAAAATTTTAAAATTTTAATTTTTTTAATTATTCTATTGATGATTAATGTTGTTTTAATTTGATTGTATGGTAAGGATAAAAATAAAATGGGCATAAATATGAAAGAAGCCCTTATTTAGTTTGCGATTTTATTCAAGTCCTTCAACTACACAAGGTGTCATTTAAGTCTCTCAACTATCTATTTTTGTGTCATTTGAGCCCCTTTAATATTCAAGATTTCATTTAAGTCCCTCTAATATTCATTTTAGTATCAATTAATCCCTTTGAGTGCGTTTGAATTTATAATAGTTGACATGTGAACAAAGTGATATAATTTCATTTTAAAATCGTAATATCAAATTTAATTCTGTTTATGGAGAATTAATTTTTTAAAAAATTTATCAAAAGGGCTTAATTGACAAAAAAAGAAATAGATACTTGAGGGGCATAAATAAAATCCCATGGGACTTAAATGACTCGGAAACCGACACTTGAGGGCTTAAATGAAATCTTGTGTAATTGAAGGACTTAAATGTAGAATTTTGACGAAAAAATAGATTGAGAAAAATATTATGAAAATAAAAGGATGCAAAATATTTATGAATATAACTTATATTCATTCATGAATATAAAATTAATGAGATAAATACTAATTAATAAAATTTAATTATAAAGGATACGAAAAGTGTTACATTATAAATTTACCATTATCATTTCTCTATTATATATATATATATTATATATATATTGAAAAGATAAAATGAGAGGAATGTGGTACAATCAACATTTTATTTATTTATTTTTACTTGAATAATACAGCCTTATTATTTCCTAACTAATAATGTTTGAAATTCTTCATTCGAATTTTTTTTAATTAATTCATTAAAGAATATTTGACGATTTTTAAATAAGCATATAGATCGAGATATTAATGTTATTAAATATTAAAAAATTACAGGAATTTAATTATCTATATCAAACACTAAAAAAATAGTAAAATATTAGTGTTGTATTTTATTGATGGAAATAGGAACCAAATGGTCTGCATTTAAATTTCCATGATGACTTGATGATGTATAATTAAGATATATAACTTTTGTTTAAGTGGATATTTATTTTATTATGGCCTAGTAAATTTAGAACTACTCATTTTTAATTTATATTTTCTCACATTCATTCTCTCGCTTCTAATATTTTTATTGTATTATAATTTTTTAAAACCACAATTTTTACTTTGAAATAGATTGACAAATTAATGAGAGAGATAGAGTTTTTTTTTTCATAAACTTATAAATCAATTATGAAGAGAAATGACCAAATTGGTAAAAGTGATAGAATTGGTCCCACCTATTTTTCTACCATCTAACTTTAAATTTTTTGAAAATCGAGTTAAAAAAGCTCTCATCCATCAAGTTTATATATATATATATATATATATATATATTGTTCATTACATAAATTTATAGTACATACAAACAAATACATCAATATTGCAAAACAAAACTATATACTTAATATTACATAATATTTTAATTAATATTGGAAGATTGGTGGTGAATAAACTTAGATAGTGTTTTCTTTTGAATTGCGAAGATTAAATATGAAAAATTAAAATTTTCTATAAAAGTTCTAGTTTGGATTTACATTACAAAACAAAAATCACATCTCGAGAAATATCTTAAACCAAGAACTGTAATTTATATTTTACATGAGATGTTGCCACAAATCGAGTATTAATAGTTCGGATGTGCGGCGTCATCATCACTTGTGTTTGCAAAAATCCAAATAACAATTCAAAGAAAAAAAATATCATTACTTTTTTTAGTGGCAACAAATATGTTATTATCAAATAAACACAAATTATTAAAAAGTATATAAACAAATTTAACATAAACATATTAAAATAGGAGAATTACCTTATAATTTAACTTTGATTGGTGAAAAAAAAATTATTTTCTAGTTATAATAAAATGAAAAGACAAAAAATATATATAATAAAATAAAGAGAATATAGGAAAAAAAAAACAACAACAAAAATAAAGAAGCATCATAACAATTATATAGATATAGTAAATAAACAAATATCACCTGGTTTGATTTGAGAAAGATTTGCTGATTTGATTTGAGAAAGATTGCCACATAAAGAAAATTGAAAATGTTGCAATATGATACGTGTGTGAAAAATGACCATTTATAACTCAATGAAATGAAAATTAAATGACAAGAAGAATAGCAAAAGAATAAACAAATTAATGAATAAAAAATTACATTAATAATCTAGAGTAACGATAAAATAAAAAGATAGAGGGAGAGAAAACAAAAGGTATTCAATAAATAGATGTTTATATCGAAAAAGAAAACTGAACATGAAATGAACAGTCGACCATTAATAAAATTAATGAATCCAATAATTTTTAAATAAACAAAATAATAAATAACTTTAATTGAATGAAATATGACGTGGAAGTTGTTTACTTGATTATTGTGTACGAAACAACTTGAAATGTAAAATAAGTTAAAATTCTCATTTTTCTACCTAACGCCGATACTCAGCGTGCCAAGTCATTTTGGTGGGGCCGCTGAGGAGTTCAGCTTTATATATATATATTGTAAAGTTTCAAGGGTATTTTGGAAAATTTGGCATATGGAGTGAAAACTAAACTTTTAAAATTCTGTTGTTGTATGTTTTTAAAATTATACCTATAATTATATTTTAAACTTTAAAAAATCCATTTAAAATAATTTTCACTAAAAAAAAATTTCATTTAAATTATTTTATTTATTTTCATAATTATATTGTACGAACTAATTCTTTTTAAACCAACCATCGTTTTTTAATGTTAGAGGTTATATTTTTAATGAAGGGATACCATGAGCCCACAAACCAAAGGAATATAAGTGGATTCTAATGCCGGCTAATGAAGGATTAATATTCTCTTTACCAAAACCCAGCTCATAATTTGTAGTTAATTTATGAGTAAACTAAACGAGATTATTCAATGACAGCTTCTGTTTAATTACTTAAATTCCGACATGACATGTTGCCTAATCTTGTGTGGGATGTCCCTATGACCCTCGCTGTGACCAACCTCTGTTATTTGTTGTCATCTATGTAATTGCCTAAAACATTTAAGACCCTTCCCTTATAATTTGACTGTTTTATTACTTAAATCAACATTTTTCAAATAATATTATTTTCTTTTCTTTATTATGAAATTTAATAATGTGCCAATTTCGTATTTTAAGTAATGTATTACCTATCATGTCAAGTTGTATGGGTGAATAATTATTTGTAATAATAATAACTAATACTATTATTTGTAATAATAATAACATTTATTATTATTAATTATTATAAATAATAATTATTGAGTGAATTGATATGATATAAATGGATGAATTTGGAGTTGGATTGAGATTATTTAAATCTATGAATAAGTAGATTATTTATTTATCCTATTAAATAAATAGGTATGAACGATGTATGTTGGTGAATTTTATTTTATTTTTAAATTTATTTTGAAAACAATAAGTAACATTATTATTTGAATATATTATTTTATTTAGTTTAAATTTAATATTTTACTGATATAAATTCATTAAATCAATTATTGTTACTTTATGCTTTATTTTAACGATAATTCTGAAATGCTACTATTATTTTTAAAATGTTAAAAAATTTTAAAATGACTTTTGGACTTCAGTAGAGCTCCAAGAGACGAGTCTAATAGTGGCAGTCTCTCGATGGTTGGTGGTTGAACGAAAGAGATTCGATAAAATTAAGAATTGTCGAAAATTGATTTCTCTATCATTTCTCATCCGTCCAGCCACCAAGCATAGGCAAACTAGCATCATTAGACTCCTCTCTTGGAACTCCACCATGTTAGGGTTTGACAAAAATTGGTATTCAATATACTAGTTTTTATTTGGAAGCTGAGAAAGATTTGAAGACTCTTTTGGAAGTGAAAGATTTGAAGACTGTTTTGGAAGTATTATATTTGACTAGGAATTGTATTTATGGCTTATTAGAATTGCAATTAGGAAAGAATCTTTTTCCTCTTTTTAGGAATTCTAGTAATAATAGGTTTCCTAGTTTATTATGATTTACTTGGTAAGTAAATCATTGTTCACTATAAATATGATGCTGTAGTCTTCAATTGTAGAGACACAAATTGAGAGATCCTGAGTGTCTTGTGAGTTTCTTTCTTGTGAGCTTGGGTGAGACTTGTAATTGAGTTAGAGAGTGTTTTCTGGTTGTGGCTGTAATATCTTTTGCTACATAGTGAAAATCTCTGTCCGTCCTGACGTCCGTGGTTTTTTCCCGTTTGGGTTTCCACGTAATCTTGGTGCGTTAATATTTTGTTCTTGTCTTTTGTTTTGTTTACTTATTGATGAGACAATTCCGCTGTGACGAGCCCGATTTTCCTAACAAGTGGTATCAGAGCCGAGGTTCGTGTGAGTTTCGATTGTTGAAGTAAACATGTCTACAAGCAAGATGTACACCGGAAGATTCGATGTGGAGAAATTTGATGGAAAAATCAATTTTGGCTTGTGGCAAGTACAAGTCAAAGATATCCTGATCCAACATGGATTGCAAAAGGCGTTGAAAGGGAGAACAATTGCGGTAGTCTCTGAAAGCTCTGGTGAAAAAGAAACTGGTAAAGAGAAGTCTGAAAAGTCCGAAAAATCCTGATGAGTGACGATGAATGGGAGGAACTCGATGAGAGAGCTGCAAGTTTGATACGACTGTGTCTGGCCAAGAATGTTCTTGCGAATATTCAAGGAACAACTTCTGCAAGAGAACTTTGGGGAAGACTTGAAGAGTTGTACCAAGCAAAAAGCGTCTGCAATCGATTTTACCTGAAGGAACAATTTCATCTGTTGAAGATGGATGAAGGTATGAAGGTTTCTGATCATCTTGCAGCACTCAATGGGATAATCTCTGAGTTGGAGTCTATTGGAGTGAAGATTGATGACGAGGATAAGGCGTTGAAATTAATCTGGTCTCTTCCTGAATCGTACAAGTACATGAAACCGATCCTGATGCATGGAAACTCGACGGTAAGTTTTTCAGAGGTTGCGAAATAAGTTGATCTCTGAAGAGAAAAGACTGAAGAGTGAAAATAATAACTCTGATAATCAGTCAATTCTAATGGCTCGAAAAGAATGGGAAGAATGGGTACTCCAAGAAGAACATCCTGTGTTGGAAGTGTGGACAAAAGGGACATCTGAGGAGGGATTGTAAAGGAGCAAGTTCGGCAAAGGACTCCGTTGATGGAGATACTCCATGTCTCCTTGCTAGAAGCTGATGAAGGTGACTTCCTCTAAGGAGGAATGGGTACATCCTCATGGCAGGTCGCTAACCACCATGGTGCCATGAAAGAGGATGTAGTACTTCTAGCGGCCACAAGTTTGCACATGGGCATTGGACTGGCGTTAATGCGGTTATGTGGTGGATAAGATGTCGATGGCTGATGAACTTTCTTGAAAGCCAGTTAAGGAAGTTGCACCATGATTTAATCAGCAAGGGTTGTATCGACATGTGCCGGAATAAATCTTAGGATGGATCGTTTGATGGTTCCTAAGTGTGTATATCTTCATGGTGGGATATGATGGCTCGATGTAGAGTCATGGTCGTCGTTTAAGGGACACAAGTTTTAGGGAATTTTTGTCAAGGGGTGGTTTGTTAGGGTTTGACAAAAATTGGTATTCAATATACTAGTTTTTATTTGGAAGCTGAGAAAGATTTGAAGACTCTTTTGGAAGTGAAAGATTTGAAGACTGTTTTGGAAGTATTATATTTGACTAGGAATTGTATTTATGGCTTATTAGGATTGCAATTAGGAAGAATCTTTTTCCTCTTTTTAGGAATTCTAGTAATAATAGGTTTCCTAGTTTATTATGATTTACTTGGTAAGTAAATCATTGTTCACTATAAATATGATGCTGTAGTCTTCAATTGTAGAGACACAAATTGAGAGATCCTGAGTGTCTTGTGAGTTCTTTCTTTTTTGAGACTTGTAATGAGTTAGAAGTGTTTTTGGTTGTGGCTGTAATATCTTTTGCAACATAGTGAAAATCTCTGTCCGTCCTGACGTCCGTGGTTTTTTCCCGTTTTGGGTTTCCACGTAATCTTGGTGCGTTAATATTTTGTTTCTTGTCTTTTATTTTGTTTACTTATTGATCGAGACAAATTCCGCTGCGACGAGCCCGATTTTCCTAACACACCAAAGTCCGATTTTTTATTTTTTAAAATTAATATTCCCTCCGTCCTTAATTAATTGTTACAATTGGAAATTTATGAGGCAGTGTGATAAATTATAAATTGCCAAATTTACCCTTAAAACAACAAATAAATTACAATTGAATGCAACATGAAAGGGGCTCATCTAAAAAGTTAGTGAGATAGTGTGAGAATTTAAAAGGTTTTAAAAATGGAATAAGTGGTTATATTGGTTAGTGGTGTTGAGTGGTTGAAAAAAATGTAAGGATAATATTGTCTTTTCTATTATAAAAATTTACTAAAAATGGAAGTGTAACAATTATTTAGGGACATCCATTTTTAGTAAGTGTAACAATTAATTAGGGACGGAGGAAATTTTTTCTTTTAAGATAATAGTGATAAAATGTGGATTTCTAGAACTCTACATGTTTTTTTTTTGGGATTTCGAAAAATCTTCGTGGGTATTTTGGGATTGTCCCTTTTACTTTAATAATAATTTATTTTCAAGATTGAAATGGAAACATAAATTCAATATCGACGAAAGTTTCTAAGCATGATTACTGAGGTTCACTAAGAATTCATACAGCTGATTCAACCAGTTTGGATTAAAATTTTGTTGACGTTGATTGATTTATTTTTAAAATATAAAAATATTTTTTTTTTCATTAAATATAATACATAAATTACCTCAGAAGTGAAGAACTTATATCAGTATCTCAATTTCAATTAAAATAATAAAAACTAAATTTTTTTAAAGAAATTCTATTTTTTAACCTGCTTTTAAGTGGTATATCTAGGTGGATGTGGTAAAAATAAAATTATAAAATTTGAAATAGGTATATATAAATCTATTCAACTCTAAATTACTTTTGATCTATTTCTTTAAAAGAATTACAATAAATTAATTTTGTGTCAAGTTTGGAACAAATCATATATTATAAAAAATTTAAAAAAAAAAACTCTTTTTATCACTTAAAATATAATAAAAGATATAATATGATGATATTGAAATCTTTAAAAATTATTTTATTAAATTAAAACATTTTTTTAAAAATATATTTATTATATTGATTTAAATACCTAGAAAATTTCAAAATAATGATGGCCTTAAATTTTCTTAATTATTAGTACATAGCCATAATTTATGGAATCGTGAACTTTGCTAGATCCCTTTCTGGTGAACTTTGGGAGATCACTTTTTAACATATTAAAGTAATGTATAAATTTTTATAACTAATCATGAAATAAAACACAAATAGAAAAATAAATAACAATTTTGAAGATTATTATATAAATACAGGATGAGGAGAGAGTATACGTTGATAAATGTGTTGTTTGTAGTATTTGGATCTTTTTATAAAAATGATGAACCTCCAAAGTGAGAGTCAAATGGGTCAATTTAAGTTCCGGACCCTTATTCAAATATTTATTGTCCCGTTGTTCGGTATCTATATATTAATTATACATGAATCAGAATGGAAACTCCTATTATAAAAAATTTATAAAATAATAACATATTGTTAGACGGTTGCAGATAAGTCAAAATTATTTTTCATATAAAATTAAATATTGTATTTTAACTATTTAGATGAGTTAGAATGTTTTCCTTACTTGTATAATCATTAGTTTAATTCTATCCTTACTTTCTTTATTTATATATATATATATATATATATATATATATATAATACATATTTTTTCATATAATCAATAAAAAAATACAAATATATATTAAAATTGTCATGGTATCCAAGCAACATTTTCATTGATTTTTTTATTTATTTATAATTTTTACGTTTTCATCTCATTTCCACTACATAATATTAAATGACTCATCAAACACATATTTTGACTCTCGAACTCAAAATCTTAATATTGAAAGTCCTTATTATCTTCATTCTTTTGATAACATGGGACAAACTCTTTTGAGTAATATACTTATTGGTCTTGATGACTATAATCCATGGGTGGTAGCTATATAAATGGACTTGAAAGAAAAAAATAAATTTAGGTTCGTAGATGGATCAGTTCCCATGCCTTTAAACAAAGATTACAAATTTACTCGTTAAACATGTGTTATTAACATGGTGATGTCATGGATTCTTAATTCCATTTATAGTTCTCTCGCTCATATAGTTCTTTATGCAACCTCTGTCACTATGGTTTAAATGGATTTCAATATTCGTTTCTTCACAAATAAGTGGCTTATATGAACTTCAGAGGCGCATTGGTACTTTTCAATAAATGTATTCTTCAATTACTCAATATTTCAATCAACTTCACAAATTTTGAGATGAATTGAATCTTATTGATCCCCCGCCCCGCAAAAATGTACTTGCCAAGGATGCACATGTAGAGCCATAGATCTTTATTTATCTCAACAAAACAAATGATGCCTCGTGCTATTTTTTATGGGCCTCGATGACATTTATACTCAAACTAGAAGTCAATTATTAATCACCATTGACCTCTCAGATGTTGCTCATACCTACTCGATGCTATTGTAAGATGAAGCATAGCGTCTACACACTCACCCCCACTCACTTCTATATAGGTTGCGCTTCAAACTTACATAATAGATGTTATACCATAAGCCCATGCTATCTTGGCTAGAGCAATGCCTCTTCGAAATCATCCATGATGAAAACATTGTGGTATTCTTGGACATACAGATGACATATATTACAAACTACATGGTTATCCATCAAACCACCTACTAGTGTAAAAGTAATACTCATGGGCAGCCCATTACCACTGTCAATCAAGCCTTAATTTATCAACCTGCTGATACTGAAAAAGACTCTCTCAAGATCGAGTCACTATAACAACTACTTCATCTTATATGAGAGGTAAATCAGCCTAATGCTAATCTCACTAGTGAGTCTTTTGCCCTTTATTCTGCTCTCTATTCTCCTTTATTCTGTTCTCTATTCCCCTCGTGAATCAGTCATCGATATCGATGCAACAGATCATGTTTCTTTTAATTCTCCCATTTTTTGTCATTCTCCATATATTCTACATATTATTCTATTACTTCTATACCGAATGGTTCCTCTATTTCTGCTTATGAAGTTGGTATTGTAAATGTGACACCTACAATTACTTCATTAGATATTCTTTTTGTACTCTCCTTTGAATTTAATCTTATATCCATATCAAAACTTACCTAAACTTCTAATTGTGTTTTTTTTCTTCTCTAGTTATAATACTTTTTTAGGATCGTTCGACGAATAAGAAGATTGGTTAGGGCCATAAAAGAGGTAGACTTTATTTTCTTAACAGATCATCTATAGTTTTTTTTACCACTGCAATCTCCATTACCTGTTATAGTGGATTTGTTATCTATCATCCGATATTCTGAATTCCTTAAGTCATGATTTAGCTCTCAATAAGGTCTCCAATGATTTTTGTGATATTTTTCCTATTTCTAAACAAACACATGTTTCATTTCCATTACATCAGTCTACAAGCTTCGATATTTTATATTTAATCCATATTGATATTTGGGGAAAATATGCTACTCCTACTCATCATGGACATTATTATTTTTTTTACAATTGTCGATGACTATTCTTATGTTACTTGGAACTATCTCCTGAAATTTAAATCTGAGGCTTATTCAAGCTAGTTTAGTTTTTTGGCATACGTTCGAAATTAAATTAATACAAGTATGAAAGTGATATGTTCTAATAATGAAATTAACTTTACTAATTATGCATTCCAAAAGATTCTCCAAGATTTTGGCATATTACTACGACGTAGTTGTCCTCTTTAACAAAATGGGGTAGCTGAATGCAAGCATCGCTATCTTCTTTATGTGGCACGAACTTTACATTTCCAAGCCGGAATTTCTTTTATATTTTGGGGTGTTTGTATACTTAAATGGACTTGATTAATTGAACATCAATCAAACTCTTGAATGACAAATTTCCTTACAAACTTTGTTATTGTAAGCCTCCCATTTTTCTAATCTTCAAATATTTGATCTTTTATGCTATGCTTCTACTGCCACAAACCATCCACAAATATTTGAACCATGGGATAGACGTTGCATTTTTGTGTTTTATCCCAGTGGAGAAAAGTCTTATTGTTTATATGATCTCGATAAAAAATGTTTATTTGTTAGTCAAGATTTGAGTTTTTATGAAAAAACAATATTCTATTCAAGAGTGACAACAACTTTTTTTTGCCTTTAATTCAAACCAAATACCTCTCCCTTTGCCTCTTCCGGATTCCGATACATAATCATTACCAACTCCATAATTTGAAAATTTTCAAAATTCAATATCTCTGTTAGTTCTAACATAATCACCACACTAACCTATAACCCCATCCCAACAATCTTCATTTTTGCTAAGATTTTCTAAGTGACCACAAAAACCACCGACTCACTCACCACTGCAATATGTATTCTAGTGATCCTTCTTCCTTCTTAGGTACGCTATACCCTATATCTCAATATCTATATTTTACTGACTACTCTAAAAGTCACTTACATTTTGTTAATAGTATCTTTAAACAAATTGAACTTTCCTTTTTTTTCTGTTGCTAAAAAAGATCCCAATTAGAGATAGACTATGGAGGACGAAATAAAGGATTTAAAGGCTAACCATATACTTGGACTTTAGATGTTTTACCTCCAGATAAAAAGGCGATAGGATGTAAGTAGGTAATAAGAAATTATCAGAAGGGTAATAAACTTGTCATAAGACTTCTAAAAAAATATTTATCTCACCATTTCCATATGAAACACTTAGAACCATTGAACTATTTTTTGGATTTTGAAACAGTAAGATTAAAAGTTGGAAATTTTCTCAATCAATGAAAATATGCACTAGAAATTCTTCATGATACTAGTCTCCTTGCTAGTAAACCTATCAACACTCCACTTGATTAAAATCATTGAAAATATTTATATGACCATGTTGCTTATCACTGTCTTATGCGCCAATTGATCTATCTCATGGTCACTTGCCTAAACATCACTTATTCTATGAACTTACTTTCTCCGTTCATAACCGCTTCTCGCGATACACACTGCAAACCGCTCTTCGTGTGGTGCGCTATATCAAAGGCTTCTCCTGATCACGACATCTTATGATCTTCAAACTCTTCTTTGCACCTACATGCCTATTGTGATGCTAATTGGGCTTCTTTGTCCAACTTTTCATTGTTCCACCAAATGCTACTACAATTTCTTGGATCCAAATCCACTCACTTGATGAACAAAAATAAATCTATAGTCTCATACTCTTCCACCAAAGTTGAATATAGATACATAATAAATGCAGTAAGTGAATTAACATGGTTGCAAATACTTTTACTAGAGTTAGGTATTCCATCGCATCCTGCAATATTGTCATGTGATAGTCGGATAACACTTCATACAGGCAACAACGCGCTTCCATGAAGAAACCATATATTGAAATAGATAATAATTTTGATAGGGATACAAGTCAAGATCATCAACTTCAAACTACTTTCGTTCCCTCCAATCAGAAAATTGCTAATATCTTCACCGAATTTCTTTTGCATAGAACATATTATCACTTAATTTTCAAGCTCATGTATCATCATGACACAAGAGCTTGAGGGGGAGTGTTACACTACTACATGTTACAGACAAGGGAAACTTATTTTTCCATAAAAAATCAAAGATTGTATCTTAACTAAACATAATCGATCAAAACTTATTTCACTATAGATGTTTTTGGTTGATTGTAAGGTATTTTTCCCCTAATATATTTGTTGGACCCTCCGGAGCCGCTCCCCGACTCCCACATTAGTATCGTATTATCCGCTTTGGGTTCGCGCCAAACCCGCACAAATTTGTTATTCGGTACCACCACTCAAAATGCCTCACACTAATGGAGTTCTCTTTATGGTTCATATACAAGTTATTAGCTTCTTGTATTTTACCGATGTGGTATTGGGTTTGACACCCCAACAATCTTTTCCTTCAAACCAAGGGCCACATCGCTTCCCTTGAGTAAGTCCACCGATCCTTCAAACCAAGGACCGCACATTGCGTAGCCTCCCTTCGAGATAATCCACTGGCCCTTTAGTCACTGGCTTCCCTTTAAGATAATCAACTGATTCATCAAACCATCTTGTACTGTCGTTACTACCCAATGAGACCCGCTGCCTAAACACCATATTATTAGAAAGACTTTTGACACTAGGCACACCATGGATCTTATCACGGGCTCCATCTCTGAACTAGGCTTTGATACCACTTGTTGGACCCTCTGGAGCCGCTCCCCAACTCCCACATTAGTATGATATTGTCCGATTTGTGTTAGGGCCGAGCCCGCATAGATTTTTTCTCTGATACCATCACCCAAAATGCCTCATACTAATGGAGTTCTCTTGATGTTTTATATACAAGTCATTATCTTATTGTATTAACGATGTGATATTGAGTTGGATACCCCAACAATATGTTCACATATTACATTCATATTTAACCATAGATTCTTAGATTATTACACTATAATATTTTTTTAATGTTATATTATAATATTTTTTTATATATTTTTTTAAGGATATAAGGATTCCAAATGAGTTTTTATATGGAGATCAAGTCCGTTAATAATGGATTTTCAAGTGTATCCGGCTTGTTCAAAAACTTTATAAGATGTTCAAAGAAAGGAATTTTTTTTTTTTTTTAAAAAACTTAATAAAAATTTAAATAGATTTTAATTGATTTTATTTTATTAAAGGAAATAATAATAATTTAATTTTTTTAATGTATTAACTATTCTAAAGAATAAAATGAAGAATTAAAATAAATTCATATTATATGATAAATTTAAATGTATTAATTTTTACATATTATTATTATATAAATATGTTAATTCAATAATGGTTTATTTTTTATTATCTTTTCCAATATGAATGTATGATAACTCAGACGCTATTATTTTAACTGGTGTGATTAAATATATTTTTTTAAATATAAAATAAATATTAAATTTTCATTATTTTAATTTTTTTTTATCCAAGTACAAATGATTCATAATTATATTTAGTCTAATTATTGACGGATGATATGGTTTCATGTAAAAAATTCAAAATTTAAACAAATATTAATTTTTTTATAGTAATAAGTATAAAATATGGATGAATTCACCTTATCCACCTATATTAAAAAAAAAAATATATATATATATATATATATATTATATTTTATAATTTCTTTATATATATATTTATATTATTATTATTATTTTAAAATAAAGATAATATGCACTAATATATTATTATTATTTATTATTTTTATTTTAAATATACATTTGAATTTTATTTTATTTTTAATAAAAATTTGTATTATTTTTAATTTAAATCGTGAATAATTAAATGAAATTATTATATAAAAAATTTATTGATTTTTTTAAAGAGAAGAAAAAAGAGATAATTGGCACACAATCAAATAAAAATCAAATAGTTCTCGAAAAAGAATAAAAGAAAAAAAATAAAGAAAAAACGCCATAAAGATCAGTTACAATCAAACATGAGAAATGATGTGTATAATATAAGGAAGGTGTAAAGGAAATAAAATTCCAAAACACCAAGAGAATTGAATTGTGAAATGAAAACGGCATTTGAAGAAGAACAATCAACCCAAGGAAACGGAGCCGGGTCCCACAAGGGAGAAAAAACCCAAGAACCGTAAGATGCCGCCACGTCGACAACAGAAGAGGAAAGGGTGGGTGGATAGATGGATGAGAAAAGAAGAAGTGAATACGAAGAGCAACAAACAACAACAACAACGCTATTATACTATGCTATGCGTAGCCAAGTGGCCGACCTACATTAACATTTCACAACATAACATAACATAACATACATACAGACGCAACGCGAACAAAGCAGTAGCGTAAGCGCCAAATAATCACACTCTCTCTCATCAATCCAACGGCCATCATTCACTCTCAGCCACCTCATCCCATCTCACCCTTCCATTTCTCTTAATTTCACATTTCTAAACCTCCTCTTCATTTCACAATTACAAACTCTTTTTCTCTCTCTCTCCGTCTCTCCGTTTCTCTCTCTGTATACGGCAATGGCGGCGGCAGCAGCAGATACATTGCTGGTGCCGCCGTGGCTGGAGACATTGCTAACCACGTCCTTCTTCACCATCTGCCGAACGCATCGAGACGCGGCGAGAAGTGAATGTAATATGTTCTGCTTAGATTGCGACTGCGACGGCGAAGCCGATGCGTTTTGCTTCTATTGCCGGTCTTCCCGACACAAGGATCATCACGTGATTCAGGTATAGGCATACATTTGTACAACATCCATATATAGTGAATGTCAATTGAATCGAATTCGAATGACAGATAAGGAGATCGTCTTATCACGATGTGGTGAGAGTGTCGGAGGTACAGAAAGTGTTGGATATAAGTGGAGTACAGACGTATGTGATTAACAGTGCGAGAGTGATGTTTCTTAATGAGAGACCTCAACCGCGAGCAGCCAAAGGAGGCGTCGCTCACATTTGTGAAATCTGTGGAAGAAGCCTACTTGACCCCTTCCGTTTCTGTTCATTGGGATGTAAGGTTAGCATTTCTCTCTCTTTCTCTCACTCTTTTCTTTTTTTTTTTTTTAATTTAATTTTTAAATATTCTCTCCTTTGTCTTTAACTCATCACATTGTTCTCATCGATCATGATGATCATGATCAACATCACATGCTTTCTTGATTCCCATATCATATGGTCACGAATTCATCATGTATATCAATCTTCATAACCCACATTTCTTAAACCATCACCATCACAACCACCCACCATTTCTCATTATTTATTGAAATTAAAATATTTAATTTTTGGTTTAGCTTGTGGGAATAAAGAGGAATAGAAATGCGAGCTTTATTATTACAATGGAGGGTAAGGATGAGACAACGAGAAGAGTTGAAGAAGAAGAACAACAAGACATTTATCCACCGACGTCTCCGAGAACACCTTCATCAAGTGGTAGGAGAAGAAAAGGAGTCCCACATAGGGCACCATTTGGGTCTTAATTATAATTAATAAAAATAATTTTTAAAAAAATAGAACAAAACAAAGAAACAGATCACTCTTCTTTGTTGTCCTAACCAAAAGAAGAGTGTAGGACAACCCTATTAGTTGAAGAAAGGGTGTGTCCAACAAAGCAAAAGGTATGTTACAGCAATAATGCACATGTGTAATGAAATGTAATTCATAGTTTTTGCAAGGTTGTATATTGTAATTAAGAAATTTGAAAAGAAGAAGCAAAAGTCTTTGTTATAGTATTTTGTTGTTTTTTTAATAGTGGGGTCCAGTATCCACATGGGTCGATCGCATAAAGAACAAACAGCTTTTCATTGTTTAATAATATGTATATTTACGTGTAATTGGGCAAAGCAACTTTCTATGTTACTTACCGGAAATTGAATAGCTCAATGAAAATATTGTGGGATCTTCTTTTTCGTTGTTTATTTAAATTAAATAAAATTTTACCATGAAAACTATGTGACGAGACAAATCACGAATTTGTGTTATAAAGTGGGCTTTTTACCGGTGAAAAGGACCGAACCAGATCAGTTGGTACAACTGATGTTGATTGATGAACACTTAGATGTGTCATATGTGGGTTTCGTTTTCAAACACTTTGGAGAATATCTTTTCTGTGTTATTACCTTCGGGATAAGAAAGGTAGATTTGTAGTGGAGGACACATGTCCTTCACCATCTGTTCTCTTCTCATGAATGTTTGCTTTTAGTAACTCAGATGTTAAATATATTTATGTAATGGAAGTTTGTCTGAGATTTTTCTATTTTTTTATCTCAAAAGTAATCACCATTGGAAGCCACAATATGGGTTGTGTTATTGTAATTGGAAACATGTGACAGGTTTCATTCTCAAATCAGATTGATCCAATGTGGTTAAATAAAATTAAAAATTATTTTGGATAGATCTTTTATATAAAAGCCAAATCACTATGAAGTACAGCCTTAAAACGGATTGAAGGGGTCTATATTTAACGGACCTGACCCAGAACGCAGTTAAAGTAGTCCGCATGTAAACTAGTAATTTAAAATTTAACTAGTAGTAATTCGGAATGGGTATAAAAATCAGAAAAAGAAAATCAATTTTCATTAATGGGGTTGTTTTAAAAAATTTGTTTCCTTCGGTTTTAAAGTAAATAATTGGAAAAAAAAATGGAATTGAAATTATAAAAAAAATTAATTAAAATTTTATATAGTAATATATTTAACCCATAATTATTATATAGTATATCATAATTTATTTTAATTTAATTTCCTAATATTTTTAAATATTATTCCAATCTTAAACTATATAAAAGATAATTTATTATATATAAAATCTAATTTGATATAAAAATTTGATAAAGTTACCATATCAAACTAAATCTATCGAATTAATTTGCGAATTTGATAATGGTTTAAAATTGAATTTTAATAATAATATGGTGAATAATTTATAAAATGATATCAAATTTCCAACTTAAAAATCGAACTATATTGAACTGATTTGGTTATCTTCATCAATTTAATTTGATTTTATTACTAGATATGAAAATCAAACTATTATTTTTGTTTGTTTCATAAAATCCGAGCCAAATCCAAGATGCTCATGCCATTTCAAATTATTTGTATAGTATATGCATCCATTTTGCGTATGCTCCGCCCAAATTCGAATTAGACATCTGCCTATACATGCGTCACACGGATACAATCCGAAGATATTCAAGATTACTCGAATCAAGATTACTCGAATCAAAACTCTGACTCTTTTAAATCACTAATTGGATTCATATCGATTGAATCCGAAAGTAAAATCTGGTTTCACATCCCGTATATATATATATAGCTATAATTGTAGTATCGCATCCCTCCCTCCGATCGAGACTGTGATGAGAAACCTAACCGCCACATTACAATGTGATTATAATTAACAAACTAATTTCCAAACTCTTATAATTTGAATACAATTTACTACTCAAGGCCTCTAAATATGCTTTTCATTTCATAACCAAGTCAAGAGTACAATTACTTGATTGCAGCTAGAAATATAATACCAAATAGTTTATAAATCATTATAATAACAAGGGATTCCTAAACTAAAGCAGTGTGCAAAAAGAATCTAGTTTAGGTTTCAACTCCCTCAATAGAAAATTAAGAGAGTTGACAAAATAATATGGTAGTTCAAATCGTTTTTTAAGAAATTCAAATTATACAATAATATTTCCATAAATCATAAAATAGTGTATGAGATAACTAATCTTCCCGAAGCTCACCATATGCTTCGAAAGTTATGTTCGATCACCTGTGATTACCGTTCTGGTAAAAAAGAAGAAACAAACAAAAAAAAAAAAAAAAAAGCAGGGTTAGGCTATCGAATGTTTGGTTGCAATTTTATACCTAAACAAACACACATAATGCTTTAACGTCAAATAATTAAATGAGCAAGCAAATACATTCTAAGAATTGCTAAAGTTCCTAAATCAATCAAATAAATCTCATATAAGCATATCAATCAAGCAAAACAAGTCAAACAATCAAACTCAATCATTTACGCTTGACTTTTTATGTTACCAAACTGATATCAAGCTTATACCGAATTAGAATTCGGAAAACTACATGACAGAAGAGACCAAATGACTAATCAAATTACATATTGAGCTACCTACCGGACTGTAACTCAGTAATCCAAGTGACGAAATACACCTAGTCCTTGACCAAACTACCTATCGAGATAGTTACGGAATTGTAACTCGGTAATCTATTTGACAGACTATACCCAGTCATTGACCGAATCATCTACCGAAATGTAATTCAATAACTAAGGTAACAGATCATACCCAATTCTTGACCGAAATATCTATGCGATTGCATATCAAATTGGTAATCGTTAACTCACTGAAAAATCACTCTAGAATGCTTAATTAGCAAGTATCAAGTTCTCATTGAATTTGTAATTTGGCAAGATAAGAAAAATTTACTCCAAACTATCAAGTCTAGAATTTTTTAACGAGTGACTAGCGTGATAATAACAAAAACAAATCTAGAATTTTTAAACGAGTCCCTTGTAAGATACGTTATCTCATATAAGATTCGCACAATTAGACAACAAATAAGTATTTTGTTGCGAGATATTTGTGAGCAAATGACTCACATAAATTTTTGTTTAGACCATATCAGATTTTAATATATATATATATATAAGTATATAATATTTTGACCTTTTTGATCTCCAAATATTCTTAAATACTAAATTTACTGACCCGGTCCAATACTTGACCTACATATAAATACCCTTCTTTTGGGTACTGTAGCAGATTCTAGTTTTTGTTGTTGTTGTCGTCTCTGTGGTCGTCTTTGGCTGTGGCGATTAGGGTTTTCTCTTCTTCTCCTTCTGGATATTTTTGGAGACTTTATGTCTTCGCTCCTGTAAATACACCACCATTAGTGCAACTAGTATCTTAGCCAAATCTCGTGGATGTACACTCTTGGTAGCACTTTGTGTGTTGCCGAGTGGAACCACGTAAAAGAACTTGTATTGATGATATTTCATTTTGGTTTTATTCTTGATTTTGAGTGATTAATTGTTGTTAACATACAACAATTGGTATCAGAGCTTAATCACTCAATTCGAAACCCTAATCTCTATTTTTTGGTTTCTTTTTTTCTTTCTCGTTTACACAACTGACTTCTGTCTTCTTGTTGTCGTTTCAGGTAAAAGGCACAACCCTTGTTAATGATAGTGAATGATTTTAAGTCAACTCAAGAAACCCTAAATAGATCTTGAGAGGATCTGTCGAAACCCTAAAATTCCTCTAACCCTTACTTTCTGTTTTTTTGTTTAAATAATTCATGGTGTGTACTGGTTCTTGTATCTCTTACAGGTAGAAAAACAATTTGGAGAAAGAAGGAAAAAAATGGAAATATAATAAATTCTTTAAGAAAAGGAAACAAGTATAGAAATAGCAAAAACAGAATACTAAAAGATATTGCGGCTTCGGTTTTTGGCTTGATACATTTATGTAAACGTTCAGATATAGGTCTCCTGTTTAATGCTTTAACATAGTGGGGCTTGGTTTAAGCCCTCGGAGTATATTTGGTTGAAACTTTATGTGATTCTTGATTGATTGTATTTGTTATCTCTGAGCTGTTCTTTGTGAATTCAATCTTTGGTTGTATTGATTGCTAACTCATTCTTTGTGGTTGGATTAATACTGTTTCTCTTAGAATTGATATTGTATTAATTTGTTAATCGGTTGTCTGCTACTAATTGGATTGATCTTTTGCCTGCATTTGTTGGTGTGTGATTCATTAATCTATATTGCTTATGTTTGTGATCTCTATGTGGATTTGATTATTGATCTCTTTCAGTGTCTTGACATTCTGCATTTGTGAGCATATTAGGATTAATATGGCTAAAACTCCTAGTTCAAGTCATATTAATATAGAAGTTTTTTATGGGAAACAATATTTTATACTTTGGCAGAAAAAGATGTTGCTTGTTTTAGTCTATCATAGGGTTGAAGGGGCTGTTGATAAAGAATACCCTGATGACATCTCTGAGGCTGAAAAGAAACGTTTGAATAAAAAGGCATATCTCATGATATTATTGCATTTGTCTGATGATGTTATGACTAATCTTGTGAGTGCTAAAACTGCATCTGAATTGTGGACTGCATTAGAAATAAACTATTTGGAAAAAGATGTTCAAAATAGGCTGTTAAGCTTGCATAGGTTGTTTGGTTTTAAATTTGATCCTAAAAAGAAAGTTGCTGAAAATTTGGCTGTTTTCAAAAGACTTGTGCAAGATTTTAACAGTAGAACTAAAGAGGATAGTAGGCTATCTGAAGAATATCTTGCTATGATTCTTTTACATGCATTGCCTGAATCACATTCTGTTGTAAAATAATTTATTTCATTCTATAATGCTGCATTGACCACTAAATTGATCATTAATGCTTTGACTTTTAGAATTGCAAATGAAGATAAAGTGAAATCTGAACCTGAAGGGTTGATTGGTCAAAACCATAAACCTACCAAGAATAAAAACAAAAAGTTTAATTCTCTGAATCAAAATGGTAACAACTCTGGTAATTCAAAAGATAAAACCAAAGGAAAGGGTAAATCTGAGAAAGATAGAAGTTATTATTATTGTAGAAAACATAATCATCTTGTAAGGGATTGTTTTCAGAAGAAGAAGGATGAGATTAAGGGTATCTCTAAGCCTGTCTCTTCTAATTCTATTATTGTTTGTGATGATCATATGCAATTCTGTGAAGGCTTGACTGTTGTTGCTAAATTTTCTGATGCTTTGTCTGTTAATCAATGTTCTACTTTGGATTGGATCATTGATTCTGGTTGCACACATCATATGACACATATTAAGGACTGGTTTGGTGAACTCAAACTTGGAAATGAGGGATGGTCCTAATAGGGCCTGATAATAAATGCATGATTAAAGGCATTAGTTCTGTTAGAATTAAACATTTTGATGGTACTATTTGGATTTTGCATAATGTTAAGTATGTGTCTGATCTTAGGAGGAGTCTTATCTCTATTAGTGCCTTGGATTGTCTTGGTTTTGAATGCATGTTTAAAAATCATACTGTGTACATCATGGATTCTAACACTAAAGAGATATTAATGAAAGGAAAGAAATGTGGAAATTTGTATAAACTGGTTGGTAAAACTGTTAAGGTTTTAACTATTGATAAACTTGTTGATTCTAAGTTGCAAAAATGGAATAACAGGCTTGGTCACTTAGGTGAAAATGCATTAAAGGAATTAAAGAAAAAGGGACTGATTGATATTGATGATAAATGTAAATTGGATTTCTGTGAGCATTTCATACTTGGTAAACAAACTAGAATGCCTTTTACAAAATCTGATTTCAAAGCTTGTTCTATTCTTGAATATGTGCATGCTGATCTGTGGGGTCCTTCTATGACCAAAACCAGTAAGAGTGTTTTTTCATGTCTATTATTGATGATTACTCTAAGTATACTTGGATATATCTGTTAAAGGGTAAAGATGAAGCTCTTGCTAATTTTAAAATCTAGAAAAAGCATGTTGAAACTAAATCTAATTGCAAGGTTAAGGCTTTAAGAACAGATAATGGGCTTGAATTTTGTAATGAATTATTTGACTCTTTCTGTGCTGAGAATGGTATTGCTAGACATAGAACATTAAGGCATACTCCTCAGCAGAATGAAGTGGCTGAACGCCTAAACAGAACTCTACTTGAAAAAGTAAGGAGTATGTTGTTCAAGGCTAAGCTACCTAAAATCTTTTGGGGGGAAGCTTTAAACACCGCTCTTTATGTAAGAAATAGGTCTCATTCTTATGTGATTGATTGGAAAACTCTTTTTGTAATGTATTTTGGTAGATTGCCTGTGTTAAAACATGTCAAAACCTTTGGCTGCAGGGCATATGCACATCAATCTATGGCTAAGTTGGAACCTAGATCCATGAAATGTCTCTTTCTGGGTTTCTCTTCTAGTGCTAAAGGTATTAGATTAGTCTTTCAAGAGGTTTCTTCTTATAAATTTATTATTAGCAAAGATGTTATTTTTAATGAAACTGAATTTCCTGGTTGTGTCTCTGATAAATCTGATTCAAATGATGTTGTGCCTGGTTTTGCTCTGTCTGATTACAATATTGATTGTGAATCTGATAATACTACTGATACTGCAACTTATAATGATTCTGATGTTGTCATTGATTCTACTTTGTGTGTTGTTCCTCATGTATCTATTGTGCCTGATACTGATCCTAGTTCATCTAATAATAATCTGCCTGAGCATGATACCTCTGATATTAATGATGAACCTGATGATGTTTTTGATACTGATAATCCTGAATTTGATTAGTTTCTTAATGTTGGTTATATGGGCTTTAATGATCACCCTATAGCTAGAGATAGGCATAGGAGAGTAATTAGAACTATAGTTAGATATTTGGATGCTAATATGGTGATTTATGCATTAACTGCTGCTATTTCTGATGAATTTGTGTCTATCTCATTTTTTTATGCTATGAATTGTAAGCATTCTGAGAAATGGTGGTTTGCTATGAAAGAAGAGTATAATTGTCTTCTGAAAAACCAGACTTGGGAACTGGTAGACATACCTGTTGGTAAAAAATTGGTTGTTTGTAGATGGGTGTTCAGAATTAAAGAAAATCTTTCTGTGGATGATCCTAGCAGGTATAAAGCCAGGCTGGTAGCCAAAGGCTTTACTTAGAAACCTGATTTTGATTTCAATGAAATATTTTCTCTTGTTATTAGGTATATTATTATTCAAATAATGCTTGCTTTGACTGCCTTTTTTGATTGGGAATTGGAATAAATGGACGTAAAAACTGCATTCTTACATGGTTATTTAGATAAAGAAATTTTCATGGCTCAGCCTGAAGGGTTCTGTAAAAAGGGTGATGAAAATAAGGCTTGTTTGTTGAAACGTTCATTGTATGGGCTGAAATAGTCACCCAGACAATGGAATAATAGGTTCCATAAGTTCATTATTTCCATTGGCTTTAAAAGAAGCTTATTTGATGCTTGTTTTTGATAATGATTCTCCTATGTTTTTGCTCCTTTATGTTGATGATATACTGCTGATTAATCATAATTTGAATAAACTGAAATCTATGAAACAATGTTTGAATAGTAAATTTGAAATGAAAGATCTTGGAAGAGCCTCCAAAATTTTAGGGATGAATATTGTTAGAAATAGAAAAGCAGATCTACTGTTTCTTGATCAGAAAAATTATTTTGATAAGATTCTTAAGAATTTTAATATGGCTGATTCTAAACCTTCTAGTTTGCCTCTTACTGTTGGTCATGGTTTGGATACTAAAGTTTCTAATTCTGGTGATATACTTGATGGTATTCCTTATACTAAAGTTGTTGGATGTGTAATGTATGCTATGGTCTGTACCAGACCCGATTTGGCCTATTCCTTGAGTGTTTTAAGTCGCTTTATGATGAAACCAAAAGCAATTCATTGGAAACCAATGAAAGGGCTTTTAAGGTACATCAAGGGCACTATGAATGTTGGTCTGGTTTATGGTAAGTATTCTGACTCTGTTTCTGTTATTGGATATTGTGATTCTGAGTTTGCTAAGGAAACAAATTTTAGAAGGTCTACTTCATCCTATTATTTCACTATTTGTGGTAATTGTATATCTTGGAGGGCAAGGCTCCAATTTGGGGTTGCTCTGTCTTCAATTGAGGCAAAATATATAGCTCTAATAGAGGGAATCAGGGAAGCAATGTGGATCCAAGGTTTGCTCATGGAATTGAAGCTCCTGAAAAAAAAACTGCTTCTATTTTAACAAACAGCCAGGGCGCTTTTCAGTTGAGCAGAAATCCCATGTACCATGACCGAACGAAACACATTGATGTTCAATATAATTTCATCCCCTTACATGTTCTGAATGGTACTGTAAATGTGGGAAAGATTTCTACTGATGTAAACCCTACTGATATGGGAACTAAAGTTATTTTTGTGAGGAAATTTCTATTTTGCAGGGATTTGCTTCACATTGGACTGCTGTGAGCTTAAAGTTGGAAGGTTGGGTGCCTGACAATGATGGTTAAAGGCCTGGATAACACTTATGGCTTGTGGTGTTAATTTTTGTAAATTCTGATTGTAATATTGATGTTTATGATCCAAAATGGGAAGTTTGTTATGTTTTGTATCATTTAAACAGGTCTATGTATGTGTTAGGCTGCTTTGTCTTATACAAGGCTTGTGAATTTGGACTTAATGAAATACCCAACTCACATGATCCGACCCGGTCCAATACTTGACCTACATATAAATACCCTTCTTTTGGGTACTGAAGTAGATTCTATTTTTTGTTGTTGTTGTTGTTGTCTCTCTGGTCGTCTTTGGTTGTGGCGATTAGGGTTTTCTCTTCTTCTCCTTCTGGATCTGCTTGGAGACTTTGTACCTTCGCTCCTGTAAATACACCACCATTAGTGCAACCGGCCTCTGAGCTGAACCCCGTGGTGTACACTCTTGGTAGCACTTTGTGTGTTGCCGAGTGGAACCACGTAAAAAGAATTGTTTTGATGATCTTTGATTTTGGTTTTGTTCTTGATTTTGAGTGATTAATTATTATTAACATACAACATATGCTTTTCATTTTATAACTAAGTCAATAGTACAATTACTTGATTGCAACTAGAAATATAATACCAAATAGTTTGCAAATTATTACAATAACAAGGGATTCCCAAACTAAAGCATTGTGCACAAAGAACCTAGTTTAGGTTTCAACTCCTTCAGTAGAAAATTAAGAGAGTTGACAAAATAATATAGTAGTTTAAATCTTTTTTTTTAAATCCAAATTATACAATAATATTTTCATAAATCATAAAATAATGCATGAGATAAGTGATCTCCCCGAATCTCACCATATACTTCGAAAGTTATGTTCGATAACCTGTGATCACCGTTCTGATACAAAAAGAAGAAATAAACAAATAAAAATAGAAAACAACGGGGTTAGACTATTGAATGTCTGATCGCAATTTCATACCTAAACAAGAACACACAATGCTTTAACGTCAAATAATTGGACGAGCAAGCAAATACATTCTAAGAATTGCCAAAGTTCCTAAATCAATCACATAAATCCCATATAGGCATATCAATCAAGCAAAACAAGTCAAACAATCAAACTTAATCATTTATGCTTGATTTTTTATGTTACCAAACTGATATCGAGCTTATACCAAATTAGAATTCGACAAACTACATGACAAAAGAGACCAAATGACTGATCAAATTACATACCGAGATATACACCAAACTGTAACTCGGTAACCCAAGTGACGAATTACACATAGTTTCTAACCGAACTACCTATCGAGCTAGTTACCGAATGTATTTCGGTAATCTATTTAACAGACCATACCCAGTCCTTGACCGAACTATCCACCAAACTATAATTCGATAACTAAGAGGACAGATCATACCCAGTTCCTGACCGAATTATCTACCCGATTGCATATCAAATTGATAATCAGTAACTCACTGAAAAATCACTCTAGAATGCTTAATTAGTAGGTACCAAATTCTCACTGAATTTGTAATTTGGCAAGATAAGAAAAATTTACTCCAAAATGTTAAGTCTAGAAGTTTTAAAAGAGTGACTCGCGTGATAATAACAAAAGCAAGTTTAGAATTTTTAAATAAGTCCCCTGCGAGACACGTTCTCTCACCTAAGACTCACACAATTAGACAACAAATAAGAATTTTGCTGTGAAAAACTTGTGAGCAAATGACTCACACAAAGTTTATTGAGACCATATCAGATTTTAATATATATATATATATATAATGTTTTGACATTTTTTACCTCAAAATATTCTTAAATGCCAAATTTACCTTAAAACATATTTGGACATCTTTTATGAATAGAATTGTATCATGGTTTATCATTATTGATTTTTATTTTTTTATTTTATTTTTTGAGTTACTTGCATAGCGAGTAATACCCTTTTGAGTTAGATGGCCTATTTTTCTTCCAATATGCTGATATAGGTTAAGTAATAACTTATTATAAAATCTTAAGGTTTATAAAATGATATGATGGCTTTAGATATGGTATCACTTCCAAGATTTAAGGGACTTTAGTGAAGTTCCAATAGAGATGCATGCTTGTGTAATTGTGTGTGCTACAAGGTAAGTGATTTTCATGTGTTTGCATCTTTTTGTTAGGGTATGATTGTGTAAACTAGGCATCCATAACCTAACCATTTTGTATTTTCTTTTTTTTTTTTTATTTTCTCTTTGTATGGAAAAATGTGTTCAGGTGATCAAGCAACCAATTGATTGAATTTTGGAGCCCTATCATAAAGATTTCATTTATCATGTGATCAAACAAACAATTGATTAAATTATGGACCCCTATCATAAAGATTTCATTTACCATGCATTTGATCATCTTACATTGGAAGTTTTGTATGAACTTTTATAACTGGTACTTAGTTTTTTTTTTTACTCTCTTTTTCTCTAATTTTATTCATTAATTTTTTTCAACTCTATCTTTCTTATTGTTATTCATTAGTTTTTTTTCATCTCTCTTATTATTATAATTAGAAGAGAGTTGAACTCTGAACTTGAGTTCTTTTACTTAACATGCAAGTTTGATATTCTTATTAGGATTTGTAAACCTTTACATATTTCACTCTCATTTGGATAACTCACATGAAATGAAGTATCTCATATTAATATAAAGAATATGTTTATATGTTATGTTTTTGTACGAATGTGTATTTAGATTATGAACTAATGATATATGTATGCAATCATGGTAGCGCATAACATTCTACACCTTAATTGCCACTAGGTTAAGGTTTTGATGTTATGCTACTTTTCTATCAGAGTTTCTATCGCCTTTATAAATGTCATCTCCATATTGTAAGCAAATTAATAACCTGCAAAATTTTTAAAAAAAAAAAGTTTGAAGGAAAAATTCTTAAAGCAATCGACCATCACCATAAACTACCATCAAATCCTAAAGTAACGGAACACTCCTCTCACCTCCTACTAAACCATAGTTCTACCTTGGCCATAACTAAATATCCAAGCTAACCACCAAGAAATGTTAAATAATATCATTATGAACCGCTCATAACTAATTATCCAAGCTAACAAGATCATTAGCCTTCATTCAGGTTGATCTAAGCAATTCCATAATACTTCCTAGGTCATTTTAGGACGTTTATAATTTCCCTAAAACTTAAAGTATTAAAGCAATAGAAGATATAATTGAGTTTTACAAACTATAAACTTGAAAATGTTAAGATCATGAACAAAACTCCAAACTCTTATCACAATAAAATGAAAATGGGAGCCTGTTGTTCTTAAACACAAGTTTCTAACATATCCTAGCCATAAAGAGTGTTCCAAAATTTCCACATATTATTTATTTGCATTATGTTTAAAATCTCTAGATGTCACCTAACATTACCAATTCATCAACTAAAAGAAAGAGAGAATCAAGTATGAAAGTTACCTTATAACTTAAACCATGAATGAAAATCTTAAAAGATGTGGTCCAGATTCTCTTCATGCCATAAGCATAAAGTATGAAAAAAAGTTAATACTGCAAATTGGAATAAATGGATAGAAAATGATGTAATAACCATCATACCAATACTATACGTGGCATAGGTATCCATGAGTAGAGGTAGATCCAATGTGGGTCTAGTCGGGGCTCTAGCCCCATCTGCCACATGAATTTCCTTTAATAGGTGGTAAGTTGATATATTTTATTATTTTTTTAAAAAGTAAATAAAAGTCAATTTACTACATTGATTTTTGTGACATGGGTTTAATTTAAAAAAAAATCACTTATTTAACAATACAGTTCATTTACACAGTATTCCATCTTTCTTTTTTTTATGAATATTTATAATATTGTTCATATATTAATTTAAAATATAATCTATGATTTAAAGATGATTATTTTTCTATTATATTATGTAAATTAAGTTAAAAATAATTTAATAAAATAATAATTTATCGCTTAAAAATAGTAATGTTATGAATTTTTAAAATTAAATTTATATATTATAATTAAAGTTCAAATAACTCCTGTTTATTATGAATTTTGTATTCATAATAGATTTTAATATAACAAAAGAATAAATATTCTATACTCTTTCTTTTTTTTTTCATTAAGGATCTTAGTACGAGTATTCATAATGCATTATATTTGATATGAGATATTTTTTGATATGTGAGATTTTATTTTCTTTTGAACCCTTCTAAAATCAATCTATTTAAAGCATGTGTATGACAAATAGCTTGGGTTGATAATGATTGCACTATACGCACTAACCATCCATAATATATGTCTTGCAAATATATGGTGTTAAGGTATTCACACCAGCTACCCAAGCTAACCACCAAGAAATATGAAACAAGATCATTATAAGTTGTTTTAGAGATCATTTACCCAACTGCCTCATTTCTATACCAATCTATCACCTTCATAACGCATTACAACTATGCTTATAATGTTCCAATTTATCTTTGGATACTCGGTCGAGAAGAAATCTAGGATATTCCATACCCCATTCTACATGGAAATTGACACTGTAACATCAACATTCTGTACCCATCGAGTGTCAACTCAATCCTTAAGAATATACCCCAACCAATTCATAGACAAGAACTTTACCAAGTTATTTCTCTACAACCATATGGTCTCCGCTATAAAGACAGAAATAACTATTTAATAAAGGACTAGATAAAGGACTAATAATAAACTGTGCAAGGGGTACCAACTACTACTACTTAACATCAAACGTAAAATTGCAACAAATACTTCAACTATTACCATGATATTAAGAGTTAACCATTTCCATTACTTTAATAGTTAAGCGCAATAGTTAGCATTAAGCATAAGGTATATTGGGGGTTACTTCTATTTATGAAATAACCATTAGTGAAATTCTAAGTACACCACACCTCCATTTTAAATTTACATCCATATAATATTCTCACACATCTTAGCTTAGGATGCAGGCAGCGATATACTTGGGTTTCACCACCTCATAAATAATTATTTTTATAGTTTACACCCATATAATATTTTCAAACAAGCTAATTTAGGATATAGGCACGAATATACTTGATGTTTCGCTATTGTATAAATTATTTTACAATTAGAAATATTTCAAATGTATTTATGATTATTATTCTCAAATATATAAATTTATAAATTTAGAAAAGAGATAAAGATGAGATTTCACCATCTCATAAGTGTTTATTTTATACATTTAGGCTCGAAGCATTTGGAAAAAGATTAGATTGAGTTCAACTAGTAATTTATCAAGTTTTTAATGACAAATTTTGAACTTGATTGTGTTGATGTGAATTTTTTAAGAAAAGAAAGGAAAAGAGATGATTTTTTTTTTCTTCTTTCATTTTTTTAAAAAAACTTTTATAAGGAGTTTAACTCCTTTATTGCCATATAACCGTAAAATCAATTTTCTTATATACTAGTTGAGAGGTTTAGGGATAGTTCTCTTAATAGATCTCTTAGGAAATAGTATTTTAGGAATTAAGGTTTAGTGAATTTTTTTAGGTGGTCCGTAGTTTTTCTGCCATTGGAAAGTTTTCCTCGTAAAATCTTTCTGTTGTTATTTTCTTTAAATTTCTTTTTTATTTTCTGTGTGGAGCGGCCCGGAAGGGACGGGAATTGGTCGGTGTTTTATTAATAAGTAGTATCAGAGTTTTCGGTTGGAGATAATTATTTTGAAATTTTAGTATGCTTTGTGGTTGTTGCTTTATATGATCTTCCACTGTAGAAAAAATTTCTGGTTTAGAATTTATTATATTTGGGCAAGAGGAGTTTCATTCCTCTACAATAGTAAGAGAAGTCAAACTCCATTGGAGTTTTACTATGCTGATAAAGTTGTTTTGAGGTGTTTGGGTATTTGGTGATAGTAAGAATTAGTACAGTCTAAGGAGGTTATGTCTAGGAAAGACTTGGTATTTAACTACATCTATTGTGATCCACCACTCTTTTCTAAGAACTAATTAAGTGGGTAGTATTCATTTTTATTGTCCATTTATTAGCATATGATAAACACGACGAGGACAAGATTTCAGATTGAGAAATTTGATGGGAGGATAAATTTTGACTTGTGGCAAGTGCAAGTCAAGACATTAAAAGGAAGACAAACTAGAGGAAAAGAATAAGAAAAATCAAGAAGTAGTAATAACACATAAAATTCCAAATTTAGTGATGAAGAATGGAAGAGTTAGATATGAAAACAATACGTCAGATTCACTTTTGTTTAACTACAAATTTTCTTCCTAACTGATTAGATTGTTTGCAACAAATGAGTTGCGGAGAAACTTGAAAAATTGTACCAAACTAAGAGTATTTCAAATAGGTTATATTTGAAGGAGTAATTTCATAACTTACAAATGGATAATGGTACAACTATTTCTGATCATCTAAGTGTCTTAAATGAGATTTTTTTTTTAAAATCTGTTGGACTAAAATTAATGATGAAGATAAGGCGCTTCGACTCGTCTGGTCTTTTCCATCTCCTTATAAGTACATGTAGCCAATTTTGATGTATGGGAAGGAAAAAAAACAAATTATACTCAGACCCCTAGTAGGATGACAAATTACAAGTGGATACACTTTTTGATTTTATTAACAAATAAATCTCCCAGACCCACATCAATTCAAACAGAAGTCATCCAAGTTAACGTTGACCACTTTAGCTATGTACAAAGACCATAATACCCCTAGTGTCTAATGACTTACATTATTTTTTATTACTATTTTGTTAATAAAAAATAAAGGAAATAAAAAAAAAATTAATTAAACCCATGTTTGGAAACATAACCACACACACCAAACATCACGGAAAACCCTTCTTCTTCACTCACTACACTTCACATGTCAAACCGCCACTGGAACACAAACACACAACAATACTACATTAAAAAAATACAAAAACATAACATGTCCTAAATCTCTGATACATACAAGAATCTATTTTTCTAAATCATTCTCTCATTCACACTAACTCTCCTACTCACTTTCCTCAAAATCCTCATCTTCTTACACGGTCTCTACTTTTATATCCACCCCGATACAATCAACAATAACAACAATCAAAATTGTCTCTGACCTGCCACTCGTAGACCATTGGATCCGGGCCAATAACCAAAAAAGATGAACAAATCTAAGGAAAAATACGAGTTCAATGAAAACAATGCCCGGATCTTTCATTTAAAACATGATGAAGCTCATTTCTAGTCTCGGATAATGATGTTGATTATGGATTTTTATCAATTATTGTAATGGTAATTATTATTTTAGGGATTGTTAGTTTATACAAAATTTTGATTATTTTAGTTAGGGTTTTAATTTATCAAGTGTGTGGTTTAATTTATTTTTATTTTTATTTTTTAAATTGTCAAATCAGATTAGAAAAAGTGTCAGGGTGAACCAGTTGGTAAGGGGTAGTTTCGTCTTTGCATATAGTCAACGTATTCAACCTCTCAATGGATGGATTCAGTTTAAATTGATGTGGCCCTAGAGGATTTATTTGTTAATAAAACCAAAAAGTGTATCCACCAGTAGTTTTCCATCCTATTGGGGTGCGAGTGTAATTTGCTCAAAGAAAAATATGCTTTTCTCGAAAGTGACAAGCAAATTGATTTTTGAGGAAAGAGGATTGAAGGATGGAGATGAAAAATCTTATAAAATTTATTTTTTTTATTATTAATGGAAGGGAGGATAATGTAAAAACTCCATGAAGAAAGTAGTTTGTTGGAAATGTCATCAAACTATAACATGTCAAGAATGAATGTCCAAATGATGGGGTAGATTCAGCTAAAAGCTCCAAAAGAAAAAATGATTGCTGTCAATACAGTCTCTCTGGAACAAAGAGATGGTGAATTTATCTTGTAATGAAGATGAAGATTCTTATGGTATGAATGCTACCTTTAGAGTGCATGAAAAAGGATATTTAATTTATACATGGTCCACAAGTTTGCACATAGGCATTGATTGATAAGTGATCTGTTGTGGAGTTGATGTTGATGGCTAATAAACTCTCAAGTAATAAACAAGAGGGTCGCAACATAAGTTATTAGCAAGTTTAAGTTTTTTTTTTTTTTACATGTGCTGAAATTGAAAATTCTTGAAGTTATAATGTGTTTTCAAGTGAAAATTCTTGGATTTGTATTTCAATATGAGTGGAGATACTCTTTATGATAGGAGTATGATAATTCTTGAAATGTATAATTATGATGTCTGTAGCAGACAATGTGATAATTGCAACCGTGCATGGTTAGCCGAATTTAAAGTCGAGTGAAGAACTGATTCTGTTATGTGTAGCTTCACAACTATAATGGATGAAATTTTTTTTTCTCTTCGAAAATATGGAAATTTATTGATATTATATTTTTGAGAGGAGAAGAGCGAAAAGTTTTGCATTCGACATCTAATAAATAAAAAGAGATATTTCTTTTAAGGCATTCAAGTTAACCCTCCAACTTCACGAAGGGTCAATTTAGCCCCTTAACTTTCAAATTTTGTGTCAAATGAGCCCTTTTTGCTGATGTGGAGGGCATAATTGATATTTTAAAATTAACACTTTTTGCTGCCAGATCAGCATCCACATCAGCAAAAGGGCTTAATTGACCCATCATTTGGAAGTTGAGGGGTTAAATTGACCCTCCGTAAAATTTGAGGGCTAACTTGAAAAGTATAGCCAAGTTCAGGGGTTCCTAAGACCCTTATGCCTTCTTATAAATTTGTTATTTCTGTTTTTTATTTTATTGGCATTAGGGTCTTAAAAGCCCCTGAACTTGACTATATTTTTCAAGTTAGCCCTCCAACTTCACGAATGGTCAATTTAGCCCCTAAACTTACAAATTTTGTGTCAAATGAGCCCTTTTTGCTGATGTGGAGGGCATAATTGACATTTTAAAGTTAATATTTTTTGCTGCCAGATCAGCCTCCACATCAGCAAAGGGCTTAATTGACCCACCATTTGAAAGTTGAGGGGCTAAATTGACCCTCCATAAAGTTTGAGGGCTAAGAGCATCCACAACAGCAAGGGACACTTTGTGTCCCAATTCTGCTATGTGGGTCCTACAAAATACAATAAAATATATTTAATTATTAAATAATAAAAAGAATAATAAAATTGTAAGGAGAGAGAATGAAATAAAAGTGAAATAGAAGCAGTTGATTGGTAGATGAGAGTTGTCCCTCGTCCCAACTTAGAGGGACTCATGAAAAAGAAAATATGTCATTATTGCTTGATTTGAATTAAATTAATATTTTCTCATCTGAATTTTCTGAATTGGGACTTCAAGTGTCCCTCTATTGTGGATGCTCTAACTTGAAAAGTATAGCCAAGTTCAGAGGCTCCTGAGACCCTTATGCCTATTTTATTTTATTTTATTTTATTTTATAGGCATAAGGGTCTTAGGAGCCCCCGAACTTGACTATATTTTTCAAGTTAGCCCTTAAACTTTACGGAGGGTCAATTTAGCCCTTCAACTTTCAAATGTTGGGTCAATTGAGCTCTTTTGCTGATGTGGAGGCTGATCTGGCAACCAAAAATGTTAGCTTTAAAATGTCAATTATGCCCTCCACATCAGCAAAAAGGGCTTATTTGACACAAAATTTGAAAGTTCAGGGGCTAAATTGACCATTCGTGAAGTTGGAGGGCTAACTTGAAAAATACAGCCAAGTTTGGGGGGTTCTGAGACCCTTATGCCTATTTTATATAAGGAGTTTAACTTCTTTGTTGCTATATAACAACTAAATAATTTTTTTTTTTATACTATTAGAGAGATTTAGGGGTAGTTCTTTTGGAGATCTCTCTGGAATAGTACTTTTGGATTCACATGTGTAAGAGAAATATTGTATATTAAAAAGAAAAATAAAAAATAATAAACAGAATATTACCAAGAGATGCGATAAGGAGTAGAGTTTCGAGTGATAATTTTGAGAGATGATACCATAAATCTAATTGGAATTATCATTAAAAACGTAAAACTCAATCAAACATAAAACCGAATCGGAGAAACATATCAAACAAAAGCAAATTAATATTAATATTTAAAAATAATAGGTAATAATATGTACAAAATAAAAATTCTAAAATAGAAAAATATGATATGAAAAACCTAACCTCCCGTATCTGAATAAGAGAAGAAATGGAGAAAAACAAAAATTCAACTACATTCTCATGGTGACGGTAGATGAATAACCAATGTGCATAATATATACATAAGAATGTTGAAATACGTTAAAATAATGGAAAGACAATATATCTAATCTAATTAATGCAATTTTACACGCTACCATAAAAAGCTATCATTTTCAACCTAATTAATGCAATTTTAAATAACAAAGCATCTTTTTAAAATATTCCGAAAATAACTCTTCAATGAAAAAGTATTGACACGTGTTGCTTTTTAATTGATAAAAAGTAAACAAAATTCAAAACTACTCATTTTGCTTGTTTTTCAATCAAAGGCTGAACTCTCAGCGTGCCACATCAGATTCGTGGGTCCCGCTGAGAATTCCACTTTATATATATAAATAGATTATATGATTGGGATAAATGACATGTGACCCCCTGTACTTGGCTGATTGTCCCGTTTAGCCCCCTGTACTTTGTCTGCTACCAATTAGCCCCCTGAACTTGGTTTTTTCATACCATTCCGTCCCTTTTTGACAAAAAATATGTCACATGTGCGTGATGTGGCATGTCATGTGTGTTAAATGCTATAATAAAATTTTATTTTACCCCTTATACTTAACTTTTGTTATCACTTAACCCCTTACTTTTGCAATTGCACACTAATAATTAACTTAAAAAATAAAATTACACATACTATTAATTTTTATATTATTTTTTACTGTATAAATTACCCTTATTTTTATATTAAAGATATATGATAATTTTAGTATAAAATTTTAAAACTTTATAATATCAATAAATAGGATTAAAATTTAATAATTATATAGTTATTTTAAAATTAAATATATAAAATGGTATATTATTAATTTTATTACATATTATTAACTCTTCTTTATTTTGTGATTTTTTAATTAAAATCAAAATACATAATACATGTAGGGATGGGAAAATAAACCGTATATCAATAACTTATCCTTACCCATGTTATTGAGGTTGCTTGGAGAACCGGATCTCAATATTTTAAATCCTTAAAATATCCGGATCCATTTAAATCTTCAAAATAATGGGTAGGACATGGATATATCCGTGGTTTTATTAAGAGAACCTTATTAAACCCTAAACTCTATTAAATAAGAGAGAGAATGCAACAATTAATTTGTAAGAGAATGTAAAAAAAAAAAAAAAAAAAAAAAAAAAAGTCTTGGGTACTATGTTTGTATTTAATAATTTTTGAGAAAAATATTTAATGAATGCTTACTATTTTTTTTCTTTAACTTTTTATAAATTTCTATAAATTTATAATCTAAGGTAAAATATTTTTGTATAGTTACTAGGTTTATAAGTAATTAAAATAGTAATTATAATAATATTAAAATTTTATTCATGTAATAGTTATATAATAAAATAATAACAAAAGAAAAAAATATAAATTAATCCATTAAATTAAATTAATTATTTTATATTAATTAAATTAAAATATATTTTGGATTCATCTTAATTTGAATAAAATTATAATTTATTTGAATTTAATTAATTTAATTTTTATTTGAAATCATCTCAAATTCAAAATCTTTTTTTTTATTTAATTGAATTTTGTCATAAAAATAAAATTAAATCATCCTAAGTCGAATTTGTAGATTATTTTAATTCAAATAGTTTGTACTATATTATTTGACTTTCATATTTACTTTGATTAGATTTATCATATAATATCAAAATCTTTTTTATTCAATTAGATTTAATTTAAGGTTTTTTCTTCTTAACCTATATCAATTACATTTTTTTATTTTTTAATTTCATTTACAACAATTATTTTATATTTTGCCATATAATAGAATTGTTATGATGTATTTATAAATTAAAAATTACTTCATTATTCTTTTCTAATGTATAATTTTATTAAAATTAAAAATAATTTAAAGTTATATTTTAAAAGTAAAAAAATAAATCTAAGCAAAAAGAAAAAGAAAATTAAATGAAATGAAATAGATAAATTAATTGATCAATAAATTTAAAGTTGAAAAATGTGGTGTGTGGATTTTTGTGTAGGTTTTAAATTGTGATTTTACCAAATATATATAGTTGATGCATGGATATTTGTGATACATAGTACTTCAAGCATGAATATTATAAGGATATTGTATGGATATTTGACGGGGTCTAGCATGGATATTTTTAGAACCTTAAATTTTGAGGCTAGGATTTTATCCTACCCGTTATTTAATTTTAAGGTCACGGATAAATCCATAACCTTAAATTTTTTTAGGATGTACAAAGGACATGGATATGGGTAGGATATTACCCTTAATTTTGCCATCCTTAAATACATGATATATTTTCCATAAACATACTAATGAATATAAATGTACATTTTAATAGATTTATAATTAATACCAATATACAATTTTAATAAAATTATAAGCTTGTTTCTATTTTTTCTTTCAAAAATTAATTAAGGTTATAACTGACTTTTTAATTTAAATTTCATTGATTTATTTGATAGTTTGAAAAAAAAATAATAAAAAGGCTCTAGTGAAAAAGAAGAAGAAGAAATCAATTATAGGTGGTTAAGTGAACAAAAAATTTAAGTACAAGGAGTTAAGTGACAAAAAAGTCAAGTATAAGGGGTAAAATAAAATTTTATTATAACATTTAACACATGTGGCATGCCACGTCACACACATATGACATATTTTTTGTCAAAAGGGGATGAATGGTAGGAAAAAGCCAAGTTCTAGGGGCTAAATGGTAGCAGACAAAGTATAGGGACTAAACGGGACAAACAGCCAAGTACGGGGGGCGGAATAGTATTTTTGGATTCACCTGAGAAATATTGTATATTATATGATTTTTTTATAATTTACACATAGTGAATATTTCTGTTTGGGTAGTCATTTATTTTTCTCAAATTGGGAAACTTTTCTTTATTAATTTTTTTGTATTATTATTCTTTTTAAACTTCTGTGTTATTTTCTACTTTGAGCGGAAAGCCAGTCAGTTTTTTCGTAATGGATTGGAAGATAAAATTAAATTAGAGCTTTGCTTCTTTTTTATTTTAACAAATTAAAATAAAATTAATATATGGTTCCTTTAGATTTTCAGGCCATAAAATATTTTTAATACAATTATAGGTCCATTTTAAAAATTATACAAATATAAAATTTATAAAAGTTGGTTTTCATCTCATAGGCATAACTTCCAAATATACTCTTTTATTTTAAAAATAATTAAAATGTATTTTTAATTCACTTTGAAGAAAACAAAATTAAGATTTCCAAACATACCCTTCATCCGGTTTTGGAGATTTTAGACTGATTTATGATTGGTTGAACAGATCAACTCCAACAACAAGCTTCAACTTTGATCTTCTTCTTCTCAAAAGTGAATCTTCATTCTTCTTCTTCAATCTAAGCAACTGAAACCTCCATCTTCTTCTTTGTTGCTGTCGACGAAATTGTCCATCTTCTGCAATAGGAATCACGTTGAAAGCCATTGATTCCATCAAAAGCTTAACAATTCTTCTTCTCCAACTGTGACCTAATCAACTATTGGGGAGGAATTTAAGGAATCCTTTAATCTCTACCGCTAGGTCATGACGAATCTAAGGTCTTAGTTAGTGTGGACTGCTGTTAGTTCGCCAAATCTTCTATTAGATTGTGGAGTTGTTGCTATTGTGATCATATCAAAGGTAAGTTTTTTTATAAAGAATTTGATGCATTTTTAGTTTGTAGTAGCAATAATTATGGAATGTTGCTATTATATTGAAACATTGGGTCTTGATTGCATAAATTGATTAGTTGTTGTTGTCGATTTTTGTTATTTGTGATTTTATATGTTGTTTTGAATGTTTAGTGCAATGGTTATTAATATGGTGTTTGATTTCAATTTGTTTAGGTGATACGGATATCTGTTCACATCATTATGAACTTAAATAGTTTAGATGTGTGATTGTTATTTACATTTTGTGAACTGTAACACTGCCCTCAGTAGTACATAATCAATCAGCTCACTAACTGTGAATATTGGACACAACTCTATCAACTGATGGACTGTATATTATTGTTGACAGTCTAAACAATTCATAATCTGTGAATTAAAGTAGTTTATATATGTGATATCTATTCACATCTATGAACTGATAACATTGTCAACAATATTACAGTTTATAAATTTTTACAGTCTGTTCACATATCAAATGTAAGCTTTTGATAATCAATTTGTGCATTTTTTGTTTGTAGTAGCATTAAAATTGTGAATAGTGGACTGTTGCTACTGTTATATTGAAATATTGGGTTTTAATTGTATAAATTGATGAGTTGCTGCTGAAATTTATTTTTGCTGGTTCTATATGTTGATACAATTGTTATTCATTTACTGTTTGGTTTGAAATTGTTTAGGTGATAGTGTTATTGGTTCATGGAACTGTGAACTAACATAGTTCAGATATATGATTGTTATTCACAGTCTGTAAACTAATAACATTGTTATCAATAATATATAATCCATCAGTGCACAAACTGTGAACAATGTGCACAATTGTGTCAACTGATGGGCTGTATAATGTTGTTGACAGTCTGTGACCCTTTTTCATAGCCTGTGAATTGAAGTAATTTATAACTAATATATCTGTTCACAATATAGGAAAAGTTAACACTATCAACCATAATAGTCCACCAGTTTACAAATTGTGAACGTTGTTCACAGTTTGTGAACTGATTGGCTGTATTATTGTTGATAATATTATTTATTCACATTCTGTAAACTGATATAGTGGACATTTGTGAGCTATATTCACAGTCTATTAAAAGCGATCACAGACTCATGAACTGACCATGTTATCTTGTTATCCTATGGATTGAATTAATTTTTGCAGATGAATTTTGTAATAGCTGTTCTATTCTACGATGCTGAGTGGATTATTAGTGAATACATCGGTGAATATGAGCTGTTATCTTGACATAGTATATATAAATTATGTAGTATACCATCGGTGAAATGTAATCACTATCGACGAAACCCATGCAGAAATGTCATCTCACATTGATTTTACCGAAAGTGAGACCTTGGATAGCCCAGAGTCGAATGTACCACTAGTTAATAAATGTAATATTATGTAATTTATATATGTCACCTGACATATCATGTATTAATTATGTATTATATCATCTGTAAAATGTGAACTGTAATCATGGTCTATTAACTGTAATCAAGGTCTGTGAATTGTTATCACAGTGTGTGAACTGTGGTAACACGTATTTTACTATAATTGCAGCTTGAACTGTAATCACACATGTATTAACCTCATTTGACTTCAAAGGACATAAGAATGACTGTGATATTGTTTGACAATATTTTGCTAAGACTTGATATTTTGTGCAAGTCACTTGATCCTCTTACTTGTTGAATTGCTCATGTTTCGAGTTACCAAGGCATGAGGTCAATTTTCGATTATTAATAAATGTGAATTTTACATCACATTACGACTATTGGGCATGGATAATCGTCTCTTGGCTGTCTCCCTGCCTTTTGTAGCAACTGTGATGGTTGATTATAGATTTTGAGCAAGGATCACAGTCTATGAGCACGGATCACAGCGAGCCTATATGCCTATACACAGCGGCGGAGCCATCCCAAACTTTGGAGGAGGGCTGGTGACCGATAATAATAAAGTGATATTATATTTATAAATACATTGATAATAAATTATATTATATTATATGTCAATATATAAAATAGTAATTATGAATAAAATTAAAACCGAATATTTATGTGATGTAGATTAGTAAAGAATTATATTAAATTAAATCAAACTGTACAATTATTATATTGAATGGTATAAACTAATTGAATCAAAATAATTTAAATTTTTAATTCAAATTATGATGATTTAATTTTATTTTAATCCTAACATCCAATAAAAAAAGTTTTGAATTTGAAAATTTTTAAATATAAATCAAATTAATTAAATTACATGAATATATAATTTTGATTAAAATTAGGAAGAATCCAAATTAAATTTTGATTTAAAAAATATAATAACGAAATTAATAATTTAATGAATTGATTTTTTTTTAACTTTATCATATAATTATTATATATTAAAATTTTATATTATTTTAATTATATTAAATCTTGAACATAACATAGTAAATATATAAATTAGTTTATCTAAAATAAGAAATGAAAAATGTTTTAAATTTTAAAAAAAATGTAATAGTTTCTTTAATTTTAAAATATATTAAAAATTAAAAGATAATAAATTTTTCAAGACAAAACAAGAGCTTAATATATTCTCTCTCATATTCAATTGGTACATTCTCCCATATATTTAATTAATGTTTTTTTTTCACTTTATGAATAGGGTATATTAAAGTTTGAATAGAATCAATGGACATCAAAGGATTTTCAAAATTAAAGTCTCCTTATTTAAAGAACAAAAAAAATAGTAGTAGAGGTAAGAGAATATTTATAGATTTAAAAGATCTTCAAAATCAAATTTTAATTATTTAAAGAACCTAAATAGTACTAGATATAAGGATATGATGTTTCGAACCTTCACCATCATTTATATATATTTAGGAAATTTTGGTTGGCGAGCCATGGGTCAAGCCCACCCTAACCTTAGGCTGGCTCCGCCACTCATATAAACTCATTAACTCAATTAGGGGCATCAATTGACTTCAAATGACATAATATGGACCTTGACATCGTTTGATAATTTTTTAGGAGGAATTTATTTCCTGCCTTGTCACTTGATCCTCTTACTTGGGTAATTGCTCATGTTTTGAGCTAACAAGGCATGAGGTCAATTTTGACCTATTAGTAAATGTGAATTTGACTTCATATTATGACCATTGAGGTTGGATAATCGTGTCTTGACTATCTCCCGATTCTTTGGATTAATTGTGATTGTTGATCACAAATCGTGGTGAGGGTTACAGTCTGTGAGCGCTGATCACAATACATCCATATGTCTCATATGACTTCATTAAAGCAATCAGGGCCATCAATCGACTTGAAAGGACATAATATGGATGTTGACATTGTTTGGTAATGTTTTGGTAGGACTTGATTTTGTGCCTTATCCACTTGATCCTCTTACTTGTCTAATTGCTCATGTTTTCAGCTACCAATGTATGAGCTCAATTTTAGACTATTAGTAAATATGAATTTGACTTCATATTATAGCCATTAGGGTTGGATAATCGTATCTTGGTTGTCTCCCTGACTCTTTGGAGCAACTGTGATCATAGTCCGTGAGAACTGATCACAGTTGCTACAAAGAGCTTCATACAGCCTGTGAATGTAGATCACAGAATGTCAGCAAGGGTCATATTCTATTCACAAACTGTGAATGTAGATCACAAAATGTCAGCAACGGTCACATTTTGTTCACAAAATGTGGATGTGGACCACAATTCATTTAGTGTGTGTTTGGAAAAGCTTTTCAGTTAGCATTTTAGATAGCGTTTAGATTATATATTAGCTATTTTAAAAATGAGTGTTTGGTAATAGCGTTTCAATTAGCGTTTAGCGTTTCAATTAGCATTTAAAAAAGCTATCAAAGATAGCTTTCAACCCTATGCTAATAGTTATTTACTTTATTAAGCTTTATCTTATAATTAATTATATCATTATCTTCTGAATTATATTTATATATGTAATAAAATTTAATAATTTTATATGTAACTACTAATTTAAAAACTAAAAACTAATACCAAACTTTCAATCCAACATCTAATTTTACAGCTAATTTAAAATCTTATATCTAGCAGCTAACTGCTAATGTTATTTGAAACGTTGATCTAATAACTAATTAAAAATCTAATGCTAAACATACTCTTATACTAAATAATTTTGTACCACAGTTAATCCAAAAGCATCCTTAAAGTGTACAAAACATAATAATAAACATCATCCATACATATCCCAAACTAACGCTTATAAATATCCATAATTTTTCCTGAAGTAAAACCATGCATAAAAGTTTAAACGGTACAATCACGCTTGGAATCTTAGAGATTCAGCCGCAGAAGTTTTGAACACAAAGCTTGCAATGTACTCCCGGATTATCTTTAACCATCTCTTGTCTTTACTCATAGACCATGCAATGCTTCTAAGATAAATGTGTTCTATCATTTTACAAACATAAGGACCACAAGAATGACCGCAGAAGACAAAACTTAAGCATATTAGATCAAAACTATTTTACCTAGAAAAATTATGTAAAATAAATAAGAACTTAAAAATCACTCTGCAAAGGAATAGACTCCATAGCGGCAACATGGAATCTCCACGGCTTTGCTGGTCGCTCCTGTACATGGTCATAATACTTTGATATACTACTTATCGATCGACTCTGTCCATATCCTTTTATAAACTCTTTGCTGTAAAATTTGAAATAATATAACCTATATAAGATTTACATTTGATAAGAGGGCTTATTTAAGACCAAGACATTCTGATTGAAGCAAATCAGAACTCACAAAGGACTGTGAACACAGTACACAAGCTTGTGAATTACATTCTCAATTTGTGAATAATGTTCACAGACTATGAATATAGTTCACAGACTTATACAGACAACGTGAAAATAGTTCACATACATAAGCAAACACTGTCAATGTTATACATAAACGTGTTGACAGTAAACAATTCATAAACAATCGCATTTTACACTAAGTCAAAAATTCCACTTCACAAAAAACCATTGCTCACAATTCATAACATGTTACATAGTTTTTACGTAAAACTCTAGAAATTCATAACATGTTACAGCACAAATCATAGTACATATTGGCAGTTCACAAGTCACGATTCACATATCATAGATCATAGTTCAACAATAAGCACCATCCAAAGTTCCCATTTTATCAACTATATAACCTATGCTTAAATGCTAACAGCAAAATGAAGATTGTGAATAGTATTCATAACATGTTACAGCACAAATCATAGTACATATTGGCAGTTCACAAGTCACGATTCACATATCATAGATCATAGTTTAACAATAAGCACCATCCACAGTTCCCATTTTATCAACTATATAACCTATGCTTAAATGCTAACAGCAGAATGAAGATTGTGAATAGTATTCACAAGATTGCGAACTTCGAATACAGATGACGTTCAACATCAACAATCAAAATGCGACAAACAGACAATATTTATGACCTTATATGTCAAACCAAATTAAAACCTAATCCTAAGTAGGACTCTTTACAGAATAAACAAAGCAAAACTTGTACTATATGTACAACAACAACACATGAAATATTAATCAAATACACACCAGCAGAAGAAACACAAAACTAAGAACGAACTCATTTGAGACGCCATTACAATCTTTGACAATCCTCAACCGACTATGTGCAAACTATTAAAAAAAAAATAGTTAAGATGAAACAGTGACCAAATGCGACGAAATATCTAACGAAATCGAAATTCACCTTCGACGGCGACATAACCTTGACGAAGTAGTGACCACACTCTGAACACGAGCATTAATATAAACAGTGAAGAAGAAGTATCGAAAGTGCAAAAGAAGACAATGAAATTTGGAGTCTCTTAGATGTGGGTTTCCTTTTATTTTTGAATTTGAAGTGGTGAAGAAGAAATTGGAAATATAAGTGTGGTTTTGATTTTGTAGTGGTTGAAGTGATGGTCATGCCTGTGATTGAAGACTTCTGCATATTAATTTCACAACAATGAAATTAGAGTAATTTTAACATTTCATTATATTTGTTTTTTAATTTTAAAACATATAATGAAATTTTTGTTAATAAAATTAAATAAAAAAAATAGAATTGAAAGTTAGATTTATGAAATGGAAATAAATTTTTATAAGATATAATTTTATACAAAATTCAAATCAATTAGACCTATAATTGTATTTTAAATTTTTTTAATACTTATTTGGAGAATTTTTCACTTAATATATTATTTATATATTATACTCGTTTTGGCTCATTTAGCTCATTTACTTGAAGTGCAAATCTCGAGTTTCGGTCATGTATGCCGGTTCAAATACTTGTTTCGAAAATAACCTCGAACCGGAGATTTCACTATTGTAGCCCGAACTCATTTTCAATCACAATTGTGTCCATTGACAATAAAGATGTCCTGATTTTCTCATCTGACACGGACACAAAAACGAAATCAAACCAGAGAATGAAGTAATCATAGATTTTTATTCGATCTATAGAAAAAAATCAATACAACAAATTCCATTAAAAAATCTCAGACCGGAAGAACATTGAAACTATAATTCCCATGAACAACATTACTCCGACCCAACCCGATCTGCGAGAAAGACCTGACGAATCTGGAATTCATCCAATCAATCTGTCTCAACCTGCTCTCACTCGAAACAACCATCTTCGACGATGACGTGGAAGTCGACGTGGACAACTCCTCTTTCCTACTCTCACTACTCATCAGTTTGCTTACAAGAACATAATACCGATCCATAGACAACGACCTCGTCAATTCCTTCGTTAAACGACGACGTTTCTCTTCCACAGCCAACGATATACTATGTCTAACCATACAATCCCCACTAGACGACCCCACCACTTCTATCGACCTAACCCCTCTCTCAATCTCCTCTTCACCGTCATCGTCGATAGAAACCGACACCTGATCATCACCATCGGTTGTCGTCGTCGTCATCGTTTCCTTCTCCTTCTCCTTTTCCTCAATTATAGAAGCCCGACAAATCGGACAACTACAGTGCCCGGAAAACCAATCGTCAATACACGTCACGTGAAACGCGTGCTTGCAATTAGGCAATAAACGCACCGTTTCACCTTCCTCTAACTCTCCTAAACAGATTACACACTCGGTCTGATCGACGCGGAACTCCTTTGTGTTTGAGTAAGTGAGAATCGGGATTGTTAAGAGGAGCTTCGGATCGACCCCATTTGAGATATGAAGGTTGTGGTTCGTTTGAGGGAGAGATGTGTTGGTACCTGATCTAGGTCGAAATCTCGCACAGTATTTAACGAATAGGACATGGTATATTAGTAATGCTACGGAAGAAGAAACTATGCCTGCCATTGATATCAAAAGTGGTGTCAAAAATGCATTTGAAGATGAATGAGTTGCTGGAGACCCTACGTTTTCCATTGCTCATTCTTAGAGAAGTTCTGTTTTTGGTTTTTTTTTTTATTTTTTTTAATTTTTTTTTTGGGTTTTTGAGAGATGAGTTTGTGGAATTTATTGAGGCTTAATTTAGGTGGGAATTTTAGACCAAATGTTGTGTTTGGGTGTGTAATATATACAAGGACAGGAACAGTGTTGTGTCTTGTCTTTGAATCACTAAAAGTGGGCTTCTGTTTGTTCAATGATGTTTACACGTGGCTTTAGTTTGGTCGTGGAAGCCGAGGGAGACTCTTGTATATGGTATAGCTTTGTACAGTTGTACATTACACATTGATTCTTGCGTTTCATTATTGTGTTTATTAGAGTTTAAAATAAATTTAAAAAAATAAAATAAAATGTAGATTTGGTAATACCGTACTGAGAGGAAAAGCAGATGAAAATTAGTTGATTATAAAGATTTGGGAATTTTTTTTGAGGTACAGAGAATTTGACAAAGTGTCTTCTAACATCTGTCAGCTATGGTATTTTATGGTTCTCGGACGGCTCAGAATTAACCAGTATGACCTCATTCTTTATTTTATTTTAATAATACTTATTATGCTGACTTGCTGCTTCTTATAATTTATTTATTCATTTGTTCTAAATTAGCTTGTTATGTCTACTCCGTCCAATATTTTGTAATATCATACAAAAAGTTACATTTGCTTTATAATACAAGCAATTTGGTGCCAGTGGTGGCTCTTCTATCATTCTCCTTGGAATTTGTTTTTATATGAGAATCATAAGATTCATATAAATACGTAGGAGGACATTGGTCCAGCCCACGTATATTAAATTAAGTCTGTTTTCACCGTCTTTTTGAATTAAGCCTAGTTCATTGAAGCCTGATTTAATACTAAATTAATGGATAAAGTAGATATATTTGGTGTTAATTCAAAAATTAAACATAAGTAGTGATTGAATATATATTTAGACCAATTTATTTATTTTTTTTAAAAGAAAAGGGGGAAAAAAAATAAAGAATCAATCAAACAGGCATATTGAAGTTGATAGAGCCATTACGATGGAGGGGTAGTTTGGAGTTGGCAAGCGACATTCGAAAATCAATAATTAGTAGCATGATGCAATGAGGACGAGACACGTAGTGAACACGTGTATGAGGTTCTCCTTTTAAATTATTAAGAAAAGATGGGACCACACTTCACTCAAATCGACGGCCACACTCTCTGCCTTTTGGCGTCCTTTATGCCAAAATCATCATACTCCTCCCGGCGTCCATTCCCACCTCGTAAATAATTCTTCACCTTCCGAAATGGTATTCTTCCTATTTATTGGGGGTTGGAGCTTCTAATTGAGAAATCGCATTTAGTATTCGGATCTGATTCGTCAATGGATTTTATAAGTTGTTAAAAAATTTATTATAATATAAATAAGTCTTTCAAATGAGCTTTTTAAAATTTAAAATACAATTATAAATCTGTTTTAAAAAATATACAAAAACGGATTTTTAAAAGTTTAGTTTTCACTTTATAGGTCAAGTTTCCCAAAATATCTCTAAAACTTTACAAATTATAGATGTTGTAATTTACGTTCACATTATGTGAATTACGATCACAACTGTAAATGGCCTATGGAATAAAAATCAAATTTTAATTTTGCAAACTTTTCAAAAGTGGCCTATAAAAAAATTTCGCTATGAATAATTATTATTAAATTAAATAATTATATTAAAATTGTGATTCAAAATTGGTTAATATAATTGTTTATCCAATACCAGATAAAATAGTCTACAATAATTATTAATATTATAATTTATAAATCATCTTAATGTACACATGTCAATTAATGGTTGGTTGGGCTCAAATCCTACATGGTGGTCCCGGCCTACTTAAATCTTTTCCATGCACAACGGAAAATATTTAGGTAGGCCAGGACCACCACGTAGAATTTGGATCCAGCCAACCATTAATTGACACGTGTGCATCAAATGAGAAGAGAGACAAACATTTAATAGGAGAGATACAAGGCTGGTGTGATGTGTTTTTGTCTCTCTCCTCACTTGATGTATATGTATCAATTACCGGTTGGTTGGGTCCAGGTCCCAGTCTACCTAAGTCTTTTCCATGGACATAATTGTCAAAGATATAAGAACATATCTTAATTCATCTTGGTAACTTGAAACTTCAATGTTCATGTATTTTTGATCTGTAGAAAAGAAGTGAGAAGGCAACTATTAATTTATATATAACTAGGTATACTATTCGCACTTTGCACGAGGCCGTAATATATATAAAATAATTTACGTGTTATATAATAATAATAATATATATTTTATATTTATATAATTAAATATATTATTATTTGATAATTTTAAAATTATTTATGTATATTTATATATTAATTATTTCATACAAACACTAAATTATATTAATAAATATTCTATTAAAATAATAAAAACAAATATTTTTATTTATTTTTAAAAATAGAAAGATAATTGAAGATTTAGATATTTTTAAAAATATTAATCTGCACATTTTTAAATAAAAAATAATTAAAAAAATAAAAACTAATAAATATATTTTTATGATAATTTAAATGAATACTAAAATTATATTATATATATATGCGAGAATCAATATATTATCTTGAATTTTATTATTATTTAAAAAAAATATAAATATTATTTGAATTATGAAAATCATCACATCCCCATAATTTAAAATCTATCAATATAAAAAGTTAATTTTTTTAAATAATTAAAATTAATTAATTTAATAATCTTCAATTGGAATAGAAATTAAAAATTAAATTATAATTACAATCAATTATAATAAATTATAATTATAATGGATATTAAGAGACATATATTTTACAGTGATTTTGGAAAATAAAAAAGTTGAAAAGATTTTTTTTAAGATAACATGTAAAATATGTTAATTTTTTTTTTTAAATAAAAATATTAAAATCATTTCACATTAATATATATATATATATATACTCTACAGTTCATTTCATCATTATTATTTTAAATATTTTAAAATTATACACTTAATTTTTAAATTATTGAAATTACTTACTTCTTACTTGATTATTCATATAAAATTAGATTGTTTTGTTTTATTTTATTTTTAATAGTTATATTAAGATACATAATAATATATCATGTAGTATAATTTACTTTTTCATTTTTAATTACACTTATTAACAACTTCAATTTTTGTATATTTAAAATAAAATCTAAATTTACATTACAATTAATAAATACATATTAAATTAAAATAAATATAATTGTAGAATGATACCATTCATTAAAATAATATTATATTTCTTAATAAAATACATAATATTATAATTTTAAAAAATAACTTTCACAATTTAATAGAACATGGACAATTACAATATCACAATCATATTTATTATATATATATATATATATATATATTTAAAATTATAATAGAAAATTAAATGAAACATGATGATAACTTAGTACATATATCAAGAAAAAAAAAACCGATGCATATTAACAATACATGATATGTGTCAACATCCAATTTTTTAATATTTTCTTAAAAAAAAAAGAAACAATTCTATGACATGTGAAGTTATACTTCTCTCTATATTTCTCGATCGACCACTGTTAACCTTCCAAATCCTATCTTCTTCAACTTGTAATCAACTATTCAACCATCATCCGTCCAGATGCTGGCAAAATTCGACTCCACTTAGGCTGTTCCCGTCTTCTGTCGCATAATTGGTTTCATATTCATGTATTTTTTCGTATCATCGTCTGTGGTGAGGTTAGAGCCGCAAATTGTCTCGCTCCAAAGATGATTTTCTCGATTTTTCTTCTACAAAGATAAATAATAAAAAAAAACCATATTTAAAACTAAATGTATGGGACTTGAGAAGTGAGAATGTGAGGGAAATTTGAGTGGGAATGGTGTCTATTTATATAGTTTTAATTATATGGTTAATTGAGGGGAAGAAGAGGAAGAATGATAGACATAACGGTTTAATATTAATAGTAATCAATTTTCTTAATAATGACCCATTAATTTTTATTATATATTTAAAAAAAATTAAATAATATATCAATAGGAGTGCGCCGAGAATTCTTTTAAAATATATATTTTATATTATGTTTGGTCATGAGCCATTAAATGAGAAGAGATGAGAAAAATACAACATAAAATCTCGTCAACATATTATATTCTATTCAAAATCTCGTCAAAATATCGCTCGGATTCAAAATAGCCAAAAATGATTATTTTTCCACCCAACGTTGAACTCTTAGCGCGCCATGTGAGCTTCACGGAGCCCGTTGAGAGTTCTGCTTTATATTATAGATATATTTTAAAAATAAAATATTAAAAATGACATGTTATATTGATTGATAGTGAATTATGAGGAGTGGATTTCCATAGCAGGAGTATGCATGCAATTTAGTGACAGTTGATGTAATAACATTTATGGCATAATAAACGAAAACTTCTAAACTTGATTAATCTTTTCAATTTAATCTTTCAAACATGCAAATTTTTCAATGTAACTCCTTAATTGTTCAATTGATTTTATGGAATCTTCAATTGATTTTTTAATATTTATGTATTTTGTTTTTACAAAATTATTTATAGTGTTCCATACACGAAGTTTTTCTTTTTTATTTTTTTTCTTTTAATTTTTTTTAGTACAGAGTGTATCAGTTTATACATTTATATTTTATTTTAAGTTTCATAACATGATGTATTATTATGGTGCTAGATATTTTATGAATGATTTAACCAGCTTTAAGCATTTTTTGTGTATTTTTATTTCTATACATTATTTTTTAATATATAATTTTTTTTTACAGATGCATTGCAGGAGAGGAAATAGTGAGGAAGTCAAAAATAAATTTATCAAATCAGTAAAGGTGGGCAATTTACAACACTTTATTAGAAAGAAGTGTTAATGGAAAGTTAAAAAATAATACAACCAAAGAGGTCGCATAATTGTTCTCTGTTCAAATAAGGACAGTTCAAAGGATTTAGAAACAAGCAAAAGATTGTCGAGATGGTGAAGCGGTTGATGTATCTAAAAAAAAAACAGAAACTTGTGGGTGAAAACGAGTAGAAATTGATTTAAATCCTATTCTTCAAATTCCTTTACATCGACGAAAGACTATAATGTCACTTGCAGAATCTTTAAAGGCTGCCGGTACAAGTGTTAGTTGCACATCATTACATAGACGTGTATAACAATGTCTTATTCGACGTCATTCAAATGTCATTAAACCGCACTTGAGAGAAGAAAATTAAAAAGCGTGTTTGCAATTTTGTTTGTCCATGTTAGATCAAAATAGCTTGCCTCATGAGCCCAAATTTGTGAATATGTTCAATATGGTGCATATTGACAAAAAGTGGTTCTATATGACTAAGAAGTCTGAAAAATATTATCTACTTCCCACAGAAAATGAACTTTTGAGCACATGCCAGAGTAAGAATTACATTGAAAAAGTGATATTTTTAGTCCAAGATTTGACAATGAAGGAAATGAAGTGTTCTCGGGGAAAATAGGAGTGTTTCCATTTGTCACCTCACAACCAGCACAAAGAAAAAGTCGAAACAGAGATGCTGGAACATTGGAGATTAAACCGATGACATCAGTTACCAAAGATACTATAAAGACATTTTTGATCGAACGTGTTGTACCGGAAATTCAACTAAAGTGGCCTAGAGATGATATAAGGAATACTATATTTATTCAACAAGATAACGCAAGGACACATGTGAATCCAAGTGACAAGAATTTTCAAAGAGATGCTTCAGAACATGGTTTTGATATTAGATTAGTGTGTCAACCTCCAAACTCACCAGATTTAAATATTTTGAATCTCGGTTTTTTTAACGCCATTCAAGCACTTCAACAGAAAGAGTGTCCAAGGACAGTGGATGAACTTATCTATGCAGTTAAAAAGTCTTTTGATGAATATCCAACGAAAATGATTAATCGTGTTTTCTTAACTTTATGATTGTGTATGCAGGATGAAAGTTGAAGGATCCAACAATTACAAAATTCCTCATATGAATAAAGCAGCACGGGAAATGGAGGATCGTCTTCCTAGACAAATCAATTGTGATCCTATCATAGTGCAAAATGTAATAAATTTCTTAGCATGAGCAATATTTTGAAATTTTATTTCACTTTACTTTTATTTTTTATTTCAAAAAATAATCACAAATAAAATTCAATCATGAAAGATATAAAAATACCAAAAATAAAATAATTAAAGAGTAAAATTAAAAACATGATTAAACTACATTAAAATAAATAAATAAAAATTAATTAATATAATAAAAATTGATAAATTTTTAATTGTGTATAAAATAAAATTTGACATACAGATTTAGTATCTCCTAATGGTAAAAATTTATATTAATACATTAAATAATATTTATTTTTTAATCTCCTAATATTAAAAATTTATATTAACACATTAAATGGTGTTTTATTTTTCTACATCATCCAGCCCTATCATTTTTATTATCAGTCAAATAAGCCATTAAAGTCTTACCACACACTTTTCATTTTTATTTTAACTATATTAACACCGTTAAAAACTTTATGAACTGATCTTCTTCTCAATTAAATTCTAAACAATTTTAAAAAAAAAATTGCTTGCTGTTACTTTCTCACATTCATTCCAAAATATACATTTAATTTTGATTGGTTTAGTTTTTATGTTATTGCACAGTTATTAAACACTTCAAATTAAAATGTAAACACAACACATAAATTAAAAGTAAAGATGAAATACCATAAAACTAGATTAGACTACTAGAAAAGAAAAATACATTAAATAAAATAGAAACTAAAGCCAACGCATATATTAAAACTTAAAAGAAAATCACCATATCCCATCAATCTTAAAATCTAAAAAAAAAAAAAAAAACTAGCAGATAAATTCTCAACATTTCTAATATTGTTTGTTGAATCTCCTTATAGGATGAAGTTCACATTCTTCGTAATAGAATTTATTGAGATCAAAATCCAAAATTTTCTTTTAAACTCTGTTGTCATTTTCTTTTACTTCTTTTATCTCTACTTTTCCTACTAGAGATAGTTTCTTCACTTCTTTTGTTTCCATTTCTTTTACTTCTTGTATCTCTACTTCTTCCCGTTTCATCTCGTACAGAATGATGAGTTTTTTCTCACTCATTTTGATTCTTTGTTAGAGTGGTTGCTTGTAAGTTCTTTTGATCTGGTTACGTTATATATACAAAGTTTTATATTTAAATAGATAAAAGTGTTGAGAATTAAAGAGTTTTAACCAAACAAACAAGTAAAATAAAAATCTAATCATTACCACATGATTAGATACCTCATGACTTTCTAACACATTTTAAAAGTCTGTTGGGATGCACACCAAAGTCCCACATCGGTTAAAAAGTCAAGCAAGACTTGTATATATACATCCACACTATTAGGATTGCCTTGAATCATAAGGATTTCCTTTTAGGAAGGTTTTCCTATTTTGAGTTTGGATCTATTTCCTATTTGTTTGATTCTTTGTTTTGGAAATATTTGGTTTTCATAATTTGGTTGATTGTATTCCTTAGTTGGAAAGGAAACAAATTAGGAAAGTATATTTGTCGATCACTATAAATAGAGTTGTCTCATGAAGAAGAAAGTATCTCATCCCTTTGGGGTGGTGATCATCGTATTAGAATTTCATCCCTTTGGGTTGATGATAATTGGATTGGGGTCATGCCTGCCTGGTGCGGTAATGATCATTAGATTGGGTTCATGCCTGCCGAGTGGGGTAATGATCATTGGATTAGGGTCATGCCTCCCGAGTGGGGTAATGATCATTGGATTGGGGTCATGCCTGCCGAGTGAGGTAATGATCATTGGATTAGGGTCATGCCTACCTAGTGGGGTAATGATCATTGGATTGGGGTCTCGCCATTAAGGAGATTTCGTATTGGGGTTGTCTCGCCATTAAGGAGATTTCGTATTGGGGTTGTCTCGCCATTAAGGAGATTTTGATTTGGAGTTGTCTCGTCATGGTGGAGTTGTTCGCCTAAAAGAGATTCTGGTTGAGAAAGAAAACAATTTTGTGTGGAGAGAGTATTGTCTGAATGACTTGTAATTTTTATTTCTCATAGTAAAGTTGTTATCTTTCCGTGGATTAGGCAATTTGTCGAATCATGTTAAATATTGTGTTTGTGTTTGGGCCGATTGTTTTTGGTTGAATCGAGTTAGGAACTAGGAAGAAATTGGGATAGAACCGGAAATTTCCTAACACACCCACCCTAAAAGAATGAGGCCTTTTAAGAGGAGCTCAAGAACAAAACCGTGCGGGTTAGGCCCAAAGCGGACAATATCATTCTATGTGGGATGGAATGAGCGGAGTTCGGAGTCTAACAAAGTCTATAAAAGTCATAATTAGATACCCCATGACTTTTGTAGAGTCTTCAAAAGTCATGATTAGATATTTGCAGATTTTTAATGATATTTAAAGTTTATGAAAGTTATCAAAAGTCATGATTAGATACATCCATATAAAACCTTTAAAGTAATCAGTACATGTGAAAAGAAATTACATGATGAAATATTTTAAAAATATAATTTACATGTAATCAATATGTGAGAGATATTAAAAGGTAAAACGGAAAATACATTGGTAAATACACTAGAAAAGTCAATAATGTCACTTATTTAGAAAAAAAATAAAAATTTTTAAAACGACACATGAAGGGAGTATTTTGGGAACTCTATAATTTTTTTACTTCTTGTAAATTTTAAATTTTTTTAAAATTAATTTTTAAATTAGAAGGACAAAAAAATTTGCCTATTTTTAAAATTCAAAATTTTAAAACTCCTATTTAAAAAATTCCCAAAACTATATAAATAAATAAAAATGAAAAACAATTTTCTATGTAATCAGAAAATTGATCTTATTATTATTATTTTTCTAAAAAATAAAATAAAATTCCCACAAAATCCTCCAGCCGAATCACAAATTTTAAAAAATTGAAACACCAACAGAGCTAATCCATCTAAACATCCCCAAAGTCAAAATGCCAAACCATGTGAAAAGAAAGACAAATTGTTGAATCATTAACATATCATCCAATTACTCAAATGTTTGATTCATAAATCCAATTGTATTAAACAAACACTAATAATTGCATTTCAATTTAATCACATTCCCACACTACACTCAACAACTCTATTGACTCCAGACTGGTCACATGTCACTGTCCTCACCCCACCATATCTGAAACACACAACACACAAAATCAATTCCAAAACAAGATCAAACCTTCATGGCATCAAATTGCATCAATCTCATCCATCACAAACCCCACCTCTCCTTCTCTGCAAATAGATCAACCCCACCTCCACTTCCAGCCCTCCTCCCCATCAAAACCAAGCTTTTCAACTACCCTTTTATCCACAAAAAATGCATGGCATCAAACAACCACAACTACAATCCAAATCCAAATCCAAATCCAAAGGGATTTGAACCTGATCCAAGTCTCACAAATGACGAGCTGAAACCAACGTCAATCAGCCAAAGAACATTCTCATGGTTCGAAATGTCCAGTCTCTGGATTGGTCTAGTGGTTGGTGTCCCTTCCTACTACTTAGCAGGTAGTCTAGTCGATCTAGGCATGGCCTGGTGGCAAGGAGTCGCCACTGTTTTCACCGCCAATCTGATCCTCTTAGTCCCACTAATCCTCACAGGCCATCCGGGCACCAAATACGGTATATCATTTCCGGTTCTCGTTAGATCTTCATTTGGAATCCGCGGCGCTCATATTCCAACGCTTCTTAGAGCTTTAGTGGGCTGTGGTTGGTATGGAATCGAGACATGGATTGGTGGTGAAGCAATTTTCCTTCTTTTGCCCAAATTCATCAAACAGTCTTCCTGGTCTCAAACCCTACCTTGGCTCGGCACTTCCCCATTAGAATTCGCTTGTTTTATAGTGTTTTGGTGTGCACAATTGACCGCTGTTTGGAAGGGAATTGAAGGGATTAAAGAGCTTGAGAAGTACTCTGCTCCAATTCTGATTTTACTCACTTGTGGGTTCCTGTTCTGGGCTTATGTAAATGCAGGTGGATTTGGTCACATGTTGTCAATGTCATCCAGACTCACTAGTTCACAATTTTGGTCACTTTTTTTTCCCTCCCTAACCGCAAATATAAGCTTTTGGGCTACCGTGGCACTTAACATACCTGATTTCACCAGATTTGCGAAAAGCCAGAGAGATCAAATCCTGGGTCAATCTGGACTTCCAATCTTTATGGGCATGTTTACATGTGTTGGTCTAGCAATAACATCAGCCACACAAGTAATATTCGGCCGTGTAATCTCTAGTCCCATACAGCTCCTTGAACAAATTGGAGGTGCTACAACTATGATTCTAGCAATATTCGGAATCAGTCTAGCTACCATTACAACAAACATAGCTGCAAACGTGGTGGCACCAGCGAATGCGCTTGTCAATCTAAGTCCTTCCAAGTTCACATTCAGAAGAGGCGCGATCCTCACAGCTTTGCTTGGAATAGCTTTTCAACCCTGGAGGCTTCTGAAGTCGAGTGAGAGCTTTGTGTACACATGGTTGGTTGGTTACTCTGCGCTGTTGGGTCCAATTGGCGGCATAGTTTTGGTGGATTATTATCTGATTCGGGGTGCGGAATTGAGCGTTAAGGACTTGTATTCTGCTAGTCCTTATGGAGATTATTACTACACAGGTGGATACAATTTGGCTGCCATTGCTGCTCTGATTGTTGGAATTTTGCCTGTGATTCCTGGTTTTTTAGAAAAGGTTGGGTTGATTGATAAGGTGTCGGGATGTTTTGGTGTTGTGTATAACAATGCTTGGTTTTTTAGCTTCTTCTCTGCTGCTTTAGTGTATTGGATTTTGGCTCGTTTTACTCGAAAACGAGGTAATCCTCCTGCCATTGAGCCTCTTTTACCTAATGCAGCTTGAGTTCAGACTCAGATTTTAGCTGTGCAATTGTTTTCCTTTGTGCATATTTTGAACAATGATGATGATATGTCGCAAGAATTGATTTTATACCATTTGTTTAAATGTTGTGTTCTACTTTTACATAAACTGGGCTGATTTTGAAGCCATTTTTGGGTTAAGCCCAATAATGACTTTGGATCCAAGTATTACACCCTGCAATCAAAATGGTTTGAGAGTGGCCCGGCCCATGTATTCATTCTCTTTCCTTTTCAAATTTTGCTTTTCTTTTTAGTTTTATAGGATTTAGGAATGAGAAGTAAAATTAAATAAATAATATAATAAATTACTTTGTTGGAATATATTATAAAAATCAACCAAATGAGATAAATCTTTTTTTTTAATATTATTATGCCACTTTAAAAAAAAATAATGCTAAAATAATACTATAAAAAAAAATTATTCATAAACTCTTATTTACTAAAACAAAATCCCTTTTCATCCCTCCCTTCTATTACATCACATATTTATACTTTCTCATTCTATCGAAACATTAAAAAAATATATAATTAAATTATTATCTATTTATTTTTTAAATTCATATCATTGTAAGAAATTAATTGGATTAAAAAAAATCCTCTATTTTTTAATTTATTTTATAAAAATATATTTAATATATATTTAATTACCTTTTATCTTTTCTTATTTAATATTAATATAATTCATTTTAATTAATAAAAAATATGAAAATAAAAATATAAAAAAATGATTTAATATAAATCAAATCAAACTTTTTTACCAGTTAAAATTTTTTAAAAATAAATCATAAAAATTCTGATTGATAATTCATATGTAAGTATCATCTCTATATATAAGAAAGAAAAGTTCGTTATATAAAAATTTAGTAAATTTCGTATAAATTTTAGTATTATTATTATTTAAAAATAATAAAATAAAATTAGTTAATATTTAATTGGGTAAAAAATGAAATTTTTTTATAAAAGTAATTTTTCATTTTAAAAATATTATTAATTTATTTTTATTCCACATTAAAATTGATTTAATAATAGAAAATTTTTAAATGCAAACATTGAATAACGTTAATAAAGCAAATAAACAAACAGTTAAATGAATTTAAAATAAAAATAATCAATAATGGACTTACTTCTCAAATACAGAAGCAAGGTAAAAATTTTATTAGAATGTTAGGCCTTAAACAGGCAATAATCAAACAATAAAAAATTCACAAACATAGACATATATAATTAAATGACAATCACCATTTATATTCAATGTAATGGTGCTCTTTCTCATCCCACAGATTTGGACCTTTTACCTTAATAGCCCATCTACAGCTTCTCTTACACCATTTCCAGTCCCTCCTGTAATCAAACACATCAAATGCTTTTGTCCCATTTTTCCATTTAAGCTTGCAGTGAAACAATGTCTTTATCCATGGTCTGAACCTGAATGAATATTCACCTCCAAATGGTATCACATGTTCTCCCAAGTCATTGTTTCCTGATTCACAGTGAATTTTCACATCTAGTCCTGTGCAGTTTGAATACACATAGTTTCTGATGAACACACTCCTTTTTTTAGGGAATAGAAAACCACCTTCAGTTATGGTTTGTACCAACATGATTGATACAATGAACATGTACACTTTTGAAGAACCCATTTTTGTTGAAAGCAATTGTGAGTTCTTGTTTGGATTTGTGTATGGTGTAGGTTTATATAGTCTTTTTGAGTACATAAATTTAGGGTTTGTAACTACTTGTGTTAGTTCGGGTTTTGATGAAAAGTTGATTGGATTTACTAACTCAAGTAATTTTGTTTTTTTTTTTTAACAGGTTTACTTGATTTGGTAATTACAATTGAAAAACAATTTCAAAGTCAAAAACAAATTATAAATGAGTTAAAAGTGGTTATATACAATTCGTTACGGGAGAAAATGTATAGTATACTGGTATTTGTTTAAATAACAATTTTATAAAATTCGAAATTAAAAAAAAAAAAAACAGATTAACTATTTTTATTTTCGTAAACATACAAATTTTTTTCCGTCTCATTTCTACCGCTGATTTTAAAATTTTACTCGCTTTCCAAGTGGGATATAATGCACCTTTAATATATTAATATTATATATATATATATATATAAATAGTTGGTGATATTTTTCCACTTCAAAGTGTAAGAGTTATTATATTTTTTAGTTCTCCAATTCCATGAAATGTCAATTTAACCAACTAAAAATGTTAATTTTAAAATTTCAATTATATTCTCTACCTCCATTAAAAAAATATATTTAACCAACTAAAAATTTAAAAATTAAATTGATTTTGGTAAAATTGAAGGGTTAATTTTAAAAATATAACTAAAATTAGCAGCTTGCGACACTCCCACGCCGACATTTTTGAAATTGTAAAAGAAAATTTTGAAAAAAATAATAATAAAATTCTAGATATTGAAAAATTTTCAATTTCCTATTTTTATAAGACCATTAATAAAACATGTTTTCGAACCATAAAATCATGAGACATCAAAATGGAAGATAGGAAGTATAAAGATGATCGTACAGAGAATATCCATATTCAAAATCAGTGGGAAATTACATAAGCCCTTGGTTTGAGAACAAGTCTAATGTATTTAAGAATGTTCAAAATTCTAGAATGAGTGTGTTCTGTTTGAAAGTGCATGAATGAACAATTAATTATTAGGATTAGAATGTTGAGTGGTCTTTTGACATCATTGTCAATATAAGAGCTGCCATTAATTTTGGCTTCTAGTTTACTCAGACAAACCCCAACGTGATGAAATACAATCATATATGCTAACTCTTGTCTTGTCATCCACTTCTTGATGGCTCTTGTGTTGAATTCAATCTCGTCAACCCAACCAAAGAAATTTATATTCATACACCTTCCATATTCTCAAAAACACCCAAAAAAAATTTAAAAATAAATTTCTGCTAGATTGTGTGATAAAAATATTCAGCAGTGAAATTGTTTGAAAATATCGAATTGTTTGTTGATGTGTAAAAGTGCTCTATCAAGTAATAAAGTTATTAAAGGTTTAATATTTGAATTTAACAAGCTTGATGAATTGGAAAGTTGAGTATTTTTAACGGTTACTCTGAATAATTAGGATAAATACGATAAATACAATCCTGATAGTTTAGTATTTAAAATATTCTTCCACTTCGAATTGGAAAAAATATTTTGGTTAGATAGTGTGGATAAATTCAATTTGGACCGATTAATAATTTTAAACTAATGGTATTTAAAATTTCTTCCACCTTGAGTTGGACATTCCAAAATATTTTAAAATAAGTCAATAAACTCAAAAATATTTGAAAACAAATAAATACAAGTTGTTTTTCGCCGTTTTCAGAAATCGCTTTTAAAGATAATATTTGGAATTTAAATCTATTTGAAGGAGAATTAAATTGTGAATATTAAATGACCAGAAGTTATATTTTTCATAATCATTTTATTTAGATCTTCCCGCGTAAATCCAAATTTCTTGCTGAGAAAAAAGTGGCAAACAAACTTGGTCACCAACTCACGAAAGAAATATATACTATTATGAGGTTAAAATGAGTGTCATTTCTTAGCGGGGTCTATTATGCGGGAGCTAAACACCTTAGATAGTATCATTTCGTACTATTCTTCTAAAATGTGGTTTGTACTCATCGTGGGCTTATATTTTGCTGCACAATCGTTATGGTTCATGCTCTCATCATGTTACTTACATTGTGGCATGGAGAATTAGTTAGGCATAATAGTAAGGATAGGGATGACAATTGGTACGGGTGGTGTGAGTTTGACATATCTAAAAATAAATTTGCACCCAAATCATCATCTACATTCACAAAAATCAATGAGTGCATATGCAAATTTTAATCCACAAGGTTTCAGTGCGGGTGTAGATTTTAATTCATATATGCAGGTATACATACGTCAACATCCACACACCTATGTTATTCAAATTAATATAAATTCTATAATCTATATAAATACTTAAAAAATAAAGAAATCAAACTAATATCCATTCTTAAAATACAACGTATTAAAATTTAAAACAAACACAATCAAGTCATCACATCAAAAAAATATTCAATAACAAAACATATTTTATAACCTATTTAAGTCTAAACACTAATAATCACCTCATGAAAATACATAAATATGATATCATTTAAAAACAATTTTGTTGATATCCCAAGTCATCATCACCAATCATCTTATTTTCATCACCGATTATTCCAAAATCCATATCCACGAACTCCCCGCATATTTTATTTTTAAATCCACGCCCACCTATAAACCCATTTAATTAAACTCACACCGGCTTATCAAGTGTGGAAATCCGTAAATTTGTGGCTTATTAAGTAAAGGATATCGACACAATTTTTTTTTCATATGGTGGTAGCCACTCGAAAGGATGAAGTTATTTTATTTTATTTTATTTTATTTATTATTTATTTTTATTTTTTAACCCTTTTTCTAGAGTTTTTGTCACCCCAACCCACTTATTCTCTATCCATTCATCTGGCCATAAATTCCCACATGGGTTTTCCTTTTGAATGGTCCAGACCTTTATACTAGGCTCTTTTGAGCATCTTGTTAGCCTAGATTTTGGCTTAGAGCCAGCTTTGTTCTCTATTGGCAATTGCCTCAACTACCTCTACCATCAGCATCTTCAAGTTCATCTGGCCATAAATTCCCACATGGGTTTTCCTTTTGAATGGTCCAGACCTTTATACTAGGCTCTTTTGAGCATCTTGTTAGCCCAGATTTTGGCTTAGAGCCAGCTTTGTTCTCCATTGGCAATTGCCTCAACTACCTCTACCATCAGCATCTTCAAGTGTTCTTCCACAACTGGTGTTGCTTTCTCATTCTTTATCATTGTTCAATCTCAAATTTTGCTGTAAAATCCTAATAGAATAGTGATTTAGATCTTCAAACAACTTAAGGTGGGCGCCAAATTGTGGTGGTCGTAAAATCATAGTTAGAGAATTCCTAATTAAAGAACTCTCTTCTATGTTTTATAATGTCTTTGAAGATCTTCAAAGGCCAAACAATGGTCCCAAATTGTGATGATCGCATAATCACAATCAAAGCATTTCCAATTAAATGATTCTCTCTCTTTTCTTTTTCTCTCTTTTATTAGGTCTCTAAAGCTCTTTATATTTGAAAAGATTTTGATAGCATTTTTGTAAGTATTTATGAATAAATCTGATGTACAATAGGGGTTTTAAGGAGAAAATATCTCATTTTTAATAGTATTATTTAGGATCTTATTTATCGATTACTTTTGTATTTATCTTACCAATTTTATTATATTCAATCCTAGATATCAAGTCTTATTTGGATTCATTAGTCATTAATCAGCTCGTTGAAGTAGTTTGAGGGTGAAATATGTAAAGGCTTCGCCTTGGAGCTTGCTCCTATTTTTGGGTAAAAGGCTTTGGACAAAGAGCGAATTATCCCAAACAAGGGCCAATGCATCTCGCAATCACAATCTTTTGAATGAAATCCTTGGAATTGATTTTTTTTGAGACAAAGTCCCATGGAGCGGATCTCGAAGGGAGTTTCGAGCGAATATTAGGCTATCAAACCGGTTCTTTATTTTTAGGGGGCTCTTTCATGGAAGGTTTTGGACTAAGGTCATGAGTCTTTATCTTAGGGCTTTCTTAGATACATCTCGGTGATAAAGGTCCTCCTTTTTTTTCTTGAATATTCCTTGGGCTTATTGGCTTTCAGCAATTTTTATCGTGATCTCTACAAAGAAGCTCTTAATTTTAGTAATGGATTTTTTTTTATGTGGTTGGTAATAATATGTATTTAAGTTGAGTTTGAACTTGTTGAGACTGGAGCTCAACTCACTTAATTAAAGTTCAACCTTATAAGTCATGCTTATGGGTTAACATATATGATCGAGCTTCACTTGTTAAATAATATATATATATATATATAATTAATTATCATGCTCTTTTAGACTCACCAACTTGTTAGTTTTTAACTTTTTGATTCAATACTCGTTTCAATTTAGGTTTGGAGTCGACACATTAGAAATTTGTTATAATTGGAAGTGAGCTTCAAACGAAAAAAGTACGAACCTTCGAGAATCGATTTATTTCAACATGAATTCAAATTGATTTTTCTGAAAAAAAAATTAAATTTAGGTATAAGGGCAACATTTTGAACCATTGAACTTATTATATTTTTCAAATTAGTCCTCCAACTTCACGAATGGTCAATTTAATCCCCGACCTATAAATTTTGAATCGATTAAATTAAATTCTTTTTGTTAATGCGGAGGAGAGGACTCCATTTTTTAAATTACCATTTTTATTCTCAATGAATGGTCCCACGTATCATCACATAGAAAGAATATGAATTATCCAATTGACAGAGTTTTATAATAAGAAGTTGAATGTTCAACAAGTCCATGAAGGAGGTTGAATAAAAGTGCGAGTTGAATAAAAAAGAAACCCTAGAGATGTAGAGACATATACCTGCCCTTCGCATTAGATATATAATAGTTCAATGAAGGGAAATTGCACGTTTGAGAAATAATAAGAAAGTACAAAAAGATACAGCTGTCTAGCAACTGCATGCATGCTAAGGAAGATAGGTGGAAGATGACCATTCAGTTCTAAAACAATACGTAATTAATTAAATGCACTTTTTTTTCTCCTCTTGTGGTTTCCTGGAACCTCACTGCTTTGTATTATAATATCATAAATGTAGATAAGGCATGTCATCATCTCGAAAGTTCCATAAGTAGCCTACACAAAATGCTGCTTTTGTTTCTATCTCATTCGGGAATAGTAATGGGTACATTAGCAATGTAATAATACTTTAAATATTGATTAATGGTGGATGTTCAAGTAAATTATTGGTGTTTAATATGAAAATTAGTCATAAAAAGTTGTTATTATTATTATTATAATTATATATATATTATTAAAATTTTAAATTAAATTAATAAATAATTTATTAGGAAAATCGGGTTCGTTGTAGCGGAATCTGTCTCGATGAGTAATAAGTAAACAAAATAAAAGACAAGAAACAAAAATATTAAAAACACACTTGTGTCCCTTAGACGACGACCATGACTGTATCGAGCCATCATATCCCACCATGAGACTATACACACTTACGAACCATCAAACAATCCATCCCAAGATTTATTCCGGCACATGTCGATACAACCTTTGTTGATTAGATCATGGTGCAACTTCCTTAACTGACTTTCAAGAAAGTTCATCAGCCATCAACATCTTTTCCACCACACAACCGCATTAACGCTAGTCCAATATCTATGTGCAAAACTTGTGGCCGCTAGAAGTACTACATCATTTTTCATGGTACTATGGTGGTTAGTGACCTGCCATGAGGATGTAACCATTCCTCCTTAGAGGAATTCACTTTCATCTGCTTCTAGCAAGGAGACACATGGAGCATCTCCATCAGCGGAGTCCTTTGCCGAACTTGCTCATTTACAATCCTTTCTTAGATGTCCCTTTTGTCCACACTTCCAGCACATGATGTTCTTTTTGGAGTATCCACTCTTCACATTCTTTTCTCGAGCCATCAAAATTGACCGATTATTTGAGTTATTATTTTCACTCTTCAGTCTTTTCTCTTCAGAGATCAGCTTATTCGCAACCTCTGAAAAGCTTACCGTCGAGTTTCCATGCATCAAGATCGGTTTCATGTACTTATATAAATCAGGAAGAGACCAGATCAATTGCAACGCCTTATCCTTGTCATCAATCTTCACTCCATTAGACTCTAACTCAAAGATTATCTCATTGAGTTCTGCAAGATGATCAGAAACCTTGATACCTTCATCCATCTTCAACAGATGAAATTGTTCCTTCAGGTAGAATCGATTACAGACGCTCTTTGCTTTGTACAACTCTTTAAGTCTTCCCCAAAGTTCTCTTGCAAAAGTTGTTCCTTGTATATTCGCGAGAACATTATTGGCCAGAAATAGTCGAATCAAACTTGCAGCTCTCTGATCGAGTTCCTCCCATTCATCATCACTCATTAGGGACTTTTCGGACTTTTTAGACTTCTCTTTACCAGTTTCTTTTTCACCAGAGCTTTCAGAGACTACCACAATTGTTCTCCCATTTAACGCCTTATGCAATCCATGATGGATCAAGATATCTTTGACTTGTACTTACCACAAGCCAAAATTGATTTTTCCATCAAATTTCTCCACATCGAATCTTCCGGTGTACATGTTTCTTGTAGACATGTTTACTTCAACAATCGAAACTCATACGATCCTCGGCTCTAATACCACTTGTTAGAAAAATCGAGCTCATCGCAGCGTAATTTGTCTCGATGAGTAATAAGTAAACAAAATAAATGACAAGAAACAAAAATATTAATGCACCAGGATTACGTGGAAACCGAAAACGGGAAAAACCATAGACGTCAGGACGGACAGAAATTTTCACTATGTAGAAAAAGATATTACAGTGACAACTAGAAAACACTCTCTAACCCAAACCCAATTACAAGCCTCACTCTCAGCTCTCAAGAAATTAACTCACAAGACACTCAGAACCTCTCAATTTGTGTCTCTACAATTGAAGACTGTAACATAATATTTTTAGTGAATAATGACTTACTAACCAAGTAAATCATAATAAATTAGAAAACCTATTATTACTAGAATTCCTTAAAAGGAGGAAAAAGGATTCTTTCCTAATTGCAATTCTACTCAAATAAAATAATTTCTAGTCAAATATAATACTTCCAAAAGAGTCTTCAAATCTTTCTCAACTTCCAAATATAGACTAATATTGGGTACCAATTTTTGTCAAACCCTAACATAATTAAGGTTCTATTTTTAAAAAAAAATAAACTTATATGATTTTTTTTTTTAAATCTTTATATATCTACAAAAATTTTCATAGACCTTTTTTGAAAAAAAAATGAAAGAAAAATGCAAATAAGACTATGTTGTTCATTTTATTTTTTTAACATTTAAATTTAATATAAAGTATAGATGGTTGATGTTTAGCACTATCAAAGAGCTTCCGTTCATTTGCATATGTAAAAAGTTCGTAATTTTACTCATGCAATCACAGGCTGTTTGCGAATTTTTACGTTAATTTGATCTATGTTCCGTGTTTGTAAAATGCCATATTTTCAAAATCACGAGGTCAAAAAACCCGCTATTATAATTTTTTAATTTTTTCTATATTTAAAAGGATGCAAATTACTATATTGTCATTTATAATAATAATTATTATTATTATTTGGTCGATAAAATTAGACATGGACCTTATGTAGGGTGACACATCATTACTATATCGATCTTAAAGCTGACCACTAGTCCCACAGACTACCATTACGCTTTTTAGCATTCTTTGTTCTCACTTGGATGTTTTTCGAACAAACTTTCTGGAAGTCATCCATCCTAAGATTGCTCAAAGCCAAGCACGTTTAACTTTGCATTTCTCAAATTTTGGACTCTCAAAAAACAATATACATATTGGTGATATGGGTAGCAATTCAAGTTCTTTTAACATTTTTCCAATTTTTGGGATGTTACATGGACCTCATACGCCATGAAGATAATAAGTAGTTCAGTTTTGACTTCTATAGCATTAAGTTACTTCCTTTAAAATGGTGTATGTGGTAGTTAGTGAGTAGAAACAATATATACTATCATGGTATGCTTCTCTAATGTTTTACAATTTTATTATGTTTTAATAACTTTCACAAGTTTAAATGTGAAGTTTTTGTCAATAGTCGCAAAATCAAAGTTTAATTTAAGAGAGAATTATTTCATGATATTACACTTATGCGAAGCTCTCTAACCTACTCAAAGTGTACATTAATATAGTATTTACTCTTTTTAAACAATCTTTAATTTCTCCAGTAATCAACAATTTTTTAGGTTCAATCTCTTTATTCACATCGGGGATATAATCTATTATTCTCTAACTTCGCCACCACTCTATGCTTTGAACTTTTGAATATTACATGGCTCTTTATGTGCAAATACAATCGATCTGTGACGTCGAATTCCCACCCCGGTCGAGACCGTGATAAAAAGTACAACCGCCACATTACAAAGTAGTTACAATTTACAAAACCATTTCCAAATTTTTATAGTTCAAATACGATTTACAATTCAATATCACTAAATATGATTTTTATCCCATAAATAAATTAAGAGTTCAATTTCTTGAATGCATCTTGAAATACAATATCAATTAGTTTGAAAAATCATTACAATGATAAAGAGTTCCCAAACTAAGATATTAGGCAAAAAGTAAGCCTTAGTTTAGGTTACAACTCCCCTAGAAGAGATTAAGAGAGTTGCGAAAATAATAGGGTAGTTTTATAAATTTTTAAATAAGTCAAATATACAATAATATTTCAAAAATAATGAGTGGTGCATGATGTGATAAATCTCCTCGAAGGTCACCATACCCTTCGACAGCTATGCTCGATCATCTGTGGTTACCATTCAGGTACAAAAGAAACAAACAAACAAAAATAAAAGGGAAAGAGGGGGTTAGGCTATCGAATGCCTAGTTCGTAATCTCATACCCTAACAAAGACACACAACATGCTCTTACCTCATTGAAAGTGAATGTACAAGCAAATGTATCTATCGGAACCCCGAGAGTAGGGGTGTCAATTCGTGTTAGCAAATCGGATTTGACTGAACCCGACACGACTCGTTTACGTTTATGTCTGACATGACTCAACACGTTTAATAAACGAGTTGCAATTTTTCAACTCGACACGAATCCGTTTAATACGCGTGTTAACATGTCGACACGATTAATTTGGTTAAATAACTCAAAATTTGTAATCCTGTAATTCGATTACCCATTTAACCTGTTTATCTGTAAACTCATTGAACTTGTTTCTGCATTAACCCATTTAACTTATTTATGCGTTAACCCATTTAATCTGTTTATGCATTAACCTATTTAACTTGTCTATCCATTAACCCATTTAACCTATTATATTTACATTTTTTTTCTAATATAATAATAAATTTAAATACAAAGTAATAAATAAAATAAAATAATTAAATTACAAATACAATTCAGGTGTTCAAATAATAAAATGAAACTTTTTAATACAATATATTAAATCAAAAAGAGATCTCGACTCCTAAGCTAAGGATAAAATAACTAGAACTGAGACAATTAGTATTAGAAGAAACATACCACACGAGAAATCGACAATGAGGGTTGACAATGCTAATAGTAGATAGCCACAAATGAAGAGTTTCGTCAGAGGCAAACCACGAAGAGGGGCATGAATGGTAATATTTGAGTAATGGTTGGTTGATGACGAGACGGGACGTGGAGAAGAGGAAGTTGTGCCGGGTGGTTGAAGGCAGGAAAGACATAGTGGCAGAATAGCTTCTAATTTTCTAAAAAAAAATAGGGTATTTTTAGATTGATAATATATATAATATATTAAAAAAATATTATTTAACCCTTGAAAATTATATAAATTTTATTTAAATCCCAATTATGCGGGTCGACACGTTAACATGTTAGTCAAACCCGACTCGACTCATTTATAAACAGGTTAAACGTGTCGTTTCATAAACAGGTCAAAATCCATTTAGTTTAAACCCAACCCATTTATTTTTCGCGGGTTCGTGTGAACCCATCGAGTCATGACCCATTTTGACACCCCTACCCTAGAGTCCTCTAAATTCATACAAGTCATACGAACAAAAAATTCTATCAATCGATCATATAATAACATAAAATCAAGCATATTATAGATTAAGTAAGATTAGTAATCGAAGGGGAATTTTCCAAATTTAAGGATGAAAACAACCCATAAAACATTTAAATATAATAATAAATAAATAAATAAAAATTAGACATAAAACAAATCAAAAATACAAGTGGAAACTAAGAGTAACAGGATGAAATACGGCCTAACCGTGTATATCCACACGGTCCGTGTCGTTTTTCTCCCATTAGAACTCGAAAACAGCAGCTTATACGGTCTGACCGTGTTGTGTCACAGTGACCGTGTAGAGCACCGATTCTTTGCTCCCTCAACTTACTCAATTTAACAGCATGTTATACCGACTGTGTGGATATACACTGACTGTGTAGCACACTCATTTTATTTATATTACTCAACAAATTCAAAGCAACCATCCACTTTTAACATATTCATCCAATCAATACCATTATCCATTTTCATTATCTACGCTATTATTAATAACATTATTGATTTCCATAACAAGAATATTTCTAATAACATTATCAAGTTTATTAGTAATCAATTTATAAGTTTTACAATAATTCCCATAAACATCACAATAGTTTCGAAAACGAGATCAAGATGGACCGAAGTCCTAAGACGGGCAAGCCCGTGGTTGAACCGAAGTTCCAAGACGGTCTTAACACTGCAAGAGTGTGTCGGAGCCGTAAGTGGATCGTCATCCCAAGACGGGTAAACCCGTAATAACAAGCCGGAGCAGTCACCTCGTAAGTAGACTATCTGCGCCTACTAACCATGATACATTCATGGGTCGAAGTACTTCTATCCCTAGGCATGTGTCTTTCATTCTACAATCTATAGCAAGTTTATGGGCATTTAAGTGTTACCAAATATCATTAATATTAATCATTTTTCCGCAAATTTACCAATCAATACAAGACCCTTCAAGGGTGAAAATATCAAGTTAGCCTACATCTCATTCTAAGCCATTAGACACATTAAATTCAATCATTTCCAATTTGCTATAAGACACTATCAAGTCTCTAATGTATCAAATAACATCCAATATCATCATCAATCATCAATCATCCACAATCATCAATCCATACAATCTCTATCATTCTTAACACAATCATTCCAATTTCATCAATTTAGCTACATTAAACTATGTGTAGCAAACATAACACCTTAATAATGTTTTGTAATGCAAGTTTCCTATTCTAGAACATACATCAACCATCAAACAATAATATAGGGTGTAAAATGAAATTACGAACCTTAGTTGACGCTTTTCCAAGTTAAGTATCACCCTTTTCTAGAACTTCCTCCTCTTGGTGGCCTCCTATAACCATTTAAGAGTTGGAATCAAAATCAAAACAAGCTCAAACCCTTACAATTACCATTTTCAAACTATCACAAGACTAAACTCATTATTCCAAGAGCATAAACAAGGTGGTTTCATGGCAAGTAACTACCTAGATCCTATTGGAAACTCAAGACACATTTTAATGGTTCAAAATCAACTCAATAATAATCAAAAGACATTCAAATACAAGACCCTCGAAATCACCATGAAAGTAGAGAGAGATGAAATTTATTACCTTGAAAAGTAGGGTTTTTAAACACCAAAAGAGCACTAGAAGCTTCAATGGAGGTTGTTGGTGTTATTAATTAAGGTAGATGGTGGTGGGTGTAATGAATAAATGAAGAGGATTGAAGGTTAGGGTTTGGTTATGGTGAAGGAGAGAAATCGTATGTAGAAGGGGGAATGAGAGAGTGAGTGTTAGGAGTTGTTTGGTGGTGGTGTTATGTGTGTTGTCATGACACCTTTTGGGCTTGATTTTGGATTGGGCCAAATTTGGGCCCAATTTCCACCGAAACACAATTCTATCACTTTCGTACTTCTCCAAAAGTTTATTTTTATGATAAAAACTAAAAACCACCATTCGTTTTAAAAATCCATGTTTTTCCGCTAAAAGGGCAAAATGGTCATTTTGACTAAAATGACATTTTGACACAAAAATACTGTTTTTCCGTAATTTTGACTCTAGCTTCCAATTCAATCTAGTTGCCACTTATTCCTTACGCTCAAATTTTAATTTAGACCTATTTATTCCGATTTGGAATTTCATAAGAGTAGGAAATAAAAATTAAATTAAATAAAAACTTTTAAAATATTTTAAATAATAAACGAAAAATTTTGGACCGATTTTTGGACGTTACACGATCAATCATCTATATATATTTGAACATTATATTTTTATATAAACTCCCATTTGATCTCCTATTAGGACCAAGATAGCTTCAAGTAAATTTAGGGGCCGGTATCTAATCACGACTTTTGTAAACTTTTACAGACTTCATAAACTTTAAAAAGTGAATGATTTGTGAAGAATTCTATAAATTTTTATAGACTTTATAAATCCACCAATGACTTTCATAGACTTCTAAAATATACTTTTCATGATTTTGTAGACTTTGATGGATTTTTACAAATGACTTTTGTAGACTTTCAATAATTTTTATATTTTAATGATTTTCATAGACTTTCGTATATCAATTGACTAATTTTGATAGAACTTTCAAATGCCTTTTAAGAATTGATGAAAGTTCATTGATATTGAAAGTAAAAAGTCTTTTGGCATAAAAATATTTTTAGGGTTATTTTCATTTTTGTTATTTTATAACTTTTATTTACATTGTATAGCCCAACTTTAAAAATTTTATAAAAATAATCTTTTAAACTTTCACTTTTAAAAAATGAACCAAATTGACCATTTTACTCTTTTGTGAAGACCTTTTACACCGATCTGTGAATGTGTGAAAGTGATTTGTGAAGACAATTTGTGAAGGTATAAAGGTCTATTTTTAAAAAACAAAGTTTTGATGGCTCAAAAATAAAAATAAGATTTTGTTGGTTTAGTTTTAAAATTTTAAACTTTGTTCCGTTCATTTTATGTAATTTTTCCATATTTTATTTTATTTTTTTTGTGCATTAAGAGCAAAAGGTATTTTTTTTTCCAGCAATAATCTTACTAAAGATTCCATTACTATCACGTCATCTACAATTGATGACGTCAACCCTAAGTTCTAATAAGTTATTACTTTATTCTAACATCCATATTTTATAATTTTTTTCCTTCCTTTTTTTTTTCTTTTACTTTTTCTTTCTCTTTCAATTGTTATGTATCTTTTTTTCACTTGAGAAATTATTATTATGTTTATAATTTCTTACCCGATCTTTAATTATTTGTTGAATGTAATTGATAGAATGAGACAATCTAATTTTTTTAATATAAATATATGATAGAAATAAAATCATTGTTTCAATAAAATAAAAATATAACACTTGATAAAAGTAAATAAATAATATTATAAAAAATACATATAGATGATTTTAAAATATTTCACAATTATAATTAAAGTAAAAACTAAATAAATAAAAAAATAACTAATGGGGTTGAAATTGGGCTTTTACTTGTTAATATTTTAAAGTAGGGATAATGTAATTGTGGGTACCTATAGTTGTGCAAGATTTTCACTTAGGTACTTCAACTTTGCGGGGTTTCATATAAATACTCCAACTTATAAATTACAGGTCATTTAGACTCTTCGATTGACATGGCGCAATCTGTGACAGTATCTATATGAAACATCGTAAAGTTGGAGTACCTATACAAGATCTAATTTTCATGTTGGAGTACCTATTTGAAACCTCGCAAAGTTAGAGTACCTATATAAGAATCTAATTTGTAAGTTAGAGTACTTATATGAAACCTTGCAAAGTTGAAGTATCTAAGTGAAAATTTTGCACAACTTTAAGTACCCACAATTACATTATCCCTTTTAAAGTATTCAAAAGTCATTCAAAGTTTGTGAGGAAAGGGTGAGACAATTTTTTAACTTTAAATTTCCTTAATTGGTTAAAAAATTCTACAAAAGTTTGTCAAGTTTAAAAATCTTCAAAAGTCATGAAAATTATAATACTCCAAAACTTTTACAGACTTTATAAAATTCATGATTAGATATTCTAAAACTTTTGAAGACTTTTTAAAAGTCTATAAAAGTCATAATTAGATACCCCATGACTTTTGAAGACACTTTAAAAGTCTATAAAAGTCATAATTAGATACCCCATGACTTTTATAGAGTCTTCAAAAGTCATGATTAGATACCTGCAGATTTTTAATGATATTTAAAATTTATGAAAGTCATCGAAAGTCATCAAAAGTTATGATTAGATACACCCATGTTAGACATTGTGAACCATTTGCCATATTAAGAAAATCAAAGACCTTCTTCAACATGTAATGTAATAGTGTACCCTAATCCATCTGCATGTGGTTTCAAGTCAAGTACAAGGTCATGATTTTGACAAAAAGAGTAGTAGTTAAACCTAACTTAGCATTGAGCTTTCCCCCGAATTGATTTAAGGAACTACTTACTTCTAAGTTAAACAATTTTTCTATTATTTTTAACAATTTTTTGTCACAGTCTTCATATTTTTAGTGTATTCTTCTAACATGCTTCTGTATAGTTATAGATATCTTAAGTAACATACTAGAATACTCCTGAAATATGAAATTAGATATTATTATTACCTAAAAATTTTCATGCTTTTGTGGCCAAAACATGAGCTTTTATCTTTCTTTTGATAAACGTTAAGAAATATTCAATTAGATCAATCTAGAAATTGACCAGTAGTAGGTATATGATGAGCTCCATATCTTTAAAATCATTGAAATCATTTAAATACCTTTTATTCTCTTCCACTAGTTACTCAAAGTATCACCTTGTAATCTGCCTAATATTCTTTAAGAGTATTTTACTAATTGCCTTGTAATATGGTGTGAACTCAGAAACATAAGATTTATACGAAAATGGAAAAGAGTCAAAGCAGAATATCTTGAATCAATTGGCATCTAGACTTGTATATGTTATATAATCAAATAAAAACACATGATTATGTCATTTACGATTCTCTTAATGTCTATTAGATTTCTCTTATCATAGAAAATTGCCTTTTTATTTGTTCATTCTATCTCTACCTTAGTCTTCTACTTTAGTTATTTATACATAAACTATTATTTGTATTTTAAAAAAAAAATTATATTAGGATATAATTTGACTATAATTTTGCTCACATTTTTTTAAGCACGATTATTTTTGTTATTTTTCAAATCTTTATTCTTTTTTTTTTATTTTTAGAATCCTATGTTTTAGAGACTTGCATATTATGATAAACACCCATATATAGTAGAACCTCGATAAATGAATACCTTTGGGACCACAAAAAAAATTCGTTCAGCGAGATTATTTATTTATCGATTAATGAATAAAATATTTATTTATCGAAAAATGAATAATAATTCATTTATATGATAATTTTAATTTTCTTATTACATAATTTTGTATTAAATTCAAATGTATTTAAAACTTAAACTTTAATTACATGCATGTTTTTAGAATTCTAGATTAATTAGTTGTACATGTATGCATTGACGTCGTTTCTATTCTAGCATTTTGCAGATGCTTGAGGTTGGCTCACCAAATCCTGAAAAAATAAATATTTTGGATGCTATTAATTTCGCTACCATGGCTTGGACTTTTGATGTGACAACAAAAACAATAGCAAACTGTTTTCGCCACTGTAAAATTCGATCCGAAGAAGTTGATGTTCTTGAAGTTGAAGATGGCCAATTAGAGCAAGATATCCAAGATTTAACCAAACTTCTTTCTAAATTGAGCTATAGAAATGTGATGGATGTTGAACATCTTCTGAACTATCCTGAAGAGAGTAATGCGGTTATGGAATCTCCTACGGACGAAGAAATTATTGCATCTGTACTAAATGATGAGACAAATGATCCCGAACCTGACGATAGTGTCCCTATACCACAAGTGTCCTCAAGAGAAGCTTTTCAAGCTATTGTCACTATACAAAATTACTTGGTGCAACATGATCAAAATATTCCAGAAGTGGTGCATGCTTTACACAAAATCAAGGATAAGATACAATTTGGGGGAGGAAAAAAGCAATCAACTTTGGATGCATTTTTCAAAAAAATATGACTTATTAATGTGCTTGAAAATTATTCCATGGATGAAATGTACACATGATATATTATATAAATAAAAATATATTGTTTGAAATATAGTAATTATTCATTTATATTTACATAGGGACTATATATACTTCATTTATATTTATTCGTTAATGCATTAAGCGAGATTATTCGTTAAGCTCATTAGCCCAAGTCGGGACCGAAGAAATTTATTCATTAGACGAGATTATTCATTTGCCGAACATTTGCTAGTGATATCTCTAAAAAGCAAAAGTCTAATATAAAGTGGATTCTGATAAACAAAAATCTTGCTAAAAACATGAATTGAAGATATTCATAAGAGTGAAAAATCATGTATCTCATTTAAAGCTAAGAGATGGAAACAAGTATTAACTTATTTCAACTCGCAAACTAATAAGAACTACACTCATAAGTAATTCAAGAATATAATGTATATATTAAGGAATTTTTTGGACCTCGGGGAACAACTAAAAGGCGAGGAAATAGGATTAGGGTAAAATCTAGAAATTAAAACTATCGAAGATGATGCCGCATGATGGGAAGGAAAAATAAGGGTTTATGTTTTGATATTATTTTTCATTCTTTATGTTGTCTTATACATAAATGCACATAAAGTAAAATAATGAACTACTTTATTTTTTTAAAAGTAAATCTTAAGTATGCTAAGTTTCACTAGTAGAAAATTAATTAGCCTTTAGGAACAGTGGCCAAACTGTTCTTACTTAATGAAAATCGTTCTTATAATCTTCGCTGACAGTTCTAATAGGATCGAAGCCGCCAAAGTTAATGTTCCTGCAACTTTGTAGTAAATAGCAGCGAAGTCGAGTTCACAGAGAATAAACTAAAAATTCTAAATTTCTATTCAACCAGATTGACAAAAGAAAATGAATGGGGGATTATGAAGATTTGTTTAATGTAATTCAAATGCTAAAATGAATATAAAGTTGTAACCAAGTGGAGAAATCAATCCAATAAAGTCTATCGCCAAATTACAGTGTTGATCATTGAAACTGCAGATAAATCATTTTGATTCAATAAGTCTAGTTATAACGGTTGACGAAGCGCCTAACTACCTAATCATTCCATATATCCTAGATTGACTGGACAAGAGCCTTTTAATCAATCCCTAACCTAATAACGATCCCGACAAGGGCCTGATAAATTCAGCTTTAGACAGCTTTAAGACATTGAATGACCCAGACTCATAATAAAAAATCAACAAGCGTATTTGTACAAATATGGTTATGAAATTTCACAGTACAACGCATTATACTGATTGCTACTTGTATCAATTTAATCAAACTATTACATATTTAATTAATCTGACTAGCATGACATTAACATGTTTAATTAATTAACTAGCCAAAATTAATTAACAAACAAATTAACACAATACATTCCATCAAAAGACAATAACGCAAAAAAATCACAAATACTTATTCAAACAAACAATTAAAAACATATAATGAAGGTTTAGCTGACTGTGGTCACAGTCAGTATTATGACCTTGATAAGATATGTAGTACGAAACTAAAGTAGAGAAAAAGAATAGAGAGCCAAATTATCAAAAATCTATTCCTAAATAAAATTCTAGAGAAGAACTACCCAACATTGTTCCTCTACCAAAACAATATACAACACTTAGCAGTTCAAACGATAAAGTAAAATGTGAGATTTTGAAATATATGCCCTACAATATCTTTTAGAAATCTAAACAAATGGATTCTAAGTTTTAAAAATTAAAAACTATCGTTCAAAGCCTTGACTTAGTCTTCATCACAAAAGTTGATTTCTTGACTTGACTTGTATTTTTTTTCCTAAATCAAGTTATCTGCCAAATGATCCATAATCTGTAGAAAATAATAAAATAATCAATTAAGCACCAAATGATACGACAACAATTCAAGAACTAAGCATGAATCACCTCTAAATCAATAGATGTTCCCAAACTTAAATTCAATCAATTTACAAGAACCCTTCACCTCCAAAACAGCAAGGAATTGGTAACAAAGAGTATAAGATGTGAAAGAATTGAATTAACGCCACAAGTCAATACTTACTTGATAAGTTGAATCAATCCTTAAAGTAAACTGGAATGAAATATTTCTACTCTCAAAATATTTTTAAACAAGTCTGCCGTCAACAAACATAAAGAAGGGTTTAAATACCCTTTACAAATCAAACCCTAAAAATCTTAAAGGCTGGGATATTAATTAGAGGCCCAACACTAATTAATTCATGCACATGACTTTTAAGTGAGGCATATGCATATTAAAATACAGATCAGAATATTTTAAAGCCCAAAATAATAAAATATAAGAAGCCCTGATATTCATTTTAAAGATAGCTAAGCCTAAGCCCATTTTATTAGACTTGTGCTTCAGAAATTTGGCCAAGTGTTTAACCTTCTGAACTTGGTTCCTCAAACTTGATCATCATGTCCTCTAGAAGTTCTTGTGAAATCAATGCTTGTACATAAATCTAAAGTCGTGCTTTGAGTTTAGAAAAGCGTGATCTTTTAATTGGACCTACTGGCATCATTAAGACTTCATCGTTGCTTTGGTGAGTTGCATCATTCCCTCCCTCTTCAAAAAATTTCGACCTCGAATTAGAACCTACATTGGTAAATGAGACAAATCAGAAACATTAAAAGTAGCACTAACACCATACTCATATGGTAATTCCACCCTATAGGCTTTATCATTGATGCGCTCAAGTACTTGGAAAGGACCATCGCCTCTAGGATCTAGCTTCGACTTTCTTTGCTTAGGAAATCTTTCCTTCCTGAAATGTACCTTAACCCAATCTCCAGGTTTAAACTTCAACACCCTACGCCCTTGTTAGCCTTTTGAGCATACTTCTTGTTCTTGTCCTCAATGTGCTGCCTATCTTTCTCATGTATTGTTTTAACCATTTTTGCTCTTTGCTGCCCATCTATATTAACAATCTCATTCAATGGTAAAGGAAACAAATCCAATTAAGTTAATGAGTTAAAACGATAAACAATCTCAAATAGAGAATAACCTGTAGAAGAATGTATGCTCCTATTATAAGCAAACTCTATCAGAGGTAAACAATCTTCCCAAGTTTTGAAATTTTTACCCACAACAGCACACAATAAAGATCCTACAGTTTGATTAACCACTTCATTTTGGCCATCAGTTTGAGGATGACAAATAGTAAAAAATAACAACTTAGTCCCCAATTTACCCCATAAAACACGCCAAAAGTGGCTTAAGAATTTAGAATTTCTATCAGAAATAATTGTTTTAGGAATGCCATGCAATCTAACCACATCCCTAAAGAACAAATCAGCAATATGTGTAGCATCATCAGATTTATGACATCTAATAAAATGAGCCATTTTACTAAATCTATCCACTACAACAAAGATGTCATGACAACCTTTCCTGGTCCTAGGTAATACTAACACAAAATCCATAGAAATATCAACCCAAGGACTATTAGGAACGGGTAGAGGGGTGTACAATCCGTGAGGCTGCACCTTGGACTTGGCTTACCTACATGCTATACAACTAGAGTAAACTCTCTCAACATCATTTTTCATGTTAGGCCAATAAAAATGCTCTTGTAATATATCAAGTGTTTTAGCAATACGAAATGTCCCATCAAACCACCATTATGAGACTCCTTAACAAGCAATTCACGCATAGAATAGGTAGGAATAAAAAGCTTGTTATCTCTAAATATATACCCATCATTCCTATAAAACTTCTTAAAGGCAACTTCTTCGCATGCATCATACATATTGGCAAAATTAGAATCTGATTTATACAATTCTTTTATATACTCAAATCCAATCAGCTTAGAACTAAGAGAAGAGATCAGAGCATACCTTCTAGATAATGCATCAGCAATCACATTTTCCTTACCTGATTTGTATTGCAAAACATATGGGAAAGTCTCTATGAACTCCAGCCACTTAGCATGCCTTTTATTCAACTTATCTTGGCCTTTAAGGTGCTTTAAACTTTCATGGTTAGTGTGAATCACGAATTCCTTAGGCCATAGATAATGCTGTTAGGTTTGAAGAGCTCTCACCAATGCATACAACTCATTATCGTAAGTTGTATTATTCAATTGAGCACCATTCAACTTCTCACTAAAGTAAGCAATAGGTCGCTTTCCCTGCAACAAAACAGCACCAATAGCTATCCCAGAGGCATCACACTCTATTTCAAAAAAAGAAGAAAAATCAGGTAAACTCAAAATAGGAGCAGAACAAATTTTATCTTTCAAAGTATTGAAAGCATGTTCCTGCGCCTCACCCCAAATAAAATCTACCTCTTTTTTAACAAATCTCTATCAATGGGGTTGCTATAGAGCTAAAATCCTTGACAAATCTCCTGTAAAAACTAGCAAGTCCATGAAAAGATCTTACCTGAGTAATACTTGTAGGTCGTGGCCACTCCTTAATTGCCTTAACCTTCTCTCGGTCCACCTTAACCCCATTAGAAGAAACAACGTAACCAAGAAAAGTAACACAATCCATACAAAGTGTACACTTTTTCAACTTCGCATACAACTTTTCTGCCCTAAGTGCATCTAACACAGACTTAAGATGCTCAATATGCTTATCAATGCTTTTTCTATAAATCAGTATGTCATCAAAATATACCACAATAAATCTACCAATAAAAGATCTCAACACATGATTCATCAATCTCATGAAAGTGCTAGGGGCATTAGTTAACCCAAAAGACATCACTATCCACTCATATAAACCATGTTTTGTTTTAAAAGCAGTTTTTCACTCATCACCAATTTTCATTCTAATCTGATGGTAACCACTCATTAGATCAATCTTGGTAAATACACAAGCACCATGCAATTCATCAAGCATATCTTCTACCCTAGGTATAGAATGACGATACTTTACCGTTATCTTATTAACAGCTCTGCAATCTACACACATGCGCCAACTCTCATCCTTCTTAGATACTAGAATAACCGGTACGACACAAGGACTCAAACTTTCTCTTATGTGTCCCTTTTGCAACAACTCTTCAACTTGCTTTTGGATTTCCTTAGTTTCTTCCGGATTAGCTCTATAAGCTGGTCTTTTTAGAATTTGTGGTCCGGGCATGAAATCACTTTGATGCTCTATTCTCCTAATGGGTGGCAACTTCTTGGACAGGTCCTCAGGAAAAAGGTCTCCATATTCCTGCAATAAAGAAATAACACAACTAGACAAATTTGAATCAAGGTCAAATTCATTAAAATAAGCTTCCTTGTACAAGAGTACAAACAAACATCGACTTTCCTTGTAAGCAACTCTTACATCTCTCATTTTTCAATAAAATTTTTGTTTGTTTTTTTTTTTTCCTCTCTCATTTGGGCCTTTTAGTACAATTCTGAGAATATATTTAGTTAATGTTAAATAGAATTGAATTTAGAGATATTGTATATGCTTTTGATCATAATGAACTATTATGTTTATTTTCATTTGGATATATTCTTAGTGAAACATAATTTTACTTTCATGAGAAGTAACTAGACATGCAATTTTTAATTTTATTTTTAAATCTTTCATTACAATTTCGCGATGGTACATCATTTGAGTGTTTGACAATCTAATTAGTCGATTTAGTAAACTTCTGACTTTTGATTGTTTCTCTACTGTTATATTGATATTTAAAATTTAATTACTATTTTTTTTTCTCAAGTTAATTTGAATTAATAGAATTCATAGTTAAATGAAATGGAATTATTTAATGTCTTTGTATTTGTTTTTAGCATTAGTTGGGTGATATTAATCATTATATTATTATATAACTTAATTTTATATTGATAATGAAGTATTAAAATAAATACACAGTGAAAATACTTATGAAATTAAAATAATCAATTAGGAAAATTTTATAAATAATCATTTCAAAATTTTAATTAAATTAATTAATTTGATAATTAAATTTTATTTCTTTTAAATAAATTTTTCAAAATTTCATTTTTACAAAATAATTTTTTTTTTAAACAAATCAGTAAGAAGGATCTATCAAAAATAAAAATGTTATGAATACTTATTATGAAATTGAAATTTTAAAAAAATTATTTTTAAAATATAAAATTCATTTAATTTATAAATATAAATTAAAATTTAGTAGAGTTATATATTTTAAGGTTGAGTTTTAAACTATTCTTCTAACAAAAAAAAAAAAAACCACTTACAAACCACAATAATATTTTCTTCTCTTTTATTATTTTGTCATTTTCTTTTTCACAAACAGGAGTACCCCATCATTCTGCATTCTGCTCTCAGTATCCCAACCAATAAAATGATATCATAGACAAAAAAAAAAATCATGCATATGAAAAGTGTCCAGAGACTAGAGAAAACAATAATTTTCTATATTATTTTGTTTTTAAAAATAAGTGTTTTCTCTCCTACTTCTTAAAGATGTTTTGTCTAGCCCTTCTTCCAACCAATGTTTTAAACAAATTAGTATAATGTTAGTGAAACATTTGACCTATAATTGATTTGAAAAATAACACAAAAGCTGGTGAATATATATATTATACAATGATAATCTGACAATAAAACTTACATCATCTACATGATGCATTTGGCTATTTTCTTCTCAATCTGCTTCACAGCTTGCAAACATCAAACTAAGATATAAAGTTAACACAAAACAATCCAAATCAGTCACAATTAAACGAATAAATCCACAGCAAAAATAATTTTTTCTTTTCTTCGATCAGATAAAAAATGACGTTCCTTTATCCTAAATAATATTTTCATAATCAATTCTCACCAAATATTCATTATTATATTTAAGTATTTGTTATTTATCCAAAAAATAAAAATAATTAGCTGTAAGTCAAATAAATGTTATAAAATAGAATTTATATAAATTTTATTGGAGGAAATCTACGTGTAAATGATGAGGTTTATTGGTTGGTCGGTTGATACGACGTATGGTTACAAACAAGGAACAAGCTCATCTTGTGATTGAGATTAGAGGAGAGCCAATGAAATTATGATTAGAAGAACCAATACCAAAATTGATTATGATTTATAGTAGAGGTCAATAATTATTATATTATATTATGAAAATGAATAATGCAACTTGGCAGACACTTTATAATCATCAAATTTGTAAGTTAATAAAATGTCGTCTTTGCTTTGGATTTTTCGAGAAATGGGATATTAATAAACCCTACCTATTTCTGCTTCTAAATTCCTAGCTTCATGTGATTTCTTATGAGGAAGTTTACATGCTTTTGAATTTTTCTTCATGTGTCACCAAAATCATATAGGGAAGTAAATCGTGTAAATCCCTAATTATTTGTTTTAAATTAAGAAGATATTGTCTTTTGTAATGTGTATCGATGAATGTATTATTAATTCCACCAACCTTTACCTTCTCCACATCGTATCAGTGTCAAAAGGAGAAGGACAAGAGCCAAGCTCTTGGTTCTTGGTTCTAGGTACTTAGTTCCTTGTTTCTTTGTTTTTGATGACTTTTTTTAAATTCCTAGTCTTTTTCTTTTATTTCTTTTGATGGACCACCATGACTTTTTTAAACTGCTAGTCTTCTTCTAATTTCTTTTGACTGACCATCATGATCGATGCTTCCAAAATCACGATCTATCATCAAAAAATTTGGTTGTTGATTCTATAAGCCCTTATTATGCTCATCATTTTTATCAGCCGGAGCATTTTCTTAATCTAGAAAACTTGAATGGGATTAACTATATTACATGGAGCAAATTTATGCTTCATGCACTTGCGGCCAAAAACAAAATCGATTTCATTTACGAAACTATAGATCCTCCATCCAAGAAAAAATAGCCCACCAATTTTGCTATATGGAATCAATCTAACAACATGATCCTCTCATTGTTGACTCACTTCATGGAACTTAATCGGGCCAGAAGTGTGATTCATACAAGCAAGTTCGACAAGAATGACAAGATCTTCGTAATTAGTTTTTCAAAGAAAAAAAATGCTAATGCAATTTTTCAAATTTAGAAATCCATTGCCACCATCTCTCAGAGAACTATAACGGTCTCCGTATATTTTACAAAAAAAATAAAAATCTTCGGGCTCAATTGGATTCATACAAGTCAACATCTACAAGTAATCAAATACAGACGCATAATAAGGAAAAAAAGAAGAGGATCACATGAAGCATTTTTTAATGGATCACAAAGTACCTACAAATCCAATCCAATATACTAATGATGTATCCGTTGCCAAACGTCTTTCAAGCTTACTCTCTTGTTTTGCAGGAAGAAACTTGGCAATAGGTGACCTAAGAATCAGATAGATATTTTCTCATTGTTGCCGCAATTAATGGTCAGTTAGGGTAAAAATCACAAAAAGATAGGTATTGCAACCACTGCTTTAGATCGGGTCACGCTATTGATGAATGTCTGCACTTTAAAGTTTCATTTCACTTTTTGCAATAAAAAAGGGCCATGTTGTTGATATGTGCACTTTGAAGAATGGTTCTCAAAATCGCTGACAACAGCCAAGGGGTATAAAAGTTGTGGTAATTTTGTAGCGGCTAATGTTGTAATGTCTAGCCCACGCCCCCGGATGACCCGAGGCGCGGTGGCAAGGCGCCACGTTATTCACAATCGGTCTTAAGGCTGAACATTAGCCCCACAGACCACCATTATGCTTTCCAGCTTGCTTTGTCCACACTCGCATGCTTTCCGAGCAAATTTTCCGGAAGGTCACCCATTCCAAGATTGTTCCAAGTCAAGCACGCTTAACTTTGGAGTTTTCAAGTTCTGAACTCCCAAAAAATAATATGCACATTAGTGATATGGGTAGCAATTCAATTCCTTTTAACCATGTCTCAATATGGGGTGTTACAATACAAATGTAACGCCTAACCCCCGGCCATGGCAACCGCGAATCGAGACCGGCACGCCACATTACAATCAATCATACCAGGGACGGAGCCAAAGGGGGGCTGGTGGGTGCCATGGCCCCCCCAGCCCCTTGAAATTTCATTATATAGGTATTGGTGCCCTACTCATATTAAATGGTATCAATGGCTGAGTAGTTAAGATTTCCCTTAAATACTATAAAGGTTTTGGGTTCAAATCTTCCTAAACCCAAATAAATTTTTATTTTTTATTTTTCAACTTCAGTGTGCCCCCCTACCAACCTATGCTAGCTCCGTTTCTGAATCATACATTACAATAGTTGCGAAAATAATTACAATATTCGAAATGACCTGGTTATAAAATATAGTAAATAACCTGCTTATGAACATTATAACATAAAGCTCAAATACTTCATTTCAAATAATAAAACCTGTGTTCGAAGTCAACAATATAATAGACATTCATTCATTCAGTTTACAATCCCAGAAATAATTTGTCCAAAACATAAGGACTTAAAACATTTAAAAGTTTACATATCCTTCAAAATAGTCAAAAGCAATTAAATGACAATTCTAAATAAAGATTCCAAAATTTCATGAAGACTCGACATGCTCAAAATGCAATGCGTGGACCTTCAATCTGCTTGATCACCTGTTTCATATTTTCAGAAGAAGAAATAAGAAAAAGGAAGAAAATACAACGTCAGACTATCGATGTCTGGTTAGCGAGTCACACTCCAAAAATCATACACATATGTGTCTATTTAACGTTCAATAATTATTTTGGCATACAAATGCATCTAGGCTAACAATCAATCATAAGAGAATACAATCCCACCCAATTTCAATGTTAATTACAAGTTCACTAAGGTGAGCTACTCATCTAGTTCCAATTACGTTCATTGAGTACATGTGATATTATTAAGTGTCCATTTAGTTATATATATATATATATTCAATAAAATTCCTAAAACAATCATTTATACTCTAGGCAACCATCACATAATAATCTTCACATTAGAGTTCCAATTTATTAAGACTGCCACTAATCTAATATCGATAGTGAAACAGGATCAATTAGGCCGAAGCCATATAATAAGGAGACCGAAATCCATAAAGCCGTTTATTCCCCCCGGGACAGACTACTATCTTAGGATTCCATAATTAGGTCCGAAAATCAAAATACAATGGCCCGCAGGCGGTGGTACCACCATAACCAATAGGAGTCATCACTTAGTTTTCAATAATAGTTAACTAAACCAAAGGTCCTATATTTTCAATAGGTTGAGATATCTTGGGTACCTCTAATGACATGTCATTTCATCACTATTTTCAACCACAACTAGGGCAATCATTATTTGATTAATTAGGTGATCAAAGTACACAAATCAATTAACATTCAACAATTACATTATATCAATCCATTGGCTTTCAATCAATATCTGTCAGGTGCTTTACTAGTCCTTATCCATTTATTTCCAGCTCTAACTAACCAAAGCTTAAGTCTAACATGCAATGGACTTATCAGCATATCTATATCAGCAATAAACCAAACAAAGCAGCAATCATTATTCCATTCTATCATTTACTATCTAATATTACCAATTTACAATTCATGTGGTTATGTTGTTAACCAGATTAATGCATAATCATAAAAACACACAACGACAGATATAGAGTACAAAACGACGTTGCTAACCTTTATTTCGTAGACAAGCTAAGCTAAGCGTCGCCGATACGATCCTCGACACCGTCCGCTTTGCCTAACAATAACAAAGAACGATATTTGATTTAGACAAACGATCGAATACATGGTGTGCGAAAAGCGAAACTTAGTCTAATTATAATGAAAATGACAATCTAACAATTAAGAAACAAAAACACCAACGATTACAACACGAAACCCAATTCAATCCATTATTCGATCTTCCAATCCAATTTCCCCCAAAAGTTAGGATTTCTAACAAAGCCCTAACTAAACCAATAACCATTCCACCCTAAATCAACATCAATCACCTCCAATAATCTCAACAATCATGCTTGTATTACAAAGGGAAAAGGATTGGGGTTGATCAGAGACTTACTGGAGACACACCCAAGTAGAGATAGTGAAGGAATCAAGCGAGAAATCACCCTAGCGATGAGAGAATTCGAGTGGATTGGAAAGAATGAGAGAGACTCGGCCAAATTGGGTTCAAAACCCTCGATTTTGGTGTCTGGCGACAAGGTTGACAACATCAAGCCGCTTTTTCCAAATTCAATAGCATCTCGCCCATTTGCCTCGCCTAGAATGGGTCGTTGACGAGATGGCTGGTGACATAAAGTCCATGTCGCCAACACCTACAATGTTGTATCCTTCGATAGCTTGGAGGTTTTGCTTGCTGGCGACATGTTTGGCGATAATGGGCTATATCGTCAGTGCTGCCAGAATTACGTACCTCTGACTTTTTCATCCATTTCGCTACCAGTTCAGACGTACGACCAAAGGCAACACTAATGAACATTTACAATGCAATTAAATGATAAAAAAGAATACAATTTCAATAATAAAAAATGGTCCAAGGATTACAAGAAAGGTTCTATAACCCAACGATCAAATTAGTTCAAAAAGTATGAATTCGTTTAGCCCCTAAATCGGGACATTACAAATGTGGCTTATTCACTATCTAATCACGATGGTGATACAGTCGACCCCAATGACTAGCTAGATTCTCGGCTGAACAAATTCAATAGCTTACAAGATCTATATGCGGTCAACAATACGGGTAACAATGACACATACGCTAATGCAGCTAATCTGAATCATAATCAAGTTATAATTACATGTATGTTTATTATCAACATGCAATACTATATTTTCTAAGTTACTTGCCCAATAATTATATTAACAACACATTTTTCATATTATTAGATTAAATCTATTCATTTGGATAATATCGGTGAATTTGCAACAAAGGCATTTGATGATTATTGCATGTCAAATGGGATTAATATTCATCCATTTCTGCATATTTATACTCTAAATGGATTAGTAAAATCATTTACTAAAATACATTAAATATTATTCGAACATTATTAAAGCAGATTCAATTACCATTTTTTTTGCATAAAGGCATCCAATTATCCATGCAGGTAATATACTTCAAACTTACTACTTATTATGATCATTCTCATTAGTTTGTAATAGGGAATAATCTAGTTATATTTTATTTGAAATTTTTTGGTTTTGTTGTATATATTCCTATAGCATCCCATCAAAGAACTAAAACAAAATCCTAATGTCGTATGAGAATTCACATTGGTTGTGATTTTTTTATCTATTAATAAATATCTGGTCTTTATTATATGGTTTGCATATTTTCATTTTAATGATAAACTATTCCCATAAGTTGAAAAAAATAAACTTCCATTACTAAAAAAAAATGATTTAATATAAGAAAAAAATTATAAAAGTTGTATTATTTGGATCCACGTACTAATCAATATAAAAATGAATGATGTAAGATAGATCATTTACAAATGGTTGTTAACTATTTACAAAATAGTTTTAGTCATACAACTATAGTTACAAAATCACATATACCGCTTGTAATACACTAACTTGACTAGTTATACCAATTGAAAAATAAAAAATAGATGATATTGAAATCTATAATAAAATATCGTAGTCAAGTTGGTTCAAAGACTATGTAACATATAAATGAAAAATAACATAAAAGTAATTTTGAAGAAATGCATTCGAAAAGTATCCTATAAATTTACAAATCGTTGAAATAAAAAAATGCTGATAAGGAAAAGAACTTTAAAGAGACACATGAATAAAGAAAATGTGAAGATATCCATAAGTTATATAACAAAAATTTAAAATAGTAAAAATATTATTTGGTGATAACATATTTTCATAGGGTTATTTCCAAAAAACCCTCATTTTTTCAAACGTTTCACTTTGAGATCCTGGTTTTGAAAAATTTTACAAAATCACCCCAAAAATCAAAACCACTAGTGGTTTTGGTATTTTTGCGAGTGATTTTGGTGTTGTATGAGTAATTTTGATTTTAGAGAATTTCCGAATCTCCAAATTAAAATATATAAAATTTCAAAACCACTCAAAAAACACCAAAACTACTAAAAAAAAATACTAAAACCACTAGTGGTTTTGATTTTAGGGGTAGTTTTACAAAACTTTTCAAAACCGGGAGCTCAAAGTGAAACGTTTGAAAAAGCGGGAGTTTTTTTTTTTTAAATAACCCTATTTTCATATGTAGTAGCTATTAAAATAATAAATGGTTATAATGAAATCTAATTTATAAACAAATGTAAAAAAAAAAAGAACGATACAATGGGAAAAAAAATCCATACGGATTTGAATTTATTGATGAAACAAAATATTTTCATCAAATATTTCAAAAATCTGAAGTTGTTTAACTAATTAGTTATGAGTGAGTGTTTATTAAAAAATAAATGAGAGAAATGAAATTATAAAATATAAACACATATGATTGTTTAGGGTTTCTCGTAAAGGCAATTGATTTTGATGAAATGTATTTCTTTGTAATTGATAAAACTACTTTTCAATTTTTTTTTTTTAACTCGAGGGAAAAAATCCGTTTAATAAATGTAGTAATTGCATATTTGTATGGTTTGCTTGATACTAATATTTTGTGAAAATCTCAAACAGAATTAAAGATACTTTAGATAAAGAAATTAGACTGTTATATTTAGTACAATTATAAAAATCATATTGATATAGATTTGCATGTGGGATAAAGAAACCTTGAGCGTTTTCTTCTAAAACCTATTCTTGAAAAGTGCACAACTAATGCTATACCATCCATCTGATTTCATAAGAAAATCAAGATTTGGATTCCCACCCATAGTACTATATGTTAATGATATGAATTTATTTGGGGCTCGAGATGAGATCCAAAAGGCTAGTGACTATTTAAAAAATTGAAAAAGTAATAGACTCCTGGAGGGAAAAAAATATTGTCTTGAATGGTAATTGAACATGAGCAAGATGGAATAGTAATTCATTATGAAGCTTATGCTAAAAAGATTTCAAAATAATTTAATTTGGATAAATGTCATTCACTTAATATTCTAATGGTTTTTTGTTCTCTTAATCCCAAAAAAAATAAATAAATAAATAAATAAATTCATTAGAACCTAAAATTGGTGATGAAAATGTATTAGCCATCAGAATACCATATTTAAATGCAACTAGTGACTTTCTATATTTAACATAACGTACCAAACCAGATATTATTTTTACTGACAACTTATCGGCGATATATGGTTCTACCATGTATTCATTACATTTGGAATAGAGTTAAGAATAATATTTAATATTTTCGTGGAACTATAGATTTGTGATTATATAATTTAAAATTTAATAATTTTTCTAATTTGATAAGTTATGTTGATATAGGTATATATTTTATATTCGTATAAGATATATTTTCAAACTAAATACATTTTTTACGTATAATTATATAAATATCTCATACATATCCATAAAGCAAATCTTGTTTGATATACCTTTCAATCGTATTAAAATTTTAGCAGTATATAAAACTAGTATTCACAAAAATAATATTACTTATATTGCTAAATTTGAGGAAGATATATCAAAATGTATAAAATAGAATATATATTATCTAAATTTTTCTACTACCACGTTGGATTGAAATGCGGCCACCAATTGAGTTATGAATATTCTTACCTAAAAGAGTTTTTAATGGATCAATTGTATCTCTTATTTTCATTTAATTTTTATTATTATTATTTTTAAATAAAATTTTTATCTCTTCATTTTAAAATTTAAAAGGAAGAATTGATAAAAGATGATAGATGATATGGATTTCTCCACAAGGCACCTAGCTCACAAAATCCACGGATTTCTCCTTCTACGTTTAGGCGGCGCGACTGTACAATGATTGCTTCTCCTACCTTTAGGCGGCGTGACCAAATCACACCAATTATAACCTATACTTGTTTTCTCTACGACACTAAACATTACCATATCATTCATATTTTTCACTCGATTACATTATTGTGTGCATATTCTATTTAGTCGAAGTACTATGTTACAAAAATGAAGTAAAGTTGCCAAATTCTTGAAATCATATAGATACATTCTGACTTAACCATTTCAAAAGATGATACACCAGTTGCATAAGACATTGACAAAGATATTTAAGCAATGAAAACGAAATTAACTTGACAAATTCTCAGTACCACCAAAGCAACAGCAAACACACATATTACCTCATTCATCAAACACTAAACAACTCAAAGACAGACCAAGTCAGTCACACACATGTTATTGACAAAACATAGAACTAATAATGTCACAAAATCCACAGCCACTAATACATATTTCATGACAGGTACAGATATATCGCTAATCACATTGCTACTGCAGTTTTGACATTTAAATGGAAAAATATATAATAATGGTCATGGGAAAAGGACTTAGTTAGGATTAATTAGGTGCATGCTAAAAGTCAGCCGTGGTATCAAACCATTTATAAATTGTTTGACAAATGAGCTTCAATATATAATACCAATAACTGTAGGACCCTTGACAACAATTATTTTATTTTATTTTTATAATTTAATTTTAATGATATAGAGGTAGTAGCATACTTAGCAGGGTTTTTATGACCTTCTCTCTGACTGGCATTTTTATGTCAACGGTTTTAATTCATATTTTCTAATTAAATTTTAAAACCGCTTTTTCTTCAAAACTGGCTACTGTTTTAGTCCCTTGGTTCCTGAATCTCTCCACCTATAAATACAACATCAAGTTGCTTCTTCTTCATTCACTGCATCATATTCTTTTCTTCTTTTATAGTCTTTTTTCCTCTATTAACATGTGTCCTGCAATGGCAAATGATGATGATTATGTGCAGGAAAGTCAGTACCAAAAAGGAGTAAAACATCTTTGTGAAAATGGGTTGATCAAAGTACCTAAAAAGTACATATTCCCATCTTCTGATAGACCCAATATTGAAAATAACAAACCACCACCACAAACACTACATTTGTGTATTAACCCAGTTAACCTAAACTTGCCCATTATTGATCTCTCTGAGTTACTAGGTCCAAATCGCTCCAAAGTCCTCCACTCTCTCTCCATTGCTTGTCAGGAATATGGTTTTTTTCAGGTAAGTTATTTATGATTTTCCTAATTTAATATAAAATCTACTTGCCACAGCTTTCTCCATTACTATTTGAATTGGTATTTCTGGATTCTTATAAGTCAGAAAGCACAGGCTAGGCCATAATATCTTTCAATTTCTCCAAATGTTGTGGTTATTGTGGACTAATTAATTGTGAACGTGTGTACAGGTGGTCAATCATGGAATCACAAAAGAAGTAATAAACAACATGATAGATGTGAGTACAAGATTTTTTAGTCTACCATTTGAGGAGAGATCGGTTTACATGACTCCGGATATGACTGCCCCAGTCCGGTACGGGACAAGCTTTAACCAGAACAAGGATAGTGTATTCTGCTGGCGAGACTTTTTGAAGTTAATGTGCCATCCTTTACCCGATGTTCTTCCTCATTGGCCCTCTTCTCCATCCGATTGGAGGTACCATAATCAAAAAGTCCTAACATATATATTTATCAGAACGACCTTATAATATGTTAATTAATTGAGTAAATTAAAAATGGAACAGGGAATTGGCGGCTACCTACGCAAAAGAGACGAAAGAGTTGTTTATGGTGATAGTGGAAGCCATATTAGAGAGTTTAGGAGTGTGTGGAGCCAATAAGACAGATTTTGATGATGAAATTATAAAGCAATTTGAAGATGGAAGCCAGCTCATGGTTGTCAATTACTATCCGGCTTGTCCTGAACCTGATTTAACACTCGGAATGCCACCTCATTCCGACTATGGTTTCCTCACTCTCCTCCTCCAAGACCATGTTCAAGGACTACAAATCCAACATCGCGATAAATGGGTCACCGTTCAGCCCATACCCAATTCCTTTGTCATCAATGTCGGTGACCACCTAGAGGTATAAGAGGTTTTTATTTTTATTTTTATTTTTTTATTGGGATGAAATGATGATTTTGAAGTTGATGGTGAAATTGATAGATATTCAGCAATGGAAGGTACAAGAGCGTGTTGCATAGGGTACTAGTGAATTCGGTGAAGTCGAGGATATCGGTGGCGTCATTGCATTCACTTCCGTTTGAGTCGATGGTGAGACCATCGCCGGCATTGATTGACCAGGCTAACCCTAGGCGTTATATGGATACTGATTTTTCTTCTTTTCTTCACTACATTTCCTCTTGTGAGCCCAAGAGGAAGAGTTTCTTAGAATCTAGGAAATTGATTTTATGATCAATGATGGGAAAAGACTTGTATGTTTGACTTTTGTAGCACCAATTATATGCCAATAATTCATTCAAGTCTATTTTTTATTTTTAATTGGATGTACAAGGATGGAGAGTTTAAAGTTGATGTAATTTGATATTAAATAGTAAATTCTCATAGCTTCAAGTGTATGGAAGAATTATATCCCTTAATGAAATATTAACCTTCTTTTTCATTTTCAATTTTAATTTCTAATTCAAATATAAAATTAATCAACAACTTCAAATAATAAATTTAAAAAATAAAATTATATTTTTATTTTTAATTTTTTCTACTATTACAGTATTGCTCTGTACCGAATCGAAATATTGCGGTTCCGAATCAAATTTTTAATTTTCAATACCGTATTAAACATTTAAAATTTCTATACAAACTATCGAATATCCCGAAAATACGGTACATGACATCCCGAATACACATCTCTAATTTTACACGGTCATATAAAACTACAGTATGTCCCAAAATAAGATATGAGAATATATGGAAGACTTTGAATATAATTACAGTTAGTCAACTAATCACTTTTAAGATAATAAAATATCAAGGTATTTTTTTAATCTAAATTTATTTAGATATTATAATATTAATTTTATAATTTAAAGTGAATGAAGATGAGGGTGTTATTGATATTTTATCTTTTAATAAATAATTATTTGTTAATAAATAAAGTTATATAATTTATCTTTATCAAAATTATAAAAAAATAGAAGAATAAAAAGAATATTTTTTCTCATTAGTATAACACAAAATCCATTAGTATTTTAAATATTACGTTATTAATATGGAAAACAGTTATATCTGAAATCACGTAATTCATTTTAAAATTAACCTAAAGTATGGTAAGTATTTTAGTATAATTAATAAAATCATTAAAATTACTAAATTGGCAAACAAATCATCTTAAAAAACACTATAGTATTGTTACTAGTTCCATTCTAACATCACTCGTTTAATAGTATACTTCTGGCACAACTGAAAATTTAAAATATCTTATAGTAAAAGGAAAACGAATATAGTAAAATACTCATATCCCATACTCAATGGTGGGTTGAAAGAGGTTATTAAGTTAAATTAGATGCAAATCTGAAGAAATAAAGCAGGATGTCCAAATGAAGCTGCGTAGCTGGTGGTGGAATGGAAGCAAAGCAATCAATCACATCCACATGTTTGAATTCAACATTAAAATACAAAATACTAGAAGAGTATATGATGGATCGGATCTATAGTATTAGTAGGCCAACGTGTCTTGACTTGGACTATAATTACTCAGTCTTCGTTGACTCACATGCTTTTGAATTGATTGAATTGACTCAATTTTGGTGGCTTCTCGATTTGGTCTATTAGATGACTTCAACTACAATTACATTACATTAATTTTTTCTGTTTCCCAAAAAAAAATAGTAACCATCTAACTGTACGAACCCATCAAGTCAAGTCTTGAGCTGATTAGTTATCTAATAACTCATAAATGAGCCCTTTCATTAGAATATACCTAGTCAAAACCTATCCACAACTCACCTGACCCCAACCATATGTTAATTTCACATCCTCATAGAAGAAATAGCACTTTAATTATCTGAAGATCAAACCGATTTTTACATTAATTCTATTGATTTCATAAATTAATATGCTGTTTTAAAATATATTTTATTTATAGTGATAATTCTTTTTTAAGTGTGGGTTTTAAATTTCAGATACATTTTAAAAAATTTTAAAAATTTGATTTTCACTTTATAAATTTAATTTAATAAAATATCTTTAAAATTGCACCTTGTGCTCGTGGATTATATCAACAGTAATTACACCTACAGTCTATAGAATAAAATTTAAAATTTTAAAAATAAATCTATAATTATATACTTAAATTTTTCGTGATATTAAAAAGAAAAATTCCCTTATTTTTATTCACATACTTTCTTAATAAAGATTGGAAAAAAAATTTATTTTTAGCTTTTTAAAATTTCTTTTCTAGCAAATCTTTATTTGGAATTTGATGCATGTAATTGAAAAAAAAAAATTTCAGAAAAAAAATTATGGCCCAAAATTTAGAATATTGGTTGATTAACATCTAAACACGAAACAGGCCCAAAAGTGGTTGTTAATAACATTCGGCGATGAAACATCTCATAATAACTAGTCACCGTTAATTTGAAATAAATAAACAAAAACCATTCCAGTTAATATGATGGTGGTGGAGTTGAATTGCTTTGCTGCTAATAAACAGTGACAATCGGTTCCAATTATTAAACAATGCAGTGCACACAGAGTCTCTCATCGTTATCTCCACTTGCACCACGACCACTCCAACACAATCCCACCAGAAGATTAACCTTATCCATCCAGGCCTCCTTAAACCAGAAACCACCACCCACCAACAAATCCAGCTCCTGGGTCAGCCCTGACTGGCTCACTTCACTCTCCAAATCCTTAACCATATCTAAAAACGACGAATCCAACATACCTGTAGCCAATGCTCAGCTTGATGACGTCACTGATCTTCTCGGCGGTGCTCTCTTCCTTCCTCTTTTTAAATGGATGAATGAGTACGGACCCATTTACAGGCTTGCAGCTGGTCCTCGAAATTTCGTCATTGTCAGCGACCCTGCTATTGCTAAACATGTTTTGAAGAATTACGGCTCCATCTATGCTAAAGGACTTGTAGCTGAAGTCTCCGAGTTCCTCTTTGGGTCCGGTTTCGCCATCGCTGAAGGCTCCCTCTGGATGGTAATTCGGTTCAATCCTCTCCTTGCTTTTTATGTGATTACAATTTGAGCTTATGAATGTAATTTTTGATAGGCTAGACGTAGAGCTATGGTGCCATCACTTCACAAGAAATACTTGTCTGTGATAGTTGATAGGGTATTTTGTAAATGTGCTGAGAGATTGGTGGAGAAGTTGCAATCTGATGCTGTAAATGGAACTGCTGTCAACATGGAAGAGAAATTCTCTCAGCTCACTCTTGATGTTATTGGTCTTTCCGTTTTCAACTATAATTTTGATTCACTTTCAGCTGATAGTCCTGTTATAGAAGCTGTTTATACCTCTTTAAAAGAGGCAGAAGCAAGGTCCACAGATTTGTTACCATATTGGAAGGTCAATTTCTTTAGCTGCCTTTTCCTTGTTTGTTTGTTCTGAATATTAAGCTGTGTTTACTTCCTCTGCAGATTAAAGCTTTGTGTAAGATTATTCCTAGACAAATAAAAGCAGAAAAAGCAGTTACATTGATTAGACAAACTGTAGAAGAGCTTATAGTTAAGTGTAAAGAGATTGTGGAAGCTGAAGGTGAAAGACTTGATAGTGAGGAATATGTGAATGATGCTGATCCAAGCATACTCCGTTTCTTGCTTGCTAGTAGGGAAGAGGTTTGTCATGCTCTTGTACTTTTTAACTTGAAGTTTTTGTTATCAATATGCATCTTTTTTAATGCTTAAATTGCACAGCTTTGTGATGCTATAGTGGAACTATAATTAGTAAGTTGTCTGGTGTTAACAAAGATGGCTATCTATTTCAGGTCTTTTATTTCTTCTAAAACATTATTCAGTTAAACAAGTTCTTGATGTGATCTAGGGGGAAACATTATTTTTCTTTCCTTTTCCATTTGTCTAATATCAATTTATATGAAACTTGAAGTAGGATTTGTTATTTTCATCGCTTGGTCAATTTTACACTGATCTTTGTTTTTCATCATTATGTGTCCAATTCATCTAGTTGTGGATTTTGCAAATGACTCTCCAAGCATCATAGTATCCAAAATAATTTGCAAATAAGTGATTGTCAATGTCATGTAGCATTCAGTTTCTGCATAGTTGTGTGAAATGAAGTTTAAGTTTTAAAATATTACATTTATGTAGTTGTATGTAGCCATATAGTTCTCATGTACTTCAGATTGCAGTTATACCCTTATATGTTATGAAGATGAATAAACAACACCACTGTTCTTTTTTCTCTTTTCAGTTGCAGACATCTATTACACTGCTATAGACTGGATTGTACAGTCTTGATTCTTGTCTGATCTATAATCATGCACTAAGATATAAATTTTGTTGTATATATCAGGTTTCAAGTGTCCAATTAAGAGATGATCTTTTGTCTTTATTAGTCGCTGGGCATGAGACTACTGGTTCAGTGTTGACTTGGACATTATATCTTCTAAGTAAGGTATCTTTAATTGTTTTTGCATCTCTATATACAGATAATTATGTAATTTTTCTCCAAATTTGGCACTTAAGCTTGCATCTTATTTTCATAATAGGATGATCAGATGTTCCCAATATTTTTCTATTGGCTTAAGTTTCTATTATTTATATGTATAGTTTCGACGATAAATTTATAATTTTGTATGTTGTTACATATGATCTAGCATTTTTTTCACATTAAAAGGAAGTTGAAAGACTTTATTATTTGTTGGAACAAGTGTTAACATCAAACTGCTTGTATAAGAATCACATGAGAGTATAGATATTTTATTGACGAATTATATATTTTTTTCAGGATTCTGATTCTTTGATGAAAGCACAAGAAGAAGTTGATAGAGTTCTACAGGGAAGACCTCCTTCCTTTGAAGACATAAAGAATCTAAAATACGTGACTCGTTGTATTAATGAGTCAATGCGTTTGTACCCCCATCCACCTGTAAGTTTCACTTATTTTCATTCAACAGGTGTGATTTTGACATAATTGAAGATAGAATCAGCCATCGGATAAGAATTAAAATGAGAAGAAAATAATTAGCTATTCCACGCTGTAAAATGTGGTTCTTAAGTTTCTTCCTTGAACATTATTACAGGTCCTGATAAGAAGAGCTCAAGTTGCAGATGTGCTACCTGGAAATTACAAGGTTAATCCAGGTCAAGATATAATGATCTCAGTGTATAATATCCACCGTTCTTCGCAGGTATCTGAAATTCAGTGTCTATGTATTTTCAAAGTTCTTTAGTACTATGTTTCTTGAAAGATGATGTTACATCCCACTGAGATTAATGTGACATAAGAGGAAAGCATAAGGTCCTAAAATTTTGGATAAAACAAATAGTCAAAATTATTTCAAAATGTTTTAGCAAAAATTTATATAGAGTTGAAGGGTTCATTCAATTACCTCATCTAGTTGGACGTAAGGCATAGTTCAACTTTGGATTTTATTATTATTTTTTGGTCATTTCTGATTCATCTTGTTCTCTAATGCAAGGTGTGGGATAGGGCAGAAGAATTCTCGCCAGAAAGATTTGACATGGAAGGACCAATTCCAAATGAAACAAATACGGATTTTAGGTTCGTCTTATAAATTTATAAATTTAGTGAAGTAATTGTTCTTTATTTATTTATTCATTTATTATTCATGGAAATATAGGCTCGATTATGAAACAATTGTCATCCTTCATTATTACATATCCTGTTCCTATCTGTTGGGTAAATGTTAATTTGTCTAAGTTGTTGAACAGATTCATTCCTTTCAGTGGTGGTCCACGGAAGTGTGTTGGGGATCAATTTGCTCTCCTTGAAGCCATTGTTGCTCTTGCAATTTTCGTGCAGAGAATGAATTTCGAATTGGTTCCAGATCAAAGCATCAATATGACTACTGGAGCAACCATACACACCACAAATGTAAGACGTAATATTTTTGACAGACAATTAGCACGGTTTTAAAATTCTAATATAATTTTTTTTTTCTCTGAAAATGCTAAAATTAATAGCTTATAAAAATATTCAAATAGAAATAAGGACTTAGATTAACAAATGATGAAATTTGGTTGGTGATGCTGCATATTCATCAGAGTTTGTTGACTAGTTACTATATTAATGAAATTGTGGTAATTGCAGGGTTTATACATGAGAGTAAGTCAAAGACAATGTGGAAGTCCATTGGTATCTTCTTCCTCTTCAAGGTGAGCTGTAAAGTTAAAAATATGAATATCTAAATGTTGTAGCAACTCCTCCTTGCACAAAATATTATTATTTGATAATATCATTGATCAGATTCTTGTGTAGCCACTGTTAGCTGTTTCTTTTTTGATGGGGTTGGGGTTGGGGTTGGGGTGGTTGAAAGAATTAAATTGCATTTATCTAAAGTCATTAACATTTTAGGAGTTTAAGTTTCATACAATTAAATGTGCATTTGTTTTATTTATTGTCATTATGTTAATCTATCGGTTTCATATTACACCTAGTATAAATAGGTGCTTGTAATCTCATATTGATATGAGTGAAGAACAAAACAGAGTTCAATACAATTTCCTCATCTCTTCTATCTCTTCTTCGTTAGTCCAACAAAGTGATATCAGAGTGTATTTTCGATCCTAGGATGGCTACGAGCAATGGTCTCTTTGGCTTCCAATTTCCCCGTCTTACTAAAGAAAATTATGAGAGTTGGTGTCTTTGTATGAAAGCGTTGCTTGGATCTCAAGACGTGTGGGAGATTGTTGATAGGGGCTATACACCATCGGAGAATGAAGGAGCTTTGCCACAGAATGAGAAGGAAGCTTTGGCAAAGACAAGGAAGAAGGACCAACAAGCTCTCACCCTCATCCATCAAGGGTTGGATGAATCAATGTTCTTGAAGGTAGCCAATGCTACTAACGCAAAGCAAGCATGGGAGATTTTGAGAAATTCCCTACAAGGAGTTGACAAAGTGAAGAAGGTGCGACTCCAAACTTTACGAGGTGATGTTGAGGCTTTGCGGATGAAGGATTCTGAATCCATTTCAGATTATTGTTCAAGGGTGAAAGCTATCGTGAGCCAGTTGAAGAGGTACGGCGATGATGTCTTAGATGTTCGTGTGGTCGAGAAGATTCTTCGCTTCTTAACGGCAAAATTTGATTATGTTACGTGTGCCATCGAAGAGTCCAAAGACCTTGCAACCATGTCTGTTGAAGAATTGGAAGGGTCTTTGCAAGCCCATGAAGACAAGATCAATAGAAGAAATGAAGAGCCTTTGGAGCAAGCTCTTCAAACTAAAGTCTCCTTAAAAGATGATGACAAAGGACAAAGAAATCGAGGAAGAGGTAGAGGACGTGGCCGTGGTCACAATCAACAACGAATAGGAAGAGGAAGTCAAGGTGACGGAAACCAAGAAGGTAGAAATCATACCTTCTCAAGAGGTCGTGGAAGAGGTCGAGGAAGAGGAAACAATGGTGGAAGACTTGATAAGTCTAACATCGAGTGCTACAATTGTCACAAGTATGGGCATTTCTCTTGGGAGTGTACCAACGAGAAGGAGGAGAGAGCCAACCTGGTTGACGTAAAGCAAAGTGAAGGAGAGACAACTTTGTTGTTAACACTCAGAGAGGATAATGACGGCGACAAGAGTTCCTGGTACCTAGACAACTGCGCAAGCAATCATATGACGGGTGATAAATCCAAGTTCGTGAAGCTTGCTGAGAAAAAGGGGAATATTACATTCGGTGATGAATCAACAGTCAAGATCCATGGAATTGGGACTGTACTAATCTCTTCACGAGATGGGAGTCATAGGCTTATCGACAAAGTCTACTATGTGCCAGATTTGAAAAGCAACATCTTGAGTTTGGGTCAATTTCTCGAAAAAGGGTATGAAATCCTTATGAAGGATTTGTGTATTTGGCTTCGAGATCAAAATGCCAATTTGATCTGTAAGGTGTATATGACAAAGAATAGAATGTTCAAGTTAGACCTCAAAACTCTTGATGTTAAGTGCTTGAAGGTGAGTGTTGACGATGAAGCTTGGCATTGGCACATGAGACTTGGTCACATGAATTTTGATGCACTCAAGTCTCTGGGAGCAGATAAGATGGTAAATGGGATGCCTTATATCAACCATCCAAATCAGCTGTGTGATGGTTGTCTTCTCGGAAAGCATTCCAGAAATAGTTTCCCCAAAGAAGCCTCATCGAGATCAACCAAGCCACTCCAATTGGTGTATACTGATGTGTGTGGACCCATCACTCCGTGTTCTTTCAGCAATAAGAAGTATTTTGTGTTCTTTATTGATGATTTTAGTCGAAAGACTTGGGTCTACTTCTTAAAACAAAAATTAGAAGCGTTTAGTGCATTCAAGATCTTTAAAGCATTTGTTGAGAAGGAAAGTGGCTATGAGATCAAATCCCTAAGACAGATCGAGGAGGAGAATTCACTTCCAGGGAGTTCAACAAGTTCTGTGAGACATATGGAATTCGTCGTCCATTAACCGTTCCAAGATCACCACAACAGAACGGGGTTGTCGAGAGGAAAAATAGAACTATCCTGAACATGGCAAGAAGCACGTTGAAAGCTAAGAACATGCCCAAGGAGTTCTGGGCAGAAGCTGTCTCTTGTGCGGTTTACTTGTCGAACAGATCTCCTTCTCGGAGTGTCAAGGAGATGACTCCTCAAGAAGCCTGGAGTGGAAAGAAACCTAGTATTTCTCACTTGAGAGTATTTGGGAGCATTGCTTATGCTCATGTCCCACAACAAGAAAGATCAAAGTTAGATGATCGAAGTGTGAAGCATGTTTTTATTGGTTATGATGCAAATTCGAAAGGCTACAAGTTATACAATCCATCTACCGGGAAAATCTTGTTGAGCTGAGATGTTAAGTTTGATGAAGAAGATTCATGGAGCTGGGAGGAGCACATAGAAGAGACTTATGATTTATTTCCATATTTTGAAGAAGAAGTTCCTGAAACTATGGTGCCCATTCAGGAAGCGACACCACCACCTTCTCCAGCCCCTGTAGCAACACCTACATCTCTTGGAAGCTTATCACAAGAAGGTTATCTACTGGACCACAAAAGTTTAAAAGCCTCCAAGAAGTTTACAATAGAAGCATTAGCACCACACTTCCTCTTGAAGAGTTATATTGTCTCATTGCTGAAACTGAGCCTATAAGTTTCAAAGAAGCTCTTGAAGATAAAAGGTGGAAGAAAGCCATGGAGGAAGAGATTAAGTCCATTGAGAAGAATGAAACTTGGGAGTTATCATCTCTTCCCAAGGATCATAAAGCTATTGGTGTCAAATGGGTGTTCAAGGCTAAAAAGAATGCTCAAGGAGAAGTGGAGAGATACAAGGCAAGACTTGTGGCTAAGGGATACAAGCAAAAACATGGAATTGATTATGATGAAGTTTTTGCTCCCGTAGCCCGCATGGAAACTATTCGATTACTCATGTTAATGGCAGCCTACAAAGAGTGGAAGATATTTCAGCTTGATGTCAAGTCAGCATTTCTTAATGGCTTTCTTGAAGAGGAAGTCTATATAGAATAACCACCAGGGTTTGAAGTTGAAGGACAAAAAGAGAAAGTGCTGAGGTTGAAGAAAGCTTTGTATGGGCTGAAATAAGCACCGAGAGCATGGAACAATCGCATTGACAAATACTTCCAGGAGAATGGTTTTGTTCGTTGCCTTCATGAGTATGCTCTCTACATGAAGGTTGAGAAATGTGATATTCTTCTTGTCTGTCTTTATGTTGATGATCTTATCTTCACGGGAAATAATCTTAGCCTACATAAAGCATTTAAGAAGGCGATGTCAATTGAGTTTGAGATGACAGATATTTGGGTCTTGAAGTAAAGCAAACGGAAGAGGGAATCTTTGTATCTCAAGAAAGTTATGCAAAGGAAGTCTTGAAGAAGTTCAAGATGTTTGATTGTAATCCTGTGAACACGCCAATGGAATGTGGAATGAAGTTTACCAAGTTCGATGATGGTAAGAAAGAAGATCCTACTCTATTCAAAAGTCTTATGGGAAGCTTGAGGTACTTAACTTTGACTAGACCCGACATTCTCTTTGCTGTTGGAGTAGTGAGTCGCTACATGGAAGCTCCTACATCCACCCACATGAAAGCCGCGAAAAGGATTCTTCGCCACCTGAAAGGTACTATTGAATTGGGGTTGATGTATTCTTCATCTACTGAATTCAAACTTGTTGGATATTGCGATAGTGACTTTGCAGGAGATGTCGATGATAGAAAGAGTACTACTGGGTATGTATTTTTTATGGGAGATTGTGTTATTACATGGAGTTCCAAGAAGCAAGCCATAGTTACTCTTTCTACATGTGAGTCAAAATATGTTGCTGCAACTTCATGTACATGTCATACTATCTGGCTGAGAAGGTTGTTGAAAGAACTTAATATTTGTCAAGAAGAAGCAACAATTATCTACACTGACAACAAGACTGCACAAGCTCTCGCGAAAAACCTAGTGTTTCATGAGAGGAGTAAACACATTGATACTAGGTATCATTTCATTCGAGAATGCATTGAGAAGATGGAGGTTGAGCTGAAGTATGTGAAGAGCCAATATCAACTAGCTGATATCTTCACGAAGCCACTTAAACACGAAGATTTTCGTAGACTACGTGAAGGACTTGGTATAAAGAAGAAAATGCAAATTAAGGAGGAGTGTTGAAAGAATTAAATTGCATTTATCTAAAGTCATTAACATTTTAGGAGTTTAAGTTTCATACAATTAAGGGTGCATTTGTTTTATTTATTATGTCATTATGTTAATCTATCAGTTTCATATTACACTTAGTATAAATAGGTGCTTGTAATCTCATATTGATATGAGTGAAGAATAAAACAGAGTTCAATACAATTTTCTCATCTCTTCTATCTCTTCTTCGTTAGTCCAATAGGGGTTATATAATGACTTATTAATGGCTGATTTATACATGTTGGTAATGTTCAAATGTGACTAAATAATAGGAATAAATAAAAGAGCCGTCATATGCTATTTTATTATTGTGGTAAAGTTACCACATAGTTAAAATCAAACAAATTAAACTGGATACATTAATAAGCATATCCAATTGGAAAAAAAAGGAACTTTTTTCATTGTTGATTGTTAGGGAAAATTACATAATAAGTGAATGGGGTTTGGACTGTTGCGTGAATGAGTTTTCATAAATGTAGCTAAGCAGTTAAGGGCGTGTTTGATGGTTGTTTTTTTTTTTTAATTTTTTAATTATTTTTTATTAAAAAAGTTACTTTAAATATATTTTAATGATATATTTTTAATTTTTTTTATTTGAAAGGTTTGTTTTTTTTTAATATTTTAATTAAATAATTATTTGTAATTTTTTTTTACTTTTTATTTTAAAAATTATTTTATTTAATTTTTTATTATAATATTTAATCAAATAATATATTTGATTTTTTATTTTAATATTTTAATTAAATAATATATTTCTATTATGTTAATTCTAATTAAAAAAATTTATTTTTTAATATAATTATTTGGGTTAAATTTTTAATAAAAAATTAAAATAACATAATATTACTAAAGTTTTTGGAAAATAAAAATAAGAATAAATTAAAATATAAAATTAAAATATATTTAATTTATTTTTTTCAAATTTATAAAAAAAAAAAAAAAAAAAAAAAAAAATCAGCCAAACACACCCTAAACATTTTCAAAAAGTCATTCACTCTAGTTATAAATATATCCAAATATAATTATAGTTGTCAATATATCAAACCTAATATTCCCTTCATTGTTATTGTACGTTTAGATTAGTGGGATGTCACTATACTTGTGGATTGTGTTCGTCTGTACTGTGTTTGTACTTTGTGTTTTCTCAAATCTACGGTTAGAAATTCAATTTGTATTACTAGTATTGTTTTTATGTACTAACTTTTATAGTAAGTTTTTTTATTATTACTTTTATTTTATTTTGATCCTAATTCATATCTATTGTTCTCACTATTATTATACATTTGTTGTAAAATAAAAGGAGATGGGGTAGAAGAAGACGGTTCAATGTTAACCGGAAATAAATTCGGATCAAAAAATACCTGGTAATGTAATGTTGGATTGAATCCAGAAATTTATCAACAAACTAATTATCACCAAATTTGAACAGAAACAGAAGAACATAAATGGAGAAAAGAAGTAGAGAAGCAATTATGTTTTGTGTAAGATTGATCTGTGTATCCCTTTTATTGATCCTTTATGTAAGCCTTTATATAGGCAAAAGGTCATACACGTGTTTGTACTGTAAATTGAAAACATGCATGTTGAACATGTATTCTATACGTGTCGAATATGTGGAAATCCACATTCTATGTTAATGTTCACAACACTTCCCCTTGGATTTCCACCATATAAGATATTTGACTGCCTCATTAAAACCTTGTTAGAAAAATCTAACGGGATAAAAACTGGACGAAGGAAAAAGAGTACAGCTGATGGAATCTAATTTTACAAAATTCTCCCCCTGTTTACAACACCCATAAACCTAATTTTCTAATCTGGAGAGCTTTCGCATTCCGATCTCGTAAACCAGCTTTTCAAATGTTGATGTCGGTAATGATTTCGTTAGTAGATCGGCGAGATTATTGGAAGACCGAATTCGCTTCACGTCGATCTGACTCGTATTCTGAAGCTCGTGGGTGTAGAAGAATTTTGGGGAAATGTGTTTAGTTCGATCTCCTTTGATGTAACCTCCCCGAACTTGGGCGATACATGCAGCATTATCTTCAAAGATTACAGTTGGCCCATTCGTAGTTTCGGAGATACCACGTGAATTCTGGATATGTTGGATCATTGATCTCAACCAAATACACTCTCGAGTGGTTTAATGTAATGCCAATATTTCAGCATGATTTGAGGACGTGGCTACTAAAGTTTGTTTCGTAGATCTCCAGGAGATCGCGGTACCATTATATGTGAAAACATAGCCAGTTTGAGAACGTCCTTTATGCGGATCCGAAAGGTATCCAGCATCGGCATAACCAGTCAAACCCAGAAATTTATCATAATTCATATAAAATAATTCCAAATCTTTCGTACCCTTCAGGTAACGCAAAATATGTTTGATTTCATTCCAATGACGACGGGTTGGTGCAGAACTATATCTCGCTAATAAATTCACAGCAAACGAGATATTTGGTCTCGTACATTGAGCCAAATATAACAATGCACCAATCGCACTCAGATATGGTACTTCAGGACCAAGTAATTGTTCGTCATCATCCTTCGGTCGGAATGAATCCTTTTTGGGATAAGTGTTCTTACAACCATGGGTGTACTCAACGGATGGACATTATCCATGTTAAATCTTTTCAGAAGCTTTTTCAATGTGTGCTGATTGATAAACCAATATCCCATTTGGTTTATGTTCAATTTCCAGACCAAGACAATATTTTGTTTTTCCCAAATCTTTCATTTCAAACTCCTTTTTCAGATATTCAGCAGTTTGTTGGATCTCTTCTGGAATCCTAATGATATTCATATCATCCACATAAACTGCTATAATTGCAAACCCAGACCCTGATTTCTTAATGAAGATACATATCGTATTATTCTGGTATCCTTCCTTAACCAAATACTCGCTCAGGCGGTTATACCACATTCTCCCAGATTGTTTCAATCCATACAGGGATTTTTGTAACTTTATGGAATACAAGTTTCGAGATTTTGATCGATGAGATTCAGGTAATTTCAGTCCTTTTGGGAGCTTCATGTAAATATCAGAATCAAGTGATCCATACAGATACGCAGTAACTACATCCATTAAACACATTTCCAGTTTTTCAGCAACTGTAAGACTTAACAGAAATCGAAATGTGATTGTATCAATGACTGGGGAATACGTTTTATCGTAATCAATTCCAGGTCTTTGTGAGAATCCTTGTGCAACCAAACGTGCTTTGTATCTCACAATTTCATTTCTTTCGTTTCGTTTCCGAACGAATACCCATTTGTAACCAACTAGTTGAACATCTTCAGGTGTTCGGACTATGGGTCCAAAAACTTTCCATTTATTCAACGAATTTAATTATGTCTGGATTGCTTCTTCCCATTTTTTCCAGTCATTCCGACTTTTACATTCTTGGATATCATGTGGCTCATAATCATCATATGAAATACTAATGGCCACTGAATATGAAAATAAATCATCAACGGTTGTTTCATTTCGATTCCAAGTCTCTTGGATGAAGTCTATGGAAATTTCTTCATTTTTTGATTCTGGTATTTTCGTATTATTTTCTCCTTCTGGGAGGCTATTTTCAGGAATCTCATCAACTTTTGGGATTTCGTCAGATGTGGTTTTAGGATCCAGATCATTTTTATTTCGTTTTCGTGGAATTGTATCTTTTGAACCGGGGGTCTACCACGCTTCTGGCGAGGGATAGGAGTTTCATTTGCTATTGTCTTTTGAGATGGTCCTTCTGGGACAATTACCCTTGCCGGTACATTAGCAGCTTCAATATAAGACTTGGTTATTTTCGAAGTATCATTGAATGCCTCAGGCATTCGATTAGCTATCATTTGTAAATGTAGGATCCTTTGAACTTCGAGTTCACATTGCGGGGTACGCGGATCCATATGCGCCAAAGTTGGAACCTTCCAGGTTAATTCAGATTTCTCTTTTGGAGAATTATTTCCTTTTCCAAGTAATGGAAAATTACTTTCATCAAAATGTCAGTCAGCAAATCTAGCTGAAAATAAATCTCCTGTCATTCGTTCCAAATATCTAATAATTGATGGGGAATCAAAACCCACATAAATTCCTATACGTCTTTGCGGCCCCATTTTCGTTCTTTTAGTTGGGGTAATGGGTACATATACAGCACACCTAAATATTCTCAAATGTGAGACGTTAGGAGAATTCCCAGATACCAATTGTAATGGAGAATATTGATTATAAGCAGTTGGACGGATACGAATCAAAATTGCAGCATGCAATATAGCATGTCCCCAAACAGAAACGGGTAATCTTGAGCGCATTAACAATGTTCGCGCAATTAATTGAACGCGCTTAATTAATGATTCAGCTAATCCAGTTTGGGTATGAACATGCGGAACTGGATGTTCAATATCAATCCCAGATACTTGACAGTATTCATCAAATGCTTTCGATGTAAATTCATCAGCATTATCAAGTCTTATACTCTTAATAGGGTAATCTGGAAAATGAGCTCGTAATCGAGTAATCTGTGCTAGCAACTTAGCAAAAGCAACATTACGAGTGGATAACAAGCATACATGGGACCATCTTGCAGATGCGTCTATCAATACCATAAAGTAGCGAAAAGGTCCACTAGGTGGATGAATCGGTCCACATATATCTCCTTGAATTCCTTGTGAAAATGATGGAGATTCAAAACCTACTTTCGTAAACGATGGTTTCGTTATCAATTTTCCTTGGGAACATGGGATACACAAGTCCCTATCATTTAGTAGGATTTTATGATTTCTCAGTGGATGCCCTTCTGAATTCGCTATTATTCTTCGCATCATTGTGGATCTCGGATGCCCAAATCTATCATGCCAAAGTTGGAATATTCTGGGATCAGAGAACTTCTGGTTCTCAATAGCATGTGTTTCAATATGCCTGATGGTTGTATAATATAATCCAGATTATGAAATAGGCAGCTTTTCAATCACGAGCTTCTGGCCTGATTTATTCCAAATAAGACACAAATATTCAACACCATTTTCATCAACTGTTTCAATATGATATCCATTCATTCTTATATCTTTGAAACTGAGCAAATTTCTTCTGGATTTGTGAGAGTATAACGCATTTTCGATTTCCAATTCAGTGTTATTTGGTAACACAATTGAAGCTCTTCCGGAGCCTTCGATTAGATCTACTGGACCTGATATGGTATTCACTTTAACTTGAATCAATTCCAGAAAATATTTTCAATCTCTCAAAATCGTATAGGTTGTAGCGCTATCGGCTAAACATATATCTCCAGGTATAACTAAATCTTGATTCGAACCCATAACTTTTAATAAAATGAAACATAACATTAATTGAATGGAAATGTAATATTCATAACTATTTACAAATATTTACAATCAAAACTAAAATTACATTCCATTCTATTTACATTCCAAAAACAAGGAAATACATTCACTTGTAATTAAGAGTTCCATCACCAATCAGGTGATCTATCCTCCCATCAGGATCTTCAAAGAAATCAGCAGTTTCTAGATTTGATATGTCGATAGGACCAGTATCACCATCACTAAAAACATCAGCCATATTTGCTTCGTTATTCTTTTCTTTTTCTTGTTCGCGTCTCAATTTCTGATAAGCTTCAACTACATGTTTGGGATCGCAACAAGTTCTCGAATAACAAGTGGGGGAACCACATCTATAACAAGGACCACGATTGAACTTCGGTGGTTCCAGAACTTCTTTCCCTTTGCTGGAACTAGCATTATTATTATTCCACTTCTGGAGAGCATTTGGATTATTGTATGGATATCCATAATTCCTATTACGACCACGTCCCTGACCACTTTCAGAACCTCGACCACCTCGGCCATTACCACGTCCATTTCCAAAATTATTCCAACGTTCAGAATTACGGCCACGACCACGACCACGGTAACCACGACCACGACCACGGTCTAGATTTTCATTATAATGTGCATTCACTTCTGGAAATGCTTGGGTGCCAACAGGGCGCCTTTCACTATTTTTCAACAACTGGTTGTGTTTTTCAGCAATATCCAAATGTCTAATCAAATCATCATATTTTTGGAATTTCATTTCCCGATACTGCTGTTGTAAAATTGTTAGGGAATGATGGAATGTGGTAAATGTCTTATTTAACATTTCATGGTTAGATTTTGTTTCCCCACACATTTTTAGCTTATTCACAATCAAATACATGGCTGAGTTGTATTCACTCACGCTTTTGAAATCTTGGAACCTTAAATTGGCCCACTCATCACGTGCTTCAGGCAACATGATTTCATTTTGGCGATTGTATCTAGAAATCAATGCTTGCCATAGATCTGCAGGATCAGTGACAGTCATATACTGATTTTGTAAATCATCATTCAGATAGGTTCGGATTATAATCAAAGCTTTATTCTTTTGTTGCTCAGTTGTTTCATTATTTTTATCCAGAGTTCCATAAAGGTTCTTGGATTTCAACCTTATCCCACAATCACTCAACCATCTCATATAATTTGCTCCAGAAACCAACAATGGCTCGAATTTGTATAGATTCATTTTCCGCAAAACAATAACACTTTCTTTAAATTTCTTGATATCCAGAATTCAATTTCCAAAAATTCAATTATTCAGCTCGGGTGAATAATATTTATCATTTCAGACTTTCTAGATCCACCATTTATTCAACTCAGGTGAATAATGGTATTTTTCAAAAATTTCCAAATCCATCATAATTTCCAAAATTTCCCAGAATATACTCAAAAAAAAGAAAGCATCATCACCAGACACTTTTTGATCTGGAAGATCCGGCAAAGCGGCAACCAGAGAGCATACTCGTGCTGATAACGTGTTGTAAAATAAAAGGAGATGGGGTAGAAGAAGACAGTTCAATATTAACCGGAAATAAATTCGGATCAGAAAATATCTGGTAATGTAATCTTGGATTGAATCCAGAAACTTATCAACAAACTAATTATCACAAAATTCGAACAGAAACAGAAGAACATAAATAGAGAAAAGAAGTAGAGAAGCAATTATGTTTTGTGCAAGATTGATCTGCGTATCCCTTTTATTGATCCTTTATGTAAGCCTTTACATAGGTAAAATGTCATACACGTATTTGTACTGTAAATTGAAAACATGCATGTTGAACACGTATTCTATACGCGTGTCGTGGAAATCCACATTCTATAATAATGTTCACAGCAACATTTCCATTCAGTTTAGATTATTATGGTAATGTTAGTATATCTGTGAATTGTGTTCAGAAGAAGATTGTATTAGGAAAATTATATAATCTGATATCAATTTACTTAATGATAAATTTACTTATATTAATATGAAAAAAATATATGAAATTCACTGTCAAATAAAACTTATTTTTAATAGAGTAGTTGTGTATAATTATTAATCGTGCTAATATATGTTTTTTAATATATACAAATTTATTTTAAAATAAATATAATAAGAGTTATTCAATTTTAAAAATTTATAATATTTTCAAATGTATTTTAAAAATATAAATAGTAAATAATTAAATAGAACTAAGAGAAATTATTACAATATAATAGAAATCAATTGGGGATGACTTTACGTTGAAGTTCATCTCCGTCCATTTTCTTAAAATTGTTATCCTTACTCAGTCAATTCATTATACAAATAAATATCCTAACACACTCATAAAAAATTGCTAGTTTTATTATTATTATTTAATTAACCATTTGACTGTTTAATTTTTTGAGATCATGAACTAAATAAAATTAGTATTTCAATTAAAATAAAAGCATATTTTTATTTTTCTAACCATTTTATAAAAGTAATTTTAAAAAATATTTTTAAATAGCAGTCACTTTTTCATTAAAACGAATTTAAAATTTACTATTTAATAAAAAAATAATTTTTTACAATTATTTTAAAAATAAATATAAAAATAAAAAGGCATAAAAATTTTACAAACCTCTAACTTGATTATATTTTTCAAGTTGCCCTTCAATTTCAGGAAGGATTAAATTAGTCATTTAACTTATAAATTTTGTGTCAAATAAGTAATTTTTTCTGGTGTAGAGGGGTTAATTGATATTTTGAAGTTAACTGCTAAATTAGCATCCATTTCAGTAAAAAAAAATTTAATTGACCGATAAAGTGATTAAATTGACTTAAAATTTGAGCGGTAAATTAAAAAATATAATCCGGTTCGAGACTCTCGATACCCTATGCCAACTAGAAATACCCCAAATAAAATATGCAATTTTAAAATAAAATCTCCGTAAAAATATGACTATATACATGTGAAGAAATTTAAGTTAAAGATACTGGGCAGCTATTCATACATACTAATCTAGATTACATAGGATAGGTGTCGCCCACTCATTGCCTACACGACTTCCTAAATTTCACCACTATCTAAACAATCGTCTGGATATTTTCATATCAAAATTTCATGAACTTCCTACTTTAACCCTCACACTTAGCTCTATTAAAGAAATCAAATCAATGTGGATAACCACAATTAAATAGACCATGCAAAGCTTATGCCCGAGACAGCACGTGACCGACCATATACTTATCGAAAACAATACTTCATAAAGGCATACACAGCACACAGCACTAGGAGAGAAAAACAGAAACAATGGAAGCAAACAGTGAGAGCAGAGACAGCAGGAAAAATGCCAGACTAGCCATAATGGAACTGGCCAACATGATAAGCGTGCCTATGTCTCTCAACGCCATCGTCCAACTTAAAGTCGCCGACGCCATCTGGCAAGGAGGCTCCAACACTCCACTCTCCGCCTCACAAATCCTATCAATCGCTCTCCCTTCTCCCTCCTCCGCAGATCCCGAGAACCTCCAGCGAATCCTCCGCATGCTCACAAGCTACGGCGTCTTTGCCGAGCACATCGACGATTCCTCGACTAGAAAATACAATCTCACCGAAATCGGACAGACTCTTGTCATCGATTCCGACGGTCTCTCGTACGGAGACTACGTCCTTCAGCATCATCAATCCGCGTTGATGAAAGCGTGGCCGTTGGTTCATGAGGCGATACTGGATTCATCCTCAGAGCCGTTTGTGAAGGCGAATGGTGAGCCGGCTTATGATTACTACGGAAAACGACCGGAGATGAATGAGCTGATGCAGAAGGCGATGGCGGGAGTATCAGTGCCGTTCATTAAAGCTGTGTTGGACGGTTATGATGGGTTTGAAGGTGTGGGACGGTTGGTTGATGTGGGTGGGAGTGCAGGTGATTGTTTGAAGATGATTTTACAAAAATACCCCAACATCCGTGAAGGGATTAACTTTGATTTGCCTGAGGTTGTTGCCAAAGCACCTACTATCCCGGGTGAGATTTTCTTGTATATTAATAGTATATCAACCAATTATTAAAATTAATAAAACATGGTGCTGATGATGGATTAATACACAGGCGTAATTCACGTGGGAGGCGACATGTTCAAATATATTCCAAGTGGTGATGCTATCTTCACTAAGGTCTGTGAATTATATATTTATTTACTGGTCACCGTCTTTTTATAAGTAAATGGGATTTTTTTTTTCCACTGGTTGATTAGTCATATTGTATTTTGCTGGATATACAAATTTTAATATTTTATTAATTTGCTTTTAAATTCACTTTAAATGTTTAAGATTTTAAATGTCTTTTTGTCATTCAATTTGAATTTATTTAATTGTTAAAAAAGTTATTCTATTTTTATAATTTAATTGAATAATTATTTATTATTTTTCTATTTTTTTAAAAAAAAATCTGTTTACTGATGAAATATATAATAGATATAGTTAAAAAATTGAAAAATATATAAATTTTTTATGAATTCCTATATTTTTATTTAAATTGAAATTGAATATCCAAGGGCTTAGTCTAATTTTGTCTGTATTCAATTAATATATTAGATACTTGATGGATTTATGTAACAACATCAAATCGCTGATGGATTCTAATTGGATTAAGATAGCATGAAATCTGTCAAAACCCATGAGCGTCCACCTTGGATATCACTGGAACACTGTCTTACAATATCACATGACATATTACCTTATAATACAAAAGATTCCATTTGAAAGATAATGTTATCACGTGGAGTCTTCTTACACTCCAAAATGGTTAGAAATTAAAGATATATGTTTCTGATCCTGATAAATACAAATAAATATATTTATTTATTTATTTATTTATTTGGGTGTTGAAGACTAAAGATAAAATGCAGAGTGTGCTAATATTTCACCATTTCTACTGCTTTCACACTTTTTTTTTTTTTTTTTTTTTTTATTTTTATCTCTATCTCGCAACAGAATTATGAGATGCACATATATGCTCCTGTATAACCCATTGTGCATACCTTGTGTGCATTGTATGACACATATGTTGTAATTTGGAGTGCAGTGGGTTTTGACAACATGGACAGATGATGAATGTAAGGTGATTATGGAGAATTGTTGCAAGGCATTGCCTCCAGGAGGGAAGCTGATAGCTTGTGAGCCTGTGTTGCCTGCGGAATCTGATGACAGCCATCGCACACGGGCTCTTCTTGAAGGAGATATATTTGTAATGACAATCTATAGAGCCAAAGGTAAGCACAGGACGGAGAAAGAGTTCAAAAAGCTTGGCTTAGCTTCTGGTTTCCCCCATTTTCGAGCTATCTATTATGATTACTTCTATGGTCTTTTAGAGTTTCAGAAGTAACTCTCATTTGTTTCAAGATGAAAACAAAATAATAATTGGGATCTGTGTATTGCTTTTGAGTTTGATTGTCTTCTCATGGCATAATTTTAAAAATTTTAAGAAATTATTTATCTACTAGCATATATTCGATTTATTAAAAATAAATAAATAGAATTGTTCAAAATAAATAAAAATATATATCGTTTAAATAAAATATATTTTGATTAAAAAAATTTAAAATAAAAAGAGTTAAATATGAAAAATCTATAAATAACTCTATTTTCAAATATGAAAATATGGCGAATAACAAGAGATTTAACCATAATTGTGATGAATGATCAGGCCAACACCAAACCAATTAGAATTTAACTTAACTGATGCATTAAAATTGATCATCAGGGATGAGGGCATCAAACATTTGGAGGGATTTCTCAAGGGGAATTTCTTATTTGCTATTGGAAGATACATACGGTTGAAACGATCCAACATTGTTAATTTACCATAGTCCAATATTATTAATTTAACGAGATGTTAATTAATCATATAAATTAATAATTATTAATTTATAAATTATATTTTTTATTCTATATCATGAATTTATCTGAATGTACGCGAAAACTAATTTTTAAATTGACTATTAATTATGTATATTTAACTAAATTCATGTATTTTTACGGACACATTTTCAATATTTTATATACAATTGTAAATTTTTTTAAGCATTATAAACTTAGGTTGTTAGATGATGAATCCTCGGAACAAATGAATAATGATGACTTACAACAATTGCAGAACCTAATCAATGGATTGAAGTATCGAAATGCAATGAATGCTGAAGATGTTTTGAATTATCCGAGAGAAAATGATACGAGTTTTGAGCTACCTACGGATGAACAAATAATTGAGAGTGTAATGGAAACACATAAAGAAGATGAAGTGGAAGATGATAGTGTGGAATTAGAACAAGTTTCGCGCAAAGATGCTCTGAAAGCAACAATCACCTTACATCACTTCCTTTACCTGATATTTTTAATGCAGTAAGAAAGGTTAGAGATGAGATTCAAGGTGATGTTGATTTCAAGAAAAAACAAATAACATTAGATTCATATCTTCAGAAACCTGTTTCATTTACTTATATATTATGTATGAAATATTTTGATACAAATGAATTATTAATTTATATATCAAATGGGACCTATATGAATTTATTTTTTTTCGTATTATTTTATAAATTTAGCGAATTATTAATTTACCATGTTGATCTCGACTCGAGACCGGAGAAAATTATTATTTTATCGAGGTTATTAATTTATCGAGTATTAATTTATCGAGGTTATACCGTAGATATAGCTAGCTTCTTATTTGCTATTGGAAGATAGATATAGCCAGCTTTGAAGCGGAGAACTGTCTAAATATGAGAGTATCTCCAATAATATGTAAATTAAGAATGTCTTTGTAGCTACGTCGGCAACGTGGAGAATTTTTTCCAAAATTGATCTCCAGCAGTAGATTTTGTTTTCAATGTCAAGCTAACATGATATATTTTATTATTCGCACGGTGAACTTGAACTGCTATTTTTGGAGGGTCGAAAGCCAACCCATCTAAATAAATATTTTTATATTATTTTATTAAATTACTTTTATCATCTCTCCTTTTTCTACAACAGATATTTAATTTAATTAAAATTCTATTAATAATAAAAATAAAAGAAAAATAATATATAGTGACTACTCATTATTATTTTAAATAGACGCTGTCTACTTCTAAATATTCAGTCACGCAATTATTTGCGCCCTTTATCTTTTACAGCCACATCATCTCACGTCTATATTCTATTGAAGATACTCTTATAGACCTGTTTTACGGTTAATGTCTATATTTTTTTGTCTGTTCAATTTTATTTGGTTGGTTGATGAAGGAATTTTGATTCCACTTAATTCTCTAAAATATATTAAACATTTTTTTCGGTAATTCTTTTGTCTTCCAACTTCTTGCTCAACTATAACAAAACTTGTAAAATGACCAAAAAGACAACAGTACTAACATCCAAGCCAAATTCACATGCTAAACACAATAAAATCATATAAAAATGGTTCACAAAAATGGCCTAAATTTGTGTTTAGAAATGCACTTATCATATTGCATCTGTACTACACAAATATTTTATAATATTGAGTTTAATACAATTTATCTTGGTGGGGAGATCTCTTTGACCTCTTAAAAAAAAAAGATCTTTTGCTCTAACAACACTAAAGTTAGAAGAGTGCACATATACACCCATGACATCTCATTAAGATCGTCAATCATTTTTCATTAACCAATTATGTCAATCTCAATATCAATTCTAATATCATTAACAATATTAATGTCATAATCCATTTTCATTATCTATGTCATTATCGGTGCCCATATGCAGAACATTATCAATGCTCATATCGAGAACATTATCAATGCTCATATCGAGAAAATTATACCAAGAAGAAGAAGTATTGAATTCTTTTTCGGATAGGTCATGAAAGGACAAGGAAGGCTGGAATGTCATACATCATCGATGATATTATTCAACTTTATTATCTAATACCAAAAAACAAATCATAGAATAGAAAACAGGATTCAATATGGACCATTGTCCTAATATGAATCGAAGTTCCAATATGAACCGAAGTCTTTTGTGGACCGAAGTCCCAATATGGCTCAAAAAAAAAAAAACAATTCATTTGTGCCCAAGTCTTTCTAATCCTTAAACATGTCTTTCATCCTATCATCTAGAGCTAGTTCAGGCTAATTGATTTTATTACCACATTTTACTCATCAAGACTCATTATTACCATAAATCTATTTAATCAAGTCATCTTATTTTTATTAAGCCAAATTACTGACTATCACAAGGCTAACCATGCAATTCGACACATTGTCATCAAGCCATTCATTACCTATTCCATTTTTATTGACAAGTTGATTAAGATCATTAATCACCAAGATTTAATAATATTAAATTTGCATTAATCACCAATTAAGTAAGAATACAATGTGGTATTTAAGTCTCTATCCTATCTCCTTTTACATTCACAATCAATGTGGATTTAGTCTAAATGAACTTCATTTTTTTAAGGGTAGTGCCTAGCGTGATACTAAATGCATATATGCTCTAACGCCTAGTATGACAATAATGCATAACACATCAAGTTGGGTGGTTAACACATTAAACCAAATTTCATGGCATTAAAACAAATAGACATGCACTCAAAATATCATTCAGTAACACACAAGTGTGTAGGGCTAAAATAAAAGTACGAACCTTACACCAGTCGATCCATAAGTTAGATCCCACTTCATATGGGTTATTGTTGGACTTATAATGAATATGGGCTGGCCCAAGCCTTATATAGATGTGGGCTTGGGGCCTTTGGGCCTGGGTGATAGGTCCACCCAAGATAGGCCCGGCCTAGATCTCACTTACTTGTCCATTAAGCAATGGATTAGTGAGAGATCAGGAGATTAGAATTCAAGAGTTTGAATTCAAATGAGTCCTAGTTCAAGTGAACTAGTCAAGGACTACTATAAATAGAGTTCTCCTCTCATTCATTCAATCATCCCAAAAACTTCACATCTCAGAGCGTTCTCTGAAACGTGAATTGCAAACAGTGTTTGCAAAGTGAAACCTACTCCAAGGTTTCCAAGAGTTTAAGTTTTGAAGAGATTTCCGCGTTCGTGTTCTGAAGTGCAATTGGGGTTCTTAGGCGGTGAACTGAACGGTATTTCCAGGAGATTTATCGTCGACCAATTGATAGTAATCTCTCTTTCCTTTTCTGCTTATTGTTTGTATGTTGATTGCGTAGTATGCATATAGGTTCAACATTGGTATCAGAGCCTGGTTATATTATAGTTGTTGGTCGTAATAATTACACTGTCATTATTTTTACTTGAATGAAATATAAACTACGTGCTGAAAATAGTATGTTGCATGTGATTTTCGTGACCTTGTTTGAGCTTTAATTTATTACATGAATTTTTCCAACATGCAAATTATATATCGTTAGATTCTTCTTCGAATAACGAATCCGTCGATATATAATATGAATTTTTTCGACGAGAAACGAAGGAGTTATGGCCTTCCGAAGTTTGGGGACAGATTCGAACGAATCAGACCCAAACAACACTAATGTTTTTCATGTTGAGCAACTTTGACCAGTCACAGCTTCGGAGAGTGCAGTTCACCGTCGATGATCGGAGCCCTAAAGACGACAATCGACGGCACGGCTGGAGAGAGGACGGCAAAAGGAGCAAACGGCCGCCGGCCTAACCGCCGTCGCACCACGGCAAGGCGGCGCGTGCACCTCACGCGCGAGGCGGGCGCGTGAGGCGCACAGGGGGCGGCCTGCTCCTAGTCAGCGTCCCAGTCAGAACTTTTTGCTGACTGGGCAAGCTGACACCTCGTGCCGCGTGGCGCACGGGTCAGCACTGACGTGGCCGCCACGTCAGCCCAAATGCTGACTGTGCGGCCGACGCACCTGTGACACGCGGCGATGCCTCGGCGTGCCACGTGTCACCGGTGCGTGCAGCACCCACTCGGCACTGGCCGGCGCGTCGCCGGTCAACCGCCGACCTCCGGCGGCGCGTGACCGCCACGCGTCGCTGCCGGCTACCGGAAAATTTTTTCAAAAAAAAATATTTTTTTTATCCAAATTTTTTTGGTTTTTAATTTTATTTAAAACCTAACTTTTTTATGCCATTTTTGAATATTTTGAGCATGCGATTTCGTGGAAAATTTTTGGAAATATTATTTTCTATTTACTATGGCATTTAATTATTATTTTTATTAATTTACTAATGCCGTTTGCATGCTTATGGCATGTGCATTTTTGTTTTGCATAGGTGTTGGTTCATAGATATGGTTATGTTGTGGACAACGACTTCAGGGTCCCCGCTGAGAAGGCTGCTCAGTATCTAAACAGGCACCTTGCACCGGCTCTCGTCTACATATTTCCTCCGAATCTTCCTCAAATGATGGTGCCACATCCCTTTGGACCTGCTTACCCAGTCCAGCAGCAGCATCCGGCTGCTCCACCACCTCCACTTTCACATCAGCCTATGGGTTTTAGATGGGCACATCCTTTTCCCCATCCACACCCCCCGGTGGGATATTATTTCGGTCCACCGCCTCCTCAGCATCCACTGATGGTTCTACCACCGGCCCCAATGTATCCTGAGCATCATCCGGTTGCTCAAGCTTTTGTTCCTCATTCTTCTGAGCAACACCCGGTTGCTCAAGCTCATGCACCTCCACCGTTTCCGCATGTGCATGGAGCTTATGTGCCTGGAGAGAACATCAACTTCATGGATGACATACTTGCTGAGCAGCAAGCGGCTGCCGAAGTTGAGTTGCAGCAGCAAAATGAGGCAGATGATGAGTTCGAAGATGAGCTCGAACCTCTGGAAGATGAGCTCGCCCAATGGGCTGGTGAATGAGAGATCCCCGAGTGGGTTGATGAAGAAGAGGACGAAGCCCAAGGGACTGGAGATGAGGAGGAGGTCGCCGAGTGGAATGGCGACGAACAGATGGAAGTCGTCGATTTGGACGGCGACGAAACTGAGATACCTGACGAGGCTCAGGATGGTGATAGTGTGATTACTGAGCCCGAGTACACCCCTCTCACACCATCCAATTTGGACCCAGAGGACTATCCATAGACCATATATCTTTTAAAGTTATTCATGTTTTGTTTAGAACTGATTAGTATGCAGTTTTTTATTTAATATATTATAGATATATATATTTTTACATGAATTCTTTATGATTATTCATTGGTTGTTGAATAATTTAGTGGATGCTCTAGGCTTGCATGCTTAGAAATTGTTTGCACACTGCATGATTAACAAGTTGATGAAGTTTGAGGATAAGGATGGTGATTGGGTAGATTGCCTATCTTCTCCGATTCCCCCTCAGATTGATTGATGAGTTTTTTTTTATTGTTTTAGCTAGTGCATTTATATTACTATCGGATGATTATGGTAGATTAAACATAGATGGTCTTATGTATCTTTTTGGTGCTTGTCAGTGATGGCCTCTGCTACTAAGTCTATTGTCGCTGAGCTGAACAAGGGTGACAAACTCAATGGAGACAACTACGATATCTGGCATCGCAAGATCCAGTATATCCTCGAGGAGCAAGAAGCTCTCGAGACCCTTTCAAACACGATGGTCGAACCAGCGCATGGTTCCACTGCACAAGCGAGGCATGATATGGATGCCTATTTGTCCTGGAAGCGCAAGAATAGCATTGCGCACATCACCATATTATCGAGCATGGCTGATGATTTGATGTGTGCTTTTGAGGATTACCACACAGCACAGGCTATGTGGGTAGCACTAAAGGACAAATATGGTGGGACTTCAACCACCAAGCTCCGACGGCTGACGATTAAGTTTGATACTTATCACAAGCACGGTGATCATACTATACGCCAACATCTTCGTGAGATGGCTAACATGTTCCGCGAGTTGAAATCAGCTGGTCATGTCCTAACGGACGAGCAACAAGTGCAGGCAGTGATAAGGTCCCTTCCAAACAATTGGAAAAACATGAAGATAAACATGACACATAATGATAATATCAAAATGTTTGATGATATCTCCCGTCATGTGGAACTTGAGGACGAGCGCTTAGAGGCGGAAAAATCCTCTGGTCAGCTTTACATGGCTGATTCAAATGTGCGTAGGGGCAGTAATGCTAAGCGCAAGAGGGGTAATAAGGGCAGTAAGAAAGATAAGGATTCGAGGAATCCTACTAAGCCCGGGACCAAAAACCCTCGAAAGAAGGCCAGACGTGGAAAGGGGCAGAAAAGAGACATGGGAAAGATCAAGTGTTACAATTGTAACAAGATGGGACACTTTGCTCGTGATTGTTCTGAGCCGAAAAAGGAGGTATCCTATTCTGATCTTAATATGTCTAATGTTTTTGTTTCTAGCACCGTTTTGCTTGCCGAGTCTTATTCTATGTGGATTGTAGACTCAGGGGCAACCGACCATGTAGCTAGAGACAGAGGAGCGTTCGTAGAGTACCGACGCATACTGCGTGGTACTAGATGGATATATGTGGGGAACAACTCTCGAGTTGAAGTAAAAGGGATCGGCACTTGCAAACTGAGGATGCAAAGTGGCCACGTTTTACTACTACATGATGTCCTCTACGCTCCTGAGATTAGACGTAGTCTCATTTCGGTCTCTATTTTGATGACTTTTGGATATAAACTTGTGTTTGAATCGAAAGTTTTGAGTTTGTATTATGACTCTGTTTTTATTGGTTCTGGACGAATGGCTGATGGATTTATTTATCTTTGCATTGATGATTATGTGAACCCTTCTTATGTCGATAGTGATACTAGTTTTACTCTTGTTGCATCTGGTGATATTGATATTTCCACTTGGCATGCTAGACTTGGTCATATAGGACAAGATAGAATGAACAAATTGGCAAAAAAGGGGATTTTAGGGTCTTATAATAAGATCGAGTTGCCAGTCTGTAATCATTGCCTAGCTGGGAAGGCCACTAGAAAACCTTTTGGAAAGGCAAATAGGGCCACTTTTCCTTTGGAGATAGTTCATTCAGACATATGTGGACCTATGAATGTTACGGCTAGAAGTGGTGCATCATATTTCATTACCTTTATAGATGACTTCACTCGTTTCGGTATAGTCTATCTAATCTCCCATAAGTCTGAAGTTTTAGATTGCTTTGGAAAATTTTTAGCTATGGTGGAGAATCAATTAGATAGGACTGTTAAAGTGCTACGCACTGACCGAGGCCGAGAGTATCTATCTGACCAATTTAAGACGTTGTGTCAGGAGAAAGGTATAATGAGACAGTTGACTATTCCCAGGACTCCTCAGCAAAACGGAGTTGTCGAGAGGAGGAATAGAACACTATTAGAAATGGTACGATCAATGATGGCACAAGCAAATCTTCCAATATCTTATTGGGGAGATGCACTTCTGACAGCGACCCACATATTAAATAAGGTTCCAACGAAATCAGTGACTACTACACCCTATGAGTTACGGACAGGTAGAAAACCTGACCTCTCCTATATGCGACCTTAGGGGTGCGCGTGTTATGTACATGATCTTTCTAGCCCATATGGGAAGCTAGGTGTGAGGGGTAAAAGATGTATCTTCATAAGGTATCCCGAGCAATCCAAAGGATATGTACTAATAGGAGAAAATTCAGATGGTACCATTTCTGAATTAGAGTCACGTGATGTTGTGTTCCTTGAGAATGAATTCCCCAAGAGGGGTGAAGTAGAAAGAGAGACTTCCTTCTTTGAACAAAACAAATCAGAGGACTTAGTTCCTCCACAGATGGATATTGATCCTAGTGGGAGTGAACAAGTGCCTGAAGAATCAGCTCCACTGGTACATGGCAGTGGGAGTACGCAAATTCCTGATCCTTCGATGCCTGAGTCATTGAATCGAAGAAGTAGAAGAGTCCCCATTCCCCGACGACGTTATGAGATTGAAGGAAAAATGTTCATGATGGCTTCACACGATGGTGATGAATCAAAGAACGTAAAAGAAGCTCTCAATTCACCCGCCAAGGATCTATGGATGAAAGTCATGGATGAGGAAATGAAATCGATGAAAAGTAACCATGTCTGGGACTTGGTTGACTTACCGCCAGAACGTAGAGCCATCGGAAATAAATGGGTCCTTCGCGTTAAACGGAAGGCTGATGGTTCGATCGAGAGATACAAGGCAAGATTGATGGCGAAAGGCTACACCCAACTGCAGGGCATAGATTATGAGGAGACGTTCTCACCTGTGGTGAGATTCGCTTCTATTCGCCTTATCTTGGCCTTAGTCGCACATATGGACTTGGAATTGCATCAAATGGATGTCAAGACCGCTTTCCTCAATGAAGGACTGGAGGAAGAGATTTACATGGAACAGCCTGAGGGTTTTATAACTAAAGTCAAAGAAAAGAAAGTGTGTAAACTCTTGAGGTCCATTTATGGACTCAAACAATCCTCCAGGCAATGGTACCTGAGATTTCATGACTCGGTGTTGTCATATGGTTTCCAAATGACACAAGAAGACCATTGCGTTTATGTGAAGAAGTCTAGTGACGGTTTTGTATTACTGTCATTATATGTAGACGACATTCTCTTGGCTTGCAACAACAATGACATTCTATTGTCAACGAAGAACTGGTTGTCGACAACTTTTGAGATGAAGGACATGGGTAAGACTGCCTATATATTAGAAGTCAAGATTTCAGGGAATCGAAGTAAGAGGCTATTGGCTTTATTGCAAGAGCTCTACATTCAAAAGATCCTTGAATGTTTCCATGTGGCTAATTGCAAACCTATGGATACACCCATTGCAAAAGGGCAGACTTTGAGTCTTGAGATGTGCCCTTAAACTCCGCAAGAGCGTGAGAAGATACAGAAAGTTTCATATGCAAATGCCATTGGCAGCCTGATGTATGCTATGTTGTGTACAAGGCCCGATATCTGTTATGCAGTAGGACTGGTAAGCAAGTATCAGTCTAATCCAGGACAAAAGCATTGGATTGCTGTGAAACGGATTCTAGCATATCTAAAAGGAACCTCAGATTATGCTCTATGTTACCAAGGTGGTGAAAGCCATCTAGTGGGTTACATTAACGCTGATTGGGGTGGCGACTTAGATGAGAGGAAGTCAACTTCCGGTTATGCCTTCATTCTGAGTCATGGAGCAATCTCCTGGAGTAGCAAGAAGCAGACTTGCATAGCATTGTCCACCATGGAAGCAGAATTTGTAGCCTGCTCGGTGGCTGTGCAGGAAGCTGTCTGGCTCAAAAGGTTTTTAGATGACCTTAACCTAACTGAGAGTGAGCCAAAGCCTGTCACTGTATATTGTGATAGTCAGGCAGCTATTGCCTACACTAAGGATGCTAAGTATCATAGTAAGTCTAAGCACATAGAGACTAAGTACCACTTTGTCAGGGATATAGTGACAAAGAAGCATGTAACAGTCAGATATATATCTACACATGATATGGTAGTAGACCCATTTACTAAGGCTGTAACTAGAGATGTTTTTGTCAAGCATTCTAGGTCTTTGAGTCTACGTAGATTGTAATGTCTTGGATTGTTATGCCTATGTTTTAATGATAATTGTTTATCTTCATGTGTTTTCTGGCATATAGAGAGTTGATTCATCCGAGAGTATGTAGTCAGGTTTGAGATCCTTACGCACTTGCACGCGCAGTTGCCTTGATTATCCGGTGACAATGCAAGATGAGATCTATACACTCATGTTCTGAATAGGAGTTTCATGAATTAAGAGGGGTGTATAATATGATCGCCTTGACGTGGTCGTCAAAATGAGATTCTCCAACATGGATTGAGAATCGCTCATGAGAACCACAATCATGAGACCTGACAAGCCGGACTAGACTTTTGAGTCATCGCACTTTGAAAGTGGGAGTGATCAAGTATGAGGAATAGCTTTGTGCTATCGTCTGGACAATGAACTATCATAATAGACATACGCGCCTAATGTAGAGGCAAGGTTCATTGTCGCGCATGCTTTTATACCGTGCGAGCTATAAGTTGACCCTATGGGAGACAAGTTTGAGAACAGTCCCTACTCCTTATCGTGCTAAGTCCCATATTTATCGATCCTTAGTATAATCTCTTTTGTATCCGGAGTGTTGGGGTAATGACTGTGTTATTGGCATGTCTTTCTATGGCTACGGTAAATTCGGCCTATGTGACATGACCGTGATGTCGGTTACTTTCATCGACTTTTGGGACAAGAGTGAATTGGAAGACTCTGATTGTATTTACACTATTTAAATCACACGCTAGCGGACTGTGGTTCTTGGGAACACAGTTGTGATTAGAAGCACTTCGATGTTTTCAGAACATTGGTTCGTTTGGGACCGAACATGTCTGAAGTGAATTCAAATCATGATAGTCTGGGATATGAAGTGAATTTCGAGATTGTTCTTCTTTATTGAAGAAACTGGTTCATTTGGTCACACCGGTTATTTGTCGTATAAAATCAATTGATTGAACGACGCGTGCTTTCTCTGTTTAAGCCTTGATGGTCCTTAGTGGGCTGTACCTCTCTTGTGTGAGTGGGAGAATGTTGGACTTATGAATATAGGCTGGCCCTAGCCTTATATAGATGTGGGCTAAGGGCCTTTGGGCCTAAGTGATAGGTCCACCCAAGATAGGCCCGGCCCAGATCTCACTTACTTGTCCATTAAGCAATGGATTAGTGAGAGATCAGGAGATTAGAATTCAAGAGTTTGAATTCAAATGAGTCCTAGTTCAAGTGAACTAGTCAATGACTACTATAAATAGAGTCCTCCTCTCATTCATTCAATCATCCCAAAAACTTCACATCTCAGAGCGTTCTCTGAAACGTGAATTGCAAACAGTGTTTGCAAAGTGAAACCTACTACAAGGTTTCCAAGAGTTTAAGTTTTGAAGAGATTCCGCGTTCGTGTTCTAGAAGTGCAATTGGGGTTCTTAGGCGGTGAACTGAACGGTATTTCCAGGAGATTTATCGTCGACCAATTGATAGTAATCTCTCTTTCCTTTTCTGCTTATTGTTTGTATGTTGATTGCGTAGTATGCATATAGGTTCAACAGTTCTCACTTGATAATAGTCTACCCAAACACGCAATTCATACCACAAACATGACCACGTGACTCATATACCACCATAAACCTCTGTTAAGGTCACATATTAGTTAGGGTTAATCCCAAAAAACCACCGCAAGTTTGCTCAATTCTCCAAAAAACCACACCAGATTGAATTTTCTTCATTTTACCACTTTTATGTTAATTGATATGGGGTTACTATCCATCTATTTGTGAAGAAAAGTGGTAAAATGGAGAAAATTCAAACTGGTGTGGTTTTTTGGAGAATTTAGCAAACTTGCGGTGGTTTTTTGGGATTAACCTAATTAGTTATATGAGATTAAGATTATCAAAATGGGTAGAACCTACCCAGAATCATTTAACAACAATCTAGGATCATACTTTATACCAACCTTTATTAATCAAAATCCATTTCAAACATTACACTTCACTAGTCACAAAATAAGGACATACTAATGATGCTGGAATTAGGGCTTGTAACATCTAAACCTGATTTAAAGTTATTAACACAAGATTCAACTCCAAAATCAACTTGTAAACAAACTAACATCATACTAAAACCAAATCAAATACCCATTTTGAAATCATGAAATTTAGAGAGAGAAGAGATTATACCTTTCTTGATTAGAGCTTTATAATCATCCTAGAATGCTCTAGACCTATAAATGCGTTTGTTTTTTTTTTTTTTTTTTTTTTTTTTTTTTTTACAAGCAATAATGGAGAGGAATTTGTTAGTTGATGGTGACAAAGGTTGAAAATGTGTGTTAGGGTTCGATAGAACAAACTATTATATTTAAAATAAAGAAAAAAATTGTTATATTTTATATTATTAAATAAAAAATCAATATTAAAAGAAAAAAATTATATATAAAAAATAAGAATAAAAAACAAATCAATTTTATTAAATATATTAATTATTATGCTAAAATTACTTAAGCGATTTAAATATTATTTAAAATAAATTATAATTATTTTAAAAATTTTTAAATAAATTGAAAAAATATCTAAAAATAATTGTTTAAAAATATTAAAGATAATTCAGTATAGCACTAGTGTAATTGGAATGTATGAAATATCAAACTTGTTATTATATTAGTATGTTGTTTTAATCGATTACTCATCAACAATATATAAATATAAAGTTTCAAAATCTAATGAAATAAAATATTAATTTTAAGATTATTTACAACCTTTTTTCTTTTTAAAAGTGAAAATTAAAAACAATAAAAAAATTATAAAAACTTAAAATTTTCTTTTAAAAAAAAATTAATATAATATTATTTACATATCTAATAAAATATAATTTTTAAAGAATATGCACGAGTTTAGCAGTGGTTCACATGAAACTGAGGCATAGCATATCAACCAAAACCATCTACTTAAATGCTTTACAACATCTATAGACTTTATTGCTAAGTCCTAACTTTAATAGGATATGCTCTCATTAAGTTCAATACCAAGAAAACTGAGGGGCCTAATCTTTAATTCTTGTAATTAGAGAAGTACCACCACCGTATTTCTGAGCAGTTGTATTCTCTCTAAACCATCGAGCAAAAAAACATAAGAGATTTCAATATACAGGACTCCTTCGAGAACATCATGAATTTGGAACTTAATATAGTTATAATCTTAACAAAATAATTGTGCTATTAAATTATATATGTATATATATATAAATTTATTCTTAAAATGATTTTCCCATAGTCATTGAAATACTGTTCATAAAAATTTGAAAACTAATAATAAAAACCTCTTTTTTTTTATTTTTATTTTTTATGGTGGTGAGGTAACAATTAGACAAATATGTGAAAAGAATTTTAAAATCATTTATAACTTAGATAAATGCATATCTTAAAAACTAAATATATCTTGAAAACAATCCTTCTAGATAATTTATGTTTTCTATAGTGAGGTAATGGTTAATTACCTCACTGTATTACGTAAAATTAGTGAGGGTTTCTCATCTATACTAAGCCAATTAGTTGTATTCAAATAATTATATTAGAATCAATTCATATATTTTAATAAATAATAAATATAAACTAAAAAAAGTAATATTTACTTTTTATTAAATAAGAAAATTACTCATCCTTTTATATATTTAAATGTTAAAATAACAAAATTTTAGACTAAAACGACAAAATTATAACCTAATATTTACTTATTGAAATAGAAATAGAAATTTCTAATGATTAATTTAATAAAGAAGGTAAATAATGATGGATGGTCTTTTTAGGAGGAGAAGGTGGTTGTTTAAAATGATGAGACCACCATTTCCACCATTTAGGAGGAGAAGGAAGAGGTGGGCATGGAAATTTTCACCAGCTGCCCCATTTAGGGATTTTAGAAGTCTTTTTAGGTGGACTTGGAGATCCGTGACCCCACCAACTGCCCCACCATGAAGGGGGTCCACCTTCACGCCCACCTGGCTTTGTTGGACTCTTTTTGATTGGGCCAACCGCTGCTTCTTCAGCCGCTTCAATTGCTTGCGATGTGAAACATATAGCCAACATCAATATGACGAGCCAAACAATCTTCATTTCTCCTCTTGCCATTTTGAATTGATTTGCTTGGTGTATTAATGGTTTTTTTTTATGTGAATTGTGAAGGATATTTTATATAGTGTTATAGAGAAGATGGTTGTTGCAGAATATCATATAATTAATCTCAAAATTTAGATTGTTTATATTCTAACAGAAATATTAAAAAAGAAAAAATAATAATAATTTAAATGATTTTACTATCAAATTTTTATTTATATATATATATATATATTCATACTAATTTTTTTTTCTTAATACCCTTTTATTGTTCACCTCAAAATTAAATTATATATAAAAACTAAAATTTCTAAAATACTCCTTTCACTTTTGAAATCTTATAACGTTCAATTACTTCTAATTTTATAGTTTCATGATGAACTTCAAGTTTATAATAAAAGAAAATTAGATATATCAAATCACTTATAAATCTCATGGCGTTTGACTGATTTGATGAAACTCCTTTCTACTCGATCATAAGCTTTTAATGAATCTAATTTGAACTCTTCTTACATTTCTATTGGGTAAGAATATAAATAATTATAAAACCAACATATTTAGTAACTTTATTTGAGTCCACTATTAATCATCTTATTAATGATTTATAAATCCCAAATAGTTAGTGGGATAAAAACCACATTTATAAATTGGTCATGTTCATCTTATTAATGATTTATAAATCACAAAGTAGTTCACAACTAAGAGTTTTAATTGATTTTTCTTGATGCATGTTTGGATGAAAACTAATTTATATAATTGAGATGACGAATAAAAACTTATTTGTTGAGAATTAAATGACACAATATTGAAATTTGGCATAACTTGTCTGATGCAATTGCCAATCGTCATTATGTAAATAAGAGGTTAATAGAACAAAAGTCGTTAATTATTTTTTGCTCGACATATTTTTCGCATCAAAACTATATATGTATAATTAAAACCACAAATGAAAACTTAGTTGCTAAGAATTGAAAGAGACAAGTTTGATATATATTCTCCTGTGATTGTCTTAAACTTCTGAGAAAAAAAGAAAGTCAGGTTCGACCGCTTCGAAAGGTCCCACTCAAAAATAGAAGCTTTTACCTTTTATGTTATGCATTTGTAGTTGTTATGTACTTAGATTGGAGGATAGCTAGCTTTGACATGTTCTAAAAAATTATTCAATTTGGGTTGCGCACTTGATTGTGTTGATGAGTGTGATGTGTGAAACTCTTACAAAAAATCTAATATAGTTCTAATGTCAATTCAAGTCTGTATGTGAGTTGTTATTTTCAGTATTTTACACCTTATTTATATTTCCTAAAAGTTGTTAAATGTGGTTTTTTTATTCGGTCTATGTTTTATCATTTAGGTTTCGTCACTGGGCTAATGACTAAGTTAGTACTTAAAGGCACCATAAAAATAGCAATTTATTGAAAGGGAAATTACACACAGGGTCGGCGAGCTTTAACATAATTATGCTTAGGCCGAGTTTTGCAATTTTTTTACAATGAACATACATGAGTTTTTGATAATGTTACTGATAGCTCTAACGGCGTCTGGTCAACTCTTTAACCCCGTTAAGTGTCATAGTGTTGCTGACAGATGCTGATGTGTTTTAATAGAGATGCTGAGATGTCAGGGCATATTAGTAATTTTATATACAATATATTTAAAAATATAAAATAATCATTACACTTCTCCTCTCACCACCATCCCCTCCGAAACTTCTATCAGCAATCACCATCTTTCTCTCCCCTTTCAACTTCCCCTGCCCACCATCTTCTTTGTTTTCTCTCAGCTCCCACCACCACCGACCATTTCTGTCCTCCTATCACCTGCTTTTTTTTTTCTTGTTGCTTTTATTTTTCCAAAATTATTGTTTTTTAAAATTATTAAAATTATCAAATTATGGTATGTAATTTAGTAATTTATTTGATATTGATTGAAATAAAATTAGAATATAATCAATTTAATTTTTTAATAAAAGTAGATTTTTCATAAATATAATATTTAAATTAATTATTATTATATTAATTTTAAATTTGTTTTATTTTATAAATAATATTTTAAATATATCAAATTTTATCATAAAAAATTAATTTTAAAACAGGTTTAAAAGCTATTCAAATATATATATATATATATATATATATAAAAGTGAAATTAACTATTGATATTTCAAACTTTAATCATAGAAAGATTATGGTTTTAATATTTTATAATTTTAGCATTCATAAGATTTTAACATAAAAAATTTTAAAATTGTCAAAATCTAATTACAAATAACATTAGATTATTTTTTTAGAGTTTTTAATTTTATTTATATAAATATTTAATTATAAGTATCTTTTCAATTAATTATATAGTAAAAGTTGTCTGCATTAAAATACATAAATTTTAATTTTATTACTTCATATCCAAATAAATAAATAAAATAAAATTTTATAAATTAATTTGAGATATATAAAATAAATATATATGGCTAATAATAATAATATAATAATAATAAATCATAAATAAATAGATATAAAATTATGTTGTAATAACAGAATAAAATAAAAAAGAAAGTATGTTAACCAATACTCATGGATCTTTTATTATTTAATAAAATATTTATTTATTATTAAAATAAAAAAGGACAGCTATAATTACATTATTAGTAGAAAATATTCACCAATGGATAAAAGAAAAATAGCATATAACCTTAGGATAAATACTATTTGGTGACACGACAATCATTAGAAGGGTAAAATAGTCTTTATATCATGTGACAAGGGCACTTAACGAGGTCAAAGGGTTGACCTGATGCCGTTAGCAACATTATAAAAAACTCATGCATGTTCATTGTAAAAAAGTTGCAAAACTCGGCATAGGCGTAATTATGCCAAAACTCGCCGACCTTCTGTGTAATTTCCCCATTTATTGAAGTGTATTCCAGAAGAAGTTCATTTCTGTGTTCTATCTTCAGCTTCTTGTTTTGTGTTGGTTAAGCCTATTCATTGACAAATGAACTCAGTTCATTCGTCAGTGGATTTCAGCCTATTTATAAATTCCACCTTCACATTTCAATTTGTAATAGTGGTATCAGAGCGGATTCTTAAGGGGACTGTGATGTATGTGATTTCTACGAGAGTTAAACACTGAGTGAGCAAGCTTCAAGTAGCAGCAGAAGTTCAATCCCAATACCAAAATTTTCTAAAGAGAACTACCAAATATGGGTTGTCAAGATGAAGTCTTATTTGAAGTCTTTTAGGCCATGGGAGTTTATAGATGAGGATAAAGAAGTTCAACCTCTGAGATCACATCCTACAATAGCATAGATTAAGGATCATAAAGAAAGGAAGCAGAAGAGAGATGAGGCGGTAACATATCTTTAGTTAGATCTTGCAAATGATATTTTTACAACCATTATGCATCTGAAAAATGCTAAGTTAATTTGGAATGAGTTGAAAGGAAGATATGAAGGAAGTGATAGAGTGAAAGTTGTTAGGCTTTTGACTCTAGAGAGTTTGAAATGCTCAAAATGAAGGAGGAGGAGACTGTCAAGGATTACTTTTCAAAGCTGTCTCAGTTGGTGAACCAGATGAGGCTGTATGGTTAGAAGATTGATGATGCAAATGTTATAGAGAAGATGTTGATAGCTTACTTGAGAAGTTTGAGTTAAAATGGCTACCATTGAAGAATCTTGTAATCTGATTGAACTTTCTGTTCCTGAACTTTTGAGCAAACTACAAGTTCAAGTAGATGATATTTATTATAAGGGTTATTTCCAAAAACACCCCATTTTTTCAAACGTTTCACTTTGAGCACCTGGTTTTGAAAGTTTTGGAAAACCACCCCCAAAATCAAAACCATTAGTGGTTTTTGGTAATTTTGTGAGTGGTTTTGGTGTTGTATGAGTGGTTTTGAAATTCTATATGTTTAATTTAGTGATTCGGAAATTTTCTAAGATCAAAATTACTCATACAACACCAAAACCACTCACAAAATTACCAAAAACCACTAATGGTTTTAATTTTGGGGTGGTTTTCCAAAACTTTCAAAACTGGGTGCTCAAAGTGAAACGTTTAAAAAAATGGGGTATTTTTGGAAATAACCCTTTATTATAAATGATGAGCAAGTTGAAGGTGTTTTCTTTGTAAAACAAAAGAGGAAGAAAGCTTAAGGTAAAGACCACAAAAGCACTGGTCTAATAACAAAAAGATTGAAGATCAACCTATGAAGAATGATGCAAGCCCATTAATGCAAAGAGGTGAGTTTCCACCATGTGATACTTGCAAAAGAACAAACCATTTGTCTAAAGATTGTAGATTCAAAGGCAAGTCTCAATTTCAATGTTACTATTGCAAGAAATGGGGTCACAAATGAGAAGTTTTGTAAGCTCAAATAAAGCCAAGCTCAGTAGCCCTTACAATCTCAACAAGCTAATTGTGTTGGCGATAAATCTCAAGCTAGTGAATAGTTATTTATAGCTACACAGACTAGCACTATAACAACAAAGACATCATGGTATATAGATACTGGTTGTACAAATCATATGGTTAGGGATGAGACTATTTTCATTTCTATCAACAAATCAGATCACACCAAGGTGAAGCTTGGTAATGGTGATGTAGTTCAAGCTACAAGCAGAGGTATGGTTCTTATACAAAATGTTAAAGGACCTAAACCTATAAATTTATTGAGTGTGGCTCAGCTGGTTAGAATGGGTTATTCATTGTCATTTAAAGATTGTTATTGTGTTATTTTTATGGAAATGGGAGTGAAGTTGTTAGAGTAGAAATCGGCCATAACAATTTTCCATTGAGGTTAGAGAACATTAATCATTTTGCTCTAGTTACACAACAAGAAGCATCCAGTCCAAGGCATAGAAGACTAGGTCATTTTAGTGCATCCTCATTGAATATTTTGAAAGCTAATGATATGGTTGAAGATCTTCCAGAGATCAATTGTGTAGATGGTATGTGCAGTTCATGTCAGTTAGGAAAAGTTTATAGAAAAACATTTCCTAAAGGTACTACATTTAGAGCTAAGATGAAACTAGAGCTCATACACAATGATTTACGAGGTCTAATGAGTGTGATATCTTTGAAACAAAGCAAGTATTTTATGTTGTTTATTGATGATTTCACAAGTCACACTTGGGTTTATTTTTTGTCAAGTAAGGCAGATGCATTCTAACTATTCAAAAGCTTCAAATCTATGGTGGAGAATGAAGCTAATTTTAAGATTAAGAAGCTAAGATTTGACAATGGCAAGGAATATACATCGGCAGACTTCAACAAATTCTATCAAGATATGGGCATCAAGCATCAGTTAACTGTAAGTTATTCTCCTCAACAAAATGGCATGTGTGAGAGGAAGAATAGGATGGTAATGGAGATGTCAAGATGCTTACTGGCTGAGAAGAAGCTTCCTAAAAGTTTCTGGGCAGAGGCTGTTCATGTTGCAGTTTATCTTCTAAATAGGCTTCCTACCAAAGCTGTTGAGGGAATGACTCCATATGAAGCTTAGACCGGAAGAAAACCCTCCATGATCCATTTGAAAGTATTTAGTTCTGCTTGTTACCTCGTATTCTAGCAGCAAAAAGAACCAAACTGGATGACAAAGCTCAAGTTAATATTCTCTTAGGTTATGCTGAAAATGCAAAAGGATATAGAATGTTCAACTTGAAAACTCAAAAGTTAGAGATCAATAGAGATATTGAAGTGGATGAAGAGACATTTTGGGATAGGGAGAATGAAAAGATGAAGAGATGTCTGTCTGAAACTTCACCAAGTAATGTTGAAGAAGTTGTAGCTCAAGGTCAAATAGAGTTAGAAGTTGCAAAAATGTAGTAGAATCTGATTCTCCAATATTGTAGACAAAATCCCTTGTAGAAATTTATGAAAGATGCAATTTTGTGGTGGATGAACCTGCAACATTTGAAGAAACTGCACAACATAAGGAGTGGAGACAAGTCATGAAAGATAAGACCTCCATGATTGAGAAGAACAAGAAATGGCAGCTTGTTACAAAACCAAATGACAGAAAGGTGATTAGAGTTAAATGGGTGTTTAGGACAAACCTAAATCTTAATGGCTATCTTTAAACACAAAGTAAGATTAGTGGTAAAAGGCTATTCCCAATAGTCGGGAGTAGATTATAGTGAGACGTTTGCGCTGGTTGCAAGACATGACACAGTGAGATATTGATTCTTGCACTAGCAACACAATACGGATGAAGAGTTTATCGCTTGGATGCTAAATTAGTCTTCTTGAATGGTATCCTTCAAGAGGAGATTATTGTTGATCAACCTGATGGTTTTGTGATTGCAGAAGAAGAAGATAAAGTATACAAGCTTCATAAAGCCTTGTACGAATTGAAGTAGGAACCTATAGCCTGGTATGGTAGAATTGACAGCTACTTTATTGAAAATGGATTCAGGAGGAGCATCAATGAACCTACACTCTATGTCAAGTAAGGTACCGAATTAAGGAGATTGATCATTTCACGTTATGTTGATGATTTTCTTGTAACAGGTGATGATATTCAAGGGGTAGTGAAGTTCAAAGAGACCATGTTGAAGGCACTTGAGATGAATGACCTTGGATTAATGAATTACTTTCTTGGAATGGAAGTAACTCAACTTGAAGATGGAATCTTTGTGTCATAAATCAAGTATGCTAAAAAGATGTTGAAGAGGTTTAAAATGGATGCTTCAAAATTTGTTTCAACCCCACTTATGGTAAATGTGAAGCTGTCCAAAAATGATGGAAATGAGAAAGCTTATGCAAGAGGTTCATTGATTGGTGGATTTCAGCCTATTTGTAAATTCCACCTTTAGATTTCAGTTTCTAACATAACGGAATACTTATTTACGGTGCCTTCAGAAGTTGTCAACTAGTTGAGTGATTTTAATATTCTTTTCCTCTCGAAGGCTTTTCCTAGTTGTCAATTGTTTTTAATGATCTTTTTCATTTCATTCAAGATCATTTGTTACAAAACCAGCAGCAACAAAACAGAACACAGCACAATCAGACCAAATCAATGCAACAACTGAGCAGATGCAAGACAGGAACAAAACACAGTCATAAGTAGACAGCAGTAGTGGTAAATTGCTACACATAACAGAGGAAATTTGGAATTTTCTTTTGTATTTTTCATTCCACATTTTGCAGTACAAAAAAACAGTATTTATATGTACAATAATAGCAGGTAAGAACCACAAAAACATTACAAAATATCTAGTCCATGATGTGGCCTTATACCAACCACATAAAATAAATACACAATTCCCAACATAAACTATTCAGAGAAATCTTAATAATCTAATACTCTTCCTTAAGATTTCTCTGAGATACTCCCAGCAACGTTCTGATGAACTCAAACTTCTTCTTTAGCAAAGCTTTAGTTATGATATTAGCTTGTTGCTTCTCGCTGCACCAATGCATCAATTTAACTTCACATTTCTTCTCTGCACCTCTTAAGGTATGAAATCTAATATTGATATGCTTTGTTTTTACATGCTGCACTGGATTTTTAGTCATTCGATGGCTGATTTGTTGTCAACGTATATCACAGTAGGTTCACTTGGCAGCAGTTCCAATTCCACTAGGATTTTCCTTAGCCAAATGCACTGATTTGTAGCACAAGTAGCAGCTACTATTTTGCCTCAACTGTAGATTGAGCTACATGCTTCCTTATGCTTCATGAAAAGACACCCGATCCAAAAGAGAAACAATAGTCAGATGTGCTCTTATAATCATCTAAGCATCCACTCCAATCGCTATCTGAATAACCAACAAGAGCGCCACTCTCAACACTTCTGTACCATATACCATAATCAGATGTGCCTTTAATGTATCTCAGCACTCGTTTGGCAGCTCCAAAATGTTTCATGTTAGGATTTTGCATATATCTAGATAACAAACGAGCAGAAAACATCAAGTCGGGTCTAGAAGCTGTCAAATAGAGTAAACTCCCAACTAAACTTCTATAAAGTCTACAGTCTGCCATCTCTTCATCATCATTCTTCACCAACTTCTCATTTACTACTAAAGGACATGTGACAGACTTACATTTATCAAGTCTGAATTTCTTCAACAGATTTCAAGCATACTTCCTCTGAGATAGGAAGATCCCTTCAGAACATTGATTGATTTCTAAGCCCAAAAAGAACTTCATCTCACCGAAGTCAGACAGCTAAAAAAACCTTCACCATTTAAGATTTGAGATCTTGAACAACATAAGAATCTTCACCTGTAATCATTAAGTCATCAAGATAAACTGAGATCACAATTGATTTACCATCACTCTGTCTTTTGATGTATAGAGTAGGTTCATTCAAACTTCCGTTGAAGTTCTGAGACAACAAATGTGAATCTAACCTACTGTATCATGCTCTAGGAGCTTGTTTAAGTCCATAAAGAGATTTCTTATGCTTATATACCTTTACTTCTTTACCTTCAATAGTGAAACCTTCATGTTGTTCAACATATATATCTTCTTCAAGTATTCCATTGAGAAATGCAGACTTGACATCTAAATGAATTATCTTCCATTTATATTGTGTTGCAAGAGCAACTAACATCATTACGGTATCATGTCGAGCTACAGGAGCAAATGTATCTCCAAATTCTACTCCAAGTTGTTGTGCATAACCCTTCCGAACAAGTCTAGCTTTATGCTTGAAAATGGATCCATTCGAATTGAATTTTGTTTAATAGACCCACTTCACACCAATAACTTTTCTCTATTCTAGTCTATCAACCAGCTCCTATGTATTATTCTTGTTATTCATGGCCAACTCCTCCTCCATTGCTAACCTCTACTCTTGATGATCTATGTTTCTTCATATAAACCAGGTTCAACAAGAGTAAAATTACAATGCTCATAAATGTCAGCTAATGAAACTAGTTTCAATGACAGGAGAGTCTGTAGTAGGATTTTCATTTTCTAGATGTAATATCATCATTCTTCTACAAACTTGGAGATGTTGGAGTACCAACACAATCCTTCACAACAACCTTGTTATCCCAATCAAAGTAGCTAGACTTATCAATTATTAAATCTCTACTCACAACAGCTTTCTTCGAACCAACATTATACACATTATAACATTTGGCAGTTGTCCTATAGCCCAACAACACACACATTTCAGCTTTATTGTCTAGCTTTGATCTCTTAGCATGTGCATAGCATATTGAACCGAACACCCTCAAATGTCTTACAGAAGGTTTTATATCTTTCCAAGCTTCAAATGGTGTCATGCCATGGACTGCTCTTGTTAGCAATCTATTCAACAGATATACAACAGTGTTAACTACCTCTACCCAGAAATGATTAGGCATTTTCTTCTCAGTCAACATACTTCTTGCCATCTCCATAATGGTTCGATTTTTTCTCTCCGAGACTCCATTTTGCTGTGGCGTATAACTTACTGTAAGCTATCTTTGAATATCCAAATCTCAGCAATAATTGTTGAACTCAAATGGAGTATATTCAGATCCATTGTCTGACCTGATATACTTTATTTTCAACCACTCTCCCTTTCAACCATTCCCTGGAATTTTTTGAAAGTTAACAAGACTTGGGATTTGCTGCTGAGAAAATAAACCCACATCATCCTTGTAAGATCATCTATAAATAGCAAAAAGTACTTATTTCCATTCAAAGAAGTTGTCTTCATTGGTCCACACAGATATGTAAGTATAAGCTCCAACTTCTCTTTAGCTCTCCAATGATCTCCTTTTGAAAAAGATTGTCTATACAGCTTACCATATTGACATGATTGACACACATCCTTACTCATGTTAATTTTAGGAACATCAAGCACAAAACCATTTGATTGCAAATACACCAATGATGCCACATTGTAATGACCAAATTGTTTATGCCAAAGCTGAGAATTATTCAGCACAATATTGAAGGAACAACTATCAAAACAACAAGAAATAGGAAGGCAATTATCTACCATAGCGATCTTTGCAACTTCAAATCCTTTAGGATAGTAAATAACACATGCTTTCTTGTCAAACATAAGAGAATAATGCTTATGAAGCATTTGAGCAACACTCAACAGATTTTGAATCAAATTTGGCACATAAAGAACATTATGAATAAGCTTCACACCTGAGTCAATAGAAAACTTGTCTGACCCTCTAACTTGAGCTTCCATCAATGCACCATTTCCCATCTTTATTTTGGTTCTATAAGTTCTGTCCAATGTAGCAAACAAGCCTTCATCCTTAGCCATGTGCCTTGTACGTCCAGTGTCAACATACCAGACATATTTTCTATTTTCTGTTGAATCTGAAGCAACGAAAACACTTTCCTCATGTGTTGTAGCTTGGTGATCATTAGTGAAGTTAGCTTGTTGAGAAGATGAACCACTCTTGTTTTGCTTCTGCCTACAGAACTTCTCAATATGCCCAAACTTATGACAAAACCTACACTTCTTTTTCTTCCAACAATTCTTCTCCAGATGGTTTATCTTCTTACAGACACTACAAGGTGGAAATCTTCCTTTTTTTTATGAACCACCATGATTGTCATTAGGTTTCTCCTTTCCAAATTTATCATTAGAAACTTAGGCAGCTTCCTTACTTTGCTTGGATTTCAGCCTTGCTTGAAAAGATTCTTCAGATGCTCCTTCACTCCTCATTATCATCCTCAGCTCTTGAGTTTTTAACTTGGAAATCAACTCACCAACTATAAGTGTAGATAGATCACAAGACTCCTCAATAGCTGAAACTTTTGACTCAAACTTCTCTGGAAGACTTATTAAAATCTTCTTCACAATCTTCTGATCTGGGAAGTCATCACCAAGTACTCTAATATGATTAACAATCTCCATCAGCTTTGAAGAGTAGTCTTTGACATTTTCAGAATCCTTCATCTTCAAGAGCTCAAATTCCCTCTTCAAGGTCAAAAGCTTCACTGCCTTCACTCTACTACTGCCTTCAAACTCCTCCTTCAACTTATCTCATGCCTCTTTTGCTGTTTCACAAGCCATTATTCTTATAAATATAACTCCTGAAACTGCTGAATATATACAAGTGAGAGCCTTTGGACTTCTAGTCACCAACTCATCATGTTTCTTAATCTCATTCAAGGTTGCATTTCTTCTTAATTCTGGAACAGCATCTCCTTCTTGCTCCACAACATCCCACAAGTTGAAAACCTTCAAATATGCGTTCATCTTGATGGCCCAAACCTGGTAGTTCTCACCAGTGAACATAGGAGGATTCATGGTGGGTTTGTTTGCAGAAGTCATGACGTGGTTCCAATACCGTATTCAACAACCAAGTGCAAGAGAAAAGAAAAACAACAACAACAGACCCTTAAGATAACGACTATGATACCATGTTACAAAACCAGCAGCAACAAAATAGAACACAGCACAATCAGACCAAATCAATGCAGCAATTAAGCAAATGCAGGACAGGAACAAAACACAGTCATAAGTAGACAGCAGTGGCTGTAAATTGCTACACACAACAGAGGATATTTGGAAATTTTTTTTGTATTTTTCATTCCATACTTTAGAGAAAAAAATCAATATTTGTATATACAATAACAGCAGTTAAGAACCACGAAAACATTACAAAATATCTAGTCCATGACGTGGCCTTATACCATAGACTATTAATAGAAATCTTAATAATCTAATATCATTAAACCTTCCCTGAAGAAGATTAATGTGATCCATAATCCCTACATCTTGACTTCGAGTTTATAGCAAGTCCAACTGTTTTTGAATGCCCTAGATTTCCTTTGCTAATATGCCAAATTTTGCTTGGCTCGAGATAAATAAACTCATATAAGGAAAAGACTTTTTTGTACACCAACTTTTGGGATTGTGGTGTTTGGCAAAGAGTCTCCAGTACATCCGTATAAAAGATAGGACCAATGTTGTTAAAACTGGATCGGACTGGCCGGTTGAACTGGTTTAACCAGGAACCGACCGTTCAGCCGGTTTGGTTTTATGATAAAATTGATTTTCTGAAAATTCGGTAAAAACTGGGTAAAACCGAATTTTTCAAAAAAAAGGGCTCTTTGCATAAATAAGCCTTAAATTAAAATCTTTAAATTTTTAGTCCTATATTAAATTTTATTCAAAAATAAACAAATCACACAAGTTTTTACATCCAATAGACCAAATTGGCAATAATACCCTTTCTTTTTAAAAAATACATTGAAATAATTTTATTAATTCTTAATAAGGTGCAAAGTCTCATATTCCCTTATGTTTAAATTTTTTAATTCAAATAATATATTCACACAATGACCCCGTCAAATTAAAAAATAGTCCCCATCAATGTAAACAATTAAAAAACAAAATTATTCCCAAATTGAAAAAACCCTAACTTTGCATGCAACTCAAAAAGCTACCAATCGTGAATTCCTTTCACCCAATTCAATGAATCCTAATCATAATTGCACAATTCCTTCCAGCAAATAAGTCAATAATCTTCTCCAATTGCTCTTAAAAGGTATGTTTCTTAAGTTTCTAGGGTTTTAGACATACTAAAGATTGTATTTTATTGTGTAGCACATTTAATTGCATACTATATGCATAGTTTTTATTAGTTTAGGATCCCTGTGTATAGAATAGTTGTTATTTGGAACACAATTTGTATGTACGTGGATTTGCGAATTGTGGGATTTGCGAATTTTTTTTTTAAGGTGTTTCCCGGTCCCGACACCGGGAAACTGTACAGCAACTAGTCAGTTTCCCGGTCCTGAACACCGGGAAACATTATGTTGTCTCCTGGTTTTTTTGGATCGGGAAGAAGACTGGTTTTTGTACTACTTCCACGTGTACTATACCGGGAAACCATTTTTCGTGCTTTACAGGTGTTTCCAGGTTCTTACACCGGGAAACCGTTAAAATACTATTACGTTTCCCGGTCCAGTACACCAGGAAACACTATTATGCTTCCTGGTTTATCTTAACCGGGAAGCAAATAAGTTTTTGTACTGTTTCCCGGTGTAGTAGACCGGAAAAGCACTGGGGAGTATTTGCTTCCCGGTTTTGAGGACCGGGAAACACTTTAAAATTTGGCTTGTTTCCCGGTAATTTTAACCGGGAAGCAGAGTGTTTTTCATGCTTCCCGGTTGTAGCACCGGGAAACCAATCCAAATTATAATGGTTTCCCGGTCTTTATTACCGGGAAGCTACCTTTTTTTTTTTTAATTTCGATTTACTATTTTATTGAATACTTTTAATGTTTGTTTTTTTTAGGCATGACAATTAAAAAGACCCTAGTGAAATTCAAGGCAGAATGGATTGATGGTGAATATAAGGGTGGTGAAACGTTCGTTTTGCTACTTGATACGGATATTTCATATTCTCAATTAGTACAAAAACTATATGCAAAATTGAAGATACAATCTACTTTAGATTTGACCATACATGCGCTGTCATCAGATTCTACGAGACAACGATATCAAGTTACAGACGATGAAGATTTTAATTTTGTGAAGGAGGATCATGGAGATCACATGTATCTATTTATTGATACCATCGCAAAAGGCATGGAACATAATGAACAAGTCAATGAGAGCACTGGTCACATAGACAGTGACACACATAATAGGGATATTATTACTACAACTGAAAATCATCAACCTTTTTTTTATCTTAATGAACCCACTGCAAATGATGTGTTTGAAGAGTTGGAGAATATTAGTGATGGTGCAAATAGAGGGCAGACTGAACCAATGCAAGTTGATGATTTGGATGATTTAGAGGAGTGTCCGGATGTTTCCTCGCAAAGAGATGAAGAAGAACCAGTTAGAGCCGTTATGCCAGATTATCTGACTTGGGTATTGCCCGGTGCTAGTTGTTATTCATTCACACAAGATGTTGTATATGCACTTTCTGCTCCAGTTCGGAGAAATCCACTCGAAAAAGGTGAGAGATTTAAGAAGAAGAAGGAAATGAAGATTGCAGTTGGGAAGTATGCTCTGGAGAATAAGTTCACAACCAAAATTATCCGGTCTAACAAAATTCGTTTTGAAGTGGAATGCTCAGACGAGACATGCTATTTCGCATTTCGTGTCAGGCGAGGGTCAGGTTCTTCAATGTGGCACGTTACAGAGTTTAACTCGAAACATTCATGCATACCAGATACACACACTTCATACCACCGTCCTGTGAAGTCCGATCTACTTGGTAATTTATACTCTACACGGGTCACTGTGGCCGACTATCGTGCTAAACATGTGCAAAATGAGGTAGAGGATCGTTATCAAGTTAAGATTGAGTATAGCAAGGCATGGAGAGCCATTCAACATGCTCTAAGGTTTTCTTACGGTGATGGAATTGAATCTTATCAAATTCTTCCTGCTTACTTCAAACAGCTGAGAGCTTCTAACCCGGGCACCATTACTTCGATACACACTAGGCCTGACAATACTTTTTTATACTCATTCTTCGCTCTTGGTTCATCAATTCGTGGATTTCTATCACATGTTCGTCCTGTAGTCGCTGTCGATGCAACACATACGAAAGGTGAGTATAAAGGAATAATTATTACTGCACTTACGCAGGATGGTAACGGTGGCATATACCCTATCGCCTTTGGGTTTGCAGATGTCGAGGATAATGCTTCATGGTGTTGGTTCTTCACGAAGTTGAGAAAAGCAATTGGAAACCCCGTTAACCTAGTCATTGTTTCAGATAGACATAAAAGTATATTTGCTGCTACAAGAAGAGTTTACCCAGGTGTTCCACATGTTATATGTTACTACTATTTGGCAAATAATATGAAGTCATTTGGCGGCAAGCGTGGAAACACAGGACGTCTACTGAAGGCTGCTTGTTATGCTTATACGATAGAAGAATGTGATTTGCTATTGGACGATATACGTGTTGTTAGTCCAAAAATGTATGCTGAGTTAATAAAGATTGGTAAGAAAAGGTGGGCGCGGTCATATTGTGAGGAAAAGAGGTATGCTATATTGACTTCTAATATTGTAGAATCGACTAACGCACCTATCAAGAAAGCTCAACGACTACCCATAACAGCTGCAAATGAGTTTCTAAGATCAATGGTGCAACGTTGGTTTTGTGATAGGCGCGAAGCGGCCCAAAAATTGACTACATCAGTAACGCCCGAGGCTGTATCACACATAAATGAACTTGAAAACGATGTCAATGGTAGCAATGCAGTTCCTATTCTTGAAGGTAGGCGTTATCAAGTGACACATGGAGAGGATGTTCACGTGGTTGATTTTGAATCAAATGAATGTACTTGTAAGGCTTGGCAACTTGATCGTCTTCCTTGCTTACATGTTGTTGCTGCTGCTAGGTATTTTACTACACATTTCTTTTATTTTATCGATTAATATAATTTCTCATATATTTGACTTTTGGTAATTTGACATAGGTTGATGAGAGTTCACCCACATACATTATGCCATGAGTATTACAGCAAAGAGTAGTGGAGAACATCATATGAACATCCAATCAATCCCGTTCCTCACAAAAGAACATGGCCGCCATCTAGAAGATTGGTCCTACCGCCTATAGAGAAGCGACAGCCGGGCCGTCCAAAGGATAAAAGGATTCCCTCCAAAGGAGAACACGTTAGAACTAAAACATGCGGGAGGTGCGGTGATAAGGGTCACACAAGACTCACGTGTAAGAATCCTATCAGGCGTAAAAGTGGAAATAATGCAACGTCTACAACGGGTGTAGAAGGTAATACGGATGCTTCAGTTGCAGAAGGTGCTACACCAGCTAAGAAGCGACGCCGACCAGTACATTGTGGATTTTGTAAGGAAGAAGGTCATACCATTCGTAAGTGTCCTAACAAAGTTGTGCAAGAGCATGATACAGAGCATGATACAGAGCAAGCATCAAATGGCACCGGATTGAGCCCAGACATGACACAAGGAGAGGATCACACAGATGACTCTTCGTCCGAAGAAGTACCTTCAGATCCTGAAGCGTTATCCAATTCTTCAGATAATTTCTAGTCAAATACATTTAGTAGTTGTTTTATTTTGTTTGATGAATCTTATTTACGCTTATTTTAACGAAGTATGACATTTTGGAAGAACAAAATAGTATTGTAAATATATTGGCAAACGGGTTAATCTATTACAGGAGTTGAGGTTGTTGATTTAAATTTAAGCATTTTAAGGTATAATGCGATATTGATTTAAATTTTCTTTTAAGCATTTTAGGTATGATTTGATCTTGATCTTAATTTTTTTAAAGTACTTTAATTTTTTTTTAAACAAGTGTTTCCCGGTGTCTCACACCGGGAAACACTTTAAATTTCAGTTTGCTTCCCAGTCTTGAAGACCGGGAAGCCTTTTTTATCTACTGGTTCCAGGTTTGGAGGACCGGGAAGCCGTTGAAATTCAATGTTGCTTCCTGGTGTTCATGACCTGGAAGTATAAGTGAGAAAACTAGAACCACTAGATTAAAAATGCTTCCCGGTCCTCCACACCTGGAAACTGGAGGCCATTTTTGCCTGTTTCCAGGTGTTCAGCACCGGGAAGCTGTATACACCAGCTTCCCGGTTATGAACACCTGGAAACAGGCAAAAATGGCCTCCGATTTCCAGGTGTGGAGGACCGGGAAGCCTGTTTTCGTCCACGAAAAAATTGTATTTACTAGTTTTAACACTGGGGAATAAATAATGGGATCTATTAATCATTATGGGTCTGATTTACCAGCCTCTTTTAACGATTGAACGATCCACTATATGAAATTGTATCAAAAATGTGCTCCGATATAGGGACGGAGGTCGATTAAGAGTTGTGAAAACCATCCATGTAACATGATTGCAACATTGGGAACAGTATTTTGTAATATTTTAATCGCATATTGAAAATCGATCAACATTATGTTTTCTAGTCTTACGTAGGAGTGTAGTTTCTAGGATAAGTAATCAATCCAATAACAACGTTATATCATAACTTATTTATTGAACCTAAATTATCAGGGGGAGACTAAAAACTTATTTTATGCTTTTTGGAAGTGAATTTGCAATTTTTTGTTGGACGGAGACATGCTTCCCGGTCCTCCACACCTGGAAACCGGAGGCCATTTTTGCCTGTTTTCAGGTGTTCAGCACCAGGAAGCTGTATACACTAGCTTCCCGATTCTGAACACCTGGAAATAGGCAGAAATGGCCTCCGGTTTCCAGGTGTGGAGGACCGGGAAGCCTGTTTTCATACAACATCACCGGGAAACTAGAAGGCATTTTTGCCTATTTCCAGGTGTTCAACACCTGGAAGCTGGTTCTCTGTGAATATTTAACTTGTTATACATTTATCTTATATCTACGCATATATATAATTATTAGTAATCAGGATATCAAACTATAATATAAAATTCCATTAAAAAACGAATATAATGTCAACATTTTAAAACTACACTTGGCTATTCATTAGCTGGATCGCCCTCAACCGAATGCTCATATATACTGTAGGCAATTTTCTTCCATATCAAATGTGCATCTTCAACCGTTTTTCCAAATGTCCATGCAGCTTGCCTAGTCCAAAGGTCGTGTATGTACATACATACATAGGCACCACAAGAAGTTCTGCAAAACAAAAGAATAAAAATCAACCATAAAACTATATACGAAACAGCCATAATGTTGTATCAAAGGGACTTAGGAGGTGTTCCACTAACCCATCAGGCTGAATCGGCAATCCTACAGCTTCTCCAACCACCAGCACTTTCCATTCACCTTCAGGCGTATGCATAGTCACTTCTGCGCTTAACTTCTTCACCATCCTATCCAAGAAGGTTACAAATTCCCTCAAGTGACGCATGACTGTATTGGCCTTAGGAGCGAGAGAGTCAAGAATAAGTATCTCTTTTCGCTTTATGGATACTACGCATACAATCCAGTGGTTTCCATGAATATGGCTTGGGAAGATAACCTGATTATGAAACACATTTATGCAGTTAGCTTTCAAATAGTTCTTAAAAAATTACAACTATAACTTAAAAAGTGTGCAGTTAGCTTTCCATGTGAACTTACATGATCAACCTCACTCCAAGCAGCATTCAGCTCATTCTCCGCTAAACCTCTAGCAACGTCCATAAAGAACGGTCTAATGTCTTCCTCATCGTTGTTCCTTTGCTCTTGCAACATTAAAGTCTGAAAATAAGAACAAAATATACAATTATGGAAAACCATTTTAACCATCAATACAAGTTTCTTATTAAAAATAGTTGTTGACTTACAAAAATGGTGCATTTCATTACTGTCATGTCTTTCCTCTTTCCATGTAGGTGTTCGTACATGTAACTGATCCATTGATTGATTCCATTGGTACTAAACCAACAACCCGGATCTAGTATCGTTCTGAGGTAGGTGGGCCATACCGTTCGTCCTTCGGGTATCATGTCTCTCCTGAAAATAGGTTTAAAATTAACACTCCATAAAATTCAATACTAAATAAAAATTAACACAAAGAATTACGTCCTTCTGAAATTAACACTCCATAAAATTCAATACTAAATAAAAATTAACACAAAGACTTACGTCCTTCTGGAATCAGGCGATATAAAATCTTCGAATCCATCTGGGACCTCGGGAATAGTGGCTATGCCGTGAAAACTCTCACCCGGAATGATTTCACCAAGAGCTACATGACCCTTTGGTAATGAAGTTGATCTAGAAGGCGCTGGCTTTTTAGGCTTTGTTGACTTCTTTGCCTTCTTCGCCTTCTTTGTAGATCCATCATCTTCAATCAATATATGTACGTCTTCACGACCTCTTTTTCCTTTCCTCTAAAACACATAAATATTGCAAAAATAGACATATATGTTATACAATTCTAATAAAAGTCAAATTCATACGGTTAGGGTGAATACTTACCAAATGAGTAGGGATGGCTTCTTTCTTGTCCCCCTCCTCTTCCTCTTCCTCTTCTTTCTTCTTATTCTCATTTTCTTTTTCCTCTTTCTTGTCATTTTCTTCATCTTCTTCCTCCTTTGTCTCCTTGTCTTCCTCTTCTTTTTCACCCTCATCATTTCCATCTTCTTCATTCTTCTTCTCTTGACTTTCCTCTTCTTTCTTGTCCTCCTCTTCATCTTCTTCCTCATTCTCTTTATCTTCCTCTTCTTTCTTGTCTTCCTGTTCATCTTCTTCCTCTTCACCTTCTTTCTCGTTCTTTTCATCTTTCTCTTCTTTCTTGCCCCCAATCTCTTCATCTAATTCCTCATTCTTCTCTTCCTGTTTTTCCTTCTCATCTTCATTTTTCTGTATCTCTTCAGTCTCCATTTCTTCCATATGAACATCAGGGGTAGACTGAATTTGAGGACGCTGACTAAGAATGAATCTTTCCCCTCCATTCTCTTCTTCTTCTTCTCCTCCTTCTGTATCTTCATCATTTTCCGTCTCATCCTCATCTTCTCCTTCTTCTTCTTCATCATCATCCGCTACCTCAACTTTTTCTTCATTTGCAGATGGCTCATTCCTTGACTTTCTCCTCATCTCCCTCATCTGCTCTTCCTCTTCATCATCTGCGCTTTTGTCAGTATCTGTCATGTATTCACATCCATATGTAAGCATAACAATAAAATGAGCATTTCAATTTTTTTAAATAGGTGTTTCTTGGTGTCTCACACCGGGAAACACTTTAAAATTCAGTTAGCTTCCCGGTCTTGAAGACCGGGAAGCATTTTTATTCAAACACCGGGAAACATGCTCAAATTACATAGGCTTCCCGGTCTTAATACCGGGAAGCACACTGGAAATATAGCTTCCCGGTGTCATACACCGGGAAGCATGTTTGATATTATAAGAGTTTCCCGGTGTTTGAAACCGGGAAGCTATATTTCAAGTGTGCTTCCAGGTATTATGACCGGGAAGCCGTTGTGATTGGAGCATGTTTCCTGGTGTTTGAAACCTAGAAGCCTTTACAACTGCTTCCAGGTTTCAAATACCGGGAAACATGCTCAAATTATAACGGCTTCCCGGTCTTAATACCGGGAAGCACACTGGAAATATAGCTTCCCGGTGTCATACACCGGGAAGCATGCTTGATATTATAAGGGTTTCCAGGTGTTAGACACCGGAAAACACAAATGAAATCAACAAAAAAAAAAAATGAGTACCCGTTTAAACTAAACTAAATTAGCATCTTAACAATGAAAACACAAAACCTATAGACATCACAATAACAAACTCAAACCCTTATCACCATTTCATTACAAAATCCCAACTACACTAACAAATACAAAACCCAACTAATTATCATCATTTCATTACAAAATCAAACTATTAACATCAATTTCCCAATTTGTAGCATTCTATAACACAAATATGTAACGTAAACCTAATTCGACCAAAAACACAACGTTAAAACCATAGAAACCAACCTTTACTTTTGCCTTCGTTGTCGTCGCCGGCCTTTTCGTACCCTTACCCACTTGATTCGACTTCACGGCTCCTTTAGATGTTTCAGCGGTGCTAGTTGCCCTTGTCTTCTTGGGTAACGACTTCTTCCCCATTTCAAATTCTTACAAATAACGGAGATGTCTCGGCGGCGAATGAAGATGATTGAGAAGAAGAACAACCGAGATGACGATTTGCAGGAGAATGATGGTTAGAGAAGAAGAACAGGAGATGATGACAATCGATTGCCCTAAGATTCGAAACGAAAGGAAAGGTAAAGATAGAGAAGAAGAACAAGCGATACACTAAGGTAAAGATCGAGATTAATGGTTGGAGAAGAAGAACAGGAAGTGTTAAAGTTGATTTCGTTGTGTGTGGAAGCTGTGAAGAAGAGAAAACGTTTGCTCTATTTTGTTCTAACGGTCGATAGGCAATAAGGGTATTTCGGAGATTCTATATATTTAATATTTATTATATTTATATTTATTTTGTTTTAAATTTATTTTAATATTTATTTAATAATTTGGATAGTAAAGTCATTTTGGTCTATTGGATGTAAAAAGTTTCATCAATTCTTTATTTTTGTAGAAAATTTAATATTGGGCTAGAAGAAATCTTTTGGAAAATTTTTGGCCCAAAAATGAGAATTATCACAAAAAAAAATAATAACAAATTAAAATTTTAATTTAATTTCGTTATATTTGGTTTTTTTGGAATAATTATTTTATTTTTTTAACGGATTTAAAATTTTAAATATAAATATTATTTCAAAATATAATATATGAATATTGGATGGTTTATTTTATTGATAATTAATTTATATTGATAAATTTATTTTTAAGTAGGTTTAATTATATTTTTAATTAAAAATATATATATTAAATAAATATAAATTAATTTATTTTTTAATTTTATATAATATATATGTAAAATAATTATTATTTTAAAATTAAAAAAATCCTGTTCCTGTCGAACCGTGACCCCTTTACGAAACCGGTTCGATGTCCGGTGCAGTTTTAAAAACCTTGGATAGGATCATTCACGAAACGTCCCCTTCATTATTCTAAAAATTACAACTATACAAAATGTAGTAACTTGTTTGCTGCTGTATCTCAGTCTTATACTTTCCAACAAACCTAACATCGACAACATGTCGCTTGAACCCTACATGTATAATCAATCATGTATGTAAATGTAATGTTGTTATGGTATATATATCATCAGCAGCTCTGGATAAAGCTCTGATCTTGAGGAGAAACAATCACGTCATCGTGATGTTGAAGCCATTGATCTCCATCAATATACGAAACGTCCATGAATGAAGCTGCATCATATTCCTGAAGCTGCTTTCCGTACGGCACTCTAGATGTGTAATTTGCTCCTTCTCCGAAACATTCATACTCTCCGAAGAATATCGTCCTGCAACACACAATATCCAATCACAATCAACCTATATATATAATCATTTAGAATGAAGCATTGAAAGAAGAGTGAGGGAGAGACTGGTCTCTAGAAGGGTCTCTCCAGTCATTCCAGCCATCAGGAGAGACAACATCGGACATGAATGTCTTTGAGAAGACAACAGTTGAATAAACTCCCCATGCTCTTCCGAGCCATACACTTCCTGTTCCATCCACTTGGCAGTTCACGAATGAGAACCCTGTTTGCTCTGTCGCCGATTGTCTCCCCTGTGCTGTGATTGCTCCGCTCACTTGGTCTGGTATCCTCTCCGCTATTGAATGCAATCTGCAGTCCTGTCCATGTCCAATTTTACATTCATTAACTGATTGACTTTGTGAATAGCTAGCTATATATGTATATACCTGAAACAAGGATCTAGCATTGCCAAAAATGAAATCTATAGAGCCTTGTACAAAACAATCTTTGTAAAAATGTCTGCCACGATCGTCATGAAGAGTGTCTTGTGCACCGTAGAATCCACATCCATAAAAAGCAGCCTGATCGCCTCCTATTCTCAATGCCACTGCTTGGCCTCCAACTTCACCTGGATATGCTGCTGGAGCTGTATTCTGTTATTCGATTCGAAACAATATAATTAATTGACAATCCTCATAGATATATATTGATTGCTTGATTGATTACCTGAAAGGAGAGATTGTAAGCAGTGAAATTGGGAGCGAAAACAGAAACGGAAGCGCTATAGGCAGTTCCTCCAGTGGAATTAGCAGTGTCATTCCAAGCTATAATAGTGTTGTGGTAACCTCTACCTTGGAATATCAAATTTGTCTTATTAGCATGGACCAACACCTTCTCCCTGCAATTTTAGTTAACAATCAATGTGAAAAGATGGGAGATATGCATATACATAGCTGTAGAATATGATCATCACCTGTAAGTACCAGTATCAATGATGATGAGGGTCTTAGAAGGAGTGAAGTCAGGAACAGAATCAACAGCCTGTTGTACACTTGTAAAATTTGCACAACCTTTGGTGTCAACAGTCAAAACAAGAGGGATTCTGTAATGGTATATCAGTCTCCTGTAGTGTGCTATCAGCATAAACCTCCATGTTTCTTTGTTACATGTACGAGGATGAGGACGGTGATGGTGATGGTGGTGATGTCTATACACAATTCTGAAGACGAATGACAGGAGGTCATCAACAGAGGAGAAGGTGGTTGTAGTAGAGAGAGTGATAGAGGATGGAGGAATGGTGTAGAGAGCAATAATAATGGAGAAGAGTGAAATGGCAACTGCAAATAACCAGAAGGAGATATTGGTTCTGACATTCATGGCTAATGCAATAGTGAGTGACAGAGGACAGTGTGTGTATTATAATTGTGAAGGATGATAGATGATTGTCGTGGGAGGTAAGAAATGTATGTGTGTCTGTGTTTGTTTAATCAGATGTTTTGATTGCTGTTTGTTTTCTGCTATAAACGTTATATTGGAAAATGTTTACGCTAAGCTACAGATACACGAGGAAAGTGATTGCTTTCATTATTATAGTTGTCCAAATGGAAATGTCGTGTCTGAACGCATGTTTTAGATATCAGTGTGCTTACTTGCTTAAATAAAAATAACCAGGTGGTTGCTTCTGTTATTAACATCATAAGATAATTACATTGCTTGCTTCACCCTGATGGCACCGCCCACTTAATGAAAAATATAGTTTCAGAGCAAGAGTATTTTTTACCTAAACAAATACATTTCACTTGGAATATAGTTTTGAGAATAAGAGCAGCAGCACGTTTTGGTTTTCTTGTTAGAAAAGCAATCAGAATCGAAAATCAATACAAATGCAAATGATGAAGACCAACGGGGCCACGTACGGTTCTATAGAGAACGTTAAATATTCCTCAACAGTGAATTTGTTACTAACGAGACCTAAGAAAACTTCAGGACCCAAATACATCTCTTCACTACATTGGTAGATCCACTAAACGAAAATTTAACTTTTACATTTTATGATATGTACTACTACTACAATAATTCATACTCATCATCATATACATTCATTCTACTTCCACTCCACTAACGCATTCTGTTGACTCTGGACTACTATTAACAATACGGCACAGAGGAACCTCTTTCTGTAGCATACATGTTCCCTTGAACGTTACCATCTGGCTGCAGCATTTCCTGTATATGCTAAGCTGAATCGCAGAGTAACTCTCTCGTCAAGACGGGGGATAATTAATCACAAGTACAAAAGCAAATGAAAAATTAAAAAACCTAAGAGATACCTGGTCAGGATTGATCTTATTAAAGCCGAATTTATCAGTCCATATAGATTCTGCTTCTTCGGCGGCCGGGAGTACAATGCTCTTAACATGCAAGAATGCAAGCAGCTTCTCTATGCAGGAGAATAATAGTTGGAAGTACCCCTGCATTTCAGAAATCCATTTGTAATTAACAAATATGAGATTGTCAAGACCAGGTGCAGTCCTAATTATGATCCATGAATAAGAAATTCCCTCAGCTTTCCAGACATTGCTTGATTCATTGCAGAATTATGTACTAGGACTTACAGAAACTTGCAGGTCATACTAAATATTTTCAATTGGTCCAGTAGCCACAAGCTACTTTTGTCAAATTGTATCCATCCAGAATACAAGAAAGTTAAACCAATGTAAATGCTTTCTCAGCTAAACTCTTAATATGACAAATTTGTAACTCACGATCGAATGTTATCTCACCTTGCCATGGTTAATTTTACTCGTTGCAACTAAGGGGAGTTCTGCAATTTCTTTCCCAAACACTCTTAGTATTCCAGCTGAGACAACATATGAGCTGCAAAATGACCAAAGGACGACACTCAACAATCTTAAAGATAAGAATCATTTTGTTTAGCTTGTTTCTGGACATTTTCTTACTTTACAGTCAGTATAGCACAATACATTCCCCCAAATTCTTGACCCCTCATGTTCCTTCTGCAAAACAAAAAGAGAGTTTACTGGAGGAAAGAACAAAGTGGAAGACCAGAATCTAATAAACATATGTATACATAAACACGTTTATATAAAATCTTTATACATCAATACATCTTGTAATGCTAGGGAGCCCACTCTTGTAGCCAACTTTTATTGTTTACTCGTACATGACAATTCATGATCAGTTGATATATAATATGCATATATTGTGTATCTATTTTTATTTATTCAACACCGCTATAAGAGTAAGCTCCCAGCAACACTCTTTTATATTTATAGAGACTGCCAACAAATTTAGTCCAGTACGCTCACTTCCAAATATATTTGCCTCTGATCCAACACATACAATTCATGTGTGGAAGCTGAATTTTTTAGTGATCTTGATAATTTAAAAAAAAAAAATAAAATAAATAAATAAATCATGACATCTAGATGGCATAAATAATGAGCATGTATACTAATCTATATCTGAGTGTATGAACATATGTATTAAGCTCACCCATAGACCATGGATGGTATCAGGTCTCGTCCACTCAATGGATCAACAATTGGGTCAAAGCAATCCTGGAAAATTTGCAGCAGAAAAATTAGTGATGCAACCCTTTAACCAACAGAACTACTCACAAGCATTATTAGGTTTCTTCTCATGTTAATGAGAAGCACCGAAAAAGCAAGGGAAAAATAACAGTAATAAATATTGATAGTGACCATATGTATATCAATTTTAGGGGAAATGCGACCATTTCATCCTTTGTATTACTTAGCTGTCCCTTTGGATTAAGCAAAAGCAATAATGAGACCATTCAAGGAGCATAACTCTGTTATTTTGGTTTCCAGAGGAAGACAACTACCTAAAATTTAACTTCATTCTAGGCTAAAATGAGAAGCATGTTATTTTGGTAATATCTCTCATTGTCTATGTTAGAGAATAGCAAATATCTGTCAGTTAGTTTCATATTACTTGATTTATTGGTCTTATGTTACTTGGTTATCTTATGTTAGCGGTGCATAAATATTAGAGGACATTCCTATTTAGAGTTGTAGTTGAAGTCAATCAGAAATCTTCCCAAGTTTGCTGGGATATAACCTATAGTTCTAAATAGGTTATAGAAGTATCACAAAATAAAAAGAAATAGCTACTGCTTACTACATTTTACATGATATCAGAGTTGTCAATGTGAGGGAACAAAATGGCCACTCCGACCTCTTCTGAGGCAAAATCTTGTTCCAAAGCTACCCAAACAGGAAAGGAATCTTCCTCCTGAGAACACATCTACCAATTTTCTCAATACAAGCCACCAACTGAATGAGAATAACTACTGCGATGATCATTTATGCAAAGTGAAAGTTTGAGTATCTTAATGGATTGGCTGTTGCTCGACTGAGTCTGCCGCATATAGAACTTGGGAAAGAGAGAGCACTAGAGTGACATGACTCATTAACCCAAGGACATCAGAGACTAGAGCAAATTACATGCTGCATCACAAATTTAGGAGGCAACCAAGGAATTTCTTTCAATTGTGTAGCTAACTGCATGTTGCATCACAAATCTGGGAGGCAACCAAGGAATCTTCGTCAGACTGGAGCAAATTACATGCTGCAAGGGAGGCAACCAAGGCAGCCTCCTCAAATGTGGACAACAAGTCAGAGATATTGAATATCAAATGGTCGGATGGCTCATGGTGCATAATACATTGAGGAAAAAAGGCTGGTAAAGTTTCTTTTGATTGCAATCATAGGCTGAAAGAAGTAAAGAAGGAATGATTATGGCCAAGTGTCCTCTAACCAAACTAAGAAGCAAATTTGCAGAAATTTAAAGAGAAGAGAGTCAGTCGTGTCAACCTAGTGAGGGATCAGCTACGGTAGAGGAGGCATCCACAATAAAGAAGAAAAATAGCAGACACTGATGTGATTCCCGGAACAGAAAAGGTTGCACAAGAGAAACCTACTCAAACTCCATGGGAACCTATGAGTTGGAAGTATCAACTTTTTTTTTTATTTGAATAAAAAGGGTTTGAAATTAATTTTAATAAAAATGTAGGGTTTATTAAAAATTTTATAGTAATTTAAGTGTTCCTACAAATTTCCAAAGTTCTATTTCATATTTTATAAAAAATAAAGGGACATATGATAATTATGTCCAATATGTTTGTAAGAGCAGCATCACCTCCGCTTCAAACCTCTTATTTTCCTCTTCCGCTTCAAACTTCTTCTCTTAGACTTGGTGCCACCGCTTTTCTTCTTCTGAATTATTTAACTTTCTTCTTTCATCTAGCAATTGCCTCATACATCATCCTCTTTTTAAATATATGCGCACCCCATAAAACTGTATCACCTGTAACACTATTTATACGGCCGTATATAGGGAATAGTTCCATACAAAAATAGGTTCACAGTATGGCCAGCCAAGAACGGCCACATTGACACTGCACCAAGCAGGTCCATAGTATGGCCAGCCTAGAACAGCCACATCAACATGTTGTGGCAGTGTAATGGTCATTCTCAGGTGTAAATAGCCATACTACACCGTATTTTACAAGAGTGTTAGATTGTTTAATATTATTTTATTTCATCGATTTTATTGTAACTCTACTATCTTATGTGGCAGTCAATAAATACTAGAGGAAATAAATCATGAAAGTTTTTTCAGGTTTCTAATGTGTAAAAGAATAAAACACAAAACAACTGCTACTAACTGTTATTCACAATCCACACAAGTAGATATGGTTGTAAATGATAAGATATGGAGGCCTTCCAGTTTCTCAATGTCACAATACTTAGTTAGAACAACAAACAAATTTCTCATCTTTTACCCCCTGTCGTGCTAGCCCTTTTCCATGAGTCAGTTTTACGGCCTTACTACCTATCTACTATTTGCATCCACACTGATCAAATCCACAACTATGGTTTCTATCCATATGTCAACCCCCAGGAGTTGGTGCACACAAAAGGGCCATTTTGGTCGCACAACTTCACCCAAACAAAGTCTTGAGCAGCTGCATCTGCCAAGGTTGAGGGGAAATGAGATAAGGCCAAGGGGCTGGAATTTTCTAGAGACATCCTGCCTATCTAGAGGAAGTTACTATGCTGCAAGTAATGCACTTACCAGCCTAAAGGGATCTTTAAGTTTCTTGGACAAGCTACCTTGGTTACTCTCTAGAGTGTTCCTCCCTCACGCTTATAGAAGGTGCTAGAGAGAGAATCCGATCTCTTACTCTTTTTTTTTAATTTATTATCACCCCCTTTTTCAATGAAAAGGAAGCCTCTTATTCAGAGGTTACAACCTAATTCAAATAGAATTCCTTTTAAATGGAGATTCCTTATTTCTAAAGAAAACCTAAAAGAAGATAATCAAATCCAATAAGAAATCCTGATAGCTAGCTAATAAGAATCCTAATAACAAATAAATTTCTAATAATTTCTTATGAGATAAAGACGTATGTAACAAGTACAAAACAAAGTGCAGCGCTGATTATGAGCTCTAATTGCAGGGGCTTAAGAAGGCAATGTAATTAAATTAGGGGATTGTCAAAACCTAATTGCTAATTTACTCGTTCAATTTTTGTTTTAATTACATTACTCACAAACAATTCTTACTAATAGCTATTTTCATCTCTTCATTTCCAGACAGAGCACATAAGGTATTGAGCTGGAGGTAAAAAGATCAAATTTTCTTATGTACAATGCTAGCTTATTCTTAGCATCATTATATCATAAAAAATGAAACCACTGGCAGCCACATAATGTAATACCAAATAAAGATGTCTCGAGTACTTACATGGAAGATAGCAACAGCTTGTGCAAGCAGAAACCGAGAATCTGGAGTAAGAGCTTTGCCACTTAAAAGGCTCCATCTGACATCTATATCACTCAGAGCATGTAGACCTTTTTCTATATATTTCTTTCTCATGACATTCAAATGAGCTTCTGGCAGCTGCTCAGCTTCCTGAACCACCAGATTCTGCAGAACAGTATGGATCTTACTGCAATCCATGCAACAAAACCACTTCCCTTTGGGCAGCTCCTATAATGTAAGTTCCGTTAACTCAATTAATGAGAACTGATATCATTAAAGAAGAGATCACCATTAAAAAGTTTTAAAATAAACACGAGGATCATTATGCACACCCTTAGATCTGCCATCTTATGCTTTCTCAAACAGCCCACATGAAACTCTTTCTCACACTGGTACAGAGAGGGAAAATATATTGAAACGCATTAGATATTGGTAGTGCAAGTTCAGACTGGGTAAGCCACCAATGAATGACCGCAGATGCATGATGACTTCAAAATAGATTCCTTACCTGATCACAGAGTAATATAGTGCGTGGACCAAAACCTGATTTGCTAAAATCACAACCCCTGAATGAACAATGATAAATCTATATTAAACTATTGCTAAACCAGATAATCAATCGAGTGTAAGCTGTTGTATAGGAAGTCAAAAGCACAATTACTATGAAACAGATTGGTCTGAGGGGGTTAAAATGACAAGACAATTAAAAAGCTTAAGCCAAAGCTCAGCAGGACAAAGAGGGATCCTCACCTACATAGGACACATCCAGTAAGCTCTCCTTCCAAGTTTTTGACAATACGAATGCATCTACTGGTATTTTCTCTAGGATCAGACACTGAAATCCTTCCAGCTGCATCCATGTTGGTGTTACACGAATCAATATTTCCTCTCTCAAACATATTCTGACAGTATTTGCAATACCAATCCCCTTGAGGAACACTTGGTAGAGACGCACACTCTGCATCAACAATTAATATTTAAATTAGAACCAACTCAAAAGTACCCAAAACGCCTGATAATCCTACAAACTTTTGAACAATACAGGTGACCTCAGGTAAGTTTGACACAATAGAAACAGGTTTCATATTTTTCAAGATTAAAATTAATGAAAAAAATTATCTATTACAACAAGGTAGAATCAGAAACTGAAATAAAAGTAGGAACTTTAAAATAAAATAATTTTGAAAATAAAAAATAAAAACAACAAAACATTAAACAGATGAAACATAATATCATTCCAAATGAAAACCTAAATAGTTAGATACAGAAATTGAGAAGAGGGTCATAAATTTTGTAAACAAGGAACAAGATATCCAGCCAACACAAATCTAATATTGAGACATCAATTTAGGCGGAGTCATCACAAACCAATACTTCAAATACCAAATATCTCAATTTCAAGTGTTACGCAGGCTTATGACCTTATTTTCAGTCAAATGATTGGACTCCAAGAGGCTATAGAGGAAGAAGAGAAAATCAAATGATAGACTAAATTGTTTGGAAGGTCACAGAGTCTATACACTGGTTGATAGGAGAACTAATGTTTTGCATAGATATAACACGACATAAGGCGCACATTTACTCCCTAGAAAACTAATGTTTTGCATAGGTTAATGTTCATACAATGTTTCTATACCCTAGAACCAATGTGTTCATGAAGATATCTAGTGAACAAAAAAAAAAAAAAAAAAAAAAAAAAAAAAAAAAAACTCTTAGTATTAACTTGGACAAAGCTTTGGACCCAAAAATATTGTTGTAATGAATCATAATATTAGGCTGGAATGGAAAAGGAAAATGAAAATTAAAAATATTACAACTTACAAACGCAAAACTAATTTGGCACAATAATGTTTGCAAAAATGATTAGAGTAAAATGGACGATCAGACAGCACATTAAAGAAAAAAAGAAAAAGTTAATTTGTAACATTAAATTCACCTTTATGGAAGGCCCTCGGACATCCATTACAATGCAAAAGATTGCCACCATCTGCACAAATGATGCACAAGTCATCATCATCCTTGGCAGAATACTTATAACGTTTGGAGAGAATTATAGCCAACTCATGGAGAGAAACTCCATTAGATGTGTAAATATTTGCATAGCTGCCAGGAGAAAAAAGAAAAGAAAAGAAAATGAAATTCATCACAAAGTGAGCCAATGTTTACCAAAAGGAAACTCATTAACAAAACCTAAAATATACATACAATACTTACGGTTTTTTGCGAGTAGCCCAACCTGCATGAGCTTCGAATTGTGAAGGGCTGACCTACATTTTAAAATACAATGAATTCAATATCTCAACTTAAGACTCAGGAACCAAAAACTTCAGCCACCAACAGAGAGTACCTCACGGTTGCAGCAGTGGCAAATTATTCCTGAGCCACTCTTATATCCCTCTAGCAATTTCTGTCAAGTAGAAGTTGATCATTATATGAAATAATAAGTAGCAAAAACTCAAATAATATTTGATGTTTCGTTCAACCTGTCCACGAGCATAGTAACCAACTTCAGTTCCGTCCGGCAATCCATCTTCCTCAAAAACCAATTTATGCAACCTCTGATCTCTGAGGATAATAGATATATATACACAAAAGAGATCACCTTCCAAAAATTGAAAGCAAGATACCAAGATCCAAAACTATTACACCACTACCTTGTTAGCTTCAACTGACTCTTGTTTGGCAAAGGGAGAGGCAGCAATGATGTTTTAAAAGGCTCTGACAGCAAACGGGTTTTCTTTGATCTGAAGAAAAAAATAATAATAAAATAATAAAATAAAATAAAATGAATGACCATATAGAAAGGTTATAATATGCAAGTAATAAAACCACCCTCTAACAAGATTTCACAAAAAGTTGTTTGGTATACTGTATCCAAAAGTCCTACAATTCGAACTAAAGGTTCTAAGTTTCAAAATGAAAAGCACAAAATAAAGAGGTACCAACTTTTTTTTCTTTTTCCATGGAGTCTTATTCTCAGGAGCTGTATGTGCTGGCGCACTTCTAGATAAACTATTAATTAAACCCGAGCTTGATGACCTGTTTCCAAATCAGATGAAGTGAATAAGAAAGAATTAGATAGACTAACTAAAGCCAAAGGCCTAGCAAGTCCTCTAAAGTTAATCAACCATGATACTAATAACCAAAACTGAAAAGATTTTGTATGAAAAGATTTATTGTTGTACAAAAGGTCTAGGTTTATAGACTGTTGCAAATTAGCAAAGGAGGGCTTGGTTTTAGGTCCTCAATTTTCCCAAAGAGAAAGTTCAGTTTTAGGAAACTTAAATCTAAAATCTTATACATAGCAACCAAAAAGCACAAGCTTGTGTATGCAAAAATAGAAAAGAATTTGGCACCAACTTTCTTGTTATCTCCAGAGGATTCTGATTTTGTAATATATTACAAATTGAAGCACTTCGGCGTGATGATTTTAACATCATTTCTGATTCCGAAAACCTGAAACAGAATATAACAAAAAAACATACATGAGCCACAAATCATAACTTTAGAACATATTATGACACCTTACACTTTTTCCAGCCTAGGATTTGAAAAAAAAGAATAAAGATAATACATAACAGAAAATTTTGACAGATATAAGATACCAACTTTCTTGTTAACTTCCTTTGACGCTTATCCTGGGGAGAGATGCACAACAAGGAACTTTTGGAGGATGCTGACACCATCTTTGACACCATCTTTGCTTCTGGAGACCTGTCATAATACAGATGGATTTAACTAAGAGTATCACCACATTACTAGAATGGATTATTACATGTCATATGCGAAGTAATTCAACTCATGTCACTGAACCTGAAATTTGTCCAATAACTAACAAACCCACCTCCAACAGTTATTCGTAATTTAAAAACTAAAGTCTAAGCCTTTCAAGTAATTGTTATTTAAATCAAAGCATTCGCTCGTGCATCTTTATGTAACTCATTCATCTTTGCTTACTTTTCTCTTGCAAGAAATCAACATTAAATGATGTGATAAGTAATCCCTTCACAACAGAAAAGATTATGCTGGTTGGTCAACTCCAATCTCGCAAAATAAAACAAAATATGATTCAAACCTCATCAATCCGTGATATGACTACAAACAATATAGCCATATCAACCAAAATTTTTTCAAAAAGGGTCCAGCTTAGACTTTTCTTTAAATTTGAGGCTTTCATAACCTTTCAATATGTGGTTGTACATTTACCGAAATTTAATGGTCTTTGTAATTAGTTATACACACATATATCAATAGGTTCACATATATACACGCACAAACACACACATACATAGATCAATTGCTATGAGCACCAGCCACCACTTCTCTCAACTCAACAACCATTGATGGTCAAAAACAATATTTAGGGTGCTAACTCAACAGATATTGTTGAACTTGAGCAAATTATATCAGCCATTAGCATTATTTTATTAAAAATAAAAGATAACAAGAAGACAAATAAAAAGACAAACAAATAAATAAAGCAAGAAGCAATGAGTTCACAAAACTAACCAACAAAACTCAGCAAGTGTTTTTTCAGAGTAGAAATGGCTATTATACACTTCAAAAGAAACTGCATTATATTATTGCTCTCTACATTTGCATTTTTTTTATTTAAAAGGTTAATACAACAAATAATGGTTTGGTTGATTACACACCTTTCTATTAAGATATGAATTAGGAGCATGCCTAATTTAAGGGAAAACAATAAATTTCTAATAAAACCTTAACAGAAGGGAATCATCTACCAATCTGTAGAAAATAAGTGAGTTATACCTGTCTTCAACATCATTTATGCAAGTCAAGGTACCCTGAGATCTTTTTGACCTAAAACAAGAATTGCACAGAGGTCCAGGTCCTATTTTCCCAACACAACTTATTGGATATGTTCCTATGAACCATTGTAAAGAACATCATCAGAAGCAAGAATTATAATGTGATGATTAAAACTCCATAGCCATAAGATATTCTTTATGACTTCATACACGAATGAAAAAAGAAACCCACTCACCCTTGCATCGCACACAGGCAAATGATTTTTCCTCAGGTAGAGAACTGAGAGCATTTTGAAGCGTTGCTTCCAACATTGGCAGAGGAACACTCCGGCATGCTCTCAGCACCTCAAGTAGACTCTTACCATTCTCAAAACATATATATTGAGATGCACGTCTATACTGCTTACAAGCATGAATCTCAAATTTGGATGGCGGAATAACCTAGTAAAAATAATTTTTAAAAACAAAAAGGAAAAAGATTAATGCACTAATTAAGCATGCTAAGCACAATTCCATGGAATTGTCAGTACTCACTCGGCAGCCATTGCAAAGAGAACATGAACACAGAATTCCACCATCTCTTATTATACCTCGGAGACCAGATGCCTGAAACTAATGTACCAATATCCTTAAACCTTGAAAAAGAAACTAAATTACTAAATAAATAATTAACATAATCGTGTTTAAACCAACCTTTATCCCACCCATGTAAATAACTGATATTCCATCAAGCAAACCAGTCTCAAAAAGCTCTGTAACAGTCATTGGTTTCTTATTCAAAACAATCTTTTTGGACATTTTCAATTCCAAATTCTTTTTGGGACTGGACAAAGCACTTCCTTCAGCAATTGCCTCCACCTTTATATGTGACATATCATTGCTTTCAAAACTTTCAGATTGAGTCACTAAAACTTCCACGGGCTCATTGTTTAACTTCAGTGATGATTGCTTAAGCCATTTTAAAGCCTTTTTCTTCAAATTATTTCCCTTGGCTGGCGAGACGAAATCACAAATTCGCTCCTCACCATCAATTCCCCTCTCAGCTACTGGAATCTCACGAAGCACATTCTCAACAGGCTGAAACTCTTCGTTAACAGATTTGAACACTGGACTATCTTCTAGCTTCACATTTTCCACCTTAGATACATCATCAGCTATAATTTTAACCTTATGATTATCGGCATGCACATTTATAACCTTATGATTATCATCATGCACATTTCTAAGCTCAGGATTGTCACGATCCAGGTCAGTTCTAATGCCGGCCTTATCAAGGGCACTATCGTCCAACAATTCAACATAATTACGAGACCGAGACTTTCTCATACGAGTATACACAATAAAACCATTAACTTTAGTACCTCTAAATCGCTTAGTACCAAAATTCTCGTCAAGGCAATCAGTGGAATCAGCCTCGACCAGAGTCGGCGCATGAGAGGAACCTCCATCGAGTGAGCTTGTCAGTTCAGACTCGGCTCCCAGAGCGAAATCCAGGTCTCGCTTCATGACTCTCCGATCAAATCAACAAAAAGGCTGCAACATCGACAAATAAAAAGCAGAATAAGAAATAAGTTACGATGAAGTAAAATAAAAGAGGGTAAAGGATTTTGAAAACGGACCATAGATGAGGATATCAGATAAGAGCATTTTGGATAGGGGCAGTGAAATGGAGGTTACTGCTACTGAGTTGGGTGATCGCAATCGGAGAGATTAGGGTTAATTTGAAGAGAGAGGGGTTTTGTTTGGTGATGTCATTGGGAGCCGAAATGAGGAGTGGACTCGCTCACCAAACTGAGAAAAAAATATTTAGAGTGAATGAATGCGATAGATTTAGCTTGACAAACAAAGTGGCAGGATGTGTAAATATGTTCAAATGGTAGAAATAAGCTGTCAAACGGGCCAAGCTGGCCCGTTTATTCCACCATTTCTGCTGGTTAAAACCAACAAGATTTTGATCCATTATCTAAAACATACCTATACGGGTCTGGGGTGTTATGGCCGGATCAAACATTATATGCTTTCAAACCCGACAGGTGGTAAAATTTCAAACTATTTTTTTTTAATCTTCTAAATTTATAATTAAAAAAATAATTTATAAGTATAAATTTAAAATAAAAAATATATATTTAGAATTTTACTTTTTAATATTCCAAAATCACAAATAACTCCAAATGCAAGGTTAACATTCAATATTCATATGTTATAGTTATTATCAAATATTGTCTAGGATATGACAATATTTTCTGATATCAAATCCCAAACTCGATAGAAGTGTAGCATCCGACCTCCTCATCAGGGGCTTGAGACATAGATGTTGGAGCTCTATAAGAATATATGCATATACTGTAGCTTTAGAATGCTCATTCACGCATATTATCATTGTCTCTATATTTTTTCAATAACATTTGTTTTAAAAAAATAAAGAAAGAAAGAAGTGGATTAGGAAAGAAAGGTGAGCCATGTAGTAAATAGTTGTATGGATAAAAGACAAATAAATAAATTTGCTATTATTTTTTACTAAAATTAGAAAGTGTAGCACTAAAAAAGTATTATCTATTGAGGAAAGTATAGTAGCTAAAAATATATGTACAGAGGTAGTACATTTATTTACAAAATCTCTTGTTCTTATTTATTTTCAAATGTCGATTTTCGAATGGTAGTTTATCACTTGATGAAACTTTGATTTGATACGAGAGAATATTCTGAAAATTGTGTTGAATTTTATTTCTTTTACTCTGTATATAGAATTAGTTACAACAAGATTGTTATATGACACACATACGTGATGACTTTTCTAATCACCCTATTTGTCCCTCTTTTATCTTTTATTTACAAAAATATCACTCAATAGACAATAGCCTATAACAACTTTTAACTAACTCCTCCACAACTACACAATTCTGTTATCTATAACAACTTTTAACCAACTTTCCCACAGCTACACAATTCTGTTATCTGCAACAAATTTCTCTCCTATCTATTACTGTTAATTGCCAACAATAATCATGTCATATATTCTAACACCCCCCCTCAAGTTGGAGCAGCTGAGAGGGTGCCCAGCTTGGACAACAAATAGGAGAAAGTTGAATAAGGAAGAGGCTTAGTGAAAAAATCTGCTAGTTGGTGAGTACCTGAGATGTGAGTAGGTTCCACAAATCCAGCCTTATATTCATTTCTGACTATGTGACAGTCAATATCTAAATGTTTCGTTCGTTCATGAAATACGGGATTGGCTATGATGTGTAGAACAGCTTGCGAATCAGTATAGCTTGAGAGGTAGTGGAATGGAAATGCCAAGATCATTTATCAGATAGTGGATCCATTTTAGTTCACAAGTAGTTGCTGCAAGGGCCCTATATTCAGCCTCAGCTGGACTCCTTGATATTGTAGGCTGCTTTTTAGTTTTCCATGAGATAAGAGACTGGCCAAGGAAGATGCAGAAACCTGTGAGAGATCTCCTAGAATCAGTGCAAGTTGCCCAATCAGCATCACTGAACCCTGTGAGAGAAAGCTGCTGATTTGTTGGATAAAACAAACCCATTGAAGATGACCCTCTAAGATATTTTAAAACATGAAGAATAGATTGCCAATGTAAAGTAGTAGGGCTGCTCATGTACTGACTAAGTGTTTGTGCTGCTTGAGTTATATCTGGTCTAGTGAAACCAAGATATAAAAGTCTACCTACCACATGTGTATACATTTCTGGATTAGGCATGATATCATGTGGTGACTGTGTTAATTTGCAACCTGGGGATAATGGAGTGTTAGCAGGCTTACATGACTCTATTCCTGCATCAATTAGAAGGTCCTCAATATATTTATGTTGAGTGATGAACATCCCATCAGCTGAACGAGCTATCTCAAGACCAAGGTAGTACTTGATAGGACCTAAATCTTTAATGGTGAAAGCTTTATGCAAAGATTTCTTAACAGCCTCTATCTGTGTAATGTTTGGCCCTATGATCAAGAGATCATCCACATACACCAATAAAGCCATAAAAGTATCTTCAGTTTTCATTGTGAATAAACAATTATCATTAGAGGATTGGACAAAACCATAGCTAACAAGATGTGATGTTAATTCACAGTTCCATACTAGACTGTTTGCGTCCATAGAGGGACTTCTTTAACCTGCAGACTTTATTCTCAGCAGCTGAATATCCATATGGTAACTTCATGTAAACCTCCTCCTTTAAATGGCCATGAAGGAAAGCATTATTCACATCCAATTGCTCTAGTGGCCAGTTCCTTGAAGTAACTATTGCAAGGAACATTCTAACTGTGACAACCTTTGCTACAGGTGAAAATGAGTCATAATAATCTATTCTAGCAACTTGAGTGTATCCCTTTGCAACCAATCTGGCCTTATATCTATCTATAGTGCCATCTAAATTGAGTTTTACTTTGTATACCCATTTGCACCCAATGGCTTTCTTGCCTAAAGGTAAATCAACTATATCCCATGTCTCATTGGCCTCTAAAGCTTGCAATTCAATGTTCATTGCCTCCTATCATTCATTATGCTGGACAGCCTGTCTATATCTGGTGGGTTGGTATATAGGTTTAATGTTTGCAAGAAAACAAAGATGAGAGGGTGAAAATTGTGTTGCCTGCAAGAGCTTTGAATCACAGCCTGTTGTTGATACTGATGAACTAGAATAAACATGTACATTTAGAATAAAATCTAATAGCTATGTAGGCGGTTTCTTGATCATAGTGCTAGCTCTAACTGAAGGATTTGTATTTAAGGTTGTTACATCTAAAGAAGTAGATGAAATAGGATCAGTGTTTAAGATGTTCCCAGAAGAAGAAGAATGAATAGCAGTATGATGAGAATGAATAGAAGATTCATTATCTGAATTGGCTGATAAAAGATCCGGTGTGTGTTCATCATTATCAACATCATGAAGTAGAGTATGAGTAATTTCATTTAGGTCACTTGAATTATCAGACTGATCTGCAGATAAATCACATATTGGTAATGGATAAGAAAATGTAGAAATCATTGCAGAGTATGGGAAAATGGCTTTATAAAATATCACATCTCTACTAATGTGTATCTTTTGTATTTTGATATTGTAAGTTCTGTAAGCCTTATACCCTGGTATATACCCCAAAAATATACACTCAAAAGCCCTTTCATCAAACTTTGTTTTGTGAGGATATGTGTTTGTAGTATAACAAAGACAGCCAAAAGTTTTCATAAAAGTATAGTTTGGTGGTCTGTCATTCAGCAGTTCAAATGGTGTTTTCCAGTTCAGTATTGGAGTAGGTAGTCTATTGATGATATAGGTTTCAGTGTATAGGGCATCTCCCCAAAATTTTAAGGGTAAGTTTGCTTGAAACAGAATGCTTCTAGCAACATTTAACAAATGTTTGTGTTTTCTCTCTACCCTCCCATTTTGTTGAGGAGTGTATGGAGCAGAATTTTGATGATGAATTCCATTCTCAAGAAACAATTCTTGGCAGGAAGTGGATGTAAATTCACTACCACTATTCGATCTAAAAGATTTGATGTGTTGGTTGTATTGTGTATGGACAGATTTAATGAAGTTTGATAAAATCTTTGTGGTTTCTGATTGTGTTTAAGGAAGAATATCCAAGTGACTCGACTGTAATCATATACTAGGGTGATGAAATAAGGTGAACCTGATATACAGTGATGAGAATAAGGACCCCATAAATCAATATGAACAATATCAAAGATATGAGAAGACATTTCATTGTTTTTAACAAAAGAAAGTCTCTGCTGTTTGGACAAGTGACAGGCAGTACATGGTTTGATAACAGAAGTTTTAAAAGAATCTGAAATACAAGATATTTTGCTAAGAACAACATCTGATGCATGACCAAGACTGTTATGCCGAATTCTAGAAACATTATTGTCATGATCAGCTTGCATAGGACTAGAAAAAGAAGAATATAAAGCCAACACTATAGAAGACAGGTTAGGAGAGTACTGACCATTTGCAGGCTTCTTATTTTACTTTAAAATGTACAAATATCCCACCAGTTCTCCAGCAGCAATCACAGAATCAGATTGAAGCTCCTGCAAGAAACATATCTGATCAAGAAATGTACATTTCATGTGTTTGGTTTTGGTAAGTTTATGCACTGATATAAGATTAAATTGGAAATCACGCATATAAAAGACATCAACAATGGTGATTTTTGGTGATATTGTGACATGTCCAGCTTTCGTTACAAGCAGTGAAAATCCATTAGGTAATACAACATGAATAGCTCTTTTAAGTTCATAAATAGAATCAAAGAGACTGATGTTACCAGAGATATGATTTGAGGCTCCACTGTCCAATATCCAAGAATCTGAGCATTTTGAAGTAAAAACATTTAAGGCAAAATGACGAGTTGTACCTGTTGAGTCCATTAAGTTGACCATATTCAAGATGTTAGGATTCAAGCTACTAATATACTTAGCACTTCTTGCTGGATGATAGTAGACATCTGAGAGCTGGATGCATCTGAAGTACTAGCTACAGTCTTTTCTACTACGTTTGATTTATCATTTCCAGTAGCTAAGTTTGCATATACTTTGTTGGACTGATTTCCACCTTTTTGATCTTTAGGCAACTTGTACCACTCCGGATAGCCTATTATTTTGAAACATCCTTCCTTCAAGTGACCAACACCTCCACAATGTGTGCATTTTTTATCTGACTTTCTTTGAGCATTCCTTTTATAATTCCCATTAGAATTGGAATTTTGTGCCTTTACAAACATTGCAGCAGAGTTTGTTTCCCCATTCATCAATACTTGAACCTCCATTTGCTTTTCTACTCTTGTAACCATGGAATATGTCTTATTCACACTAGGCAAAGGTTCCATCAAAATTATTTGATTTCTTATAGAATCAAACCTATCATTAAGACCCATAAGAAACTCCATTAACTGTCCTGAGAAAATCATATTAGTGAGTTCCTTTGTTGCATTACATTCATGATCCAAATTTGGTAAAGGAAATAGATGGAGCAATTCATTCCATAATATTTTTAATTTTGTATAGTATTCAGCTACAGACATATTTCCTTGTGCTATGGAACTAATCTCTCTTCTAAGCTGATACACCATGGGTCCATTTGCCTCACTAAATCTCTCTTAAATTTCAATCCATAGCTGATTTGATGAAGACACATACAAGAATGCTTCAACCATCTCCTTAGAAATTGAATTCAAAATCCAAGATGTCACCATATAATAAACTCTCTTCCAACGTTTTACATCCTCAGAATTATCTTCAGGTCTAATGCAATTTCCATCTATAAACCCTAACTTCGACTTAGCTCCTAAAGCAATGATAATTGATCTGCTCCAAGAGTTAAAATTCTTACCAGTTAATGGTGAAGGGACGAGAACCATTCATGGATAGTCTGAATTTTGGATGTATAATGGATCTCCACTCTGATATATCTTCAACACGGTTGATCTACCAAGTTCTCTTGCCATTTCTTGAAATCCAAAATTAGATCACGTCCAAGAACCGGCTTCAATTAGGCAGTCAACAAGAATTAGCTTGAATCTAACCTTCAAATCTTGAATAGGCACCAAAATCAAGCTAGGGAGATCATCAACCTGCTCTGATACCATGATGAAACTTTGATTTGATACGAGAGAATATTCTGGAAATTGTGTTGAATTTTATTTCTTTTACTCTGTATATAGATTAGTTACAACAAGATTGTTACATAATACACATACGTGATGACTTTTCTAATCACCCTATTTGTCCATCTTTTATCTTTTATTTACAAAAATACCACTCTATAAACAATAGCCTATAACAACTTTTAACTAACTCCTCCACAACTACACAATTCTGTTATCTGCAACAACTTTTAAACAACTTTCCCACAGGTACATAATTCTGTTATCTGCAACAAATTGCTCTCCTATTTGTTATTGTTGATTGCCAACAACAATCATGTCATATATTCTAACATCACTTTTGATAGCTACCTTCACATATTCAAATCTCATTTAATGAAACTAAAATAGAGGAACACTTCAAATAATTTATTTAGCTAAATAAGATTTTTGAGTTAAAATCACTCCTCATTTATTTATAAATAATAGATTTATTTAAGAAGACTCGTTTATTATCATTTAACAAATATAATAAATGTATATACAAAATTAGGATTCAATAAGAATACATTTTGTGTCATAAAATATGAGGAAGGAATGCATCATAAGTGGTCATCTTCTTTTACATTGCTCGATCATACTTGTACAAACATTTTCGTATGAAAATAGAAAAAAAAAAAAAAAAACAAAAGCAGCAACACAGGGGTGTTATGCAACAATACCCAATTCACATTCCTTGTCCCAAACCCTCACACACAAATGCATCTATCTTTATTAGTATGCAATGCACACACATCATGACATCTCCATTATGAGCATCTCTAAGCTCACCTATTCCTAATAAGTCAAACACATACAACTCCTATCAACATATCATGCCAAGCATAACTTATAATCACATATGGTTGTTATAATCACATCACTCATTTTCATCACATAAAACATAATAATCCATATATACCATGGGAACAATATAAAGGTTATAGCCATTTTAGTTCGGTGAGCTTAATATCTTCCACATTTATATAATCCACAATTAAGTGAAAACATAACCTCATTAAGTAAACCAAATAACACAATCAAATATACAACCAATACCCACAACTAGTCCATTTGACCCATAATCAAAAATAATCCACAATTGAATGTCACGACCTTCACACGTATATTGATACATATTGAAATCGATTTAAGGATCCTAAAGTTTTAAACTTCAATTTGGATACTTAGTACCCACGAGAATGGATACTTCTTTCATAAGTAATATTTGGCCAATATTGGTAAAGATAAGTCGCGGAAGTTCCAAACGAACCTTTGAAAGAAGATAACCTACATTGATCAAGGTCAACCGAAGTCAACCTAGTCAAACACAGTCAATCAAATAAGATTCAGGTCACTAAATCCACTAATGATTCATTTAAGTGGAGAAGTATGAAAGTACCATTTCGAAATCATCCAATGAAGGCTTATTGCATAACAAGCATAACTTGTTTTTTTTTTGTTAAAAAAAAGTCGTATTTAGTTGAAACACAATCTGAAAGAATATTTTTGAAACCTTATTTGAACTCAAAATACCATTAAGAGCTTCGAAGTAAATTGGAAACAATTTGGAAGAAGTAGAATTTACATAAATTTTTCTTCGGAAGACAATTATACCCATTTAGTTTGTCATAAGGGATCTTTTGTTTTTGAAAGTTCATTCATTTTAAAATTTGGTTACTAAGTAAATAAAACTCACATGATAATTTACGATTTCCATAATACCTATATCAAATAAACTTTAAGTTGTAAAACTTGGTTTTCGAAAATTCAATGGATTCCGTACACTTGAAGGAGTTTGAAAATCTTGAATATCAAATGATATATTTTTTTAGTTTAAAATACGTGGTTGAATAGATGACTTCAATAAAAATCCATAACCATAAATGACATCCAATTTGTAGTCCAGGCGAATGAGAATAGATGTCGATAAGTTTATTGTTCAGACCTAGGTGTTTTAATCAGCCTGACTAAGGCGCGAATTAGGGCGCACAGTGTGCCAAAACAGCCATGGTATCACTTTTTACATCCTATTTTTCCTCCTGGTCACTTACCAAAACACGAATCAGGGACACTCAGTGTTTCAAAAATCATTATTTCTTCCATCTCTTACAAAACCAAACTTTCCTTTGAGTTTGTAAACCATTCCAAAAATAATTTATGAACTAATTAGACAATTAAACACCTAGAAACACCCTAGGATAAATGCATTAAAACACATTTGTATCATGATTCTTTTGATTCCAAAACATCTCATATAAAATTTCAATACACTAAAGCTTTCTCAGTTTATTTTCAAAGCTCTTACTTGAGGTTTGCCAATCCATTTTGGAAACCAAAAATCAACAGAACAACATTAAGGACACTATAAGTTCTTATTTATTTGACAATAAGGGTTGGACTAAGCGTTGGTTGCCCAAGCACATCCAAACAACACATATCACATATAATCTCAAACAATCAAACTTTTGTAGCATTAAAATACATGATTCAAATGCAATATATTTAAGGCATCATTGACCATCAAATCTTACCAAGTTAAATCTTAATACTCATTTATGAGTTATCAAGCCAGTTATTGTCATCTTATTCAATAATAACTCATCTTTCTTTAAACTCATCAATTAACCACTTCCATAAATCGTTCTTTAGCATGATTATTAATTACTTTCTAATTTCTTATTTGAAACTAGATTTACCTAATATAATTAATGTTCACCCAACTTAATAGGGGCATTAGAACCAACTTTCGGTATTTTTTTTACCAAATTTGGTTTGATTAAACCACATATCAACATAATTAACGTCATTTAGTCATCTTGTCATTATTCATATTAAAGAGATAGAAAGGCTTCATGAAGAAAATTTTGTAATATGGTTGAAAGAACATGTAAGGAAAAATATATTTTTTTCTCTACTTTGGCACTATATCATGATTATTTTTTTTCAAAATAATAATTACACCTTCATTAATAGGTTGTTGAATAGAACTATCAACTAGATTCCAGGATCGTGGATTTGGAAAAAGGGTATTCATCTGGTGTAAAATGTTATAGAGGATACTTTACTAATGGATTCTTATTCGACACTCATAAAGGGCAATGGAAGACAATCAATGAATAGTGGTATATATGTTAAGGCACTTGTTATAATGAATATGAACGGGACTTTATGGTATGTTAGTTGATATAATCGAGTTGAAGTATCCTAGTCAAAGAAATTCGGTTGCTCTATTCAAATGTGATTGGTATGATACCGAAAAAGGGTTGCGAGTTCATCCTCCTTATGGTATAGTAGAAGTTCGATATAAATCTAGATTACGCATAAATGAGTCATTTATCTTAGTACAACAATTTTAATAGGTGTTTTATACGAGTTATCATTCCAAAATACAAGAAAGGAAAGAATGATGGTTTTGTGCAATAACAAAGCTAAAAGTAGAGTTGAAGTTCCCTTGGTGGAAATTCTTGATGAGAATATGATTCCTCAATAAGGATATTTACAAGAAAATGAGATGAATACACCTTTGTTAGTTGAGCAAACAACAAAACTTGATTTTCCACATATCTTAATTGATAGAGGTCATTAGATTTTATTGATGAAGATAGTGAAGCATAAGAGAAAGAAGATAAAGAAAATGAGGAGAATGAGAAAAAAGATGAGGATGAGAAAGTGGATGATCAGGGGGATGATGAGGATCAACTTTCTAGTACTGATGATAATATGGATGAATGAGTGTAATTAATGTAATTCATTAATAGTTATGAAATATTATACATGAATGACTTTTTCTTTACAAATTTATTTATTTGTGTTATATACTTTATATTTTAAAATTTTGAAATGTCACTTGTTTTTTTCTATCATCATCATTTAGACTTTGTTTATTTTAAATAATTTATTTATTTATGATTATATGAGTGATTAACGACATATTTAGTATATTTTGCAGATATAATGGTTAAAGGTGGTGCTACAGGAGGAAATTCAAGGAGAGGCAAAAGAAGAGTCAATATTATAAGAGAAAGAACAACTTCAAGTCAACAAAATGAGCCACATGGAAACTCGATCAATGGTAATCGCATTACTACTGATGAGTCTAATATTGCAGCAACTGAGTTGCATGTAGAGGCGGGTGCTACTTTAGACCATGTAGAGTATGAAATCAAGTTGACACCTTCATCAATGCCTAAAAGAATAGGCATCAACCATGGTAGAGAAAAACCTACTAATAAAGAAGGATGAACGTTAATTAACATCATTGGAAAAAGGTGATTTTATTTATATAATAAAATTGATATTTATATAACTTGTTTTTGCTTTTATATTAATCTTTAGGTACGTTATTACAGCTTTGTTGAGGTGGAAGTATCACGTTCCATAAATTTCATCATTAAAAATAATCTCAAAGATGCTTGGATGCGATGAAAACATGTGCCTGTTGCAAATAAAGAGGATATATGGAGAGAATTTTCTTAAATTAAGAAAATTTAGTTATATATATGCTTTTATTATGTTTAATATTATTTGATTCCTTATTTTATTGTTGAAATTAGTTTAATGAACACGTGAGTTCATGTTATATAGTGGTAGAGAGATGATAGATGAAGGATACTTTGTTCACGATTTCTTTATTATCCATTAAACAAAATTTTGAAATGAGTAATAGCATTGATTCTTAAGTCAATGTTGATTTGGTGTTCATCAATGGACATAACATTCTTTGGTTTATATAAGTATTAGTAATAAACTATTTGAGGTTAGTTGTGTAAAGATTTTGTAATTCTAGCACTTCATAATTGAATGTGTTTCAAAATTGAGACAATCATTTGGTCTATGTTTCTTTACTGTTTCCTTTGTAAATGAAATTTTCTTATAGGTACTAAGATAATAGATCAAAGTTTCCTGTGGACAGATTATAATTTGGTGTTGCTAGAATGTTTGGTTTTTGATTGAATGATATTGGAGCTGATATAGTTTATTTAATGTAATATAGTTTATATATGTTTTTGATTTGTTGGTTTGGGGCTGTTTTTCAAGAGTTTGAATAATAATTTATGTTATGTCTCTATTAGGCAACTTATAAGTGGAACGAATCAAATGAGGTTGTGAAAGACTTATTCATGTTAACTTTTGGAGAAGCATATAGCAATATGTTTTATAAACCAAGAAGTGAACAATGTAAGATTCATCGTAAAGATAATTATGATGAATTGAAAGGTCTCAATCCTCCACGGATTCGACAAAACATATGAGATAAGTTAGTAGATGGATGATCGATGCCCGAACGGAAATAAAAGTTTAAAGATACAAAAGAAAATAAGAACACAAAAAGATGGGGCAATGGTGATACATACCGGTGGTTTCATTTCATTTGCCGAACATGAACAAAGAATACGTTATAAAATTTATTTATTAAATAAGGTATTAATTATTCATTATTTTTTACATAAGTAATTTCAATCTTATAGAGTAAAAAGGAAGGGAGGTAGGTCTCTAAATTAGAAGTTTTTAAATATGTCCACAAACATAGCAACAAGGACGGTACTCTAGGTGATTTTGTGATTAAAAGTCAAAAAGAGTTCGAGTAAGTAATATCAATGCATTTTGTTTATTGTTATCTTAATATTGTATAATGCTAATATCTATTTCATTTGTAGGATGAGTATACATCAGCTTTATCTGAAAAATATGGTTCCGATTCTTCATCCCAGCCAAATTTTGATCTAGATGTCTGGATTGATGTGGTAAAAGATCCAAATATGAAAGGGAGACTTTATGGATTTTGGAGTAAAAAAGAGCCTACACTTGTAATATGATCCAATACGTCTTCGACAACTTCTCGATATGAGCAAGGTGGATATTTGCATGACATTGGTGATGAGCAACTGAAAACCATTAAAAAGAATTTATGTCAAGAGATGGAACCAGATATTGAAGCACGCACGAGGGAAGAAATGGAGAAGATGTTTGAAGAGCTGGTTATGTAAGGAGGCTTGCACCAAGGAGACACATCTATCCAAGGTAACAATGAGTAGTTTTATATTATATATCAATACATGTAATGAGTTCTATCAGATTTCAACTAGTGTTAGATTTTGATGAATTTGGATTAAGAAACTTTTATTTAGCTTTCTTGGATGTTAAACATTGATTATGTGGTTGGATAATATTTATTGTGGTATTACTATATTATTGGAATATCAATTTTTTAAAACATATTTTATTCGTTGGTATTGGAATATTTAACTTCATTTGAGATATTTTGCGGAGTTATATTTCGTATATACGTATTTATAATTTGGATAGGTTTCAAAATATAGAAATAATTAGAAAACAAAAGGAAATGGATTATTATTAGTGACAATTTTGTGACTATTTAAAACCGTAAGCTGTGGCTAATCTGCCACACAGTAGACCACTAAATAAATATCATTTTGTCACTATATTGTCACAAAATGCCCTCACTAATTCATCACAAATGATTGATCACTAACGTGTCACTAACTCATCACCATATATCGTCACTAATTTCTCACTTGGAGAATTAAAATATTTACAGTTTTTTCACTTTTTAGTAACGAATCGGTCACTAAATTCAGTCACTAATTTGTCACCGCATATGGTCACTAATTTATCATTAATCTCTCACTTTAAGAATCAATATATTTACATTGTCACTTTTTGGTTGCTAATCAGTCACTAACTTCTGTCACTAATTTCTCATTTGAAAATAAAAATATTTACAATTATGTAACTTTTCAGTAACTAATCAATCACTAAATTTCGTCACTAAATGCAGACACTAATCCGTCATTGATATTCGTCACTAATATCATCATTGATATTCGTCACTAATATCGTAACCGTTACATGACTAATAACACTATTAGTGACGGAATTTTTTTGCACTATTTACAAACAAACAACTACAGAATCTGTAATACTTGATATTGAGACAAGGTTAAAAGGAATTGAATTGCTACCCATATCACCAATGTGAACATTGTTTTTTGGGAGCCCAGAACTTTAGAACTCCAAAGTTAAGCGTGCTTGGCTTTGAGCAATCTTGCGATGGGTGACCTTCCGGGAAGTTTTCCCGGAAAGCATGCGAGTGAGGACAAAGCATGCTGGAAAACGTAATGGTGGTCTTAGGGCTAGTGGTCAGCCTTAAGACCGATTGTGAATGACGTGGCGCCCCGCGCTTCGGGTTCATCCGGGGATGGGGGCCGGACGTTACAAATGGTATCAAAGCAACCCTGCGACCGCGAGTGCGCTTGTGGACATAAGAGCCCTGGGCATTCGTCTAGCTGATGTAGAGGAGTCGAAACCGAGCTGCATACCACATTAGTTACCGGACTACAGCTCGGCACAACGATTTCATTGTAGAAACCTCCTCTGGACGAATTCCATACCGAGCTGGTAACCGAGCTACAGTTCGGTATGTGCTGAATGTTGAAGAAACTCCTCTCTAGACGAACTTGATACCGAATTGGTAACCGAACTACAGTCCGGTTTGTGCTGATCATTGAAGTAAAGCTCTTTGGACGAACTTGTTACCGAATTGGTAACCGAACTACAGTCCGGTTTAGGCTGATCATTGGAGTTAAGCTCTCTGGACGAATTAGAAACCAAATTCTTTGTCGGACTACAGTTCGGTAATAGTTTGAAAAGGCAAACACCCCTTCTGACCGAGCTTGTTACCGAATTGCTTACCGAGATACAATTCGGTAACACTGCCGAAATGTCATTTTTTGTAATTTTGTAATTTTTGAGTCATTTCGTGGTGTTTTTGAATTGGACTATAAATACCCATTCTTAACTCATAGAGAGGGGAATTCATTTTTGTAAAGAAAACACTCTTAGACACTTTGAAATTGAATAGAATAGAATTCATTTTTAGATCTTAAAACTCTCTTAATATTCAAGTGGATTCAAAGAGAAGAAGATTGAATGGGTTACAAATTCTTCAAGACCCAAGGATTCTAGCTCTAGAATCATCATCTCCATCTCAAGTTCTTTCTAATCCCTTACTTTCCCTTTCATCTCTAGAGCTTGATATGGAACTCTTGAAGAATTGTGTTGATTTTAGTGTAGCTATGCTAGGCTAAACTTGTTGTGGTTGAATATTTGTGGATCTAAGTTAGATCTTGTGATTATTGAGTTTTTCTTGTGCTCAATTGGTGATCACCTAATATGGCATAATATGAGTATTAATTGATTACATTCAATTGGTGAAAACTAGTTGAAATATGAATCTAAACTTGATTGATGCTAGACATAACAATTTTAGGTTTAGATCTAGAATTTGAGAATGATTGAAGTGATCTAGACATAGACGTTTTAATCATCTCCATGGATTGTGCTTATGATTCTTTATTTCAAGTTGTAGACATATGATTGATTTAGAGAACAAGTTATTATTAGTGTTTGATGAAACCTAGTAGTAGCATATTTTGATCCATGTTATATTAGTGTGATAGGTGTTTGATGAAATGCTTGAGAAAAGGATCAAGTGAAAACTTAGTCAATCAAATATTCAACCATGTTCTTCTCATATATTTTATCAATATCTTAGTGTGCTAAGTGAAATAGTTAATTTAATTACTTTTGTTAATTGGATTTCATAAATTTTGTTTAGTTGATTCTCACTTGAATTGTTACTTGGAAGTACATTGATTGTTGTTACTCTTGAGCATGTTGGAATATAACCCCTTGGGTACGATATCCGTAACTCTATGTTGCAATAAGATGGATGTGATATGATTTATTCATGCTTTTAATCTCATGTTAGAAATTATTGCATCAGAGCAATCTTGGGATGGGTGACCTTCCGGAAAGTTTTCCCGGAAAACATGTGAGTGAGGACAAAGCATGCTGGAAAACGTAATGGTGGTCTGTGGGACTAGTGGTCAGCCTTAAGACCGATTGTGAATGACATGACGCCCTGTCACCGTGCTTCAGGTTCATCCGGGGGCGGGGGCCGGACGTTACAGAATCAGTGACAGAATTTATTCTATCACAATTATAGTGACGAAAAAATCTGTCCCACAAAATTGTGTGGTATCAGTGACGAATGTATGAGCGATGAATTTTGTGACCATAAAATCTGCCACTAAAGTCTTTTTTTTCTTGTAGTGAATTATGCTACTTTACCTATTGATGGATAAAGTTCTGTATAATCATTTCATGAAACTACACAAAAATAAAATTTCTTATGAATTTAAGTTTTGAGTTTGAAGGTATTCGATCCAATCTTATGAATAGGCATCTGGTCCCTTCTTTAGATACATGTCTCAATGAGCTATTTTATGAGAAATGTCTTCTCGCTCAAACTACCATAGGCGAGTAGAACTCGATCTCTTCCCTAGTGGAATTTGCAACCTACGACATGGTAAAAGGTTAAGATATAAGTACCATCCAATGTTTCTGTTACAAAAATAATAGTCATTTTGCTTCTAATACCCTCATAAATTCTGCAACTATTGTAAGAAAAGTTACCATATTATAAAAGAATGTCTTATTCATGCTCCAAATTATCACATCTTCAACTATCCATTTTGCATGTGTAAATGAATGATCCAAAATTTGAACCATCATAAAGTAGGCTTGTAACTCCTCATTCTTAACTTTTCAAATATAGTCAAGGGCATTAAATTTATGCTTACCCTAAATCACAAAGAGCTCTACCCTTGAACTTATCTCTTATAGTGAGAGGAATTGTGAACCTTCTAGGATCCTTCTCCTTCCTTGGCATGTGATACTTTATGAGAGAACTAACATTCTCGTTAACTTGAATGCGCACCATGTTTCCAAATTTTCTTTTGTTTGTCAACAACTCCTTCATAAATTTGGCATATATAAGCATTTGCTTCAAGGCATCTATGAAAGGAATGTTGATGTGGAATTGCTTCATTAACTGAAAGGAATTTTCCTAATTACTTATCCAACTTCTTTCTATTATCAACTTACGGAAAATGCAACTTTGGAGCATTAACCTCTTCCCTTTTCTTGGAAGTTCCTTCATCTTCTTCATTTGTTTGGTGATTCTCCTCTTTCTCAATTTCTTCTTCTTCCTTCTCTTCTTGAATCACCTTTTCCTTATTCCTTCGACCCTTCACTTTACCATTCCTTAGATCCATTGCCATTACTTGTTCTTTCCCCTTATCTTTTGGATTAGGAATGGTGTCACTGGGTAAAGAACCTTATAATCTTTGGTTGAAAGATTCCTACTTTATGCATAATTAGTATTCCTATTTTACTAACCTATTTTCTATTTTTATTAGATTATATTTCCTAGTTTATTTTCTATTTGCTCTTAGATTTCCTAGATTGTTAGATTTCTTAATTGTTTAGGATTAGTTAAGCTCTATATAAGGAGTTGATGTTTTCAATTGTTATTCAATTCAATTATTATTCAATCAATAACGCTCAAGTTTTATATCTAGTTATCTTTCTTATCGCTTCCATTGCCTTCCACTACTCTTTAACAAAAGCTATTTTAAATAAATAAAACCCACACAATAATTGAAACAAAAACGTAAACATGCAGATGCTGATGTCGAACAAGGAGTCAGCGGGAAGAGAAAATAGTTGCAATAAGATTAGTAAATAACGATATTAATAAGTTTACCCTATCTAGGTTCTTCAACTAATAAAATAGAGGAAGATATACTACAGAAGATGTGCAAACAAATCTCTAGATTGCCTTTTAACACAAATTAGGGAGAAAACAAAGTTGAAGCATTGAATATCAAGGTTATAAAGGTACAGAATGATACCGCTCAGAGATTAAGTTTACATTAAACCACCATTGTCATTTTGATAGTCTCAGAAAAGATGATCAACTATTCAAATAAAATGATTACAGGTCGGTATTATATTTAAAGAGTTAAATTACTAAAATACCCTTCAACATTAGCATATACTAAGCAAAGTTGGTTGACCAGATGATGTTAGACAAACGACAACATTTACATAACAATCTTACAGCTACCCATATCTCAGATCCCATTCAACTAGAATGTAATTTTCCCAATTCCTAAATATGAATATTATGAAATTGTTGTATGATTTGATTATATGATCGAAGCCCATTCAAATTTATTTTATTATTTTACTGCTACATTATCTAAATTATTTATTTATTTTTGGAGTCATCATGACATTATAATATTGCCCATTAAAATTCATTTTTAAAATTAAAATTACTTCAAATTTTTTTATATGAAACTCTAAAGTCGGATATAATATCCTAAGCATTTATTTTTAATGAAGATGCCCAATACATGAATGTGTTTGATACATGACGATTTCATGGCAAATATATGATTTGCCATTTGCGTAATTCTGATTTCCTTCAGGAGTTGTGTCCCACTTGGAAGGCGATAAGTATAGAGTTAAGATAATCTACTTCAACAAAGCCATGGCGTTTTTCCTTTGAATGAAAAAATAATAATAATAATAATAATAATAATATAATAATAATAATAATAATAATAATAATAATAAAATAAGAATACGAAACTATCCACAAATGGAATATTGAATCGGTTATACCAATTTCTTTATAGACGAATTAATAGAGATCTAGGTAAAAAAAATATAGGTGTAATAATATTTTACACAAATAAGATTCTATGCTATGACAGTAAACACACTGTAGCTCTGAGTTACGTTAAGCGAAATTTTGTTTGCCTATTACTACACTTCCTGCGGATGCCTGGTTTGCCGCCCGATTACTACCAAAATTCTTTCTATTTGATTCTCTCGCAATCCTCGAACCAAACTATACCAATAATATAAAAAAGATTTAACATAATACTTTGCCAATAACATTTCTAATTTCAACAAGTGACAGTTAATTTATTTTTTTTCATAGCAGGAAAGATATACCTGAATCGCTCTTTTTGGCAAAGTTGAAGCTTCATGTAAACCAAGAAATCTTGCAACCTTCAAGTAACATGAAAACCTCATTTCAGTTTATGCTTATTGTATTCAGGAGATATATGAAACTCAAAAGAAATAGTATTGACCTCTCTCAGAATCTTTTTATCACCCGTCCCACTTTGTTGGTCTAGATTGGCAATCTCCCACAAAGGAATATCGAGCAGTGTCTTTATAACATCTTCATCCAAGAAAGGGAATCTAGCCTAATCAAAACAAATGACGAAACAATGAGTGACTGATATTTGACAAAAGCATCAAGTTTAAGCTTTACAGAATTTCACCGGTACCTCCTTTCCATTATCAGCACAACATCTATCATCTCTCCCTAGATTTCTCTTCCAAATCCTCTGAATGTCCAATTTCATTTCCTCATGTAGTGCACACCAACTAATGATGAATATTCGCCACAGTAAGCACAAGAAAAGAAAGAAAAAAGGAAATAAATTATCTCCTCGAAGTTATTCACAGACTGAATATAGGTCAAAATGTGATAAACTACTTAAATTAGTTTGCAGCAAATTTATCATGTCTAGACACCAATTGTGAGTTTTAATTATGGATGCTGGACTCAAATGACAATTACATCAAGGCATCTCTACTTGCAACAAACAATGAAATGTCTAAACACATTTTGACCAACTTCTTTTTACATCCAGTTAATGGTGGAATGGCGACTGCAGAAGCTGAAACTAAAAAAACATCGGCTACTCTAAAGCCTGTTACTTGGTCATCAAGCACCTGTGAAATAGCAGGCACTAGATAAATGATTCAACAACCATACTTTCTCTACGGCTTAAACTGTCCTTTTGCAGAGTTCTGATATGCTATGTCCACTTTTTCAAATGTTTCTGCATTTTGTTATACACAGAAAGTTTTTGAATTTATACAAATATTTATATATCTAACATGATAACATTATTAAGGAGTCTAGTACTGAGCATGAATATTTTGGTCACGAAATCTCCAACCACACTTATTGGAAAACACAAATCCAAAAGAGGTTATTGATTTGGATAGTTGCATTTGTGGAATCATCTAGAGAAGAATTTAACCACCAGAACAATTTGGGGCAGTCACCCAATAATGTAAAATGCAAACCAAATTTAAGCCTCATATCTTCCTCTCACATGAGAAAAGTTTCAGAGCTCCATGCACAAGTTCACAACGAAAAAGCAAGAAAGCTAGACAATGTGTAATGACACTGGTCTTGCAAACATAATAACCGAAATACAGGGAAAAAACTGACAAAAAATAAAAAGGCATGTGCTTAAATAATATAAACTTACCCTCCATGTCTATATTTTGTTCTGTGTCTACCATAACCAGCACATTGCTCATCAGCACCAGAACCAACCAGTATGATCCTGGACCTGGAAATATACCTCAAAGGGCGTTGATTATTGTCATCGGTGACTCCTTCATACAGCCAACCATCACCACCAGCCGCTAGCCATAAAGCTATTCCTATATTAAGGTCCTGAAACATTAAATAACAAAACAGCACCATCCATTTAGAAGAATGTAACAGCAGATGTATCATATATCTGCAAACAACTCCTGATTATCAAATAAAAAATAGCAGAGAAGCTTATATATCACTCTACATTGTCATATTCAATGGAAACTCAAAAAGTAAAAGAAAGAGAAAAGGAAACAGAATTCATCAAATATACTTCATGTAGCCCATTTAAAGCCCCCTAATTTTACAACACCATAAGCTAAGAATAGATAGCACAGTAAAGGACTATGTGACATGGGGTTTTGGCTGACAATTAGGTTAGACAGAGAGGTTGGAGGAGAGGATATGGATGCCTGGAAAAAAAAAGGCTGAAGTTATTCAAATTCATATTTGAGAGCAGCCTCTACTTTGGATGGTGGTATTACTGGGGCCAACAATCATACATATAGGAAATGAAAAATGCAGAAAGCAGGTTGCTACACCCATTCATCCTGATGTCCTTTTTAAGGAAATGATTTCCTAAGTACCTACAGTAAAAAGCATCAAAAGACACACTAACAACGATGATTGGGTTTTACACACTACCTTATAGAAAGTAATTTCCTAATGATCTTTAGGTTTTGGTAAAACTTTGCAGCTATTGTCTTCAATTCACAATTTTTTTGTCATGTTCTGCGGCTTGCAATTCTGTTATTTTTCTTAGATCTGTTCTGGCTTAGATTTGAGTGCCCACCTAATTGGGTGTCACAAATCCTTGCAGTAACATGTCACTATTCATTAATATAATTAAAACAAAAATCTCTATATGCAGGATAAAGATAATAAGCACATATAACCTCCAAACTAAATTCAGTACCATGTACGTGTTAGCAGGATTTATGAGTGACATGACATGCTTCATTTCTGGGCTCAAATTTGACAAATCAGCATTGATCTCCACAAGTTTCCACCTGCATTATCCATCGAAAATTTCCACATAAATTAAAACCAACAGCTTTTGAAAATGATAAAATATAGAATAAACTTAAAAGATCATAAATCAGTTCCTCTAGAGAGCAATGAGATACTTGAGTCTCTTTGAGCAGGTATCAGTGCAAGGTTCTCTTCAATCAACAGTACTTGCAGAGCCACTTTCATTTTTGAGTCATATTGTAGAATAAACTATAAAGAAAGAATCTTTGTTTCTCTTTTTATTTTTTCCCTTTTTTAAAAATTTTTAATTTAATTAAACATATATATATATATATATATATATATATATATATATAGCAAGTTTCGTACTCACAACCTAATACCTAAATCCCTCTCCACCCGGCAACTAAGCTAGTCAAAATAGGTAAAAAAAATGAATCTTTGTTACTATAACTTAAAAACAAAACCCTCTGAACAGTATGAGAATGATATCTGATATTAGACTTGTAAACAGATTTCCTTAAACAAGAAGGTAAAAGTACCTTTTTCTATATTGCAACCTAAAGCACAGGCCATAGTCTATCTTAAAGAAAGATATATACCTCCTCAAAGGTGCAATTTTTTTTAGCTCCTTAACTCCAGCCTTGGCAGAAACTCTATCTGGAGCAGACTGGCCATCAAAGCTGACATTAAGGAGATCAATCTCATCTGCCACAGGAGATTTAGTAAGATATTAACTATAAAAAGAATTATTAGAAGGTATATATAATTCAATATTTCAACAGTATCCAAAGAAACTAGTGTTAATTTTGGTTTGCTTATTTCAAAGAAGAAAAACAAAGAGTTATACTAAAAAAAGAAAACAATCCTTGTATGGACTGCTAGGACATGAAGTTGAATAAAAACTTCAAATGAATTTCTAAGGCCAGAGGAACAGGACATGAAGCAAGATCATCTGAATTAGCAAATAAAGTGGAAACAGAAGTATAATTATTGCAATTCCATAATCGGTATTAATATGCTATGAAATGTGTAGTAGAGAAAAGAAAGAAGTTAATAAAATATCATTTACTTATACACCCAAATGAAGTTTGGTCAATACTTACAGCTAGGATCTAAGCAGTCATTTAGCAGTGCAGCAAGTATCATAGAATCCAATCCCCCCGAGAAAAGCACCGCAACTGGAGCAGGATCACATCTCCTATCACAATCTGCCTAATTATTCAAATAAAAGAATTTGAAAGTATAAAATCAGATTAAATTCAATTCATAGCAACAGAGGTCAAGCTAAAAAGTGCCAAAATCAAATTTGAAATATTCATCCAGGCACATCATGCATTGTCATTGAATAACTTGTTCAGCTAAATAAAGAAATGGCATCCATTCCAACAGAGATAATCTACCTTATAAATGGTATGCATGGCAGTGCGTCGCATCACAGATTTTCTCAGAGCATTAAGCACATTCTGCACTGAAACTGAAGCTTTAATAAGTACTAGATGCCAAATTGGAAAAACAAATTTACAGTCACTAAAACAATGGGTCTATCGTTCCAAGTCATCATGTTAGGCTAAAAAGTCTTATGTGCAAGTATCCCCAACAATATCAATAGAAACGCAGGATATTCACGCACCACTTTTTGATGCACCTTGAGGCTGACAAAGAGAAAGACATTGGCCGTCAGAATTAGGATCCACCGAAATTCTCTCCCAGTTGATCAGTTCCTTTAACATGACATTTGACCATTCATGTTTTTCTATTTGACCAACAAAACATCCTGCCATGATATCCATTGACAAACTGTATATTCCACAAGGAAGCTCTTCCCAGTAGTTGACCTTGCTACTACCATTTTCAACTTCAAGATCTACAACAAAGAATGCAATTAGCTAAAAAAGCAATTAAGCATGTAAACAATTTAAATGATTACGACAAGTCTAGCAAATTCTGACCATAAACCTCTTCCGACATTAATTGGACACTTCTCACAACACTAATATTCACATCAAAAACAACCCACACAAAGAACAAAACAAATAAAATGATTACCATAACATCATGAACAATGCTCTATCATAGTTATGTACCTGAGATTTGCTCAAAAGAAGACAAAGGTGATACAGAACAAAGCAAAAACCGAGGATCATCCAAGGTTGGCCAATGAACCAGCAAGCTCCGTCTACCAAAGGAATCTCTACCAAACCATAAGGTTCTGGAACTATTCTGTAAAAGACATCAAATTTACAACAAAGCAGGTAGAAATGATAGACTAAACCAATCAAACACACAATAAAATGGAAACTTACCACTCAAATTACCTGCCAGTAAATTAAAGCCCAAGGGCCCCTAATTTCAGAAAGAACATCCACTACAGAACCAATCCCTTTCTCTTTACAATGACAAGCAACTCCATTGTTGAAGGAGTTACAAGAGCAGCACTGTGCCAAAGCAAGCATAAGAACTTGGGCATCATTCTCATCACAACCCACATCAATCCCTCCAAATATTTCACCTTTCAAATTCACAAACATTTATCTAAATTTACCATAACTATTGGGAAATCACGGAAGAAGTGAAAAATCATTAAATTAAGTTACCATTGTAAACAAGAAGATTGTTGGAAGCGTCCGTGAGTGGTTGGATAATTGGAGTGAGTCCTCTAAGCTGCAAAGTGGCACCAATGAAAAGCAGTTGAGCTTGGTCATCACTAGTGGACAATCCATCCTCAGATGATAACAATGCCTGATGCCCTGATTGGAGTAAAAGGCTCTTGCAACCCAAGCTATCGGGACCTCTCCTACTGAGAACAGCTTTCAGATCATCTATTGAAAACACTGGCTGCTTCTGCTGCTGCAGCTGCACAATAAATATCAGAAAATGTGAAATTGAAGGTCTTTGCATAAGCTTTGTAAAGAGACGAATGGACTTACAGATTGAAATGTAGAATCGACGTGGATTGATGATAAATCTATTCGAACGCCAGAGAGAACTAAAGCGATCCCACACATTTCTCTCTCGACTTCTTAAACCTCTCTCTGTCTAATGTTTTTGGCGGGTTTAGAGGGGTCTAGTCTAGGGTTTATTACTTCTAAATATTGTGATTTTCAAATGGGATTATTTTGACTTTTTGTGATTTCAATTTTCAATTAATTTATATATGGTTAATATTTTATTTTAAATTTTTAAAAATTAATACACTCTCCAAAAAAACAATCAAATTAATGTACTCTCAAAAACTATTTTATTGACTAAGGAAGTAATGATATATTGTTGTAAAAATAAAAATAGAATCGGATAGAAGAGAAGAAAGCAGTTTAATATTAACTTAAAGTAAATTGGGAACAGAAAAGTAACGTGGTATTTGATTGGATGCTTCTGTAAATTGTGATATATAAGCGAACACAAGATATATAGAAGAACAAAGAAATGAAATTGAGAAGAAATAAAACAAAGCAAAAGCAACGTATGTGTATTTTGCTATTGATCTGTATCTAACATATATATATATATATATTACAAAATGGGGATATGTGTCAGGATGCATGTGAATGCATTATGCATGCTCTCCAGGTGGAAAACTACCGTCATTTACAACACTCCCATTTGGATTTCCACCATTTTAGATATTGACTGCCTCGTTAAAATCTTGCCAGAAAAACTTAGTGGGATAAAAACTGGACGAAGGAAAAAGAGTACAGCTGATGGAATCCAATTACAAAAATTCCCTCTATTATTACACCCATAATCTAATCTACTAATCTGGAGAGCTTTCGCATTTAATTCACGTTGATGTCGGTAATGATTTCGTTAATAGATCGCGAGATTATTGGCAGACCGAATTTAATTCACGTCGATTTGACCAGTACTCTGAAGCTCATGGGTGTAGAAGAATTTTGGGGCAATATGTTTAGTTCTATCTCCTTTGATGTAACCTCCCCGAACTTGGGCTTATCTTCAAAAATTACAGTTGGCTCATTCGCAGTTTGGGAGATACCACAAGAATTCTGGATATGTTGGATCATCGATCTCAACCAAATACACTCTCGAATGGTTTCATGTAATGCCAAAATTTCAGCATGATTCGAGGATGTGGCTACTAAAGTTTACTTTGTAGATCTCCAGGAGATCGCAATACCATTATATGTGAAAATATAGCCAGTTTGAGAACATCTTTTATGCGGATCCGAAAAGTATCCAGCATCGGCATAACCAGTCAAACCCAGAAATTTATCAGAATTCGTATAAAATAATCCCAAATCTTTCGTATCTTTCAGGTAACGCAAAATATGTTTGATTTCATTCTAATGACGACGGGTTGGTGCAGAACTATATCTTGCTAATAAATTTACTACAAACGAGATATCTGGTCTCGTACATTGAGCCAAATATAACAGTGCACCTATTGCATTCAAATATGGTACTTCAAGACCAAGTAATTGTTCGTCATCATCCTTCGGTTGGAATGGATCCTTTTGGGGATCAAGTGTTCTTACAACCATGGGTGTACTCAACGGACGGGCATTATCCATATTAAAAACCTTTTTAAAAGCTTTTCAATGTATGCTGATTGATAAACCAATATCTCATTTGGTTTATGTTCAATTTTCAGACCAAGACAATATTTCGTTTTTCCCAAATCTTTCATTTCAAACTCCTTTTTCAGATATTCAGCAGTTTGTTGGATCTCTTCTGGAGTCCCAATGATATTCATATCATCCACATAAACTGTTATAATTGCAAACCCAGAGCCTGATTTCTTAATGAAAATACTTGGACATATAGTGTTATTCTAGTATCCTTTTTTATTAAATACTCGCTCAGGCGGTTATACCACATTCTCCTAGATTGTTTCAATCCATACAGGGATTTTTGTAACTTTATGGAATACAAGTTTCGAGATTTTGATCGATGAGATTCAGGTAATTTCAGTCCTTCTGGGAGCTTCATGTAAATATTAGAATCAAGTGATCCATACAGATACGCAGTAACTACATCCATTAAACACATTTCCAGTTTTTCAGCAACTGTAAGACTTAACAGAAATCGAAATGTGATTGTATCCGTGACTAAGGAATACGTTTCATCGTAATCAATTCCAGGTCTTTGTGAGAACCCTTGTGCAACCAAACGTTATTTGTATCTCACAATTTCATTTCTTTCATTTCGTTTTCGAATAAAAACCCATTTGTAACCAACTAGTTGAACATCTTCAGGTGTTCGAACTATGGGTCCAAAAACTTTTTGTTTATTCAACGAATTTAATTCTTCCTGGATTGCTTCTTCCCATTTTTCCGGTCATGCCTACTTTTACATCCTTGGATATCACGTGGCTCATAATCATCATATGAAATACTAATTGTCATTGAATATGAAAATAAATCATCAACGATTGTTTCATTTCGATTCCAAGTCTCTTGGATGAAGTTTATGAAAATTTCTTCATTTTTTGATTCTGGTATTTCCGTATTATTTTCTCCTTCTGGGAGGCTATTTTCAGGAATCTCATCAACTTTTGGGATTTCTTCAGATGTGGTTTTAGGATCCAAATCATTTTTATTTCGTTTTCGTGGGATTGTATCTTTTGAACCAGGGGGTCTACCATGCTTCTGGCGGGGAATTGGAGTTTCGCTTGCTATTGTCTTTTGAGATTGTCCTTCTAGGACAATTATCCTTGCGGGTATATTAGCAGCTTCAATATAAGACTTGGTTATTTTCGAAGTATCATTGAATGCATCAGGCATTCGATTAGCTATCATTTGTAAATGTAGGATCCTTTGAACTTCGAGTTCATATTGCGGGTACGCGGATCCATATGCGCCAAAGTTGGAACCTTCCAGGTTAATTCAGATTTCTCTTCTGGAGAATTATTTCCTTTTTCAAGCGATGGAAAATTGCTTTCATCGAAATGGCAGTCAGCAAATCTAGCTGTAAATAAATCTCTTGTCATTGGTTCCAAATATCTGATGATTGATGGGGAATCAAAACCCACATAAATTCCTATACGTCTCTGCGGCCCCATTTTCGTTCTTTTAGTTGGGGTAATGGGTACATATACAGCACACCCAAATATTCTCAAATGTGAGACGTTAGGAGGATTCCCAGACACCAATTGTAATGGGGAATATTGATTATAAGCAGTTGGACGGATACGAATCAAAACTGCAGCATGCAATATAGCATGTCCCCAAACAGAAACGGGTAATCTTGAGCGCATTAATAATGTTCGCGCAATTAATTGAAGGCGCTTAATTAATGATTCAGCTAATCCATTTTGGGTATGAACATGTGGAACTGGATGTTCAATATCAATTCCGGATACTTGACAGTATTCATCAAATGCTTTCGACGTAAATTCACCAGTATTATCAAGTCTTATACTCTTAATAGGGTAATCTGGAAAATGAGCTCATAATCGAGTAATTTGTGCTAGCAATTTTGCAAAAGCAACATTACAAGTGGATAACAAGCATACATGGGACCATCTTGCAAATACGTCTATCAATACCATAAAGTAGTGAAATGGTCCACTAGGTGGATGAATGGGTCCACATATATCTCCTTGAATTCTCTGTAAAAATTATGGAGATTCAAAACCTACTTTCGTAAATGATGGTTTCGTTATCAATTTCCCTTGGGAACATGGGATACACAGGTCCCTATCATTCAGTAGGATTTTATGATTTCTCAGTGGATGCCCTTCTGAATTCGCTATTATTCTTCGCATCATTGTGGATCCCGGATGCCCAAATCTATCATGCCAAAGCTGGAATATTCTGGGATCAGAGAACTTCTTGTTCTCAATAGCATGTGTTTCAACATGCCTGATGGTTGTATAATATAATCCAGATGATGAAATGGGTAATTTTTCAACTACAAGCTTCTCGCTTGATTTTCTTGAAACAATACATAGGTATTCAATACCATTTTCATTAACTGTTTTGATGTGATAATCATTCATTCATATATCCTTGAAATTGAGCAAATTTCTTTTGGATTTGTAAGAGTATAATGTATTTTTGATTTCCAATTTAGTGTTATTTGGTAACACGATCGAAGCTCTTCCGGAACCTTCAATCAGATCTACAGGACCTGATATATTCACTTTCACTTGAATTGGAATCAATTCCAGAAAATATTTTCTATCTCTCAAAATCGTATGGGTTATAGCACTATCAGCTAAACAGACATCCCCATGTAAAGCCATTTCTTGGTTTGAATTCATAACTTCAATAAAATAACACACAAAATTAGCTGAATGGAAATGTAATATCTTTCATTAATATTTACAAATATTTACAATCAAAATCAAAATTACATTCCATTCTATTTACATTCTAAAACAAGAAAATACATTCACTTGTAATTAACGGTTCCATCACCAATTAGGTGATCTATCCTCCCATCAGGATCTTCAAAGAAATCAGCAGTTTCCAGATTTGATATGTCGACAGGACCAGTATCACCATCGCCAAAAATATCATCCATATTTGCTCATCATTCTTTTCTTTTTCTTGTTCGCGTCTCAGCTTCTGATAAGCTTCAACTACATGTTTGGGAGCACGACAAGTTCTCGAATAACAAGTGGGGGAACCACATCTATAACAGGGACCACGGTTAAACTTTGATGGTTCTAGAACTTCTTTGCCTTTGCTGGAACTAGCATTATTATTATTCCACTTCTGGGGAGTATTTGGATTATGATATGGATGTCCATAATCCCTATTACGACCACGTCCCTGACCATTTTCAGATCCTCGACCACCCCGGCCATTACCACGTCCATTTCCATAATCATTCTAACGCTCAAAATTACGGCCACGACCACGACCACAGTAACCATGACCACGACTTAGATTTTCATTATAATATGCATTCATTTCTGGGAATGCTTGGGCGCCAACAGGGCGTCTTTCACTGTGTTTCAGCAACAGCTGATTGTGTCTTTCGGAAAGATCTAATGAAGCAATCAGATCATCATATTTCACAAAATTTCTTTCACGATATTGCTGATGTAAAATAGTCTGAGAAGGATGGAAAATGGTAAATGTCTTTTCCAACATATCATGGTCAGTTTTTGTTTCCCCACACATTTTCAATTTGTTCACAATCATGTACATGGCGGAGTTATACTCGCTCACACCTTAAATTGGTCCACTCATCACGTGCTTCAGGCAACATGATTTCCTTAACCAAAGATCTGCAGGATCTTTTATATTCATATACTGATTTTTGAGATCCTTAACCAGATGTGTTTTGATTATACACATGGCTTTACATTTTTCAACCTCAGTTGTTTGTACCTCCTTGTTAAGGGTCCCAAATAATTCTTTGGCTTTTAATATTAACTTGCAATCATCACCCCATTTCATATAATTTCTCCCAGAAGCTTCCAGCTCATCAAATTTCAGATTTTTCATTTTCTGCAAAATAAGAACACCTTTTAGTCACCAGATTCCCGATTCAATTCAAAAAAAAAATTCAATTATTCAGCTCGCGTGAATAATATTATCATTTCAAACTTTCCAAATCCACCATTTATTCAACTCAGGTGAATAATGATATTTTTCCAAAAATTTCCAAACCCATCATAATTTCCAAAATTTCCAGCACACACAGAAGAAAGAAAACATCATTACCAAACACTTTCTGATCTGCAAGATCCGGCAAAGCGGCAACCAGAGAGCATACTTGTGCTGATAACGTGTTGTAAAAATAAAAATAGAGTCGGGGTAGAAGAGAAGAAAATAGTTTAATATTAATTGAAAATAAACTAGGATCAGAAAAGTAACCTGGTAATTTGATTGGATGCTTATGTAAATTGTGATATATAAGAGAACACAAGATATATATAGAAGAATAAAGAAATGAAATTGAGAAAAAAGAAAACAAAGCAAAAGCAACGTATGTGTATTTTGCTATTGATCTGTATCTAACATATATATATATATATAGTACAAAATGGGTATACATGTCAGGATGCATGTGAATGCATTATGCATGCTCTCTAGGTGGAAAACCACTATCATTCACAACATATATGAATAAATTTGATTAAAATTTTAAAATTTAAATTCATAAAAGTTTATAAACTACAACAAAATTGCATATGTAAATCTAGCACACAGAGATGGTCGGAAGTTTCTTTCATCTCCGAACTATATAAAACTATGCCGTAAATTATTATTATTTTTTAAAATATGTAATTATTTCCTTAAAATTAAGGGGTGTGTAAAAAAAAAATCGACTAAAATAATGAGATTCTCACTAAAATTGAAGGTTTGGGATCTTGGATTTTTTTAGTCATTATTTTTAACAAATTAATAAAAAAAAATAATATTGGGACTGATCCTATTAAAAAATAATCGAGTTCGGTACGGTCTACTAAAATTAAAAATTTTAAGTTTGGATTTTTTCGGGTCGACTCGAATTCGACAGGAATCCGACCATGCACACCCCTCTAGTTAAAGTTAAAGTTTGGTGATTCAAATTGTAAGAGCAATGCTGAAGAGCTCATGCTTTTTGACTTATTTTCCATTTTCTTCGAACTGTTATATTCAATAAAGAATGTAAATTGATATCTTATTTTTCAATATTTGATGGGGGTTATACGCTTCAAATTCATTATAAATCATGAAATTTTTTGAAAAATGTTCAAAGAATTTTAGTTATCATATATGACAAGATAAACTCTCGAGGTAAGATTATTGTATATTTTATATATTTTTCGCATGTGACTTTAGATCGATTTTTCTTATAAATATTATGAGTTTAAATTATTATTATTTCTACTATCATTATTATTATTACTTTATATATTTATTACAAATTGTAATTTTTATGGCGTTCATATATAGTATCATATAGACAAATTTTCTTTAAATTAATATTTATTTAATTATTTGTATTTATTTTGTGGAGTTTAATATAAAGTTTAAATTAATTTATTCATACAATAAACAATATTAGTGTATACATTAATTAAAACTATAAAAGAAATAAAAGTGAAACTATCCTTCCCTTCCCCCCCCCCATTTTTTTTTATTAATGTTACTAAACATCCATTATGAGTTTAAATTATTGTTATTATTATTATTAAATATTTATTGAAAACTTAAAGTTTAGTAAGTTATTTTTTGTTCTTCATTCTTGATTTTTGTCATTCATTCTTCAATTAATCCTCTACAAAATGGACACAGAAACGATCTATCGAATTATGGAGTAATGCATTAAGAATGAAATAAGTGATCGGGAATATTTGCCTAGAGAGAAACCATGGCCATCTCTCCAGGGTTTTCATTGTCGTTAGCATGTGCATTTTGAATAGAAAACCCAAATAGTAGAAAAACCAGGACAAGAGTAGGGCTGGCAAAAAAATTCAATCCGCTCAGCCTAAAATTTTCATTTCGGAGCGGGTTTTGGAGTAAAAGTGTTGATCTATTCGGGTTATCAGGTCAAAAGCTGGTCAATATTTTTTAATCTGATCCGGTAACCTAGTTATACATACAAATAAATAATTACATTAAATAATAAATTAAAAAATGTGATTGAAATGAAAATATTATATTTTTTTAATATATAAATATTTATATATTTATTTTGTTAGTTATATTAATGTAATTGAGTTTTGACATAAATTTAAAGTTAATTTATTTAATAAATAATATTATTGTATATTTTATATATTTTTCACATGTGACTTTAGATCGATTTTTCTTATAAATATTATGAGTTTAAATTATTATTAATTTTATTACCATTATTATTTTTTTTATATATATATAAATATATTAAAAATGGTAATTTTTTATGGCATTATATATGTAGCATCATATAGATAATTTTTTTTAAGATTAATATTTTTTTAATTAGCTATATTTATGTAGTGGAGTTTTAACATATTGTTTAAAATTAATTTATTCATACAATAAACAATATTATTTATATATTAATTAAAACTATAAAAGGACTAAAAGTTTTTACGTTGTTAAACATGCATTATAAGCTTAAATTATTATTACTATTATTATTAAATATTTATTGAAAACTTAAAGTTTAGTAAGTTATTCTGTGTTCTTCCTTCTTAATTCTGTCATTCATTTTTCAATCAATGTTTTACAAAATGAACACAGGTGATCTCTTAAACCATGAAGCAAGAGTGATCACAAGGATTCAGAGTCACCAATTCCCTTTGGTTAAACATGCTTGATCTTAAGCAAATCAAGAATGAGTGATTTTCTGAAAAATTCATCTAGGAGGTATTTTTTTAAAAAAAACATATGAATGATCTTCCCTTTGGTTTTGGGTCAGATGTAGGTGAGGAGGGATTCGAATATCATGGAGAGTTCAATTTGGCTTAGGATGAATGCTGGTGAACCTAAATTTTTTTAAAAAAATGTGTACAATATTATTGTGTATACGAATAACAAAGCATATTATAAAGTATAGTGGTGTCTTATAGAACTAATAGTTAGTCTTGAAACTGTTTAGATATTTAAATGTATCTTGGAAGAGAGGACTGTAACATGCATGCTTTTACACCTATTAATATTGGACATGTTGAGAAAATTGGTAATTCATTATAGCGGAAACTTGTAGTGGAGACATGTTATAGTAACCATAAAAAAAAGGGAGCTGTTATTTGTACAGACAATCTCTATACAGATTGTACAGACAAAATATTATGGTCAGTTTTACCCTTTATGTTATTTTCTTTTGAAAGTCATTATTATTTTGCATTAATTGCTACACACTTCTACTTTTTAATTTTATTTGTCATTAATGCACTTTCTTTTTGAAATAATGATATCATTTCATTATCTTTTATTGTTTTATTTATTATTATAATGAATCTAACTGCTAAACTTATGAAAATTTATAAATATTTTAAATATTTACTTTTACATTTTAAATTTTTTTAAAAAATATTATTTATATATTTTATAATTTTAAATCAAAACTAATTTTAAATAAATTAAAAAAATATTTAATACCACATGTCAATTTCTTAAACATTGCATTTTTTTCGATCATGTCCTCCATATTACTATATTAAAAGTGTCTGAGTTTGAGTAAAACTCTCTCGACATCTTAATCAAATAAGAATTTAAGTAATTTATTACGGGTTCCAGTACACGAATTGTTTATAAAATTATTTCATTTTATTTTGAATTGTTTGTTGTATAGTTGATTGCATTACGCGATGTGTGGTTGTATTTCAATTCATCGTGGTTCGCGCTCCGAGTAAGTAAATTGATTTTGGATCACAATTTAGGAACTAGATATTAAAATTATAGATGGTTGTGGGGATGTGAAATTGTTGTTAATTAGTGATTTTGATTTGAATATATAGATTTTTAGCAGTAAATTCAACTATATTGTAAAATAAACCTATATTAATGGAGTATTTTTCTTTCGGTGGATAAAGAAGAATTGAGTTATTTTACAATGTCCAAAGTAATTATATTTATTGTAATTCTATATTTATTATGATGTTTTTATTTTTCCCACGGATTATTGTTTGTATTTAATTGTTGATGGAGTTTTCATGGTGTGTGAGGTTTATCAAATCCCAAATAAAAATATTAGAATTTATGAAATCCAACGAAGGATATATGTGTAGTGATCCTTTAAATTAATCTCCTATAACACTTAGGGTTGGATCTGGTCAGGTTTGGCTAGATTGGAATGACTATATAGCTTATCATTTTTTTTATTGAATCGACTAAAGTGATTATAGTTTGATCCCACCTAACTGAATATTTTCTTATGTTAAAATTTTAAAATATTTGTTATAAAATAAATTGATATTTATATAATACAACACCCATTACATACATATAAAATAAAATAATATTATATAAAAGTTAAATTTAATCTATAAAATTATTTTTATACCTAATATATTAAAATCATACAATTAAATTTAGTGAGTAGTATTATTCTATAAGTATTTTGGATTGATAATATAAAATAATAAAAATAATTATATTTAAATGATTTATTTATATTATTATTATTATATAAATATAATATATATACATATAATATATTTATATATATATATTATCGGTTTAGTGCATGTGACGAATTTTGTTTTTGACAAACTTGTGACTGTTTATATGGTAAATCTGTAAATTTTGATCAAATGAGATTAGATTTTTTTTCCACGTCTAGTTTCATTTTTTTAAAATTTAAAATAAAGATTAAATTTAACCGATTTTTTCTATTTTAAATTGATATAATGAAGTTGTATATTTTAAAAATGAAATATTAAATCTACATGTTGATTCACTCTTTATTTGATTTTTTTTTACCTTTCTCATTATATATAATTTGGGCCTTTATTTACTTTGTTATTTATTTGGACTTGTTGTCCTTGGCCTTCTAGTGATCCACTAAATCAAAATCAATTATACTTGTAGGTTTGGACTGGTCAGTAGATTATTCTAGAACAAATACAATGAATTACACGACACCCAACGCTTCGATATCTAAAACAACATAAATCCTCAACATGTGTACACAACATCCAAAGACAACTTTTCCACTTCCACTCTACCACTTCCAAAACTTAACTTCTCAACTTCCATTTCCAAATATCCGAACCAACATCACCCCATCTTAACCACTCAACTTCACTTCTCAATATTTGATCCAACAACATGCCCATGGAATATGAAAAGTTGACGGTATCATTAATACAGCCAACTACCACTTGTATATTTAGGTGCTATATAATAGACTTCTCAATAGGTTTCTTATATCAGAAAGCTACATTTTTATCTGCAAATTAAAATGGCGCAAACACCGGATAACAAAAAGAATCAAATCCAAACCCTTCCCGCCTCTCCAGCTGCTCTTGAATTCTTCTACAACACTAGCAAGTCAAAGCTGGATAGTTTGTCGTCTGAAATTATGGAGTGCATGAGAAGAATCACTCAAGGCTTGGGTCCTGAGTATCTGAGGTCCATTTTGCTCCAAGACAATCCACTTCCAAGTTTGTACGAGATGTTTGAAAAGGAGAGTCAGCTTCTGCAAACCAAAAAATATGTAGGGACCAATGAGGTAGGTGGGAAGTTTCAACCTTCCAAAGTGATTGTGCTCTCATCTGATTCCTCTTCTTATTCGTCGAAGCAAAACATAGGGTCATCGGCTACAAAATCAGGATCCAAATCTGTTGCAAGGTCCTTGAACCGGTCTCTTAATATGAATGAGTAAAATCTTATATATGGTTTAACTCGATATCTGGTTAAAGGTTTATGGTTATTTTTATTTTATTCTATTGAAGTATTTTCTGCAGGTTGTTTTTCTCATGTTCTAAAGCTTTATACGCTTTAGAATATTTTTGTTGGGTGGTACAAGAAAAAAAAAGTCTTAGTATGTGGGTTGTATTTCATATTTTATGTTTTATATATATATAAGTAGTTAAGTATTCGTTTCAAGTTTTGTATATTGTCTTGTCAACATTCTGAGTAAATAAACATCTCTAAATCTAAAATTGAACCCATATAATTTACTCCAGCAATAAAAAAATCTCCATGGAAAACCAACACACACACCCCCACTACTGAGTATGTTCAGAGTTCCAAAACTCATTTGAAACCCACATTGGACATGTCCAGGCTAAAATAGATTAATTATTATTATTATTATATTGTATTACCTATTTATGCAACTATGTCAAAAATGAAAGAAAGAAAAATAAAGAAATGATAACGTTTCATTTTATATGAACTTCTGGATATTGATTAACTAACATGTGAAGAAGTTAATCATAATAGTTCTCGTATTTTTTACTTTGAAATAAAGTGACTCATCTTCATATACAAAATTAAGTCATTTTAGCTTAGCATTGAATTTTCGCTCGATTCAACGATCTCTACACCAGCCTATGTGTATACCTACACCTGCCACAAACATGGGAACAAATTAGTGCATGACAGTGTGATCTTCATCAACTACATAATACTACACAATACTACAACTACTCAATATATGGGATAGGGTCTTCATCAAACAACCTCATTCCAAAACTAAAATCCCCTGTATCTTCCATGGACAAGCTCTGATCTTCATATCATAATATACCTAAAAAAATCTCATTTCCAACCCAAAATTCCAGCAATATCTTGAACTGACTCTAAACAAACTAAATGAAACCTCACACCACAAGCAATTCTCAAACAAAAACGCAGCAGAGAATGGTAAAGTTAACAAACTACATAAGTAAAGGATGACAGTGCTACCGAGAGCGAATACCGCGGTTTTGAGCTCGGACGGTCGGTTAAGCTCATGGCTGGATTGGAGATCCGATCCGATAATTGAATGCATAAACACCATGGGAACAAAGTAGTGCATGACAGTGTGAATTCAAATATAAACTTTCAACATTGCAGCACATCTCTAATGAACTAAATCTCAATATCAAGCGATAATTATAATCTTTAACCCTATTTTTTTAGGGAAAGCAGAACAAACTTATAACTCAATGAGCCTTGGTTTTACAATGAACAAAGTTGGCCAAACAAATTATGACATTCAAAAGAAAAATCTGAAGATGTGCAGAATATGTATTTCATGTATCATAGACCATTTAGTATAAAACAACCAAAACTTCTAAATCTATTTGACTGTAGAAGAGAGCATTACAATGAAGGTACAGCAGTTTACAATCTGCCATGTCAAAAACATTGAATCAAAATGAGGACAACAATTCAGTGCCCATGCAAAAGAAAGTGTAAAAGCAGCAGCAACCTCAACTGTTCTTATCTCAATAATCTATTCAAAAGACAACCTACCATGAAAAAATAACTCAATTATATCATATAAAAGAATTATAAAAACCAACTAATCAAGCTTCAAACATACCCATAAACATCACTTACCCTTGCATTAACAAATTCTTCAACACGGCCACTGGGAAACCAACCCAGCAGATGCGGTCCCTGTCCATGCTTAGACATACATTCAAAAGTCCGGATCTCATCATTCCTACCAAAGAACACATCGACTCCCTCACCATAAAGCCTAAGAAGAACCTTTCTTGACACCTTCTCTGCTTTTGTAGGCCACTTTATTTGGAAGACTTCATTGGTCATAGCCCCTTTCAAAGGAATGACATGGAAATCATTCACATCAAGTATATCTTCCCATCCCGAAGCCAACGACATTAACGCCTGCTTAATCTCAGCCGGCAGACGAGTGTTGCATTCCGTAAAGCTTTTCTCCACAGCACCCATCCCAAAACAAAATTTCCCAAACCAACTCCTCAATCTAACAAACCCTATTCAATACAAAAAAAGTAATTCCAGTTACCAAAAAATACACACTAATTTGTCCTGAATGCAGTATCAGTAAATATTCCTTAATTTCAAATACATACAACAAACTCTTACTGAAATTTTACTTACAAAGCATGATGATAACACCATCCCAAGGATGTCGCCAACTCCTGAAAAAGAACAACGTATAGTGAAAATCAATTCTATCCACAAATAAATCAAAACAGGAACATCTATTACCAAAACTACAGGACCGTCTTGCTTAGCCCTGTAAATCACCCAAAACCTGAAACATCCAAATGTCAAAACAAAACTCAAAATCAGACCCCCAAAACAAAATTCCCTCTAGATAAGCTTTGTACAGTAGTCCTCACATATTCAATTCTAGATCATCATCTTCTTCCATGAAATTAGTCTACTCTATCTGGTATTCACTAAATATATATACACCAATTTCTTCTATTAACGAAGATTTAGTATGGTAAATGTGGTAGTGTCACTCTATCTAATCCAGCTCTATCAACAAAGCTTTTGAAAAACAATTCACAACATCGGAATTTGAATCAAAAACTAGAATTGAAGTATAAATTCCCCAATATAAAAGAATTACGACTCACTTAAACCCTAAATTGCAATCGGAGATATCAAAGTAAGGATTTTCTCGAAGAAATGAAGATACATACCACATGACGACGCAGAGTCCCTTTCCGGTGACGGTATGCCACCTCTTCGGGTGGTGCAACGTCATCCCCTTGAACCTGACTCCTTCTACTTCATGTCCTCCTCCATCGTTGTTTGTTCACAGTCCCGATCGGTGAAATTTCAAGAAATACTTGCCGAAAACTATTTCAGTAATCTAGTGTTTGATTCAACTGACACAAAATCCAATTTCGTGGCACAAAATCCAATTTCTTCTCATCTCAGTCATGACAACAGATAATGAAGACAACAGATAATACTGTCGCAAACACAACATCGGTCGATTTTCGTTCAAATCACCAGTCATCACAGCACATAATCATCATAACAGATATAAATCAATACGTTTGGTTCAGTATATTAAAAATCTCAAAAACTAATAAATTGAAACATAACTAAAAATTTCTAATAAAAGTAAATTAGTATCAAACATAGTAACTAGACAAACGAAAAAACTTTGAAATTACGTTCATATTGAAACATCAGCTTCCGTATTCATAACAAAAACAACAGCAATTTTTAATTCAAAACACTAAAGTCATCACAAATTTCAATTCGTAAATAAATTCAAAAGATTGCTCGAACTTCCACCTCTGCTTTGCCTTGCTCCACTCCCCCTTGGTCTTCCTCTAGGTCTACGCTCTGATGCGGATCTATAACGGTGTAGACGTGGTCTTCCTCTAGATCTTGCAATTACAGGATCTTGAAGTCTATTAGCATCATCCCTATGCATGGTGCTATTTTCATTTATCTACTCAACAAGAGGAGTATCAGTTTCCAAATTTTCTACCTCATTCTTCAATTCAACTAACCTTGCTTTGATGTAATCAACCTTTGCATCGGAATTCAATCCAATGTTAGCAACCGCATCAAAATAGGAAAGAAGCTCTTTATATTTGTTATACTCATTAGACATTTGACAAGTATGGATGATAAATATCTTTTCTCCATCTCCTTTTTACGTACCTGTCATTCAAATGGTCTATCCTCTTATGTGCCAAAACCTTCATAATATGACAACAAATAATACCTTTACTCTCAAAAAGTTTGCAATTGCAATCCAAGTACTCACTATCAGCTTTATAATTCACGACAAAAACAAATGTGTTTCCATAGAAATCGTTCCTAATTGATCTATCCTCTATTTTATATGTCTCTACTCCACGAAAATTAGGAATTAAATTTCCATGCCCATCAATGGGAAGAAATAGTTCACATTGCATCATTTTGCATAACTCTTTTTGCACCATCTTGAATATATTCACTGTCAAAACTTTTTCAAGCTGTCTTTCCCATAAGAACCCAGACAAACATTTCAAGCTGTTATATGTGATCTACACTCTTCCAGTAATTGTTTCTCTTGTCTTTCCCTCACAGCTAGCTCATATTGCTCTACAAAATTCTTCAGTGTACTCCTACTGTTAACATAACCATAAAAAAAAGCATGCATCCCCTCACTTCTTTGAGTTGATTTCATTCCATCCCAAAACATATTGGTTAGGTAAACTGGAACCCAACGTTCTTTCTCATTGTACAAAGAACATAGCCATTCATTCTCACTTAATCCATTATTTGTGATAAATTGGGTCCATCTTGCCTCAAATTCTTCTACTGTTAGACATTCTCCAACAACCGCTAAAAACTCTTTCTTCACAGATTCATAGTCCATCACACCTTTAAGCTTCTTGGGTAACTTACTGTATATATGCCATAAACATAACTGATGAACTGTGTTTGGCATAACAGTAGAAAGCACAGCTCTTATACTCTCACATTGGTCAGTCAACATGCAGCGAGGATGAATATCTCCCATCGCTGATAACCAAGTAGAAAATAACCACCTAAATGTTTCTACGTCTTCATGTGACACTAGAGTACATCCTAGCAGAATTGATTGGCCATGGTGATTAACACCTACGAATGAACCCAATGGCATTTTGTACCTATTCACGAGATAAGTAGTGTCAAAACTTATTACATTGTGAAAGTCCTCATAAGCAACTTTTGCTTGCGGATGTATCCATATCACATTCTTTAGCCGATCTTCATCATCAAGGTCAATCAGTTGGAAAAAATCTCTATCTTTCTGTTGCATTTCTGATAAAAATTTTCTCAGTGACTCTGCATCCCCATCTTCCAGAATTAATCTCCGGTTTCTATGGATGAAATTTCTACAATCTTGTGGCAAACACTCCATTTGATCAGGACCACCACTTTGAACTTGAACCAACTTTATGCTATTGCAGATACGCAGTCCAACTCTGTCATTTTCCTCCAACGTCCGTTTTAATTGTTTCGACACATGTCTATGTGCAGACATGAGCCTAGACATGTCAGGAAATAACTGATGCGAATGTTCATGTACTACTTTCGTGACATAAATTTTTCCATCATCTTTTAACCTTGTGTTTAACCTAGCTGGACAATTATCTCTCTTACTAATCTTACTATCACCACGTTTTCCAGCTTTGTCACATGTAAACCTAACATACTTCACATATTCATTACCTCTTTTGTTAAGAGACCGTTTCACTACACTAAAACCTTTCAACCTAGCATGCTCTTGATAAAAATTAAATAGTTCATCAACGGTTTGGAAACACATACCCGACACTAGTCCTTCTTCAACAGATAGATTGTGGTTGTATTGCTCAGCAGAGTCATCACGTACACCCAGATTTCTTGAACTATTGTCATCTTCATTTGCAAATCCATCCATCAAGCTATCATTTTCTGAAAATCCAAAAACATCTTCTATTGTTTGTCGTATACTGATATTGTTCATAGAGTCATCTCTACTACGCTCGTCTCTCTCAGTTTCATTAATACTAACATTTAAATCAATTATTGTTCTACTTTCCATGGTTGTGTTGTTGAAAAACCTATTGTGTTGTTTGAAAAACTAACTCTTGTTGTTGGAAAAACTAAAGGAATTGAAAGAATTTGAAAAGACACCTAAAGAATAAGAACAAACATCGGGGTTGGAAAAAAATCAAATGTTATTGTAAAAATAAAAAAATTGAAATTGTGTAGATACTCGATCCGTGCACCTCTATTAACTCTAAGACCTTATCATCAAAAGTACCAACCACTCCTACCAATTGACTTTCTTGTTAAAGTTTGATAGGCAAACATAATAAATACGATTTATTAGGATAGTTTCCCCACTCGAACTCAACTCAACAACAAATAAACTTCCTATATCTTCTCTTGACGTATATTAAATTTAAAATCTAAGATAATATTATTTTTATATGTAATTGCATATCAATCAATAATAAATTTTAAAATAATGCTAATAATATTATAATATATCTAAGGGTCCATTAATATAAATTTACAAAATATAAGCATCTATAATTATGTTATTAATAAGAAAAATATCCATGTTTACCCATCAAGCGTAATTGTAATTCGATAATACATTTTCTACAACATTAAATATATATATATATATATATATATATATATATTAATAAAATTTGGTGTTTTGGTGTTCATGTGTTATGTTCAGTTTTTCAATAGGCAAATCTGAATCGAACACCCTATTTTAGGTGTTTGATGTTTTATGCATCTGAATACCCATAAATATTTGACGATCCAAATCAAACATAAGTAAATTGTGTATATTTAATACTGATACTATTAAATGAAAAGAAATAGAACTAATATTTATTGTGTAAAAGATTGATTGACAAGAAAATTCAATTGCGACAACTTATCCTTTTGAAAGAATCAACCCATTGTTTATAAGAATGGTCATTCGTTATGATATGAAGTAAACAGAATCCAAATTAAAAAATCAACATCAAGAAAATCTTAATGTGAATATTATTTTTGAGTTTTATAAGAAAATAACTTTCTACATGGATAGAAAGTTAACTTATTATTCAAATCATATAAATATAATATTTTCTAATGTACTACGGAGATCGAATTACTAGAGAATTCATATACTAATTCTCTTGATTATGTTATGAACCTTTCGGATTCTAGTCTATAAATTAATCCAATAGTACAATATATTCAAAAAGAACTTCTACCAATTAAGGTTATAAGGGTTATATATATATATATATATGTATATATATATAGGGTTATTTTTAAAAAAACCACCACTTTTTCAAACGTTTCACTTTGAACCCCCTGTTTTGAAAAGTTTGGAAAACCACCCCCAAAATCAAAACCATTAGTGGTTTTGGTATTTTTTTTTGAGTGGTTTAGGTGTTGTATGAGTATTTTTGATTTTAGGAATTTCTGAATCTCCAAATTAAAGCATATAGAATTTCAAAACCACTCATAAAATACCAAAACCACTCAAAAAAAAAAAACCCAAAACCACTAGTGGTTTTGATTTTGGGGATGGTTTTCCAAACTTTTCAAAACCGGGAGTTCAAAGTAAAACGTTTGAAAAATTAGGGGTTTTTTTGGAAATAACCCTATATATATATATTTATTTATTTATTGCATCGACTAATTGATTTTATTATTTTATTATAAATATACATATTTATACATTTATTAATTAAAATAAAACTATAAAACTTAAGTTTTCAATTAATTAAATTTATTCTCATATATATTTTAATATTTTAAACATATAATAAAATATTATAATATAAATTTTTAATAATTATATAAAAGAAATAACAATTTGTTTCTAAATAAAAATAAATAATTATTATAATATTATTACATCTTAAAGATAAATGAAAGATAACTTCACTTGTCCGAAAAAGATAACACCAATATTAAAAATATGCATTAATTATCTTGTTTTCTATTCACGCAAACATTAATTACCTTTTCTTTCTATTTATTATTCTTGTCATGAAGGGTAAAATGGTAAAAGAATATTGTCTGTACATGGTCTGTACAATAGTGTATGTACACAAATCATTTTCCAAAAAAAAAAATACAAATACAAGATAATAAAAATAGAAAAATAAAATACAAGATTTTTATGTCGAATTCTAATGCGAAAAAAATAAATCACAACCCTCAAAACTATGAGAGGTCCATTCATTATGTAATAATAAATAAACAATTACAATAAGAATATCATTCTTTTCCTCCCCAATCCAACTACAATTAGTTGCAATATTACACACAAGCTCTCATGCTCACCCTATGACTCTCATAAGGTTATATAACTCGATTTAAAAACTCAAGATCTTATCATCTCTTCCATTGTTCCTAAGCCCTTTTCTAGCACCTGATGAATCTAAGCAATCAGATCTACGTTGTTTTTTTTTTTTTTATGATAATTGCTACCTCCATCATATTATTTATTGGTTTTAGTCATAAAATAATTTTACACCATTAAAAAATTATTTGAAATTCTAAAAAAATATATATATTTCCTTAATAGGAACAAGTTAAGAAAGATATTTTTTTAAAAATATTCTGAATTCTTTTTAGATTACTAAACCAATTTTAAAATCTATTCGAAATTCTACCTTTATTTTTTATGAAATTTATAAAAGATATGCGGATGTGTTTAATCTCTAATTATTGCAAATTATATATCTAAATTCATCTTAAAATAAATATTTAAATAATATTTTATTCGTGTAAGTCGAAAGTAATATCAAAATATATTCAAAATTTTTTTATTGTATTTTAATTGGACAGACGGTGTGGTCTCCTTATATTTTCTCCACAAATACGTTTCTAAATTATTTTATTGGAATATATATATATATATAAAACAAAATGAGGAAGTTTACCTTACTTGAAAATCTACCATGTGGCTCCTATGTGGCATCTATTGTCCAATTAAAAAGTTACACGTGTCCTAAATTGATGTTTTCCTATCCTAATCTTCTCTCCCAATTTATTTTGGAAAACCCTTACTCTTCATTTTCCTTTGAGGTTCCCTATATAAAAGTCTACTCAGATCCCAAAATCTTTCATTTTCCAATTCACATTCTCCTTCTTGTATTCTAACAATTGAATTCCTTCCTCTACGTCATGAGTAAGCAAGCCGACTTCTTTGATTGGTAAGGTTTAGATCTCTTTTCTACTTTTACTTTCTCCGATATGATTTTGATTTTGTTTTAATTTTTTATTTTTAAAATTTTGATAGTTATTTGTTTGAGACTTCAGTAGGGCGATTCTCGAGCGCAAGAGTCAATAAAGTTGTAACGATGACAACTCTGTTGTTATCCTCCATCTTCGTACCCTGAAGCAGCTCCAGCTATTCTGGGGAGATACAATTTTCTTCCTATTTTTTTTAAAGAAATTATGTTGATTTTTTTTATTATTATGACTATGATAATCCAAAACCCCCCCTCGTACATCATCACATGTAATTTTCTTGAAGACTATTTTCTATACATATATATTTATTCCATTTGATTTTTCTTTAGTCTCATGTAACGTAATTAATTAATTTCATTTTTTTTTCAGGATTTTTCAGTTACAAAAACATCAATTTAAGTTTTTCCTTTTATCTAATTTGATGATTTCTGTTAATCAATTTTTTTTTAATTCACTAAATGATTGTTTAAACTTTGTGTTTTTATAATTAAAATTAATTTTTTCCTTAATAAATGTTATTTTTTTTTTCCAAAAATCATATAATAAAAAAAATATTTAAAATTTGATATAAAGTAATTTGAATTAATTATTCAGTTTTTTTTAAAACTAAATCTACACTTTATTTTTTTCAATTACTAATTAAATCTAAGGAAGATAAGATGTTAAACTTATATTATTTATTTAAATTCTCTATATTGAAAGAATTTAATATTAATTATTTGTGTAACTGATATTAGAATATTAAAGAACATATATTATGTAGGTAGACATTCTTTAATTTTTAATAATTTAATGTCTTTTATCATATTATATAAGTTTAGAATTTAAAAGGTTATAATTTAATTGAGTTTAAAAGAATATAAAAGAATGGCTCCAATTTAGTTATAGTTAATGATAATAAATAAAAATTTTAAAAAGAAATTAGGAGTTACAAAATTCCAAAAGATTTTAATTAATGTTAGGATTAAATTGGTATTAAAAGGATAAATGAATTTGATTTTGTATGTAATTATCTTGAAGAAAATTAAATTGATTAAAAAGACAATATCCTAAAGAAATATTAAATATCCAATAATAAAAATGTAAAATTGATTAGTTATAAAATCCGCACAACTTTCGAATACTAATATTAAAATAAAAGTAATGTATGATATAATTTGAATAAATAATTATATATTCTATACTTCAGTTAATACTTATATTATAGGTAAAGTTGTCACTTAATTATTATAAGTAGATTAGTTGATTAAGTAGATTAGTCGAATTGTTAATTTACCGAATGAGTACATAATTTTATGGTAAGACATTCCAGGGTAGTAAGTTAGTAGAATACGAAATAATTAAATTAAAAAATCGAGTGTTAAAATAAAGTTATTAAATAATAATAAGTTAGTCTACTATGAAATAATAAAATGAAAAATAAATAAATGTCAGTTGTCTCATACATTTAAATTACTATTTGACACAACTATGCAACTATGAACCAAAAACAAAATACACGCGTATGTTCTACCAAATAAGTATACTAATTTAATTACTTAATCTTCCTAAACTCTATTTATACAAACTTATATTTTCTTGAAATGAGTTTGTTTCTCAAGCATCGTATAGAATAAATTAAGCCCTTAAAACTATATCATGTGAATCATTTAGATAAAATATTTCCAAATGACCTTTTTTAAATTAACTTTTTTTACATTTACATTATATATATATATATATATATATATAATCAACAACCCATTTAAACTATCATATATTAAATATTTGAAAAAAATATATATTTAAAATTTATATTTATTTTTCATTTTTATTTTTAAAAATTATTAATTAGTATTCATATAATTTTGAATTTTTGTTTTTCAATTCTAAAATTATACGAAGAATGAAAATTTTATTCAAGTTTTAATAAGAAAAAAATATCATAAAGTAAATACATTTGAGAGACAAAATATTTATTGGTTTAATAACAACATTTTATGGACTAAAATTTATATAAGTAATATTGTGTAATAATTATTTAAATATATTAAATTTATTTATATATTTTTATTTTTATTATTGTTTTAACATTTCAAATAATAATAATAATAATAATATATTTTTAGTTATAAAGATATGAGATAAGTTTTATTTATTTTTTTATTTTATAAAATACTTGATTTTTAATATTGTAGATTAATATTACGTGTAGTATTTGTTATATTGTTCAAATATAAAACTATATGTTGATAATAATTAAAACATTTGAAAGACTACATAAAAGTTGTATTTACAAAAGTCATTGAGAAATTATCGAACATTTAAGAATTGAAATTATGTTGTGAAAAGTTTGATAAGTTATAGTAAATTTAATTATAATTAAAATTTTAAAACATGAGTGTATAACCACACAAAACATGTAATTTACCTTATAAAGATTTTTTTTTCCTTTAAGTGTGGTGCCAAATAAACCACAGCCAAATATCAGGCTAAGATTACTTGAGAAAAATAGCTTAACAGCTTACAAAGATGATTTCACAGAGTTTTGCTCTAATGAAAAATTTCAGATCCCTCTCTAATCATCCTTACCCCTATTTATAGGAGGTGTTTGGGGTCCTATTTCTATTTGGATTGGGACTCCTTATTCTCCCTGGGTTCGGTCTCCTTTTCGGACTTGATCTTTCATTGGGCTTGACTCCCTTTTTGGGCTTGATCTCCTTCTAGGGCTTGGATTCCTTCTTGGACTTGGATTCCTTCTTGGACTTGGATTCCTTCTTGGACTTGATTTCCTTCTTGGACTTGGTTTCCTCTCTGGGCTTGTTAGTGCCATCCGGGTCTGTGTCGGGTTCTTCGGCCGCAGAGGTATGTTCGGCTGCAGGTTCAGTAAGCCCACTTCGGCCGAAAGGGCATTGGTCTTCTTCGGCCGAAGGCTTTGGCTGTGTTTATGACTTAGGTTTATTTTTCGATTTGTTGAGGGTCCGCAGCTTTCTGAGACCGTGAGTTTTTTTCCCACCACAGTAATCCCCCTATTGCCATTACTTGACTTTTTCAACTGTGGCAATAAGTTGGTGGCCTATTTTGGTCGAAGAAGTCTCCTTTCATTAGGGTCCTTTTGACCGATAGGTCATCTTTTATGCTGGGTGTGTCGCCAGCTAGGATTCCACTAGTTAGCCAATTTTTTCCTTTTGCCTTCCACGTCAGCGTTTGCGTATCAAATCTTTTAAAATTGACGGCTCCTCGACTGCTGTGCCCTAAAAGTGAAATCATTGCCTCTCTATTTAAGTGCTGGTTTGCTTCTCTCTCTTTTGTATCTTTTCAAATTCATTTCTCAGTCTCTCTCTCTAAGATGAAGCTCAACCGTCATCGTCTCTTCCGGTGAAGCTTTTGGTTCTAGTTTTCGGTTCTTCTTCCTCACATTCTCAAGGTTAGCTTCTGTCGCTCATTTTCTTTAATTTTCCAGTTGCTTTTACTGCTTTAGTTTTGCCAGTTTTGGCCTTGTTGCTGCCTGTTTTGTGAATTTTTTATTTCGCCGTTGGGTTTGCTGTGGTTTTCCGGCAATCTGCCGATCTTGTTTGGTTAATGGTTAGGTTTCCAATCGATTTCTTTTCTGCTGACTGGGTTTTGATTTTGTCTTTTCATATTTTTGCCGCTTTTCCTTTTATTTTATTTTATTTTCCATGTGTACACGTGTCCGCGACTTCATAGTGCTGCCTTTTGTGTATCGGTGTTTATGTTGCCCTAACTTCGGTCGAAGACCATTAACCTGCTTTTTTCGGTCGAGTGTAGATGTCATCTTCTAACTCTTTGGATACGTCCACTTTTGCTGGCCTCACCTGTGATTTTTCGGCCGAAGAAGATAATGCAGAGTGTTCGTCTGCCCGTAATCCTCCGGCCGAATCTAGGCTGCAAGGTATTCTCCCTCCTTGGCTTAACGTTCGAAGTACTATGACGAGGGGAGAGCTGGAGGCTATGCATTTTAGTTGCAAGTTTCCTGATTGGGTCGAGACTAGGCATCCCAATGATAATGAGAAGGTTGACGATGTTTTGGCCGAGGGATGGGAGCCTTATTATCTTAGGCATTTCGAGATTGGTCTCAGGTTTCCCATCATGGGTCTAGTTGAGGAGTTATGCACTTGGTGCCAGATCCATCCTAACCAGTTGACTCCGCTCGCTATCCGTATATTGCTGAGCGAGGACCGCTTGAAAGAGAAGTATAATTTATCATTTTCGGCCGAAGACTTCTTCTATTCTTACTTTATTAAACGCGAAAAACCGGATACTGGTAGATATGTCTTGAACGCTCGGCCTCATGGAAAGATACTGATTCTGAGTTTCAAGTCTAACGAACGCCGGTGGAAAGACAAGTATTTCTTTGTCAGGGGCGCCACTCGCTTGGGCAAGGGCCCGAGCTACCCATTGTGTTGGATGGATTCGCGTAGTCTTCTTGTGACTTGTCTTACATTTTGTCGGTTCTTGTTCGGTCGTTTTGTATTGACTGGTTTTCGTTATGGTTGCAGCTAAACACGGTGCTAGGAATTGCAAGTCGACTCCTCGGGCGCGTGCTAGGAGCGAGCCTATTCTCGCGCTTCCTGATAAGAAACGCGGTCACAAGAGGTTGCTGCACGAGCTACGCACAAGCCTTTTTGGGCTTTCACCAGGACAAGTAGGTGGATTCTGATTTTCTCTAGTTTTCCAAGTATTTTTATGCGGTCGAATTGACGTGTTTTGGATTTGTAGAAATCGCTGATTATGTGATGTCGAAGCTGTCGGGTCAGCGGGCGCTCGCCATGCGCGCCATCATGCGTCAAATCCAGGCGGAGCAAGAGAAGGCCTTTGCCTTTGGTCAAGGAAGTATTTCGACCGAAGAGAGGCAGGGGTCGTCGGCCGACAATGCTCGTTCAAGTCGGGCGCCATCTGATGGAGAGGGTCCCCATGAGGCTGGGGGGGTTACTATGGCTGAGCAGCAGCCTTCGGTCGAAGAGGATATGAGTCCTGTTGCTCCTATTGACAAGGAACAGAGGCCGAGGGAGGAACAGGAGGAGCTTGTGCGCCCGCGTAGACGGGTTAAGCACACTGGTAGGAAGCCCGCTTCTGGGGGTAGCGGCCTCTTCCTCGAATTTCCCGACGATTCTTCCACTCGAAGAGTTACGACCGGGATGGTGAAGGCCGCATATGGTTTTTTCTTTCCTCAGGATGAGGAATGGTTGAACTCTCTGTCCTTCACCCAGTTCAACGAGATGGCCGTTGGTGGCTTGTACAGGGTAGGTTCCTGTAACTTCACCTTGTATTGATTTCTTGTCTTGTTTTTGATGGTTTGGTCTTCTAGGCATTTCAAGGTGCGATGGGGATGCGTCCCCATTTTTCGGCCGTTATGCGTGATCAGGGAGAGATGGAGGCGAGTGTCAGCAAGGCTGCGGCCGAACTTAAAGCCGCCCAAGATGACTTGGGGAAGGTAACGGCTCAGTGCGTTGAGGCCGTTAGACGCTCTGAGGCGTTGCAGGCTCATAACTTGGGTCTCGAGTCCTCTTGCAAGGTGAAGGACGCTGAGCTCAACAGGCAGGCCAACGAAATAGAAGAGCTGAAAGCTTTCAAGTCTGCGACCGAAGGGAAGATAAAAGACTTGGAGGGTCAACTGGAGGTCTTGACCGAGGAGGCTGCCCAGGCCGAGGTCATCACTAGAACCTATGCCCTCGAGCAAGTCATCAGGGGGTCATTGACTCCGGAATCGGCGAAGACGGAGCTTGATGCTACGGCCGCGTTGCGAGAGGGCGCTGGTTTATAAATTTTCATTTCTTGTAATGCTGTCTGAATGTAATCTTTATTAATCAATGAAAAGATATTTTGCAATTTTTCCTGTGTTTTCTTTATCTTTTCTTTTCGATCAGGGAACCAATCCCTCAATTTATGTTGACTTTTCGGAGTTCTGGATTTACCAGAGGCTTGCCCTTTGGCAATTTTTTTTTTCGGGTTGCCTTTTGGCAACGTATCTTCGCCCGAGACCTTCTGGACTTACCAGAGGCTTGCCCTTTGGCAATTTTTTCGGGTTGCCCTTTGGCAGTGTATCTTCGCCCGAGAACTTCTGGATTTACCAGAGGCTTGCCATTTGGCAATTTTTTCGGGTTGCCCTTTGGCAATGTATCTTCGCCCGAGACCTTCTGGATTTACCAGAGGCTTGCCCTTTGGCAATTTTTCCGGGTTGCCCTTTGGCAATGTATCTTCGCCCGAGACCTTCTGGATTTACCAGAGGCTTGCCCTTTTGCAATTTTTTCGGGTTGCCCTTTGGCAATGTATCTTCGACCAAGACCTTCAGGATTTACCAGAGGCTTGCCCTTTGGCAATTTTTTCGGGTTGCCCTTTGGCAATGTATCTTCGCCCGAGACCTTCTGGATTTACCAGAGGCTTGCCCTTTGGCAATTTTTTCGGGTTGCCCTTTGGCAATGTATCTTCGCCCGAGACCTTTTGGATTTACCAGAGGCTTGCCCTTTGGCAATGTGCAAGATATAAAAGAGAGTTAAGGGGTGAGATGAAAGGCTTCGTTTTATTGCTTTAAGGAGGGGCCTCGTTAAAAACCCTTCTTGGGGAAAAGATTGCCCGTTATTACAGTTGGTGCTATATTCAAAATTGGTACCTTTTGAGGTGATGTATGTTCCAACTATGTTCTATCTCATTCCCTTCTTTTGTGAGCAGCTTGTAGGACCCTTTTCCGGATGCTCGTTCCACTTGGTATGGTCCTTCCCAGCTTTCGGCCAGTTTTCCATGGGCTTGGTTCCTCGTGTTTTGGAACACCCTTCTGAGTACCCAGTCTCTAGGTTGGAAGGCTCGGGCCTTGACTTTTTTTTTGTACTGCCTTGCTATCCCCATTTGGTATTCGGCTATTCTTCGTTGTGCGTTTTCCCTTTTTTCGTCCGAAGTATCTCTTTTGAAGGCTAGGACATGTTCATTAGCCCTTCCATTTAGCCTTTCTTGAGGTGATAGGATTTCTGTTGGGAGTACTGCTTCCGTTCCATAGACCATCGAGAAGGGGGTTTGCAGTGTTGAGGTTCTGGGGGAGGTTCTGAACGCCCAGAGAACTTCGGGAAGGGCTTCGGGCCACAGTCCTTTGGCTCCCTCCAGTTTTTTCTTGAGGGAGTCTACCACCGCTTTGTTGGATGCTTCGGCTTGTCCATTGGCTTGGGGGTATCTCGGGGTTGAGTATGTGAGTTTTATGTTCAACTGGTTGCACAAGTCTTTCAGTGTTTGCGCTATGAATTAGGGGCCGTTGTCAGTGATTATTTCTCGTGGTATGCCGAATCTGCAGACGATGTGCTTCTAGATAAATTTCTGCACTTCTTGCTCTCTGACTTTTTCTAACGCTTCAGCTTCTATCCATTTCGTGAAGTAGTCAGTTACCATCAGTATATATCTTTTTTCGACCCTGTGAGGATATTGGGAAAGGCCCGATGATGTCCATCCCCTATTTGTCAAACGGCCATGGAGAGGTGATGCTGTGTAGGTTTCCGGCGGGGAGGTTGGAGTAGTTGGCGTGCCTTTGGCATTTATCGCATTTTTTTTACGAGTTCGGCTGCATCTGTCTTCATGGTTGGCTAGTAGTATCCGGCTCTATGCACTCTGAATGCCAGGCTTCTGCCTCCGGAATGGTTCCCGGCTGATCCTTCATGGAGTTCTTTCAACACCAGTTCGGTCTCGGAGAGGGAGATGTAGTTTAGGAAATGGCCGCCTATGGATCTTTTAAAAAGTATTCCTCCGATGATGCAGAATCTGGCAGCCTGGGCTCGAAGTTTTCTCGCCTCTGCCTTGTCTTCAGGCACTTGACCATGGTTGATGTATCTGATGATGGGGGCTCTCCAGTCACTCTGTTCTATGGCCAAGGTTTCTTCATACTCGATGGCTGCTTTAGGAAGGAAGGCGTATACAATTGGCCCTGTTGGCTCGTCTTTTTACATTGAGGCCCCGAGATTTACCATAGCATTGGCCCTTTCGTTTTCTTCCCTTCGGATCTGCTTTATTGCGGCCCTTTGGAAGCGCTTCATGAGATCTTTGGCTATCTTCAAGTATTTGGCCATCTTTTCATTTCGGGCCTGGTATGCGCCGTTTATTTGATTCACCACCAATTGGGAGTCGCATTTGATCGTTAAGTTGTGCGCTCCACTTTCTTTTGCCACCCTTAACCCTGCAATCAGGGCTTCGTATTCGGCCTCATTGTTGGTGGCTGGGAATTCGCGTCGGATTGCTTGGAGTATTGGGGGAAGATTTGGGGGCCAGAGACATACGCCCAGGCCGCTGCCACTTTGTCTGCTGGCTCCGTCTACTTCTAGTACCCATTCTTCGGTTGTAGAAGTTACTAGCTGATTTACTTCGACCTCTGTTATTTCCGTGGACAGGTTTTCTTTGAAGTCTGCTAAAATGTCTGCGAGGACATGGGATTTGATGGCCTTTTTCCCTTCAAACGAGATGTCGTGTTCGCTGAGTTCTAGGGCCCACTTCATTAGTCTTCCGGATTTCTCTAGGGAGTGCAGCACGCTTCGCAAAGGCAACGAAGTTATTACCACGATTGGGTGTCCTTGGAAGTATGCCCGGAGTTTTCTTGCAGCAAACACTAGGCTCAAGATCGCTTTTTCTAAGACTGGATATCTTGTCTCTGCCGAGGTTAGAGTCTTACTAGCGAAGTATACCGATTGTTGTTCCCCCCGACTTCTTTGATCAGGACTGTACTTACCGCAATCTGTGAATGTGAAAGATACAGGTATAACTTTTCATTAGCTTCTGGTTTAGCTAAGAGTGAAGGGCTGGTCAAGAAGTCTTTGATGTCTGCTAGTGCTTTTCTGCAGTTTTCGGTCCATTCAAATTCTTTGGACTTTTTAAGTGCCTCAAAAAATGGCTGAAACTTTTCCGATGCCTTCGGGATGAACCTAGTCAGGGCCGCCAATCTTCCAGTGAGCTTTTGCACGTCTTTCTTGTTTTGAGGCTCTGCTATGTTTAGGATCGGCTTGATTTGGTCCGGGTTGGCCTCAATTCCTTTCTTCGTAACTAGGTACCCCAAGAATTTTCCCGCTTTGACCCCGAATTGGCATTTGGTGGGGTTCAACTTCATGTTGTACTTTCGGAGGGTTTCGAATGTTTGACTTAGATGGTGGACATGCTGGCTCGTTTGTTCCGACTTTACTAACATGTCGTCAATGTACACCTCCATGGTCTTTCCCAGTTTATCAGCGAACATTTTGTTCATGAGTCTTTGATAGTTGGAGCCCACATTCTTTAGCCCGAAGGGCATTACTTTGTAGCAATAGATGCCCCGTTCCGTGATGAAAGCGGTTTTTTCTTGGTCGTCGGGGTGCATTAGTATCTGATTGTACCCGGAGTATGCATCCATGAAGCTCAGCATCTCGTATCCTGCGGTCGCATCGATGGTGAGGTCTATGTGCGGTAGTGGGAACGGATCTTTCGGGCATGCTTTATTTAGATCGGTGAAGTCGATGCACACCCTCCATTTCCCATTCTTCTTTTTTACGACCACCACGTTCGCGAGCCATTCGGGGTATTGGACCTCTCTGATTGACCCATTTGCAAGGAGTTTCTCCACTTCTTCGTTGATGATCTCATTCCGCTCTTGGGCAAACCTTCTGCGCTTTTGCCTCACTGGTTTCACCCCCTCTTTCACATTCAGTTTGTGGGTAATGACTGCTGCGTCGATTCCAGTCATATCTGTGTGTGACCAGGCGAAGCAATCTTGGTTGTCCCTAAGGAAGTCTATCAATTCTTCCTTCTCTCTTCTCTCCAGCATGGCCCCGATTTTCACTGTTTTCCCCTTGTCCAGTGATATTTCGTCCACTTCGTGATCGGCCGGCTCAAGGGGTGCCTCCGACCGCGTCTGTGATTTCTATACTTCTGCCGCTTTTTGCTTCAGGCAATTGGCGTAGCATTCTTTGGATGCATTTTGTTCTCCTTTTATTTGCTTGATCCCGTGTGGAGTCGGGAATTTAATTAGCTGATGATATGTTGAGGGTATGGCTTTCATCCCGTGAATCCAGGGTCTTCCTAAAATCACGTTATAAGCAGAATTGGAACTTATTACCAGAAAGGTGGTGTGGAGGTTTATTCCTTCTGCGTATACCGGTAACTCGATTTCTCCAATGGTAGAAGTGGCTTTTCCGTCGAAGCCTACGAGGGAGATAGCCTTCCTGCGCATCGCTCTTTCGTCCAGCTGCATGTTTCTGAACGTCTCCAGGAATAGGATATTGGCTGAGCTGCCATTGTCGACTAGTACCCTCTTTACCGTCAGGTTTGCTATGGAGATTTTGATCACCAAAGCGTCGTGGTGAGGTGCGTTTATTTCTCCGGCTTCTCCTTCAGTGAAAGTGATGGAGTAATGGTTGTTCGTGTTTTCACTCCTGATGCTGTATATGCTCTGAGTTTCTCTGAGCTTTCTCTTCATGGCCGAGCTTGTTAGTCCGCATATATCGGATCCTCCAACTATCATGTTAATCACCCTTTCTTCTGCATTTGCTATTGGAGTTGGGTTCATCCGCTGTCGGTTTTTGTCGGCTTCGGCCGCAATTTTTCTCCCTTTCTTAGTCAAGTATTCTCGTAGGTGTCCTGTTTTAATAAGTTCTGCCACCTCTCTTTTCAAGGTCCAGCATTCATCGGTGTTGTGGCCATGGTCTCCGTGGAATTGACAGTACCGGGACATATCTTTCTTCGCAGAGGGGTTTTTAGATTTCTCGGGCCACCTGACTCTGTCCCCTAAGGTTTTGAGTACTGTCAGAGCCTCCCTCGTGGGTATGGTAAGGGGGTACGGAAGCAGTTCTTTCTCCCTGCGTATAGGATCGAGGCCGGTATAACTTGGCCTGGAGGGACCGCTGCGGTCGAAGTCTCTCTGGATTCTTTTATGATCCTCGCTTCATCCACTGCTACTGCGGTCGTTTCGTCATCGTTGATTCGAGGTGTTTTGCGGCCCCCTAGTATTCCGAGGTTGGAATTCTTCTTCGTACTCCATCGCATCCTCTGCTCTTTCTAGGACGTCTTCGAAGGTCCTTGGTTTTATCAGTTTGAGGCTTTCGTACAATTTTGACGTTTTTACAAGCCCCTTTATGAAGGCCTTGATGGCGCTTTTATCCCTGCAACCCGGGATGGCCATCTTGGTTTCTTTGAACTTTTTCACATATTGCCTAAGGCTTTCAGTGACTCCTTGTCTTAGGTCGTAAAGATCATCCACATCTTTCTCTTTTTTCCGGCTATCGGAGAAGTGGTTGACGAACTTCGTGGCTAGTGAGGAGAAGGATCTGATGCTTTTCCCGGGGAGGGAAGAATACCATCTCTGGGCGGTTTCGGTTAAGGTGGAACCAAAGGCTTTACACATTATGGCCTCCATATCTGCTTCTAGGATATTGCACGTCCCCATGCGAGTCTTGTATTCAGCGATGTGGTCCTCAGGGTCCGTGGTTCCTTCGTAGGGCTTTATGCTGGGAGTAGAGAATCTCTTAGGCATTCTGGTGTCCAGGATCCAGGACGCGAATGGTGTGTCGGAATAGCGCGTAGTTGAAGAGCGCATCGTTATTCTTCTTCCCGAGGCTCGTTATACCAGGTCCTTGAGTTCTCTGATTTCACGGTCACGGCGTTTTTCACGACTTCTTTTGGACGACGTTGGCCTCGTCTGTTCATCATCAGAACTGCTTGAGCTGTTCAGATCTAGAGTTTTGCGACTTTCTGTTGATCCATCGCTTTCTTCAGACCCTTTGTCGGAGCCTTCCTCAAAGTTAAGTCTCTTCTTGCGGAGGGGTGAATATCTCCGGCTTGATCATTTTGGTCTTCCCTTAGAGGAGATTTTCTGGATTCTGCTTCTTTTTTCCATAGTTCTTTTTCTTCTTCTACTTTCTTGAGCATTTCCGTCATTATGGCGAGTTGCTCCTCTGGCGTCTTTGGAGTCTGGTCTTCTACGATGACGGTGTTGGGATTTGCAGGTGCCATGTTTGACGAGGATGGAATGGAGCTGGGTTAATTGGGAATTGGATTTTGTTATTTCTTTCAGATCTCAGCCTTGTGTGTGAGGTTTTGTAGCCCCATGGTGGGCGCCAAACTGTGGTGCCAAATAAACCACAGCCAAATATCAGGCTAAGATTGCTTGAGAAAAATAGCTTAACAACTTACAAAGGTGATTTCACAGAGTTTTACTCTAATGAAAAATTTCGGATCCCTCTCTAATCATCCCTACCCCCTATTTATAGGAAGTGTTTGGGGTCCTGTTTCTATTTGGATTGGGACTCCTTATTCTCCCTGGGTTCGGTCTCATTTTCGGACTTGGTATTTATTGGGCTTGACTCCCTTTTTGGGCTTGATCTCTTTCTAGGACTTGGATTCCTTCTTGGACTTGGATTCTTTCTTGGACTTGATTTCCTTCTTGGACTTGGTTTCCTCTCTGGGTTTGTTAGTGCCATCCGGGTCTGTGTCGGGTTCTTCGGCCGCAAAGGTATGTTCGGCTGCAGGTTCAGTAAGCCCATTTCGGCCGAAGGTGCATTGGTCTTCTTCGGCCGAAGGCTTTGGCTGTGTTTATGACTTAGGTTTATTTTTCAATTTGTTGAGGGTCCGCAGCTTTCTGAGACCGTGAATTGTTTTCCCACCACATTAAGCTATATAAATAAAAATAATAAATAAATTTATTATTTTTCTTAATAAAAATGATAAATAAATCTATTATTTTTCTTAATTCAGTTACTTCTTTTCGGTAAGATAAATTTAAAACCCTAAATATGATAATAACCATATCGATCAATTTTTACATTATTTTACACCAGTTCACTTTTCCATCTTGTATTTGTTTATGTATAAACAAAAAAAAACCATATATTTTATTTTTAATTAAAATAAATAAAATTAAATAGAAAATGACATATGATTGGTGTTTAAATAGAATTAAAATAAAAATAAAAATCAGGTATGATCTGCTTTCGCAATTAACTTCCCCAAAGATTTGATCTCCACAATTTTTAGTGATTTTATTTTGTATTCTATTTTTTTTTTCAAGAAAGACGAAATTTAAGATGATATTTCAATTAATTAGGATGTGGTTAAATGACTTTAAATTTTCTACCTATCAATAAAATTAAAATTCTTATAGTTTTATGGTAATAAATCAAAATTTTAAAATTAAACTATATCAGCGAAGTTATAAATTGTAATATTATATAATTACGTAAAAAAAAACTATACCTAATTAATATAAAAAATATATAAATAATAATTTATTAATTAAAAAAAAATAGCGCTAGTTAAATATATTTAATGATCGGAGTTGCACGTGAACTTTATAAACTGCTGCCTCTTATTGGGCACAATGTCCAACCATATAAGACAACGGAATCTTTGAACTGTGATCTATATATCTATGAACTAGTAAGAAGTATTAGTCTATATTAACAAAGAAAAACACCTAGAAAAAAAAAATAGAACTTGTGAAGTCATTTCATTGCCTGTCGATGAACTTTTATTTTCTTATTGTTTTGCTTTTAAAATTTAAAATGAAAGTGATCTTTATTTGTCCAAACAACATGATGTAGAGACACTGGCTCAGTTACATGCATTATGATGTTAAATTCATCCTATTGGGGAACGATGTGGCCAATATAATACGATTCAAAAGAACTGAAAAATCCCACATATTTATTGTTAAGGGCAAATTACAAAAAGATACATGAGGTTTTGAATATTGGTACAAAAAGTTGAATTTTAGTAGTTTTTGCAAATAGGTATAGCCAGTTTTATAAAATGTAGCAACTAGCTAGTGACGTATTTGGTTATTATTATTATTATTTTTGAAATAATATGAAAAATAATATTTTATATATATTTTTCTCTTAGTTGTAGATTCATCCTAAATTTTTTGTATTTCTAGATTTTTTTTTATAAAGAAATTTTAAAACTAAATTTTTTAATAAAAAAATTACAAAAATGAACTTTCTGATGGACCGGAAGCAGGTAAAATATAACTGCTTCCTGGTGTCTGCTTCCCAGACCAGAAAGTAGAACAACGGAAAACAGTTATATTTTGTCTGCTTCTATCTGGGAAAGTAGAACAGTGGGGTAGGTCTGTCTGTCTGTGTGTAGTTTTTTGGTAGTTTTTCTTTTCGGTCTGATTTACCCGGGAAGTAAAGGGTAATATAGTCATTTTGGTTTATTTTTACAAAAACTTTTCAAAAAAAGTTTAATTTTGTAACAATTTTAATTTTGGTTTAAAAATATAACTTTTTATTATAAAGTCCAAAAATGCAACGGACCCTTATTTTTTTACACTTCAATTAATGTAATTTTAATAAAAAGTTTTTAATCAAACTTTTTTTTCATATTCAATTTTACAAATAATTAATATAATTTTATGTGAGTTCCAATAAAAAAAATATTCAATCTAAAAAATTATTTAATTAAAAATTAAAATAAAAATTAAAACTAATTTTTTATTATTGGATTTTTTAAAAAAAATTACAATTACCATAATTGAAAATTTTTTATTAATAAAATAAACTAATTTTATTAAAATTAGTATAATTAAAATTAATTATTTACAAAATTGGATATAAAAAATTTAAATATATATATTTTTATTAAAATAAAATTAATTGAAGTGTAGTTAATTTAAAAAATATATATATATATACCTTGCCAAACATGCCCTTGCTACAATACCATCTACTTGCTACCTTTTATAAAACTCGCTGTACTTATTTGTAAAAACTATCAAAACTCAAGTGTAGGTGCCAATATATGAAACCTCAAGTATCCTCATTGTAATTTCCCCTTATTGTTAAATAGTATTATATCTTTACAATCTTAAAAAAAATAATAATAATAATGATTCCTTATAAAAACAATAATAATTTTGACTTATTTTCTAAAATTAGTTTTAATTTACAAATATGTTAAATCCTACACCTTATTATGTTAAACACGGCAGTTTTTTCCAATTATATCCTTAGCAAATATATTAATTAAAATTTTTATTTTCATATTCAATTATTTTTAATTTTTTAAATTCATATTGAGACTCGACCTTTTTTAATTATTTATTTTTATTTATATTGTTTCATGGTGTTATTAATTTAAAAAGAAAAAATATTAAATTTTATTTTTAAAAAAAATATAATCATTTAAATATGAATATAAAATAAAATAACTATAAAATTATTAATTTAAAATGATAAGAAAAGTCTAAGTTGAGTAATGTTTCAATTAAAAAAAGGATATTCAAACCAAAAAATAAAAAGTTTTTTTTTTAAAATTTCTTTTAAAATTTATTTTTATTTTGTGTAATGTAATATTAATTTATTATATTTGAAATTTTAATACATTAAAAAAATATTAAAAATAATCGATTTTACATATTATTGTGATAACGTAGTGCTGGAACTGTAAAATTTATTTTATGCAAATTAACAAGAATTTTCAAAAAAAAAAAATACATATTATTAAATAGGGTAGAATTGATATTTCCATTGCGGTATTTAACATTTTTGTTGCGAAATTTAGTAATGCCCTTAATTTATAGTTTTTTTTTAAAAAAAAAAAAATCTACCTTCTTTTAACATAAATATGTTTGGAGTAATATTTTTAAAAAATATTAATAAAACAAAATTATTTTAAAAAGTAGAATAATTCTATAAAATTTAAAAATTAAAATAAAATAAAAACTCCCATTATTATCCTAGTCTTATTTTAAAAAATTTTATAAACAAAATTTAATATTGTTAAACAACCAAATAGCTATGGGTATAATTTGCAAACCATTCAGCTGTGGCACAACAACAAGATAAAACATTATCTAATACTCATATAAGTTAGAAATGAAAGCATTGTTGGTTGTGGTTTTGAAGATGGGAAGAGGGACCCTCACCATCCCACAATACATAAGCATTACATTAAATACTCATAAACAAACAAGTAAGTACAGTGGCCGGAGGCCTATACATATAGTAACAGCATTACCATGCACATAAGAGTTTATTAAGATGAGAAGTAGAGGAAGAAGATGATAAGAGACATGAATCTGTTGAGAGAGAGTGAAAATGCCAAAGGATCGAAGTTGCCCTTGAATAGAAAACCGCCCTTATGATGAGAGATTTTCAGTTTCAGAGAGTACTACAACATCCATTCCATCACCTTCACCATCACACCATGTGGTGGTGGTGGTGGTGATGGTGAAAGAGGGTTTGATGAAGAGAGTAGGAAGGGGTTGTTATAGGGGTGGTGGTGAGGTGACTGAAGTAGAGTGGAATGGGGTCATGACTTTATAATTTGGGTAAAGAAAAGTAGAAAAAAGTGAAATGTAGCATCTTCCATAGCATATGCCTTTCTCCACCTTCTTCCTTCAACACATCATCTCACCTTTCTTATTCACCTTTTTTTCCCCTTTCTCTTTCTCTTCCATTTTATATTCTCATTTCATCTTCTCATGCCTACTTATGTTTATTTATTTTTTAATTTTGTTTATAATTTAGTAATAATTATTTAAAAAATTGGGTAAAGATTGTTTTTATTATACTAATAGTATGGGTGAAAAAAAAACCAATTAACTCTATAAATTTGTAAAATTTCTGGCTTAATTAATTATTTGTCAAACTTATTCTTACCATATCGAACCATAGATTCCTACTTAATTATTATTAAAAAAAAAAAAAAAAAAAACCCTAGTTCATTTAGTATAATATGGCAAACCTCATTTTACGTTGAAATGGAAAGTATGATTGTAGAATTGAAAAAGGGTAATAGCTTTAGGAAAATTGCGATTGGTAATTAAGTTAAATTAAAAAGTACATAATTTCTTTCTATTAGTTAGTGGTTGAGTGGTCTCTTTATGCTAAAGGGTGATATGGAGTCACGAGAATTTTAAATAGACCTTTAATGGGGGCAAAGGATCTTTCACGGGGATTATCAAGTTTTATTCAAGGAAGGAAAAATCCATTTTACTATATAGATATATCTTGTTATACCATTTGGCCAACAATATTCAGCCTAGGGAAATGATTCTCCGAATCATGCTGTTAAACTTTAAAATGAAATATAATATTTGGGCCAAATTTTTCAGTAAGGACCTTACCTTCAGTTGTGTGGGGTGTCAAATTCAATACCAGGTAATACAAGAGAATGACTTGTATATAAAACATCTAAAGAATTCCATTAGTATTAGGCTTTTTGAGTGGGGGTACTCAAGAACAAATCCGTGTGGGTTCGATCCTGACTCAAAACGGACAATATCATACTAATGTGGGAGTTGAAGGAGTGGTTATGAAGGGTCCATTAAGTGGTATCAAAGCCTTGGTTCAGAGATGGAGCTTGTGATTAGATCCGTGGTGTACCTTGTGTCGAAAGTATTCCTAATAATATGGTGGCAATGTGGCGGGTCCCATTGGTTAGTGGCGGCGGTGTAAGATGGTTTGACGGATTGGTAGATTATCTCAAGGGAGGCTATGCGATGTGTGATTCTTGGTTTGGAGGATCGGTGAACTAACTCAAGGGGAGGCGATGTGACCCTTGGTTTAAAGGGAAAGATTGTTGGGGTGTCAAACCAATATCACATCGGTAATACAAAGAATAATGAATTGTATATAATTAATTTATTTTGTTTATATTAATGGCCTAATAGAGTTATACAGTGCTGATTTATCTCACATGTTTTATATGATGAGGGATGTCGCTCGATTTATAAAAGTTACACGTTATAAATTGATAGTGCACCCACTTTTGGAAGAGTCTTATAGCATCAGGTAAGTATTTTATATGAAAGTATTGGTTGTTTGTTATTCAAATAATCAAATTATATGCAGCGCTGGGCAAATTTGACCTATTGACCGAACCGATTAATTACCGACCGATTTAAACAGTAATCGATTGGTAATTGGTAATTGGTTCTCAATTTTATCTAAATCGGTACTCGGTAATTTCAATAATTTATCAATCCGTAATCGGTAAATTACCAAAATTATCAATGAAGAGGCGATAAAATTATCAATGTAGTAAATGATTTATATCAATATGTAAGTTAAGTCATGATTTAATTAGAGTATAAATTGATGCTTATAAGAATGAAGAAACACTTTTCTTTATCAAATGAAAAGTCATTTAAAAAATATTAATGTGATATCAAATAATATTTGAAATGGTATTGATGTAAATAATGATGAAATATAAGTTTAATTTTATAAACATGAATGAGAGAATTCTAATCATGCCACATCATCCTTTTTTTTGGTTCCTTTTATATAAATATATAGATGTGATTTGAATCAATGAATTTTTAACATGTCATTCAGTTCCTTTTATATAAATATAGTTGAGAATTTGATATGAGGTTGTGTAACACCCCATATTGAGATAAGGTTAAAAGGAATTAAATTGTTACCCATATAACCAATGTACACATTGTTTTTCGGGAGCCCAAAACTTGAGAACTCCAAAGTTAAACGTGCTTGGCTTAGAGCAATCTTAGGATGGTGCCCTTCCGGGAAGTTTTTCCGGAAAGCTTGCGAGTGAGGACAAAACATGTTGGAAAGCGTAATGGTGGTCTGTGGGGATAGTGGTCAGCCTTAAGACCGGTATTGTAATGACGTGGCGCCCTGCCACCGCGCCTCGGATTCATCCGGGGATGGAGGCCGGACGTTACAGGTTGAGTCATTTCATTTATTCTTATTCAATTCAATTTACATTTCAATTTTAATGGACATCATCATTCTCATATTTGTGAGAATTTAGCTTCTCTTAAGACTTGTATCTCTTGTGTGGATAGTGAAACTTAAACAATCGAAAAAGTTACAGCAGTATTTTTTTTCTTGTAATATTAAATAAATATGAATGGATAAACATTGAGGATGATGTTAATTCTTTTAAATCAGATTTTATTCAAGTTAGGCCTGATCATGGAAAAATAATTAGAAGTACAGTTGAGAAGTTTTGTGTAATTTAAAATTTTGCTGGCCTATAAGAATTTGTTTTCAATTTTGAGTTTTTTAATTGTATTTATAAACTTTTGAGACGTCAAATTTGTTAAAAGAATAAGTGTTTCTTATACTTCATTGTTTTACTAAATCCCTAAAGTTGTAGAAGAATTCGAGTAACAACAAAAATCAAGAGTTTCTCCTCTGTCTTCTAAACTGGTTTGGTTCAATTATGAGTGGTGTTACATCACCTGACATTCCTATTGATATAGCGCGATAGAATTAACTTTCTGTGAGTCACTTATTTCCTTTTATTCTTCCATCAAGCAGACTAAAGTTTTCTAATCTATTCTAAAATATAAAATTTGAAGAATAAAGATAGTGAAATTCCCGTTAAGAAGGTTGATTTGACAAAATGGGAACATATTACTTCGATAATTGCCTGAATGTTTAAATATTCTATTTGACTTTTTTTTTTTGGCGACCCTTGATATGCATGGATATTTCGTTCAACCTGGTCTTACTCTTAATAAGTAATTTATTATGACATTAGGTTAATCCTTCTATTATTGACTTATGGTTGTCAAAATTTAATGGTTTTTAAATTTATTTAAATTTTCTTCCTTTGAAATATTAAGTAGTTAATTATTGTACTTTCCTCAAGTAATTATTTAAAAAATAATTTTATTATTCTTGAGTCTCTGAAATGTACTCTCATGAAACCCTTCAATCTACTTATTTTCTTTTTTTTCTTTTTTTTTTTTAACAGAAAGTAATGTAGAAAGAAAAGGTTGCAGCATGAGATAACTTAGTTTCTTTCCTTTTGTAATTTGAACTTGCCAAAATTGATTTTATTCTATGTCTTATCAATTCCAATATATATTTTTTTAACTGAAATTTTTCTTTAGGAAAATAATTGGTCAACATTTTTTTTTTCCAATTATCCACCATGATATCGCTAATGAAATTTCAATTCATTTGGTTGCAGTATGTTGTGTTTGAAAATTTTGTAGGTATATCATCTTTACTTCCGTGAGTGAGTGATAGCATCCATGCACATAAAAATATTTAAATCTTATATTGTTGCACTTTAGTGAGATAGGAAAATTATCAAGACCTTTATGAGACCATTTGGCAAAAGTGGGATAGGAGAATTACCAAGACCTTTCTGAGACCATTTGATGAAGTGTGAATGTGTTACTAATTTATTTTGTTTATATTAATGGTCTAATAGAGTTGTACAGTGCTGATTTATCTCACGTGTTTTGTATGATGAGGGATGTTGCTCGATTTATAAAAGTTACACGTTATAAATTGACAGTGCACCCACTTTTGGAAGAGTCTTATAGCATCAGGTAAGTATTTTATATGAAAGTATTGGTTGTTTGTTATTCAAATAATCAAATTATATGCGGTGTTGGGCAAATTTGACCTATTGACCGAACCGATTAATTACCGACCGATTTAAACAGTAATCGATTGGTAATTGGTAATTGGTTCTCAATTTTATCTAAATCAGTACTCAGTAATTTCAATAATTTATCAATCCGTAATCGGTAAATTACCAAAATTATTTTTTGTATATAATTATTAATTAATTAGTATTACTATTAATTTAAAAGTCAATAATGACAATTACCAACCGATCACCAATAAGTTCCAATCAATTACCGATTATCTTCCAATAATTTATTGATTATCGACAATTTTCAACCGATTTCTAGCAAAAATATTATAAGAGGGAGAGTCGGTAATTATCAATTACTAACCAATTACCGCCGATTACTGAACGATGAAAAAATCAGTCGGTAATCGGTCTACATATACATTATCGATTACCAAAATTTTACCGATATGAATTACCGATTACCGACTGATGCCCAGCCATACTTATATGAATTGAAGATTATGGGGTATTTGCATACCAAGTCCTTTCTCAAATATGATGTTTGATTTTCCTCCTTCATGTACACTTTTTATTCTTTTTTAATTTCAAAATTTCATCTAATTTATATAAATTATATTTTATACCACATTAGACATATATTTAATATTTTGTGATAATAATTGAACTTATATATATATATATTAAATAATTATATGTTATTATTTGAAATATTAAAATAATATCCTTAATTTAATTATAATATTTATTTTTTTAATAATTTTTAAATTTTTTAATAATATTGAAAGAATAAAAACGAAGAAGATTTTGTAACTTTAAATTTAACTCCTAAAAATACTTAAACATAAACACAAAGCTACATTAGAAAATAAATGAAAAAACACACACACCACAAATGACATAAAAAAAATAAAAGAAAATAATAAGCCAATTAAGTACATGTAATTTAGAATTCTAGATAGTAGTAATCAATTCTAAATAGTAGTAATCATTTCCCCAAGACCATTCAAATTTTGGGTGCTATTATTGGAGTTTCCATCATGTTGTTGTTCTTGAATCTTTTTTACATATATCCATTGTTGTTCTCCTTCAATATACCTACTATGTGCCGAATTTGTTTTAGATTCTAAATTTGTAAATAGAATCTTGTCCTTATGCCTCCGTTCTATGAATTGCAATTTTTGGCTTAAAAGTGATTGTGTTGTTTAAGTAACACTTCAGAGTTTTGAAAGTCTAACGTACTTTCTTCAAACGTTTCTTTAATTGTCGATTTTTCTCTTGCATGGTTTTTATAAACCGGTTATCTTTATCATTTTATTTTTTCTTCATTTTTTCTTTGTTTCTACTAGTAGGTCTAGCCGACGGTGAATCAACATCACGATTCGTTTGTTCTACATGACTAAATTCTTCATTTAAATCAAGATGGAATGAAAACATACATTGAGAATGATTAGTAGTACTATCTGTTTGTGATGCTTCTGCCTAACTAGTTCGCTTTCAACCACTTAGACTTCGATTACTATCGACTTCCATATACTTCTGAGTATCTTTGAGAATAGGCCATAAGTGCTTGAATTTGAAACTTTTTTTATATTTTGGATCTTGTGTTAGTAGATCTTTTACTCGATCCATCTGTATAATATTAAATAAAAATGAATAACAAGATATAATATCTTACAATACTGATGGAAATAATAAATTAAAAAAATTATATAATTTACTCACTATATCTTGTTCTGAAGTGCCACTTGAATTTAAGTTTTCAATTTGGCGAATACAAACCTCTTAACTTTGATATAACAATGTTGATTACGTGTATTCGATTTTACAGCGAGCAGTATGGTCGAATGTTACCATTCAAGTGCATTGGTAATGACTTGTTATACTCTACTTCAACACGAGACCAAAGTGATTGTAAGTAGGGGTGGGACCAGGCGGCCTTTTAGGGGCCTACAGCTTGGTCTATATAAGGCCTAGCCTGCCCTAGCCTATTTAATAAATAGGTTAGATTCAAGTTTTTTCAAAAGCCTATTTAATTAAATAGGCCAGGCTCAAGTTATGGTAAAAGCCTTTGTAACTTAATAGGCCGGCCCATATATTATTTATATGTACTTTTATTTATTAAATCTATTGGCATGTTTATTTATAAGTTTAAAACTCAATATTTTATTTATAAATATAAAGTCCAAACTTTATTTATAAATATAACTAGTTATTTATATGCTTTTAAACAGGCTTTCAGACCTAACAGGCTTTTAAACAGATCAGGTCAGGCCTATAATACAAGCCTATCGTAGGCTCGTAGGCCAGACTCAGGCCAGAGTATTAGAATACAGGTCGGGCCTACTTAACCAAAAGCCTGGCCTGGCCTGGCCTGGCCTGGCCTGGCCATTCCCACCCCTAATTGTAAGGATTGGTTTGTACCTACAATAGAATGTGATATGTCAAGATATACATAACATAACAACTTGTCTTCCTCTATGGAATATGAAGTAGTACAAATGCTCATCTTTTTTATGAATATGCTCAGAAGAGAATGAAAGTTTTGATAATATGTTATGATACAAATTGAGCATTTATATAGTAGAGACTAGATTTTACTAAGCCTTATGAATAACATTGGGCAGAGAGTAGATTTTCTTGAGCCTTGTGAATGTATTGGGTAGAGAGTTGATTTTCTTGGGCATTGTCAATGGCATTGGGCAGAGAGTTGGTTCTAATTAAAGTTGTCAATGGCATTGGGCAGAGAGTAGATTTTGATTAGCCTTGTCAATGACATTGGGTAGAGAGTAGATTTTGATTAACCTAGTCAATGGCATTGAACAGAGTGGATTTTGATTAGCCTAGTCAATGGAATTGGATAAAGAGTAGATAACACGTAACCTAAATGTGAACTCGAAAAGGAATATATATACATAGTAGAAACTTTAATTTGTATAATTCCAATGTGTTGTAGCTGACCAATTACAAAAATATTACTAAAAATTATAAAAACTATAAATTTAACCCTCTAAGTGGAGGAATTTCAGGTCCAAAAGTTGTGACTAGGCCTACGACCGGGTCGTCACATTTTTGAAAATCATCTGTCTTAAAATTTCCTTTCCAAAAAGTTATTATGGAGCTCAAACGGACTTTGATTGCATAAGTTATGCTCTTTTGAAATATTTAGATAATGTATTAATTTTTAGGCTGAGAGTAGATTATAAGAATTTATTTTGACGATCTAAATCTATTTAAAATCTCATCCAATAGTTTGGATTAAGATTTCATTGATTAGTATGTTCATTCTTAGGTAGAGAGTAGATTTTCTCGAGTCTTGTGAATAGCATTGAGCAGAGTGTAGATTTTCTTGAGCCTTGTGAAATGTATTGGGTAGAGAGTAAATTTCATTCATTGGGAATGATATTTTATAGATTATAAAAATATAACTATCTATCATTCATTATAACTATCATTATTTACAAGTTCATACCAAAAATATGTTTTCTTCTTCATCTTCCTCTTCTGATGATGAACTTAACCTAACAGGAGCTGTACAAGCTCACCTATGTCAAGCTCAAGCACGTCGTTTGTTATTAACTTGTGTTCTTACTAATAATGATCTAATGATCAAACACTATGCAATACAAGAAGATATCAATTAATCAATTTATGGAGGATCAATTCCTTGTCACTAGGTGATTAATCGGGGACGAGAAGATGCCCACCAACGTTTGTGGAATGACAACTTTGCTAATAATCCATTCTATAATGAAACAATATTCAAAAGGAGATTTTGAATTGGTAAAAGTCTATTCTTACGTATTGTTCATGTTGTAGAAAGTCATGATAACTACTTTCAATAACGTGATGACGCACTTAGTAAACCTAGATTATATGGTCTTCAAAAGGTCACAGCCGTTTTTAGGATGTTAGTGCATGGTGTATCAGCTGATTCCACCGATGAATATATTAAAATTGGAGAATCTACTACAATTGAGAGTATGAAAAAAAATTTGTCGGGTTGTTGTTGAAGTATTTGGAGAATGTTACCTTAGATCACCAACTGAGAACGATACAACAAGATTGCTACATATAGGTAAGCAACGTGATTTCCTAGAATGTTGGGGAGCTATGCATTGGGAGTGGAAGAATTGTCCAACAGCTTGGGCATGTCAATATTCTGGCTGAAGTGGATCGCCAACAATTATATTAGAGGTTGTAGCTTATTATGATCTTTGGATATGACATGCTTATTTTGGCTTACCGGGTACAAATAATAATATCAATATTTTAGAATCATCTAATTTGTTTGCAAACCTTGCTGCAGGTATAACTCCTAAAGCTCATTGCGTAATTCAGAGAAAAAAATGATATCGGTTATTATTTAGCTGATGATATTTTCCAAAATGGTCACACTTGTTCAAACCATTTAGAAGCCTTTAGGTAATAAAAAGAAATTGTTTGCAATGAAACAAAAAGCCTGTAGAAAAGATGTTGAACGTGCATTTGGAGTTCTACAATCACGTTTTACAATATTAAAGGGATCGACATGATTATGGCACAAAAGAGTTTTATATGACATCATGACATGTTGCATAATAATGCATAATATATTATTGAAGATGAACATGATATGGATGTCAATATCAACTATCAAACAAAAGCTCTTACTTTAGACGTTAATATGGTTTCAATTGAAAACATTAACTTTGATCCGTTTTTTTTGCAAGACATAGACAAATTTGAGATATAAATACTCATTATGCACTTCGAGATGCTTTAATTGATCACTTATGGAATCGTTATGGTAATATGAAAAATAAACGGCTTCATGGAGCTTAAATTATATATTTACAATACTCTAGATGATGTTTTCGATAATGTACTCTTACTTATTTTTATTATTATTCTACAAATTGTCTTGTTGATTTTTTAGTTGTTATAAATTTTACTGTGATTATTTAGTTGAAAACTTACAAAATAATAAAAAAAAAAAAAAAGAAAAGAAAGATTGATTAATTAAATTATAAGTAATTATAATTTGATCCCTATATTAAATTGCAAATGAAGATGGGTTAGAGCCTAAAAACTTTTGGAAAAGCATATTCATAAAATACTTTATTTCAGATAGAATAGGGTTGGAGTTGGTTTTATGGATATATAAGTTTAATTAAATGAAAATTCTTTTAAATAGACTTTTTAAAGTTCAAAATACAATTATAGATCTGTTTTGAAAAACATATAAAAACAAGCTTTTAAAAATTTGGTTTTCACTTCATAAGCCGAGTTTCCTAAAATATTCCTGAAATTTTACGATTCACAGATTCTGTGAATTATGCTCATAGTCTGTGAATTACGCTTAGTCTGTGAATGACCTATGGAGTGAAAATTAAAATTTAAATTTGCAAACTTTTTAAAATAGGCCTATAATTGTATACTAAACTTTCTATGGTCTAAAAACAAAATTTTCCCTAATTTTAATAGTATTCTAAAAATTTCTATTTAATTAATTTAGGCCGTTTTTAAATCTCATTTGAGTAGATTTTCCATTTACTATTTCAAAAGTAAATGTCTCGATTCCGAGTTCTTGTCCTAAGGAATAAATCCCCTTTTTCAAAATGGTCAATGATTTTAAAACTGGACCGGACCGGCCGGTCGAACTGGTTAAACTGGGAATCGGCCGTCCACCCAGTTCGATTTTAGTCTAAAACCATTTTTTTCAAAAAAACCGGTCAAACTTATCGGTTAAAACGGTCAAAATCAGATTTTTTAAATTTTTAAAAAAATTATTTTAAAAAAATTAAAGTTTTGATTTATTTTAGTTGTATTTGGTTTGTTTGGCATAATTGTCTTATTTTTTGAACGAATTAAAAAAGTGAAAATAATAGTATGTTGTTTTCATTTTAGGCATATTATATAAATTCTGTGTAGTTTATTTTATCGATAATTAATTCATATCGATAGGTTTATTTTTAAATATGTTCAATTATAATTTTAATTAAAAATATATTTTTTGTTTAGATAAAAAAAGTTAATTTTACATTTTAATTTTATTATATATATAAAATAATTATTATTTTCTTTTTAAATTTTCAACCCGATTTAACCCGGTCGGACTCTATACACAAGAACCCTTTGTCCGACCGGTTCATGTCCGGTCTGCTGTTAAAAACATTGAAAATGGTTGATAATGCCAAGCCCAAACCAGATCATAGATAGTCATAGATAGCTTACCCAATTCAATATTTCACTTGATGATATACAGGGAAAGCATTACATAGCCCTACAGACTCTAGGTAGGCCTTGTAGTCAAATTTGATACACGTGTCTCAGATTTTGATGTCGCTGATGACACACACCAACCAACAACATCATTCAAAATGACAGTTCTTGCAGCCCTTCCCTTTTCAAATTTATAGAGTAAATTAATGGATGAGTCATCCGTCAATTACATTTTAAGGAACGGTTATGATTTGAAGCAAAGCTAATTGGACGACATGGGTAGAAAAAGCTTAACAAAACTGATGTATGATTCAATACCCACACACATATATCATTTTCATTATATATATTAAAATTGACATTGACAGTTCTGTTGTTGACGTAAGTAATTTCATAAGAAATTTATGTTGAAGTATGACGAATATGCTTCACAAATATGGATCTATAATACCCATCGCATACTTGGTAACTTTATTGCACATGTGGAACTCACCGGTATTAGAATATTCTTATTTTCCTCTTAAATTATAAAATTAATATGCTTAAAAAACGTAATAGTACAATAAATTAGTTATCGTACACAACAGGAAAAAACTGGCTTTGAATTCACAATTATAATATCCTCTCTTCCCTTGGTAGTATACAGTCCGACTGGTAGGTATTATCAACACAGAAAATTTTCGTTTCTCGTCTAACAACTCAACAAAATAATTCCCAAAGAATTTGGGACTTGCATAATTGTCATCCCATATTTATTAAGAAAACAATATGAAATTAGGAGTCAGCAACATAGCAAGGAGCAGGCAGGAAGGGAAATGGAGCAACAGAGGCGTAAGCTACAGGTGCGCGAGCTTTTTTATTGCTCTTCCTGTCATATTTTTCACTTTCTGAGGAAGAAGAAAGCTCAATAATCTTTGGATTGTCTTCTACAAGACATTCCTGATTATCTATGGTGCGACGGTGAAGTAGGAGTCCTGACATAAATACAGGCAGATACAGGAGGCTGGCATGAAACATCTTTCTAGCCTTTTGTGTAGTTCGGTCTCTGTAAAATGAAAATGCTGCAGCAGTTATCGCTAAAGTGATGACTGTTGATTCAAGAGAAAACCATCCAGATGTCATGCCCCCTGCGAAAAAATAAAAATAAAGGAATTTATGGACAAGAATGAATTGGATTTAAAGCCACCAAATTAAATAATCTCATTGCGTATCAAAGCACAATCATCAATATGCCCTTGGTACGATATTTGCATAGTCGGAAAATGTCATTATATGCTCACCATGTCTCGTAATACACGTAAGAAGCAACAGAGGGGGATAAAATGAAGATAACTATCTTAATAGATGGGAAAACTAGGGTTGACAACAGAATTTTTGCTATTTAATCTGAAAACTTCATGAAAATGTCCCATAAATGTGTTACTAAATAGAGATTTAACCATAGACAAAGTCTAATCTCGCCAATGGATCTATAACCCTAACTATGGAAAAACTGGCAGCAAACATCTCATCAATGGTTTATGTGTGTTCAAAGGATAAATATACTTACAATCATAGGCAAAGTACCCCAATGGAATCAGATAAAGGCAATTCCTTAATGCCACTGAAGCAGTTCTCTGACCAGAAGCATCAGCAAGAGAGAGCATCTTATATCTGCAAAAATGTTAAGAAGACTCCGAATTACACAATAGTGAAAGCCTACTGAACAATGTTCAAGAGTATAGGAACAAAGAAAAAATCATACACAGCAACAACCACCTACATGTACTGAAAAGAATTCCCTTGACGCAAAAGTAAATAGTTCAAGAATATAGGAACAAAGAAAAAATCATACACAGCAACAACTACCTACATGTATTGAAAAGAATTCCCTTGATAAAAAAGTAAATAGTTTATAATGTATTAGCAGTAATATAACATAGATATTAATTGTACAACAAAATTAACCACATAATATTTACTCAATGATAAAAGAAGTCTGAAGAGTCACCGAGCATTTCTTATATTTTTATTTCAATTTCAATCAACCATACATGATACATACCCTCCAGCAGCATAATCCTGGCGGCACAAGTAAGCAAGAGCCATGAAATGAGGTATCTGCCAAAAATAGAGAGCTGCGGGAAGAAGCAATGAATTGAGAGAAATTTGGCCCGATGCAGCAGTCCAGCTGAGATATCAGAACAGATTAAACAAATAAGTTTCTGCGCATCTGAATCTGGAAGGCAGGGCTTCATTAATTACTAAAACAAAGTGTACAGCAGCACTTTCTAAAACTATCACACATGCATGACTATCTGATACCACTTAGATCAATTAGATGGAATATAATAGAACTATAGAATTAAATTGATAGTAAATGCAAGACAATAGGATAGGCTGATGAGAATATTTTTCGACTCATCAACTCTCCAAATTGCTAAGAGTTTGAGGATTCAGTTCTCTCGAGTCCCGCAACCAAACCAACACTCAAAATCCACAATGCTCCCTCTTTCTATTCAAATAGTAATATTCCTATTATTTGCTTACATTTCATTACCCAAAATACTAATCCACTATACACCTATCACTAATTCCTAAACCAAAGATAAAAAATCTTCTAGTCATCACAAAGCATCAAATTCTTTAAGTAGGATACTGAACAACCAATTGAACTAAGTTTGATCTAACTACAATTTCTCTTACAATCAGAAGCAGGCAGTATCTGCTTCAAAATTTTGGCAGAGACACTCTAAAAGGACTGTAAAAAAGAGAGAAATTACCCAAGTAGAGGCGGAATAGCTCCAACAATAGCCCCAACCCATGTATTAATTGGATGAATCTGTTTCAACGGTGTGTACAGAAATGCATAAAGAACAAGATTTGAGGCTGCAAGTCCGGCTGTCAACATATTAGTCTGCAAAACCAAGTCGTAAAAACTTCTTAGTTTCTCATGCAATAACTGCAAAACACAATTCAGGCGTAATGAACAAAACAAAGTTTCAAAAAACACATTGCATCACCTTGTATGCCAACAAAGCAGTGCCAGCTAAACCAACAGACGAAGCCCACGTAGCAGCATGAGGCATGGATATGCGACCTGAAGGTAGTGGTCTTAGCCTAGTTCTCTTCATTTTAGCATCATTACTTATCTCAAACACCTAATAACCTAAGACTAAGCAATCAGTCCAATAACAAAGAGAAATACGAACAGAACCAAGCAACACACAAGAGGTGATATACTAAACTTGATAAATCATATTTTCATGAAAATCCAAACGAAATACATCTAATTCCCTAATTAGCCAAAAAATAAATTTCGATTCTGGAAGATGTTAAACACCTGATTCAATGAATTAGCAGACGCAGCAACCATCATGGTACCAGTACATGTCCAACAAAGTCCAGCTAAATCAACAGCACTTCCACTCCCTAATACATAACCAGTACCTGAAGTCGCAACTACCAACAAACTGCATATACATATTCACGTAAATCTCCGATCAATGAATTGATCAATACAAATTTATTTATCTGTTTTAATAAAGGAATGAAAAGCCATACCTGAGACGCGCTTTGGAGAGTTCCCAGTAGCAACGGCCGAAATGGCGTGCTGAGGAGAACAGATCGATGGCAGAAGATGGAACCGCATCGGATACACTGTGAGTAAACCCTAATTTGATGGATGAAGAAGGGGCTTGAGACTGAGAAAAGCGTCGGGTGATGTGGGATAGATAATTACTAGGGTTTGATAGCAACAAGTTCGAAGATTTCCGCCACATCGTTTCCCTAAACAAAGATTTCAATCTCAAATCCTGCACAGCTTCTTCATTTCACTGGTGTTCTGATGTGTTTGACAATTATGATGATTCTGTATCGCTGTTAGTATCCTGTTTAACTATCTCAGTTCTTCTTTTGCTAGGTTATTGGGCCTATTTAAGTCTCAACTGTAGCAGGCTGGGCCAGTTCGACATAGCCCATCAAGAAGAACGTGCCTTAAACTAAAAATGTTTTTTTTTTCCTCCTTATAAGAGTGTTTTGTTATTCCATCCATCAAATTGCGGGATAGTGTACTCTCATCCGTGCAAAATTTTTATTTACGGGCCCATCTTTACGAAGTTTTATATAAATATTCAAATTTGTAAATTATAGGTGGTTTAAATTCTTCGAGTTGGACATGACGCAATATTTGAATTATAAAATTAAAATTCATATAAAAAACATAGTAACGTTGAAGTATTTATATAAGAATTTAAATGGTTTGTAAGTTGCAAGTTGGAGTATCAATATGAAAATTTATAAAATTAGAGTACCTAAATGAAAATTTTGCACAACAGTTACATTATCTCATCAAATTGCTTTTGTTTTAATAAATTTCAACCATTCAACTAAATACTTAACAAACATTCCATAAATCTTACGGTTAGAAATTACAGCATAAATAATTATATAATTGTGTTATTTAGCACCGTGAATTTTAAAAATAGAACTACATTTAAGTAGATAAATTATTCCTATTATTTTAAACATCAATAATAAAAATTAATAATAAATACTCTATTCTTGTAAGTGCCTATTCATACGTGTCAATTTATAATTGAATGATTTTTATTTATTATCCAATTATGAATTGCGACTGACTTATGACTTATGAGTAGCCAACAAGAGCAACTAAAATGGTAGAATACATGAGTGGGCTATAAGGATAGACTATGTAGCATTAGTCATTAAATAAATATAGGAGATATGAAAACTTACAAACGATGGCGACTCCACCCAACCGATTTCAATCCATATCCAAACCAAAAACACAATCCCATAGAATTGTTTATCTAATAGTATCCACGTGGAACCTGTATACTCAATTCACCAAACAATTTGGTTATAGCAACAAGTTTAATTGAATTTAATTCAAGAAGAATGAGAGGAGAAATTTTTACTTTTCGAATCTCTGCGGATTGAATCCATTTTAAATATTGAATGCTTCTTATAAAAAAAAATCATTTTTCCGGTATAGAAAATGATCAAATAAATTTATTTTTTCTCACCGCTATTTATAATAAAATTAAAGTGAAAAATATTATAAATAATATCTAATCATGATATCAAAATTTAAATTTAAAACATGATAAAATCTTATTATACAAAAGTATATATATAACTATTATATATATTTAATAAATATTTATATAGATCAAGCTCATAAATAAACTAACCAAATCATATTTAATTGGAGCCAATATATATAAGAGTGTCGATATTGAAACCCCTTAAAATTTGCTTATACACCCCAATAACATTATAATTATAGTCTTGTCCTTAATTTAAAAAAATATTAATATTGATTATCTAAATATATTTAATATATAATAGTTTAAAAAAATTATATAAATTATATTATTAAATATATAATTTTATTTTTTAAAATTGATTTATTTATATAATATAATTATAATTTTTTTAAATAATTAAATGATTATAGTTTATTTTAATTAATAAAAGAATAAATATAATAATATAATTAAAAGTAAATTGATACGTAAATATATTAAAAATTAAAATAAATAAATAAAATATTTATATAATTCTAATTTATTAATATTTATTATTTTAATTTATTATTACATATAAAATATTTTTTATAAATTATAAATCAGTAGCCGTTGAGGATAAATCTGGTATTTTGAGAAAATTTTTAGTAAATGGGGTGATCATTTATATAATTTATATTTCAATTAGATCTTATCAAATTGGTCCATTCGTGATTTAATAAAACATCCAACCCACATTTAGATTTAATTCTTAATTTAATTATTATTTTATTTTTAATTCAATTTAAAAACTCAATATTCTTATGAATCATATGCGATTACTATTTTATTCTGAGTATCATAATTTTTATGGTGTGTGACCCAATAGGTATCATAATATATTGGTAGTATAATTCAAATTAATTATTCTCCAATTAATTAATTCTCATTACACACATCAAGATTGCCATCTAGCAATATATCATAACCACCTAATTATTTTGGATTCTCCATGGTTTAGAAAATACATTTCAGCAACTAGTATTTGTGCAAGATATTCCTTTAGTTATCTTATATCTCATCGGGATTTGAGTACGGACAATATATCAAATCCGTTAGAAAAACTACATATTTCTAAATCCAAATTCTTATTTTATTGTATTAGAAAAACCGCTTACTCTTTAGTATTATCAATGAAACTCATTTCATTAATACACTCACCTTGGCCAAGGATTTCCAGAGTAAGGCTCTAATAAGAAATAGAGATATCTCTCCCATCATCGGGAGCAACAAATCCTTTATGGGTAACTCAACTATCCTTAAATAGTTTATACTGCATGCTTTACACTAAATTAACTCAACGAATCCTTTATAAGAAACATTTCATTAATGTTTTTTTTCACATGCATGCTCTCTCTAATTTCAACTACATTAATGGAAGTATTAGTAAGCAAGTAAACTAGTTATCTCTGTTCTACTTCTGGAGAGCTACCCCTGTTCCTGGTGTTTTCATATCACATGTACTCTCTCCTCCATCCATATTTATCTTATGCAGCTTCATTTCATCCAGAAAGGAAGCAATTATTATTGCACACCAATTTTCCTTACTTCTATATTTTTTTTATTTGCAACAATTATAGTTTTTATTATGTTAATGAAATATTGTATTATATATAAATGAAATGCTTTAAACTTATCATCCATCAACCAAGTCCAAAATTCCTAACAATAAAGGCTTATACATCTAACAATATATCTTCTTTTCTAAATGCAAATTGAATTCTTTCTTAAATTGAAGGAAAACATAGAACAACAAAATTATGCTTAATGTCTATGTATATTTACAGCAAGAAAGCATCCAAACATGAATAAGACATCTATAATGTTGTCGTAAAGGTGAATGCAATAGATACTAGTATTTCACATCAATCATCAAACTATAAGAAGAACAACATTAAACAATCAAATTTGTGGAAAAGATGCAGAAAAGCTAACTCATCTCAATAGATGGATGTAAAATCATATTCATTACCACAACTAGGACACACATTTAATTTTTCTCTTAGACATTTCATCGAATATGTAAAATCCAATCACAAACAAAACTAAAAGACAAATTGATTTACCAACTAGTTTTCAAGTATTCTTCAGAAACCCTAGTCTTCTTAGGATGGTGATGATAACGTAACCTTAGCGAGCTATTTTGGAGATGAGACCGAAGCTAGACTTGACTGAGCTATTTTGGGGATGAGAGCGAAGGTCTTCTTGTGCTTAGCAAGCTATTTTGGGTGTTATTTTGGAGAACCATTATCTTTAGGTAAGCTTAGCGAAGGTCGAGGAGAGCGAAGTGGGAGTAGCTAGTTCTAAAAAATTTGCTCGAGCGAGCTGGTTGTGAAGAGCAATATCCTTCGATCAGCTCAAATAAAAAATGGCAGAGCTGGTTCTGGAAGAGCTAGATATGTAAGAGCAAAGATCTTCTTCATTTATTGTGAAGTTTCAAATTAAATGATTAAAAAAAAAATATTGTTAAGTAATTATTTGAAATTAATTTGGTTGTTTTATTATTCTAAGCAAAGTCTATGAGGTCAATTTCATATATATATATATATATATATATTAATAATTTTGTTATTTTATTAATTGGTTGAGATATTGGGTTTGTTAGGCTATTATATTTTATTTTAAGGGAAATTTCGTTTTTCCACCAAATTTTTAAAAATATCTTGAAAAACTATCCACTTTTAAAAGTAATTCAAAACAACATTCACTTTTCAAGTAAAAAGTGATTTGGGTAATGATTTTATTATTATATTTTATTTCTACATTGTTTTCATTATTTGCAGTAAACACTTACCTTTGTACCCTCACCATAAAGCATTTACTAAATTATGTTATTATTAATAATAAATTTAAATAAAAATAAATTTATCTTTATTTTAATATTTAATTAAATAATACATTTAAATTATTTTTTATAAATATCCAAATAAATATAAATTTATTTTATTTTATTTTTAATTAAATAATACATTTCAAATATGTTATTTTTAATTAAAAAAATTCAAATAATTTTTAAAATTTTAATCAAAATAACATTTTTAAAAATTACATTACTTTTTATTTTAAAAGCTGAAATAAAAATAATTTTAATTTTATTTGGAGTTTTTAATTAAAACTCTTTATATATATATATATATATATATATATATATTAGTTTTTAAGAAAATTTTAACTTTAGTAATGTGGGATTTGCATTACTAATATATTATTACTTTTGGTAAAGTAGGATTTATATGGCTATATGTAGACAATTTGACAATACATCATTTGAGTTGTCAAATCTATGATTCTTGCAACGTGAATTATGCATTGTCGAATGTATGGCCTTTGGCAATACGAGACTCATGTTGCTAGATCTATGACCTTTGGTAACACGGAATTTGCTTTGTTAAATGCATGGACTTTTGGCAACTTTAGATTCATGTTGCTAAATGTATGAACTTTTGCAACGCAAGATGCATATTGCTAAATATATGACCTTGGCAATATTAATTTTAAATTGCTAAATGTATAGTCTGTGGGAACGTGAGATTCACATCACTAAATATGTGACCTTTAGTAATATTGGATTTGGGTTTCTATATGTACGACCTTTCGCAACGCGGAATTCGGATTGCTAAATGGACGACCTTTTGTAATGCGGAATTCTTATTGCTAAATGGACGATCTTCACAACCTGAAAAATTTATTACTAAATGTAATGTTCTTATACAACGCAGATTTCACGTTGCTTAATGTAATGACCTTTGACAACGAAAAATTTATGTTATTAATGTATGATATTTGACAATATATCTAATTCGTGTTGCTAAAGTTTCCCATAACAACATGCATCTAGAACATGTTGTTATAGGTGACCTATGACAACATAAATCAATACACGTTGTCGTAAGTGTGTCACTGTAGGTTAAAAATCTTGTAGTTAATGAATTCATCTAAAGTTCAATACTAGAAAGAGACAGTCAATAATAAAATAAAATCCATATTAATCAACCATACATGGCAGTTGGTTGATCTTCCTCCGGGTAACAAGCCATTAGGCTACAAATGGATATTTAAAAGGAAATTGAAAGATGATGGTACTATTGATAAGTATAAGTCAAGATTAGTCATCAAAGGCTTTAGATAAAAAGAAGATCTTGATTATTTTGATACGTACTCACCAGTCACAATAATTACATCCATTTGGTTATTAATTGCTTTAGTAGCTATGTATGATCTTGAAATCCATCAAATAGATGTGAAAATAACCTTTTTAAATGGAAAATTGGAGGAAAAATCTATATGGAACAACCTGAAGAGTTTGTTATCACTGGACAAGAAGGAAAGGTCTGCCGACTTGCTAAATCACTGTATAGACTTAAACAAGCATCTAAATAGTATTATGCTAAATTTGATAATATAATATTGTCTAATGATTTCACGATTAACGAGTATGATAATTGTGTTTATGTCAAACGTACTCCAAATCACGAAGTCATTGATTATTTATATGTAGATAGGGGTGTAAACTAGTCGAGTGGAGCTCGAGTATACTCAAGCTCAACTCGACTCGTGAAAGATTATATTAAGCTCGAACTCGTCGAGCTTTCAGAAATTAAGCTCGAGCTCGAACTCGAATGAAAATCGAGCTATTCGAACTTGACTCGTTAAAGCTCGTTTATTTTTTTATTAATAATTTTTTAAATTTATATATTTATTCTTGACTTGATATGGACATACTCGAGCTCGACTCGACTAGTTGGTGTTACTATAATAGAGCTCCATAAGGCTCGCGAGCCTTACGAGTCGAGTAATATAGAGCTGGAGCTCGACTCGTTTCAGGAAAAAGCTCGACTCGAGCTTGACTCGAAATCGTGAACAGCGAGTCAATCTCGAGTCGATCTCAAAGAACTCGCGAGTAGCTCAACTCACTTACACCCTTATATGTAGATGACATATTAATAATGAGTAAAGACATTACCGACATTAATGCACAAAATGAATGCTATATAAATCATTTAATATCAAAGACTTAGGAGTTGCAGACTTTATTTTAGGAAAAAAAAATCTACAAAACTCTACAAGGATTAGCATTATCACAATCTCACTGCATTGGAAAGATACTGGACAAGTTCAAGCATCTGAATTTCAGAGAAGTGAAAACTTTGATAGATTTGTACCTTGCTCTTGCAAAGAGTAAAGGTAAAAGTGAGTCTCATATAGATTATGCTTGAATATTAGGATATTTGTTGTACATCATGAATTGTACTAGACCTGATATTGCTAGTGCTTTAAGAAAACTGAGTTGATACATGAGTAATCTGAATAGTACTCATCGGATGGCCATGAGACGTATTTTGGGATATCTAAAACGTACTTAAAAGTTTGTTCTGCATTATAAATACTATCCAGCAGTCATTGAAAGATATAGTGATGCAAATTGGATCACTAGATCAACCGAGAGTAAATCCAAAAGTGGATATGTGTTCACGATTGGTGGGGAAGCAGTGTCATGGAAATCATTTAAACAAACATGAATCGACCGTTCCACAATGGAGTCTAAATTCATCGCTTTAGAAAAATCCAGTGAAAGAACTGGATGGCTTCAAAATTTCTTAGAAGATATTCCAGTTTGGCCTAAATTATTGACTCTAATAAGCATACATTTTGATAATTAAGCACCTACCGGAAGGCTGGAAGTGTTATGTATAATGGAAAATCTTGTGAGATACGTTGAAGACACACCGTTAGAAAATTAATTTCTAATGGATTGATCTAAATTGATTATGTAAGATCAATAGATATCATACAAATTTATTGACAAAAACCTAACTAGAGAGTTTATTGAGAAATCATCGAGGGGAATGCGATTGTGGCCTTGGACAAGTCATCATAGTGGTAACTTACCTAGTAGATCGGAGATCTCAAGATCTAGGTTCAAAGAGAAAACAAAGTTATGCATGACGCTTTGACATTATAAAACTTTATTAAACCTATTCTCATAAAGTAATGTTCAGAAAATTAGGATAACCCTAATTATGGAGATTTTTAATGATTTCAAAATTTGAGGCAAAGTTACTCAATCGTGTATTTATGGAATACACGTTTAGAAATCACATTTATGAATACCGCTTCAAGGAGAATAAAAGAAAATCAATTCTCTAAGCACTCATGAGACTAGGCGGTATTCATGGATAAAGTGAACACAACAATGATAACCAAAAGGCGGATAAAAATTAGTTGTGGCACATACATACATTATCTTAGTATACAATAAAAGTTTACGGCGGAAAGATATCGTATCTATCGATTGACCGAGTATATGCTCGATATATGTTCACTACGGGAAGTTTAAAAGGAAACCTACTTATTCAGATGCAGCTAATTCTTAGTAGTAAATCATACTATTTTATGCATAGATTTTCGAAATTGATCAGTCTCCATTCATGTGGTGGATTTTTTTGGATAAGGTGTAAATGAATAGTTATGATGTTTCGATGAAGTGTTTCAAACCAATGCAATAATTCATTAGAATTCTTCACTCCTTATAAATAAAATAAATCTCACATCAGCAAAAACGTAGAAAAATAATTATTTTACATTCTTCTAATTCAATTTACGCAGTTGGCTTAAATGTGGTTATGCAGTTAGTTTAAATTCGTTGTTTATCGAATTTTAAAATACCACTACAATTACCATTTTGTATTGCAAAAAATTATTCTATTAAGTTTAAGTATCCTAAAGGGAATAAAAATAGACAAACAGCAAATTTTATTAACTCCATATTTTTTTTAAATTTTATTTTAAGTAAAGTAGAATTAAATAATATTGTTATAAGGGATGTGCGGGACTAGCTTTTTAATTTTGCTTTCATCTACAAGTTCATATTTAATAATTCCCCATTAAAATAAGGAGCATAGGGGTGGTGTACAAGAGCTCTGTTGCTGGAAATCATCAACATCAACAGTCCCTCAAATACCAAACAACAGTCAATGGTGTAACTCAATCCACACAAGCATTATCAAACCATTAGACCGACCATTATTTATGTACCAAAAGGAAGGTATTTAGTTGATTCTGAGGCCGTGAACGTCCCTGCAAAGACCACACACTTCCCTGACTTTCTCACATTTTGTTAGCTCAGCTCACTCAGTAACTAGATTCGTTACATTCAAAATCAATTGAAATCAAAACTTCAAACCACTCAACTAATCTGGACAAAAAGTAGAGTTGCTTGAAAATGTATCCGTAATCATGAAAACCATCTCTTCCCATTTTTAGCTACCTTTAGCTTCATAACAAGTTCCTCACGTTCAGCTTCCACCTCTGCATATTTGAGACTCATCTGAAGATACCGCTCTCGAATGTCTTTGAGCTCACTCTCCAATGATGATTTCGTTCGTTCAAATCTCTCTTTTGTTACAACTTCGCCCTCACCTTTCGCTTTTCTTGCTTTCGAATTGATATTTCGGCTTTCAGACTGCAACCTGCAATGAAAAATCACTGTAAAAGATCAATATTGCTATAATAGTACATGAAGACAATCAAAACGTTCAATTACTTAGAACACAAGTATTCTCCTGGAACTAACCTGTCAAGCTGCGCTTTATACTTCTTATTCACTTCCTTCACTTTGGCAAGTTCCGTCTCAAGTGACTGAATCTTTGAACTTCTATGGAGCCTCTCATGACTGTTGCCACTCTGTAACAGATAGAAACGAAGAATTCATAATAACAGATAATCAAACAGTGAGTGCAGAAGGTGATGTTGACAAATACCTCTATTTGGTTTTGTCTTTCTTCCTTTATTGAGTTCAATTCTTCTTCAAGAGCTTGAATTCTTGATTGAAACTTATCTTTCTCCTCCTCAAGTAGCTGAATCTTCAGCTGAAACCGACTGTTTTCTCTTTTGACGGATGAGAGCTCATTCTTAAGTTCTCTATTTTGTTCCTCCATCTTCAGAAGCTTTTCATCCAACACTACCTTGCACTGCTCTAATTCAGACATTGCCTTCTTCTGTGCGGATATCTCCTCAGTAAATGAAAGCTTTTGTGCCTTTAAATCTTCACATTCTGCCGAGAAAGTCATCATTGAAATCATGGCTTTATCTTTCTCCGACTTGGTTGCATCAAGCTCATTCTTCAGAGAGAAAATTTTATCTTCAAGTTGGTCTATCTTCAATAGCTGAATCTTCAGACTTGTAAATTCTTCCATGAGTTTTTGTCTTTCGTATTCACATACTGTAAGCTTTAGCTCAAGATCATTCATATTGAACTTACATTTCTCTTCACTTGATTGGCTCGTCTCTAACAGCTTCAATACCTTTTCATGGTTGGACATCAGTACCTCTTGGTCTTCTTTCGAAGCAGCAAGCTCATTCATCAGCCTTTGCACTTCACATTCAAGTTCTTTAACCGCACGTTCCAGCTTATCTTTATCAGCAAGCAAACTGGATACTCTAATATCAGCTTCAGAAGCTATTCGATCTTTCTCCATCTTCATCGCAGAGAGTTGCTCATTGAGTCTTTGTATCTCTCGCTGGAGGTTCTCAATTTCTAATGTCTTCCTTTTCAACAAGTTTTCTTCCTGAGCAAGTTTCTCCATTTGCTTTCCATTTTCAACAAGAAGTGCATCTAACTGTGAGGCAAAGCTTCTCTCCTTCAAGGCAATGTCTTCTGCTAGTGAAGAAATATTTTCTTCCAAACCTGAAACCCTTGTGCAATAACTTGCAAGACTTTCATTTGATTCCCTTAGTTTCTCCTCCAAGTTGGCGCATCTGTCTTCCAATTCAAAATTTTGCTTCCTTAGATCTTCATTGTCTCGTTCTATTACTGTTCTATCTTCAACAAAACTTTTATTAATATCTTGCAAGTGTGAATGTTCACTTCTCAGATACTCACACTCTTCTTCTGCTTCCAACCACTGATGCTGCATCTCCTCTAGTTTTTGCATCAGTTCTGTTTTCTGACTCTCCATTTCACTTCTCAATCTCGCAACCTCATCTTTTAGAGAACTAGAGTTCTTAAATTCCTGTTCTCTTTCTGCCTTCTCCTCCATCACAGACCTCAATTGATCCTCCAAATCAGAAATGCAATCTAACAATTGCTGATTTTCATGTTCTACATCTACTAAACGAAGCTCCAGTTCGCTTTTTTTGCTTTCTAGATCTGAAGATTTTCTCTCTAGTCTTCTCAGCATTTTTACATCATCTTGCAAATCATTCAAGCGCTTCGTAGCAATATCTCTTTCCTTGGTGATAATTTTTGCATTTCCATCTAGCAGGATCTTTTCTTCTTGAAGACTAGCAACTTTAGCTTGCAATTCCTTTTGACAATGCTGCAGATATTTAGTCTCATCATCTTTGGACAGCATTTCGGCCTCGAGTCTTTCCATTTCATATACCTTCTGGTTCAATTCCTCAGTCAGTCTAGTAACTTTAACTTCCAGGTCATTTTTTATAATCTCAAGTTGTTGAACCTGAACATCATAATGGTTTTCAACGTCTCGTGACACTTTCTTCTTTAGCTTCTCTTCAAGATTGTGCACTTCAGGTTCTGGATCACTCACTTCAGACCTGGATGAAGAGTTCTCTAGTATCTCACTTGATGGAAGAATCAATGATCCACGTTCTCCTATGGAGTTGCTCTTAATCTCCTTTAGCTTAAACAAAAGATCAAGATTTTCTTCTGTCAGCTCACTGCAATCCCTCTCTAGTTCCTCCAGTTTCGCTCTCAGGTCTTCAATTTCTCTTCTCAGCTCAGCATTCTCAATCTCAACAGAACATCTTCCATTATCTGATTCGGATAACTTGGCTTTTAAGCTATTGATTTCATCATCTTTAACTGATAACATTTTTCTATCTTTTGCTTGCAAGGCCTGTTCCAGCAATTTCACCTGAGCTTTCAAATCCTCTTCTGATTCCTGAAGCTGCTGAAGGTCAACTTCCCAACTCTTGTTTTCTTCAACGTTTACCTGGATAGAGTTCTCCATTTCGCTGAATCTTGATTGCAAAGATGTAAGATTCTCTATCTCTTGTTTCTGCTTTTCGATAGTCTCTTCCAACTCCTGGAGCACTGCAACAAGTTCAACGTTTGATTCTTGACTCCTCTTCAATTGCAATGCTAGACTAGCATTGGATTCTTTGTGAAACTTGATCTCATCTTCCAATTGCTTTTGAATATTTATTTCACCTTTATCTATAAGTGTTGATTCCTCCAACTTAGTTGGCTTAGCTGTTGATATCTCTAGCATTCGTCTTAGCTCATCACGTTCTGCACATATTGCCGCAAGCTCATTTTCCAAATTGGCTTGCTTTCTAGACATATCTGAACACTCTTTCCTCAGCTCATCCATATCAAGTTTCAGCTTCTGCGAACTTCTCTCCCACATCTTAGATTCTGCGCCAAGCTCCTTTATAGTGGCTTCTGCCACGTCTAGAAGGCTTCTGGAAGAATCACTAATCTGTAGCTGATTGTTGCTAGTTAAACTTCCTGATTCTGTGTCCTCCAACTCATTCGTTTTCCATTTGCTGATGGAGTTGTCTCCACTATCAACACTCAGATTCTCCCCATTTGCAGAGTCATAGCTGCTTTGGGAATCTGAAGCAGGAAAACTTGTCCCCTTCATCACCAAAATAATCTACATTAACCTCATACTAAATCTACAACAGCAACTATAGAACATTATGCTCTAACATGACTTGAAGCATTATCCTTATGAAACAACCATATGTAGATGAATATGTAACGTACCGTACTCTCTGCTTCTTCTTTACCAGAGGAAGAATCGACACCCCTCGCGGATGTACTGTCTGCTTCATCTGACTTAATCTCCATGTCCTCAGAATTTGTACTTTGATCATTTGGATCTACTGATTCATCTTTCCTGTACATGAGGCATACATTATCTCCTACAAGCAGAACTCTATAATTATATAAAACAAACAACTCCAATCATATCGAACATACCTGTTTTTTCTTGGTGTCAGGCAATGAATTTTGAGCTGCAATCAGACATACAAACAAAATATTTCTAATAAGAATGATTTCCTTAGCTTCATAAATGACAATAGCAATATCGGATAAAGCAAAATTGACCTGTAAAACTGTCCCATGGCTACATTTCTTCAATGGAATTGAAACAGGAACCACACCGCTTGAATTCATGTAACCCTTCATATTCAATATAGCCTCACCAAGAATTCCAGATCTAGTTGATCCCTGTGAATAGCAAAATCGTTTTCCTCAACAAAACCCCATTTCAACATCATTAAAATCTGAAACAAAATAAATACTAATTCAATACCATGGAAAGCACAAGTTTGAAGAGACAATCTTCCACTTCCACAGAAGATTCCTCCAGAGAAACCCATACAGATTCTGACAAAGTCTCCGACCACTGACAAGCCCCATTTCGGACAACAGCTTTACCTGACTTAGCTACTGTCTTCCCTGTCTCCACAGAAATAACAGACACAAGCAATTTATCCCATCCTTTAGGAACCTGCAAAACAAAACACAAACCACCATCGTCAACAAAACAACACAACCCAGATTTCAAAACAAGTTGATTGATTCACCTGCAGAGCCTTGAATTGAGAGAATCTGAAATCGATTCTCTCCCCTGATTTAGCTGCTGCCGTTTTACTATTACTAGACTTGTTTAACCTGAACATTCTTACACCTGATCAGTGAATGTATCAGAAATGAATAGTGTGACCACCATTAGCAGTAGAAAAGAAAAGAGAGACAGATTAGCTGCATAGTCATTGTTGTAAGGTTGTTGTATAGTTATCATAGGACTGTCTATGTGGGTTCATCACAAACAGCCAAAAGTGGGCATTGGTTTTACCAGAGTTTGTTTCTGATATGTCATGGGCTGTTGTTGGCTTCGGACATGTTGAAGTGTGCACCACGTCACTTAGAACCAAAGGCTTGTGAGTGATTTCAAGTGTTGGTCTGAAGATTTGACAAGAAAATGACAAAACAATTGAATTTTTTTTCTCCTCAAGGTGTTTGTTGGAATTAGCATTTGACTTATATCAACCACTTTCCCCACTTAACATGGCATTTTGTTAGTTGCTTCACATTTAACTTAAAAAGGAAAATTAATTAGAGTTAAAAGGGTGGATTCCAAATCAACATTTTTCTAGTGGTGTTACTGGTGGCGTAAAATTCTATTTTTTTCATTCTCCATTCTCCATGTATAAAAAATTCATGCTATTAACATCCAACGTGATAAGAAAAAAGCTTCGCACTGTGAATTCCATTTTTTGATTTTGGTGGTAACCACTTTATTTAATATCCTAATCCGCACAAACCGGTTATTTTTAGATTTTTTTAACTTTGCAAATATTACTTTAATATTAATTTTAAAAAATTAAAAGCTATCTATAATTAAAATTGGAGATGGTTAATAATATTGTGAATTGTATTTACGTATATAATAATTGGTTATTTACATTTATGTCTTATTAAAATAATTCATTTTAACATTGAAGATGCTTTAAATACGTGAATAGAATGGTCATATGTCTTTATTTTTATCCGTCAAAATTTTTTTATTCATTTTTTTTTATTCATATTCTTTTAAGGTAGGCAATATATATATATATAATAATTTTGAAATTATAAATAAAATAAGTTAAAAATATAAAAATATTTATATAATTTTCAAACCAAAATTTAATAGAAATGTTATATTATTTAGTCAATTTTAAGTATTTAGAAAAATTTATTATTATTATTTTTAAAATTAATTTGGATTGGACTTCTACAACATACTACAACACAATAATAAAATTATAGGATTGTTATTTTTCATGTAACAATTTCTAAACGCATACAATTTAAAGAAATTTTCAAAATTATCCTTTAACTTTTAAATTAAATTAATAATTATTATATTATCATGTTTTATTTTTATAATTATTTTTTTAAAACTTTATTTTATTATTAAAATAATTATTTATTTTAATAATAAAAAATATTTGACTACACAAACTTCTTAAATATATTATTATATCTCTCACAAAAAAGTATTCAAATTGAAAGTAAGATATGAACTATATTAAAATTTGAAAAGTTACATGGCCAATTAGCTGATTCATGACACCATTTAGTTCTTAACATGAGTACAATAAAATATTTTTACTTATATATTCAACCCGTAAAATAAAATAAAAATAATAGTTTTAGGATATTATTATTTCTCACGTAATAATTTTTTAAAATTATATTTTTAGTTTAAAAATACCTTCAATACGATTTAATATTTAAATATTTAAATTAGTTTATATTTATTTTTTATCTATTTTTATTTTATTATTTTTATATTTATATTTTAGAATAATATGAAAATTAGATCTTATAAATTTTTATTTTTTTAAATTTTAGGCCAATTTTAAAAATTTTATACTTTTAAACTGTTTTATTAAAAAATTTTAAAAATAAACTTTTTAATAAAAAAGGTTACAAAAATGAACTTCTTGGTGAATCAGGAAGCATCAGACCAGGAAGTATGCAAAAAATATAACTGCTTCCTGATAAAAAACAGTTATATTTTATCTATTTTTTGATGTAGTTTTTTTTTTGCTTCCGGGTGTAGTTTTGCTTCATTGCCTGATTTACGCGAGAAGCACAAAGACCGGAAAACAGAGAGTAATAGTTATTTTAGTCTATTTTTGTAAAAAAATTTGAAAAAAATTTAATTTTGTAAAAATTTTAATTTTAATTTAAAAATATAATTTTTTAATAAAAAATTCAATTTTATTTTTTATATTTGATTCTCTTCTTCTCTTCAAATTTTAATTAAATTTTATTCTTTATTATTGTTATAATTTGATTTCCTTCCTTCTATTCTTCTGTAAAAAGTGGGTTTTAAATATTGCTGGTTGTTCCATTCTTACTGTGCTCAAATATTTTATATGAACATAACAATATTATTCGGTTACGACACCAATCAATTCAAATAAAGTTAAAAACATTTATACGTACATGGAGAATATTGAAAGAAAGTCGAAGGTCAAAGCAAATTTTTAAATTGCCAAATGGCGTTACTTCCTTAGCTTTTTTCCTCGAAGTTTCTTGATATTCCAGTTTTTGTTCTTCTCTAAAGCATATAGATACAGACAGAATAATGAGGAACAACAAAAACTGCATATAGCTTGCCCAATAATATAAACTACTCAGATTTAAGATTCATATAGAGGACAGAACAATAATCAATTCGATTAGTTCGATGACCAGAAATAACAGAACAAATACCTTAAATAAATATCATAATTAATCAAATCCATTTAGAACAAAATTAGGTACCATTAATATGAGAAGAGAAATGCATAATAATTGATAATAGATCTATAAATAAATATTAAAATTATTTATGAGGACTTTTCATAAATATTTAAAATTTATATTAAAGTTTGAAATTTTCTTGAACATGTGCAATTAATATTAAATATTTAAAAACTAGTCGTAAATGAAGTATTGATTTATGCCCGTAAATATTTGTTAACATCAATTTTATTAAATTCTAATTTTGATGGCTGGATAGAACATATGTATTTATTATAATGTGAAAATTATTTTAAATGAGCTTTTTAAAGTTCAAAATACAATAGGTATGTTTTGAAAAATATACAAAAACAACTTTTTAAAAATTTGGTTTTCACTCCATAGGTCGAATTTCCCAAAATACCTCTGAACTTTTACAATTCACAGATTTTGGAAATTATGTCACAGTTTGTAAATGACCTATGAAATGAAAATTAAAGTTTAAATTTGCAAACTTTTCAAAACATACCTATAATTAATTATATATTAAACTTTTTATGGTCTAAAAATAAAATTTTCCCTTTATTAATAACCATCCTTTATCTAAGGACTACTTTAAAAATTAATGTAACTTGAAAGTTGAAGCTAACAAAGTAATAAATTATTAATAGAATCGAATTGGTTAACAAAAACTTTGGTTTCTATGGTCGGATACGTAGGAGCAGAATGATAACATGAATCTTATTATGTGGAGATTATGTTGGGTTGCATTTTAGTTTGTTATGGCTAGCTAAGTGCCATAAATCCAATTATCTAGGATTATATGCGTTGTATCTTCGGCGGCTCCATATTAGTATGATATGGTTTGCTTTGAATTAGGGTCGAGTCTGCCCGAATTTATTTTTATGTATTATCACTCAAAATATCTTATACTAATGAAATTACGTACATTTATATATATAAGAATTATTCTCTTATATTACAGATGTGGTTTTGAGTTTGACACTCCAATAATTCTCTCCTTCAAATCAAGAGTCACATCGTATCCCTTCGAGTTAGTCCGCTAATACTTCTAAGCAAGGACTACATATTGTGTAGCCTCCCCTTGAAATAATCCACCGACCTATCAAATCATCTTGCACCATTGTTACTAACTAACGGGCCTTGCCGCCTGACTGCCACAATATATCAGGAAGACTTTCGACACAAGGCACACCAAACATGGATCTTGTCATTGGTTACATCTTTGAATTAAGGCTTTGATTCCACTTGTTGGACCTCCAGAGTAGCTTCTCAACTCCACATTAGTATGATATTTTCCACTTTGGTTCAGGATCGAGCTCATACATATATTTTTTTTTGTTAAGTACCACCACCAAAATGCCTTTTAATAATGGAGTTCATACAAAAATTAGAAATTTATTAAGTAACTTAATTCAATTGTATACATAACTTGTATAAGATTTGAGTTGTCTTCAAGTTTTCTATCATATGAGAATTCAAATAAGATATCATACCAAACAATATACAAATAATTAGAATCATAATTCTATAGTTAATCTTTTTGTCAAAATAAATAGAGATTAATATATTTACTGCATGCATGAACAAACTAGATATATTTTCAATTAATGTACGCATGAATTCATACGATATTGGCTAGTAGGAATCACATTAATATCAACCAACCTTAAAATAGTACAAAGTAGTTCACTATTCTTATTTTCTTAATTTTTTTTATTCTTAATATTTTCGTTTTTATCATTTAACTTTTATTAATTGTGAATTTTGCCAATCACTACTTTTGTACAAACATCAAAATTAAAATCTATTTATCACTTAATTTTTTGTTAACTACTTTTAAAAAATATCATTTATTTCTAAATATATTGGGATATTTCGGATAATATCAGAAAATATCGGGATATTTTACAGATATATCGAATTCCGTATGGATAGTCCGTAGGATATAGGATATTCAGACCTATCGATACCGGTCCCTCAAAATTTTGGGATAATGGACTTCAATTTTAGACTATAGTTATATTGAGGGAAGATTTTAGGTGCATTTTGAAATAATTTGATTTAAATAGTTGACATACTATAAAAAAAATATGAGAATTTTTTTGGCAAAGTTATAACAATTGCATCGAGTAGCAAAATGAAATTTTGTACATAATTTTATTCGACAGTTATTATAATATAATAAAAATTTAATAATATTAATTAAAACTAATTTATATTTGGTATAAGCTTATAATTTATAATGAATTGATAGGTTATGTATGTAATAGTGCTGTGTCATTGAGAAATATTATAATAAAAGTACTATCACAGACATTTTCAATATGTGAACATCATTAAAGCACATTCCTATTGATTTAACTATCTTGCTTATAAATATTTTGAAAAAAAATTATTTTTTATTATTTGATGTGAGGTTGAAAAATTTAGTGTGGAGAAAATAAATCTCCAATGAACTTTGGAGATTTAGTAGTCACTTGTAGAAGTAAGTATTGGATTTGAGAATCTTATTATTATTATTATTATTTTATTAATTACATTTGTCTATTAGATGATGCCGATTCCATGTGTTACTAGTTTTATTTATAAATGTGGAATTAATGTTGAATGAGTACTTGAAAAATAATTTGGTGTAAATAGTTTCTCTAATTACAATGAAAATCCAATTAGTAGTAATGGAGATGAAAATTCAGATATGATAGTAGAGATGCTCGATGGAAATGTGAGAGGAGACTGTAAAGAAATAATATATTCTTGACACCTTAATCCACCTATTAGATCAACATTGTTATCTAATTGAAGATATAAATAACAAAATTGTTGGTTAACAAAGTCACACTTAGTAATAAGAAAGAGTGCAACAAATGGATGAGGACTCCTAAATAATAAATTTCTCGTCTATGAACGTTGGTAATTAATATAATTCTTCAGATAATTTACAATCACGAGGTGAAATGGGATCGGGGCTAAGTTCTATTTGTCAACCTTAATTAGGATCAGAATCAATTTCTAATATCACATTATTTGGTAATTTTAGGTTACAATATATTTGATTATTCTTCTTCACAAATGTCAACGAAGTTCCAATTAGAGCTGTAAAAATGGGTCGAGGCCCGCGGGCTAGCCCGTTTAACCCGTGAATAAAAGGGTTAGGGCCATCATTTTTATAACCCGTTTAAAACACGGACTTTTTAGCCCGGTCCGTTTAACCCGTGGGTTAAAAGGGTTTATACATGTTGGCCCGCGGGCCAACCCATTTAACAATTAACATAATTAATTTTTTTTTATTTTAATTAGATGATAGGTATGGATGCCAATATATTGGCTCCTTTCAACATGGAGAAGGGAAGAATTGATGGATGCAACTATTGAAATGAATATGTAAAAACTAAAATGTACAATAATGTTGTAATTATCAATGAAAATCTAAGATAACAAATTATATTATAAACTGTCATAATATAAACGGGCTAGCCCGACTCGTTTAAGCCCGCAAGGGTTGGGTTAGGGTTGGAAAAATTCCAACCCGTTTAAAATTTGAACTATATTGACCCAGCCCGTTTAAGCCCGACCTGTTTAAAACCGTGCGGGCTGACCCATTTAACCCTTTTTACAGCTCTAGTTCCAATGTACACCGAATGACAATATCAATAAACTTGGATGAATCCAAATGATCCTATTTACGGATCAATTGAAAGAGAGGAAACAATATAAATATGACATATTAAAAACTACTTTCAGAAATATGCAAACACATATTCAAGACAAATCACAGTTATTCACCTTATATCTTTGAGTCACCGTGAAATTCATTTTTGTAATGATTTGTATTTTTGTAAAATTTTATAAATAGTTTAATGAATTTAGATGTTATTTTCAATATTTTTTATGTTTATTTTATGATTAATTATAATTAACATGTATTTGTAATTAAATAAAAAATATATAAACATGTGTTAAGATGAACACAATTATTATATCAAGTTAAATATAGTTCATTATTTTTGAAAACTTTAAAATTTTAATACATAAAATATAAAATTATCAATTTTTTTAATTTTAAGAAAATATCTAACCGAAATCGATAATATCTCGATATTATTCGAAAATTGAAGAGCTTGATACCGACACCGATACCGATATTTCAAACCTTGGTTAAATCTAGTTTCAAATAAAGAACTATAGAAGAATTTGTAATAATAATGTTAAAGAATGATACATGGAAGTGGTTAATTGATTAGCTTAAATGAAGATGAATTGCTATTGAATAAGATGATAATAAGTGGCTTGCTAACTCATAGATGAGTTTCAAGATTTAACTTGGTAAGATTTGATGGTTGATGATATCTTAAATGTATTAAGTTTTAATCTTGCAGTTAATGCTACAAAAATTTAATTGTATGAGATTATGTGTGATATGTATTTTTTTGGATGTATTTAGGTAACCAACCCTTAGTCCGACCCTTATTATTAAATAAATATGAACTTGTAGTGTCCCTAATGTTGTTATGTAAATTTTTTTTTTTCCGAATTGGGTTTATAAACCTTGACTAATAACTTTGAAAATGAATTGAGAAACATTTAAATATATTGAATTTTCTTATGAAATGGTTTGGAACCAAAAGAATCATGATACAAGGGTGTTTTAATGCATTAATCATAGGGTGTTTCTAGGTTTTTAGATATCTAATTAGTCCATAAATTGTTTCTAGAATGATTTATAAACTCAAAGGAATGTTTTGGTTTGTAAAAGTTAGAAGAAATAACGATTTTTGAGCTTTTGTAACACAAGGCACCCTGGTCTTGCACCCTGGTAGGTGAATATGAGGGAACTAAGATGCAAAAGGTGGTATCATAGCTTTTTTAGCGCACTGGATTCCCTAGTTTGCGTCTCGATCCATGCTCTGGTAAGACAGACTAGGATGCCTAAGTCTGAACAACAAACTTCCCAGCTTCTATTCTCCTTTGTCTGAACTTCGAAATTGGGTGTTGTTCATGTTTATGACTTGGTATTGAAGTCCTATATGTTAAATCCAGTAGTACTTCTTCTACTACCAACACAACACACTTAATCAACATCGATAAAGTTTTGAAGATGGATGCTTGGTGAAAATTTGAATAGTAAACCACTGCTAGAGATACTAAAGGATACATTCACATGTTTGCCAATATTTGATAGTAGAACTAAAGAAATTAGCTCATCTTTGTTATCATAAATAAGATATCCGGTCGAGTATTTGTGAGGTGTTTTAAAGCTCTTATGGTACTTCTATGTAAAGTAGGGTGTGAAAAAACTTAATATCTATTTAAGATAATGTTTATGAGCTAATAAGAGTGTGGTAAGGTTTATATGAAAGCATATTTTTGTTTGTGAGTAAGTTAATAGCATAATTGGTTTGAGTGAGAAGAAGTCCACTAACATTTCTATAAATTTTAAATCCTTAAAATTAGCTAACTAGGCTAAGGATTGGCTCATATACGATTATAACCTATGTTTGGCATGATATGTTTTATAAGAGTTATATGTGTTTGTATGTGTTTAACTTCTTTGAATTAAGGGGAGTTTGAGGATGCTCACAATAGAAATGTCATGACGTGTTTGTGCACTACATACTAATAAAGATAATGCATTTTTGTGTGAGTATTTGGGACCTCGGATGTGAACTAGGCATTGTTGCATAACCCTCCTCCATTGTTATTTTTTGTTCCATTTTATTATTTCTGAACATAAATGTTTCTATAAGTTTGATCGAGCAAGGAAAAAGAAGATGATTATTCATGATGTATTCCTCATCATTTCTTTTATGACACTACATGTGTTTTATTTGAGTTTTAATTTTGTATAAACATTTATCATACTTTTTAATTCCACAGTAATGAACCTTTCTAAATTATTTTGTTATTTATCAATGAATCTTATGTGATTTTAGTTCAAAAATCTTATGGATCTAAATGAATTACTTTTAATTCTTCATCTACTTTATTTTCATTAACTAAAACTTGTTTAGATAGCTTTCAAAGTGATAGACTGCCATTTGAAATTCAGGTTTTGAAAATACGAATTTGAAAATAAGTAAAAATGAGAGATTTTACAAATAAATGTATATGATAATATGGCAATTGGGCATTCACACCTTGGGTCCTCTGGGAGAGGGGGTTCGACACTACATTTGTTGGTATCAGAGGACCGATTCCTGGAACTATTATTGTGTGTTTGTTTACTTTAGAATGTAAGAACTTTTTTATTTTGAAATTATGAGATTTCATTTGTTTTTGAAAATTTTGAAAGTCATGACATTGCATTCATCAGAGTCATTATACATATGCTCGATCACTTGACTATTCCAATAAGAGAAAGGAAAAAGATATGTAAACACGGTGTCCTAATTTATACGCAGACCAATATGTCAATAATGTAAATGTTGGTCAAACTCTCGTACCTTTTGGAGTAGGAATTCACCTTAGGTAGGAGGTACGGTATGTCTAATAGACCATACTAACCAGGAGACATCTAGTCCTTTGAATATGGGTAGTGGTAATAATGTTCTTTCACCAAGTGTGAACTCGGTGGACAACTTGATCCCTAAATCTTCTATTCACTCTCAATAGAGTATGCATAATCTTGCCATGATTTTGGATAGGTCATCCAAGACAATGTGCCTATATAAAGTTTAAGAAAATAATTTTAAAAAGAAGTTCTTCAAAAACTCGACGAGTAGGGCTTTCAGGGTATGAATACCTTAGGGACACCTATCCTATCTTTTTATTTTTGATCTTATCTCATCCATTCCATTCCTATCTTAATGTGTTGATAAGGAGACGACATGGAAATCCAAAAATGTCATGTCCGTAAGTTGGGACTATTAATTTTCGTATTTTGGGAATTTATTTCTGTTATTTGAATTTTATTTAATTTTTATTTATTTTTCGCTCAAGGGTAAATTGGGTATTTAAAAATATTGACTTTCCGGTTTGACCATATGGTTTGACTAATTTGACTTTTGGGTTAGTTTTGAAAATAAAATGGAGATTTGATGTATTTTGTAATTAATTTTGGGTCATATTAAAGTCAAGTGGTAAGTTGTGGGTTTATGACAATATTTGCCACCCATATATAAAGAAAAATAAAGGGTTTTAGAATCATTCTTCAGAGAAACCTAAGAATAGAGTTTTGCATATTCTCTTATATTTTTCTCTCAAACTAAAACCTGGCTGCGGATTTCTATACTACGTTCTTGAAGATTTCAATTGGGATTTTGTTCCAGGTATTGATTTTAATTTCTTTTGTTATTAAACTACCTTAATTTTGATTTGGTGATTTTTGTATAAATCTAGGGTTTTGATTTGGGGATTTTTGTTTCAATTATTTGAGTTTTGAAGCCCTTTTTGTTAAATAGTATATTTGGGGTTTAATTGGTTGTGATTTGGTTTTTAATTACTGCTTAATTGTAAAACTTTCTAGAATTGAGGATTTATATAATTTATTCTTAATTTGATTTAGATCAAATTGGGGATCGTCAGCCGGAGTAATTCGGCGTGTTTTTGGATTAGCGAACAAAGGTTAATAGCCATGTTTATGCCCCCACGTTTGTATGCTCTGTCTGTTATTTGTTTTGATAAGGTTAATTTAATATGAAACTGATAATCTGGAATCTATGAATTGGGTTACTGCTGCTGCATTTGAGTATGAACTTCTGGCTGCTTATCTGTTAAATGATATCTGTAACCTGTCAGTCTGATTTGGCGAATATTGACTATCTGTCTACTCTGCTGCTTTAATGTAGATATATGAATTAATATTCATAACTGTCTTTTAACTGGTAATATGAACTTTGTAATCTGGATAAAATTCCTATCCTAGATTAATACGATAAGACTAGCATGCTATAGGGAAATCTAAATGTATACATTGATGTGCGAAAGCGTATGTGACCTTGATTGCCAACCTATTTTCTGGATGCAACGACATCATTCTGGAGCTTTGCTCATGTCTGGATGCGACGACATCACTTCTGGGATCTTTGATCCATCTCTGAGGGTTTTGTCGTACCTCTGTTTATTTTCTATTCCCGATTTCTGTATTTAAGCTAAGGACAGACCTGATAAGTTAAACACCATTTAATAATATGACAATCTGAAGTCTGTTATATGATAAATCGTTTTTGCTTCTGCTTATAGATGTCTGCTATGAACTGTTTTGATTTCAATTTGCTGCTTATTACATTGGGTTCTAACATTTGGGTAGCATGATTTTGACTGCTAACTGACCATAGGCGATAGGAACAGACCCAAATACATGTTTAGAGCTTGTATAGCAAAAATCATAATTTGAAATTGGCTAAAAACGTGAACATGGGTCTCTGGCCAAACTCGTTATCGAGCTACAATTCGGTGAGCCTCGAGACCACATGTAGCACTTTCTGTCTGAACTGATTACCGGGCTAGTTACCAAATTATAGTTCGGTATGAACCTTAGAATGTAAACTTGAATCTCTTTCCGAATTACCTAACGAACTGGCCACCGAATTAGAGTTTGGTAAAATCATAGGATCTTGATTTGGCTCTCTGTCTAAACTCTTCACCGAGCTTCCTACCCAATTACAACTTGGTGAGATAGTGAAACCTTAAAAACACTTTCTGTCCGAACTAGCTACCGAATTAGCAACCCAAATACAATTCGGTATAATTGATAGGAACCACGATAACCATTTTGTTCGAGCTGCATACCGAGCTTGCCACGGAATTACAATTCAGTATAGCTGGGAGTGCTCTCTGTCTGAATTGTTCGCCGAACTCTATACCGAGTTAACAGTTTGGTGTCGGACTCTGAATTGAAATAATTTGTTAACTTAAAATCCTACTTTCAGACGGTAATTGCAATAATCTGTAATCACTTATCCTAGATCACATTAAGGGGATTAAAACAAGATTTAATTGGGTTTCTTAATCAACTTGTTTGATCATGTTTGTTACCTCATGTTTGTAAACTAATCTGCATACGTGTGTGACATTTTATTCTATTAAATAAGACGCATCCTGTGTGTGATTGTTGGGCATTGGCTTACTAACCAGACATCGATAGTCTGACCCTTCGTTGTTTTCATTTTTATTTTGTATGTTTTTTAACCCTTTTAGGATGGAAATTGCTGAGTTTAGACAGACAGGTGGAGTAGCAGGATATGGTTCACGCATGTAAGCATTAATCATCATTTGGCATCTTTGTCAAGACTTTATGTTCATATTGTTATTTCAAATTTTGGATTTATTTACAGACTCTAGAACTATAACCGCTGCATACGTTTTGGGGTTTGATTTTTAGTCAGACAATCTGAATATTTCGGTTTGATTTAATTTGTTTTGGATTTTTATTTGAACTATCTGCTCTGGGTCACTTTTCAATAATAAGATATTCAGTAAAGTTCTTATTTACGTATTTGTTTCATATCCTAGTTATTTTTGTTTATCCGTTCAGTTTTGCATATGACATCCGTCCTCCGCGTCCTTTCCGTCGGGGTGGGGGTTCGGGTGTTACAAAAAAGGTTTAGCGTGATCAATTCCTTCGATAAATTGATCAAAGAAATTTATGGGACAATTTTTTTAAGGGAGATAGAGTTGTAGCATACACAAATTGGGCCTACAATTTTTGTCCAATTTGAAAATTTAATGCTTAATTTTTGAAAATTCCAAGACGGAATAAATAAAACTTGTTATTAACAGAAAACACGAGATTAGAAATTTTCAACTAAAATTTGAAGGCTATGATCAAGATTGACATTTTAATTCGAAAATGAATATTTTAATTTAAAAATAAATTTTTATTACCAAAATGTATTTTGTAAAATTGGACTGATTATTTAAATCCTAAAGAAAAAAAAAACCTTTTATTGAAATGTGATTTTTTTGTTTGAAATTAAGTCTTGCAGTTGAAATTGGGTGTTTAAAAAGGAAATCGATTTTATTTTCAAATTAGACTTTAAATGGTAGGAAGAGCAATTTAGTCAAATAAAAATATTTTGAAATATATGATTTACGATTTGAGAATGAGTGAAACTAGAGAGGTTTGAGTTTAGACTTGAAAAATAGATTGAGCCTAATTTATGGTCAATCTAATCCAAAAGTCTACATGTGGTCATGATAAATGGGACCCACTTTTCACACAACCCCACTATACCAGTATGAACAAAATAATCAGAAGATCAAGCAGCTTTTGAGAGCTATGAAATCTCTACAAAAACCCCATTGTATAATGGGTTATACCATCACTAAGTTCACTCAATAACAATCCTTTATCCCACTTAATCACCTTTATGAACTTCAAACCAGTCTCTTGCAATCAAGTCAAAGCTCTGTTTGACACCTGTAGCAGTAGCCAACATACCTCATCACATATCAATCCAAATAATAGTTATGAAAATTTCTGTTGATTATCCAAAGTTTAGCTTGTAATCTAATGACTTTGTATAACTATTATCTTGGGGTTCTAGTTTTGAATCCTTTCACCCTCAATCATTGTATATATAAGATATAATAGGAAGAAGTTCATTTATACAAGAAATATAAAATATAAATCTTTCTCTCTTCTTATTTCATGGTAATAAAGCCTGTTAACAACTCTTAAATATGATAGAAGAAGATAACAATCTCTCTATCAACCAAACCAGTCAAAACAAATCGTCAAGTATTAATAACTTTGAAACTAAAGTGAACAAAAACAATGATGGCTTAAATTATAAAGCTTTATCTAATGCATTGAATTATATTCTATTGTTCAACTAGATCGGAAGAATTATTTAAACTAAAGGCTTTAGAGCTCGAAGATTTTATATCCAACAGCATGACACTTCCACAGCACTATACAGAACCTAAAAATCCAAGAAGCAAAATCAATTTGAAATATAAAGTTTGGAAAAGGTCAGACCAGTTTCTTATTTTGTTGGCTTTTCACCAATGTTAGTTAGGAGATATTCACACAAATAAATCACTCAAACTCATTTTTGGAATCATGGAACATCTTAGAAAAGCTATATGCCCAAACATCTTTAGTTCGAATAATACATTTTGAAAAATCAACTAGCAAGCAAAAAAATGGTTTAATGACCATTTGTGACTACATGCAAAAGATTAAAGGTATTGTTGATGTACTTTTAGTCTCTGAAAATAAAGTTACAGAAAAAGACTTGGGCTTAAGTGCCTAAATAGAGTGGATCATCACTTACTATTTTCTTAAGTCATAATCGAAGTGATACAACATTATGAAAAGTTCAATACTCGCTTATGATGCACAGATAGAGAATCAAACAACTCAACGGCACAGCCTAACTATACAATCAACCTTAGTTAACATAGTTGCCTATAGTGTAGAAATACAACAAAATATATGATCTTTTTAGAGTAACATGGGAAATATTAGAGGCAAAGATAGTAGACGAAGAGGAAACACGTGGAATAGACAAAGGCTTGAATGTCAACAGTGTCAAAGTTCTGGTCATGATGCATTACATTATTACAAAAGATTTGATCATTCTTGGTAGAGAACTCAAAATATAATTCAAATGGACAACCTACTCGGCTAATGAATAGCCAACTCAATTTTTAGGAAACTCACAAGCTCATCTTGTAGAAAACCAATTCATCCACTCAGCTATAAAATCCTGAAAAGATACTTACTTTTTGGATAGTGGTGCAACAAACCACGTAACTTTAGATTTGGGCTACCTGTCTATAAGTTCCAAATACAGTGGGAGAGATCAACTTTTTGTTACTAACAAATATGGTTCTTCCTATTAGTAACATAGGACATTCCTTTATATACTTGTAAGACATAAAACACACACCCATTCATTTAAAACAAGTCCTACATGTTCCAACCATAACACAAAATCTGTTGAGTATTTTAAAAAAAAGTAGAGATAATAACCTAATTATTGAGTTCTCTAACAAATATTGTGTTTGTAAATGTAAGAAAATAGGAAGAATTTTGGCCAAAGGGACACTCTAATGTGGCATTTACAATCTCCTTATAATTAAACCAAAAGATGACTTGAACTAAAAGAATCAAAGTCAAAGAATCTTCAGATTGAATTTGAAAACCATTTTTTAAATTCTAGCAGCAACTCATGCATGTCTAGCAATAGAAATCCTAAAGTTATGACTGTAAACAAGGTATCAGTTAACCTTTGGCATGCCAAACTAGGGCACCCTTCTTTTATGTACTTAAAACTGATTTGAAATTAAAAAAATGTTTATTTTGATTAAAAGGATTTTAATATTTTTCAATCCTACAGAATCAGAAAATTGCAAAAATCGCCTTTAGTAAGACATGAAATTAGTATTTATTAGGCTCTTGAACTCATTTATTTAGACCTTTGGGACCTTCATCCTATAGTTTAGCTCAAGGGCATAAATATTATATGATATTTATTGATGCAATATTCAAGTTTCACATGGATTTTTCCTTTAAATTTGAAATTTGATGCATTATTAGTTGTCATGTCTTTCAAAACATATGTTGAACTTCAATCCAGTGCCAAATTCAAATCCTTCCACATCGACATGGGAAGATAGTATCAGACCTTCATTTCCTATGAAAAATAACATGGAATTGCATTAAGATTTAGTTGCACTTGAACACATCAATGAAATGGCATCTCTAAGAGGAAGTATAGGCACATTACAGAGATGGGATTAACTTTTTGTCCATGCCAAAATATCTTTGAAGTTATGGTTTAAGGCTTTTTCCACTTCTGTTTTTTTCATCAATAATCTGCTTACATCAATTCATCACCACAACAGAAATTTTCTATCATCCCTTCCTTCCCATACAAGTTTAGACCCCATTGAACTTGGAATTCAAACTAGTCTTAACACCTCGCAAAATGATAATCAACTCATTCACAATCCAACCAAAAATCAAGGTAACTCTCTATCATCCATTCATTTCCATAGAAGTTTAGACTCCATGAAAATTGGAAATCAAACTAGTCTAAACACCTAACAAATTGATAATCAACCCACTCACAACCCAACCAAAATTAGTCTCAACCTACTCATCTCATGCAAACCATGTCCAAAAGAAGAATTTTCAAACCCAAACCATTCTAACATTGCTACATTAAACCCAAACACCGAATCCAATTCTATCAAAGATATCCTTAAAAGTCTAGTTTGGAGAAAATCTATGTAAGAAGAGATGCAAGCCTTGCTCAAAAATGAAACATGGTCTCTAGTTCCCTATGACTCTATAATGAATATCTTAGACACAAAATGGTTTTTTGGAGTGAAGTTTCTTTGTAATGGAGATTTGATAAGTAGAAGGCTAGATTAGTATTAAGGGATTTTTGCAAACACCAGACTTTGACTACTTTGAAACATACAATCAAGTGGTTAAGTCATCAACAATAAAGATCATATTTTGTCTAGATATATTAAGACAATGGGATATATAATAAATTGACATCAACAATGCCTTTCTAAATGGTGAGTTAGATGAAACTATATATATCAGACAAACACAAGACTTTGAAGACTCAACTAAGCCTAATTTTATGTGCAAATTGAAGAAGGCTTTGTATGGCTTAAAATAGCCTATAAGGGCATGGTTCTCTAAAATGAAAGGAGTGTTATGTGATTGAGAATTTAAAAATTTAACACCATATTCATCTATATTCTACTATGCAAGAAAAGATCAAGTTGTTATCTTGTCAGCCTATGTAGATGAAATTCTCATAACAGGCACTATCACACAAAAGAAATAAAATAGGTCATTCATGATCTCAATGCTAAGTTTGCTCTAAAATGTTTAGACTTAATGAATTATTTTCTAGGACTTGGAGTCTAAAGAGATATGTTAGGATTGCATCTCACACAATCAAAATACATAAAGGTCTTCTTATCAGCTATACATAGATAACTGCAAATCTATTTCTTCACCAACTAGTTGTAGCACTAAACTCAGCAATAATAATAGCCAAGAATTCCATAATTCAACACTCTTAAGAAGTATTTGTGTATGCTTTAATACTTTACAAACACAAGATTAGATATCAGTTTAATTGTAAATCAGCTAAGTTAATTCATTGTAAAGCCAGTTGAAAACCACTGAATAACATGCAAAAGAGTAATGGTACTTGAAAAAGACTACTTACCTAGGTTTGTACTTCAAATTCATTCCAACTAAAACGATACAGAACTGTAAGGATTTTATGACTCTAATTGAGCAGAATCCTTAAATGATAGATGATCAACAATTGGAATCTTTATTTTCTAAACAATCACCTTATATAATAGAAGCAACGAGTTGTTTCCCATTCCGCTACAGAGGCCAAATATCATTCTTCAGCTCAAATGTCATCTGAGTTGGTAAGGATTAATTCTTTGATTCAATTGGTAGGTTTTCTCTTTCTCAAGCTCTAGTTATGTAGTGTGACAATATGAGAGATGAAATACTTGGTCATAATCCCGTCTTTCACTCAAGAACAAAATATATTGAGATAGACATTCATTTTTCAGTGGCTTTATTGTAGAAAGACGAATTTGAAGTACATCATATATTTACTAAGGATCAAATTGCTGATCTATTCATAAAGGCCATTACTAAAAACAAGTTCGACTCTCTTGTTCAGAAACTTATTTTATCCTCGGTGCAACTTAAAGGGGGTGTGAAGGAGTTACCAGAAGATCAAGCTATACCTCAGAGATCTGAAATCTCTACAAACACCCCATCTGCGTCATGGGCTATACCATCACCAAGCCCACTCAATAATGATCTTTAGGCTCACTTGTTCACCCTTGTGACCTTCAAACTGGTCTCCTACAATCAAGGCAGAGCTCTATCTAACACCTACAACAGCAGTCAACACATCTTGTCATATACAAATCAATCTAGATGATAGCTATGAAAGGTTTTATTGATTGTCTAAATTTTAACTTGTAATCTAGTTTATAATATAATGACTTTATATAGCTATTATCTTGGTTGCTATTTTGGAATTCTTTGACACAGTCTCTGTATATATAAGATATAGTAGGAAAAAGTTCATTTATTCAAGAAATACAAAATACATATCTTCCTTTTTTATCTTATTTCAACCACCCCTTCTCTTTTCTCTCTCACTTTCTCTCTCTCAACTAATTTTTTTCCACTCTTTTTCTCTCAGCCGAACCCTAAATTTCCACCATCCATTTTCACCCTTCTTCTCCAATTCTTTCCAAAACCAAAAATCACTTCTAAAATGTTTTCATTATCATCTAAGGAAACTACTAAACGATATTTTGAGCCTAGGAGCTCTTACCTTCTCATTTAATGTCTAAGGTAACCATTTGACTCTACTCTCTTTGATTTCGAAAACAGTATTTTGATTCTTAAAAATGACTAGAAATTTATTCTATGTTAATTTTTTAAGCTTACATGATTGTCTATAATGGATTTTTTAAAACCCTAAAATTTTATCAATTTTGAATTTAGTGTTCTTAAGTTGAATAAATGTTACATAAATGATCCTAGGATGTCAGTAAAAACTTATGGAATGGTTTTAGCTTAATTTGAAAACACTAGTCTAGCTAATTTTGCCCTTAATTAAGTGTTCCATGGAGTTAGTGTAGTATTTTGATGTTTGTGGTGTTCATGGTATGGTTGAGTAGAATAAGAATAAGTGAGAATGCACATGGAGCAAGATTTTAGCTTATGGATTAATGAAAGTGAGCATGTATATAATCTGGTACTTGAAAATGTATATCATAATGTGGTGATTGGGTATCCACGCCTCGGGTCCTTCAGGGCGAGGATCTGACACTGCATTAATGAATTTGTGAACGGTCCTTTCCGGACTTTATTGATATGTGAATGACCTTTCACATATCCATGAAGTTTTGAAGAATGGTATATTACTCAATTTTGTTATTTTTTTTAACAAAAATAAGAAAGGCAACATATGAACCATCAAACTCAATCTAAATAAACGACCACTCAAATTTTAGTTTAAATTTATAAACTTTTCATGAAAAAAAAAATAAACTACATATCTTTATTTACAATTTCAGGTACGAAGAAAACACTTCACGAATATACATGAAATCATGTCAAGTTGGAATGGTATATTGGTCAATTTATTTTTTGATTTTTTAAAAATTATTTTATATATCAATTTTTAAAAAAAATTATAAATTTAAAATAAAATTTAAATAATTTAATTTTAAATTGTACATAATCCAAAATGAAAGTTTTCCTTTCAAATTTTAAAATTCAAGCTTAATAAATTAAAATGAAATTTAAATAATTTCTTAAAATTAAAATTGAAATTGAAATCTATCCACATTACCATTTTTCCACGTAAATAAACCAAACGATACCATTATAATAGTGACCGAGGCAAGTTTAATCAACATTACTACCTTATGATCACATTGTAGTGGTTCAGAACTACAGTTGATCCGGACTGACGGACCGGATGGTTCTGGGCTTGTTCGGGACCGATTCCAAAAGTCAAGGTATCCTGCAAAAGAACAATTAACGTCCGAGCGGACCTTGGGACATCGGTGTGGTGTCTGCCGTAGGCACTCCGATGCTCAAGTCAGTTTCGAACTGAGAACAAATAAAGAACTAAATAAATGAGAGAAAGGGTTAACTTCCTGTGCTCAATGATTCTTGTCGGAAGGATTGCCTCAGAAGGATGTAGACAATCCCTAGAGTGAGCTCTGGGCTCAATTGACTACGATTGATGAAGTCACCTGAATCGCCTGATGCTCACCGGAGTGTAATCGAAAGAGATAGCAGCTTGAGTAACAATTTCGGCAGCGTTTCGGTAAGTAATCGAATGTCCCCTTCGTGAGGTCTTCGTCCCCTATTTATAGAAGGTTGGGGATCTGTTATATGATCCCAACGAGGATCACGCGGAACGATTTCCGCGGAATCCGGAATTTCCTCAACAGCCTGCTTACCCAGTTGATGGGCCTCGGAGGGAATGAATTGCCTCGGAATTATTGGGCCTAGGCCTTTCAGCACCAGCAGGCCTGGGCCTGGGCTTGGGCTCTAATTCCTAACCGGGCTCAATTTTCCACCCCACTACAGATTCCCCCATCCATCCGTATGGAATTTTCCGAGCGAATGGATGAATATGAAACGGTTTGGAAACCCATTAGTCCCTTCCAGCTGTCGAGATACGTCACGTCAGAAGAAACTCTCCACTCGAGGGGTGACACGTGTGGAAGCTTCCCCGAGAAGCTTTACCTTTTCACCTACCCCTTTGAGTCTATAAATAGATTAGAGTTTCTTTACTTCCCCACTTTCACTCTTTCTGACTTTATCTCTCTAGAACCCTCGCAACCCCCCGTTAACGAGCACTCGCCGGAGTTCGTCTCATCTCCTTCCTGCACTTTCAAGGTAAGCACTTTATCGTCCCTTTCTCATTTTGCTGATGCTTGTTGGTCGTTTAGTGTTCATTTTCCCTCCGTGTTCGTCGGAGGAGACGAATGTTCTCGGGGCCTTATATGATTGGATAGAGGATTTAGGGATGACCCTTGGTATTTTGAGAGCCAATAACACCCTTTCCGACCTTTTTGGCTGTGTTCCGGTGACTTTTGGACATAAACTAAGTTTTCCGATTGACCGGAAAAATTATCTGACGTGACTGTTGAACTTTCTGATTAGGTATGTCAAGGGAATCAATAGAGTCAGAGATCCGAAGAATAACGGGTGAGGATCCGTCCGGAGATAAAAGCAGTCCGTCTACATCAGGGTTCGTGGGAGGATCCAATAGTGTAGATCTAAGTCCGAGGACTGTTGTGAAGTTTCGTTCTGAACTTCAAAGGGAAAGTTCCGCACAACTAAGACCAGCCGGAATAATGGTGCAGGTGGTGGACGAGGTGACCGGTAGGGAAGTCGTGTTTCCCTCGGACGTTGGTCCCCAAGGGATTCAGAAAAAAGATTGTCCATCAATAATTCATCCGGAACATATCGGTGCCATAAGAGAAGCTTATAACATTCTGAATGATGTCGAAATCCGTGCTCCCGAGGGTAATGAGAGGGTGGATTGGGTTGTAGATGGCTGGACTCCATTGTACACTATCTTGCTAAGTATGGGACTCAAATTCCCGATCGGAGGTATATTTCGGAAGCTTTGCAAACGACTGAGGATAGCTCCGAGCCAAGTCAATCCTATTACCATGAGGCTTTTACGGTCATTTGACGAGATGGCCGAGGAAAAGGGAATATACTGCGATATTCCGGACGTGTATTTTGCTTACTCCATCCAAAAGGTCAATGGCGATCCAGGCCGAGTAAACCTTCAATGTCACTCAGATCAAGTCTGAGTGTTCCTGAATCCTTCCTCATGTGATAAAGGGTGGAAGGAAAGATATTTTTTGTCTCCGGACATTGGAGGAAGGAGGTGGACGGAGATATCCCATTCTGGTGGACTCCCGAGCCATGTATGAGTGCAATTGGGTGGCTCGAAAATTCAAAAATGTTCATTTGTACAAGTCGTTTATTGCTTCTAGAAGCTAACGTGTGTTTGTTTGTCTTTTGCAGTGGAACTAGGAAAGGGCAACTGTCCATGCGGACTCAACAGTGAGGCTGTAATTGACAGGATCTTAAGGCTCGATCCGGAGATCAGAGATCTTCAATTTTTGGTTCCTATTCTTCCTGACCCTACAAAGAAAGGCCAGGGTCCAAAAATGGTTGGTCATAATCCCCGGAAGAACAAGGAAAAGAAGGGTTCCAAGGCAGCTGCAGCTCTTTAATACCTGATGGGCCAGAAAATCGAAGGGTATCACAATCGAGAGTCCTTCCAAGACGAGGAAAGACAAGGGCAAGGAAAAGGAGAGGGCTGCACCAACGTCGGCTCGGAAGCCGAGCAAGGATAAGGGGATTGTTTCGGCACGTCGTCGGGAGGAGGATGACACTGATCACCCCTCTGCCAAGAAACATTGGGGTTCCTCTCCCGACATCCAAATCTTTGAGAAAGAATCTGGGTCCGGGACTCGGACTTTGACTGTGCCTGCTGGCACTTCGTTTTTTAAGGAGCCAAAGGCGGCTCTTAAAGCTTTAAGGGGAATGGTTCTGGAAGAGGACCAAAAATTCCTTTACGAGAGGCGTAATCACCTCGTTGATGAGCTTCTTTTTGCGAGCCACAAGGTAATTCCCATACTTGGTAAAGTATGTTTTTCCTTTTTTTTATTCCGTTCGGAATTATATCTTCTTTCTGTCTTTCAGCTGGTTCAAATAGGTCATGCTTTTGACCAAGAATGGGACAGGCATGTCTCCATCGTGAAGAAGGCCCGTGCTGACAGGGATTCTTCAAAGAAGGACAGAGAGGATGTCCAGATGAAGCTCGATGCTGCAATTTCCAAGCTAGGGAATTTAAGACTGATAGCTCAGGATAAAGAGAAGGAGCTTGCAGCTGAAAGGGAGAAGAACAAGAAGGCCCTGGAGGAGGCTTCCGTGCTGAAGGGAACAGTTGAATCCCTAACCTCTCGGATGTCTGAGATGGAGGTCAGTCTTTCCGAGGCTGTTGAAAGGGCTAAGCAGGTTGAAGCTAGAGCTGAGGTCGAGGCGAAGGGTAGGGTATACCAGAAATTTTTAGCTAGTACCCTGTCCAAGACTGTGGCCGAGAGGAGATTCGGCTACTGGCTTCAACTGGCCGAGGTAACCGGTGCCCAAATTCCGAGTTCTGCTGAGGACAGCGACTCGGAGAAGGATGATGAAGCAGGCGCCGAGGTGCAGGATGAAGAGGAGGGTGGAGAGAAGGAGAAGAAGGATGACGAGGTTGCCTCCGAGGCCGAGAAGGGGGTCGAAAGAGAGACATCGGTGGCGATTGATGCGGAGCCAATTTCTGCTGTCCATCCTTCAGCGGGGGCTGCTGTTGCTGATCAAGACATCGAGGCAGATCTGGTCCTCGATGATTTAGCAGTCTAGTTTATTTTATTTCCCGTTGCGTGTACTTTTTTTTCTTCTGATTGAATGAAATTTTTGCTTTCCATTCCAATTGCCTCTTTTTTTTTTTGCTAAGTATTGAAAACGGAATGAAAAATATTTGGAAACTTATTAATAAATCTGTGCATTAAATAGTAGGCAATGCATTTCGGATAACAATCATTCCGAGTTGATGCTCGGTTTATATATTAATTAAATCGGGATTGTCCTTTTGAATACAATAATTTTGGTCTTTTCAGACGTTAATTAAAAATAGTTCTGTCGGACCTTTCAATTTCATTGTCCTTTTGGATTCGTGTATACAATATGACAAATGATCAACTTTTTACAAGTGTTGATTCAAAAAGTGAAAGTGCTATGTGGGGTCTTATTTTGCGCTCGAGCAGAATTTTCAAGACGGTTTTATTCTGACCTCAGTTTTTTTGTTTGATTCTTTGTCTTGGGAATTTTTCCATGCTCTTGTTCGACGCGTTAGTGCGAACACCTCGCAAAAAATGAATTTTTGGGGTTAGAGCATGTTTCGGAACCTTTTTGATATGAGCTTACATGCCTCAGATTCTGGACTTAACTTGATTAGTTATTCATTTTCCGAGACGTATGGGTGTTTTGCCTTTAGTTCCGTGTCACCTAAGATTTCAACACGAGGTGAGGGAGGTCCTCAACGTATTGAGGACCCTCCGATGCTTAAGTCAGTAATCGGTTCGGAAGGAAAATCGAAATTGAAGATGCAAGTATTGAATGGGTATTTTAGAAAAACCTGATTTCCCCTCGTAGGGGGTTGATGGTCCGAGAGGACGTTGGCTTCTGACTGTAAAGTGGCAAGAGGGTTAGGATGGTCCTCAACTTATTGAGGACCCTCCGATGCTTAAGTCAGTAAATGATTCTGAAGGCAAATCAAAATTGAAAAACATTGAACATAAAGAATTTGTAGTTTGAGGTCGGAACCTGGTCCCCGAAGATCATGGGGTTATGTTAGTCTAGAACTGGAATTTCTTAAAGTGAGCCGCATTCCATGTGTTTCGAACTGCTTTGCCGGCTTCATCCTGAAGTTGGTATGCTCTTTTGCCTATTACCTCTGTAATCTAGTACGGACCTTCCCAGGACTCGTCCAATTTATTTGCAGTGAAGTTTTTTCTGAGTACCGAATCCCCCACGGAAAAAGTTCTTGCTCGGACGGATTTGTTGTAAGCTCTTTCAATGGTCCTTTTGTATTTTTCCATTTTCACCTCGGAATCTTCTCGTAATTCGTTGATTGTGGCGAGGTCGAAGTCTAACATAACTTGGTTCTGATCGTGGAGCGGATATTGTCCGAATCCCACATCGGAAGAAAGTACTGCTTCGACATCAAAAACTAGAGAGAAGGGAGTTTGACCTGTAGGGATCCTAGGGGTCGTTCTGTAAGACCATAAGACGCCAGGTAATTCTTGAACCCATGCACCCTTGTGCTTCCCCAGTCTTTTCTTGAGAATAGCCATGAGGGTTTTGTTTGTCGCCTCGGCCTGACCATTCGCTTTTGGATATCTGGGGGTAGAGAAGTTCAGTTTGATATTCCAAGCGATGCATAAGTCCTTAAATACCTTGAATATGAACTGGGAGCCGTTATCTGTTACTATTTCATTCGGAACTCCAAATCGGCAGAGAATGTATTTCCACACGAAGTTCCTGACGGCCAAATCTGTGACGTTGGTGAATGCTTCGGCTTCTACCCACTTGGTATAGTAATCGGTGACAAGGAGAATAAACCTTTCACCTTTCCCACAGGCAGGTGGGAGTGGTCCCACTATGTCCATTCCCCATTTGGAGAAGGGCCATGGGGACGAGATTCCATGCAGAAGTTCAGCCGGCGGGTGAATGTAATTTCCGTACCTCTGGCAACTTTCACATCTTTTGGCTAATTATTTTGCGTTTGATTTCATGGTTGGCCAATAATATCCGGCTCGGAAGTATCTGAACACTAGGCTTCTTCCCCCAGAATGGTTTCCAGCTTGACCATTGTGAAGTTCTTGTAAAACTCTCTTCGCGTTGTTCTCATCTAGGCATAGCTGATAAGGGCCGCTGAGGGATCTTCTATATAGTACCCCTTCGATTACTGCGAATCTGGCTGCGGATGTACGTAACTTCCGAGCTGAAGCTTTGTCTTGGGGCAATGTACCGGATTGGATGTACTCGAGAATTGGTTTGATCTAATTTTCTTACGGGTCTCTGATCAGAATGACTTCAACTGGTTCTGCATTGATGGAGGATTTTTCAATGTGTCCGTGCAGAACGTACTTGGTGCCTGGGTCTTTGACTGCTTAACCGTAAGAGGCAAGAGCGTCCGCACGACTGTTTTCCCCCCTTGGAATTTGTTCAAACAATATTGTCAAGAGTGATTGTTGGATGGTTTGAACTAATTCAAGGTAGGTCTTCATTCTGTCATCTTTCGCTTGATAGGTTCCGGTGACCAGGCTTACGACTAGTTGAGAGTCGCATTTGACCAGCAGATTCTTGATGTGCAGGCTTTGGGCTAGCTTTAAACCGGCTTTGGGCTAGCTTTAAACCGAGGATCAACGCTTCATACTCTGCTTCGTTGTTGGTGACTGGGAAATCGCAGTGCAAGGAATGTTCTAATAATTGTCCATTCGGATTTATCAACCCAATCCCCACACCGCCTCCTTGTGAGTTGTTGGCTCCGTCAAATTCTAGAATCCATGTGTCGGATTTTTCTTCCGTAGTGTTGACATTCTGAGGAGGGACCGCGAACTCCGCCACAAAATCGGCTAATGCTTGTGATTTTATTGCCGTACGAGGTTTGTAATGGATATCAAATTGACTTAATTCCATAGCCCACTTCATCATCCGCTCAGAAACTTCAGGTTTATGTAAGATCGATCTGATTGGGTAGGATGAAATGACAGTTATAGGATGGGCTTGGAAATAGGGTCTCAGCTTCCGAGAGGCTGATAATAGGGCCAGGAAGAGTTTTTCCATACTACTGTACCTTGTTTCTGCATTCACAAGAGACCTACTGGTGTAGTAGATTGGTTGTTGAGTTTTTCCTTCCTCTCGGACCAAGACAGCGCTGACTGCAGTTTCGGAAACTGCCAGATAGATATACAACATTTCCTTGTATTTTGGTTTGGCCAAAACCGGTGCCTTTGCAAGGTGGAGTTGAACTTTTCGCAGGGCTTCTTCGCATGATCTCGACCAATCGAAGTTTGTGCCCTTCTGAAGTAATTGGAAAAGGGGTTTGAGGTATTCGGAAGATCTTGGAAGAAATCGATTGAGGGCTGCGATTCTTCCGGTCAGACGTTGGATGTCTTTCTTACTTTCTGGAATCGGAATTTTTACAACTCCTTCTAGTTGGCTCGGATTTGCTTCTATCCCCTTTTTCGTTACCATAAATCCAAGGAATTGGCCGGAACCAACTCCGAATGAACATTTCGCCGGGTTCAACTTCATGTTGTATTGCCTCAAGATTTGGAAGGCTTCTTGTAAGTGTTCGATATGTTGTTCGGCTTTTAATGATTTTACGAGCATATCGTCAATATATACTTCCATAGTCTTTCCAATTTGTTTGGAGAACATTCGGTTGACTAAACGTTAATACGTTGCTCTAGCGTTCTTCAATCCGAACGGCATCACATTGTAACAATAAGTTACTCTTTCGGTTCTGAATGCCGTTTTCTCTTGATCTGCTGGGTCCATCTTGATTTGATTGTACCCCGAGAAGGCGTCCATGAAGCTTAAGAGTTCATGTCCCGCAGTTGCATCCACCATTGTGTCAATATGATGGAGAAGGAACAGGTCTTTCGGACATGACTTATTTAGGTCGGAATAGTCCACACATACCCGCCACTTGCCATTTTTCTTTTTGGCGACGACGACGTTGACTAACCAGTCTAGATATTTCACCTCTCGGACCATACCATTTTTCAAAAGGTTTTGCACCTCTTCGTTGACGATTTGGTTCCTTTCCGAGGCGAATTTTCTCCTCTTTTGCTTGATGGGCTTAGCCTTGGGATCGACTCCTAATTTGTGTGCGATAATGCCTATGTCGATACCTGTCATGTCCGCGTGGGACCAAGCAAAGCAATCGAGATTAGCCGAAATCAAGTTTAGGAGTTTACCTCTAATTTCTGGGCCAAGGGCTGAGCCAATCTGGATCTTCCTGTAGGAATGTTCCGGATCGATTCGGACTTCCTCTAGGGGCTCTGGCACCGAAACTTCCATTCGGTCGTGCGCGGGAGCTCCGTTCTATAATTGCTATGCTGTTGGAGCTTTCTTGAAGCTGGTGTGGTAGCATTCCCTTGACGCTTTCTGATCTCCTTTGATTTCTTTGATCCCCCACTTGGTAGGGAATCGAAGAGTTTGGTGATAACTTGAAGGGACAGGCTTCATTTCGTGGATCCAGGGTCTCCCCATAATTTAATTGTAAGATGATTGAGCATCTACTAGGAGAAACCTGGTCACGAGATTAAGGCCACCTGCAAAAACGGGCAGAACAACCTCACCTATGGTCTGCTTCGATTCTCCACTGAATCCGGTGAGTGTTGTCGTGCTTCGGATGATGAGTGACTCATCCAGATGCATTTCCTTGAGGGCCGGAAGGAACATGATGTTCGTCGAGCTTCCGTTGTCAACTAGGACCCTTTTCAACTTGCAGTTGGCTATTTGCAAAGTTATGACCAGCGCATCGTGGTGCGGGTCTGCAAGTCCCTGCATGTCTTGGTCAGAAAATGATAGCTCATAGGTAAGAGGGGTTTTACCTGGCCGGACGGAAGCTTCGTTGACGCTGACTAGCTCTCGGGCATGTCTCTTCGCGGAACTTTGGGTTATTCCGCTCACCACTGAGCCACCGTGAATAACTCCAATTATCCGTTCGACTTCAGGAGCTTCATCAGGCATTTCAACTACTTTGGATTCATGACGTTTTTCCTCAGATTTTTCAAGCGTTTGCTTTCCCTTTTCGGACAAAAACTCACGCGGGCGTCATTTCTTCAATAGGGAAGCTACTTCAAACTGTAATGCCACACAGTCCTCTATTCTATGGCCGTGGTCATTATGGAATTGAAAAAATTTGTTTTTATCTCTTTGGTGTGCGAGAGTCCGCATTTATTCTGGCCAAGTAACAGAGGACCCCATGTCTTTCATTACGGCGACTAAGGCTTTTGGCTCTATGGTTAGATCATAGGCCGGCTCCGGTCGCTTTGGTTTGCTTTCACTGTTCCTACTTGGAGTTCTGGCGGACCCGAATTGGGGCGAGGGTCATGCCTTTTATATGGCTCAAACCTCCCCCTGTGAGGTCTATTGTTGCGCTGCTCGGACTTACCGTTTGCTCTGTTCTTAGCCATGGCGGCCCTCGCAGGATCCTCTTCCAACTTGATTTACCGAGTCGCGATTGCAAGGGATTCCTCTAGAGTCCGAGGCTCGCATTCCGTGAGCTGCTCGTATAGACGTGAGAATGGGGGTAGACCCTTCCGGAATGCAGTCGCAGCGGTTGACTCCACGATATCTGGGATCTTGATGTACTCGCTGGTGAAGCGAGAGACATACTCCCGGAGGCTTTCGCCTTCCTTCTTTGCCACGGAAAATAAGTGATCCGTGGTTAACCTGAAACGCCTTCGACTAGAAAACTTGACAACAAAATCATCCACAAGTTGAGAAAAGGAATGAATAGAGTTGTTCGGAAGATTAAGGAACCAGGTTAGGGTCGGACCGCCCAAACTACTACCAAACGTCTTGCAAGTTATGGCTTCGCGAGTGTCGCTCGGAAGGTTCACCATGGACATTTCCTGGCGGTACTCGGCCACGTGCTCTGCCGGATCTGAATCCCCTCGGAATTTGTGGAAGGTTGGGAGGATACTCCTCTTCGGCATTTCTACCGTAGCGATCCTATCCACGAATGGGAAGAGGATATGGGTGTCCGCAGCAGAGCGCTCAAATGGTGCCGGAATACCAGGAATGGTCCTGATGACGGCTTGGAAGTTTGCAGCTTCCTTCGCCATGCCTCTTTTGATCTCCTGGATCTCTGAGAGGAGGAGCCTGTTGGCTTCAAGATTGACCGCATTGTCGCCGTTCGCGTTTGGGGTAGTGCCATTATTGGATATATTGTTCATCCGCTGCGTGAGCTCCTTGTTTGTTGCCTTGGTTCTGGCATTCTCTTCTTCCAACTGGTGCATGCGCTCCATCATTGCTCTAAGCTGTTGCTCAACAGTCGCATCGTTAGCCATGATAAGAGTAACGAATTTTGAAACAACAGAAGAAAGTAAAAGATGCTAGTTTTGCAGGAAACTTATCGCCGGCCCCACGGTGGACGCCAAACTATAGTGGTTCGGAACTACAGTTGATCCGGACTGACGGACCGGATGGTTCTGGGCTTGTTCGGGACCGATTCCAAAAGTCAAGGTATCCTGCAAAAGAACAATTAACATGCGAGCGAACCTTGGGACACCGGTGTGGTGTCTGCCGTAGGCACTCCAACGCTCAAGTCAGTTTCGAACTGAGAACAGATAAAGAACTAAATAAATGAGAGAAAGGGTTAACTTCCTATGCTCAATGATTCCTATCGGAAGGATTGTCTCGGAGGATGTAGACAATCCCTTTAGTGAGCTCTGGGCTCAATTGACTACGATTGATGAAGTCACATGAATCGCCTGATGCTCACCGGAGTGTAATCGAAAGAGATAGCAGCTTGAGTAACAATTTCGGCAGCGTTTCGGTAAGTAATCGAATGTCCCCTTTGTGAGGTCTTCGTCCCCTATTTTTAGAGGCTTGGGGGTCTTTTATATGATCCCAACGAGGATCACGCGGAACGATTTCCGCGGAATCCGAAATTTCGTCAACTGCTTGCTTACCCAGTTAATGGATCTCGGAGGGAATGGACTGCCTCGGAATTATTGAGCCTAGGCCTTTCAGAACCAGCAGGCCTGGGCCTGGGCTCGGGCTCTCATTCCGATTTCGATTCCAAACCGGGCTCAATTTTCCAGCCCACTACACACATTAATACAAAACGTATAAATGTTGATTATCATCTAATAAGAGACAAGTTTCGCGCAAGAGTCAACAGAACGAAACACATATAGATTAAAATCTATCTCCCCAGTCATTTTCCTTCCCTCGTTAGCAATATGAAATCTCTAAACTTATCTTCAACTTTACATATTAGTTGTGTTAGTTAAAGAAACCAATAGTTTCTCGAAACGCCTTTAACAAAACAAACCAAACAAAATTTATTAATAAAATATTCTCCTCCGTCACTTTCTTAAAGATATTTAGACAACCTTTATGTAATGCCGACCTAACGAGTAAAATATCAGCCTACCTAAACCATTTCTACATGTGGAACGTGGAAACACATCTCTACTACTACTATACGTCAATCAATCAATAAAAATCAAATTTTTTTCATACTTATTTCTCCAATATTACGTACCAAATCACATTAATCTTGTTTGACTAAACTTTTCATCACATCTTCAATCAACAAAGACATATTCAAATGTGAAGAGCCATGATTTTCCATAGCATCAACTGCTCTAAGTTGAAGCTGTCTTGCTCTGTTTCTTCTAATCTGACCATCTTCACCACCGTCCATCAACTTCTCAAGAGCAATTTCAATCCGATCTTTCTTCAACACAACACCGACACTTTCCTCTTCACCCCATCTAACAGTCCTATCAACACCGACACGTATCCCAATTTTCAAAACCTCCACGATCAGCTTCTCGTTGAAGAACTGTTCAGCAAACAAAGGCCACGTCAGCATCGGTAAACCGGAACACACAGCTTCAATAGTGGAATTCCAACCACAGTGAGTCAAAAAACCTCCGACCGACGGATGAGACAAAATAAACACTTGTGGAGCCCAACCCTTGATCAAAATTCCCCTGTTTTTAACTCTTTCCTCGAATCTCGCCTCTGTTAACCAATTTTCCAACTCTGTTACCGATTTTTCCCCTGTTTTGACCACCCATATAAACGGTCTTTTTGTGGCTTCTAACGCTAATCCAATTTCAATCAATTGAGAAGGAACCAACCGGCATAGACTCCCGAGACATGCGTATATTACTGACCCATTTTTCTTCGAATTGAGCCATTCCAAGCAATTTCTCTCGTCAATGCTTGCTCTGTTTCCTCTCTCGAACTTGTCGTCATCTTTCTTGTTACACAACGAAACTGGACCGATACACCACACCTTTTTCCCTATAGCTTTCTCGTATAACTCTGCACAACCCTGTTCCAATTCGTTAAAACTATTCACAACTACACCATAAGCTGACGACTCTGCTTCACGCATCTTGTTACGAACATCGTCTAGATCCGCTAAACTGACAAACGAACCCGGAAGCTGGGCTTTTGTAATCTCAATCTTATGCGGTATATCCGGAACCAAAAAGGGTTCAGAATCAGAATCAACAGAGTTGTGAGTGTTGTGATACATTACATTACGAGAACTCAACAGCGAGAAGCAGCACATTCCGTGGAAAACAATCCTCGGAATGCGAAACTTTTTTGCGATATCCGAAGTCCAGGAAATACATTTATCGGAAATCACACAACTTGGTGGCGGCTCTGCTTTTCGGATAAAATCTTCCAACGGTTTTTGTAACAAATCGAGCGCATTGTAGAATTTCTTCAATAAGTCCGGCGAAGGAAGCGTGTCGAGATTCTCGTAACCGTCCGGGAGACCGACTTGGTTACAAGGAAATGGGATTTGAACGATCTGAATCGGGAGATTGGATCGGTGTATTGATGATTGGAACCTTGAAGCGTTGTTTGGTGTAGTGATTAAGCTTACGAAGACGTTTTTCTCTGCGAGAAGCCTAGCGATGTCAATCATTGGGATCATGTGGCCCTGCGCCATAAGTGGCACCAAAACGAAGTGGGGTTTTGGTTTTGGTGATGTTGATGTCATGGTGGCGGTGGTATGGGTTTGTGGGTTGAGGGGTTATGTAATGGATGTGTTGGGTCGGGTGATGTTATATGGAGGAGATTTGACCGAATCTTATAAGTTGAACTTCTTTGAACGAGTAATTTACTTAGTACGAAATGCAGAATGATGTTGCTGCGTTTACTTGCATTAGAAATTGACCTTACATGGAGATTTTGTTGACCGATGAAACTAATTTTGTTGACAACGAGATGTATGGTATGCCGACCAGAACGTTCTGGATGACAGTTACGTATATAGAGTCTTTAGATAGTATATTCATACTTCAATGGAGATGAAAGAAATGACCCATATACGGTATCTGATTTTATTTATTTACTTATAGAGTTAACTAAATTCTTCCACATGTTTAAAATACTGTTCGTAATAATGTGGTAAAAGGGTATATCGGGAATCCACTGTATCATGGTGTATAATAACAATTTATCTCTCTCGGAGGTTTCATAACCAAATGCACAGCATTATTATCCTCCCAAAGTATTATCATCCTCACAAGCCTCATTTCAAACTAACCATATTCGAATTTATACTAATAAAAACCAATCAACATAAGATAAAAGAAGCACATTACAAAGAAGACCAAACCGAGTGACTTGCTCCAGCAAAGATTAGAAAGATAGGATGAAATGAAGAGGCATAGTTAGCGGAAGATATAAAGACCCCGACATAAACCCCTTGAAACCTTTAAACGATCATCTTCCAAACTACTTTGCAAATTGGTTATTGGAATATTACTACTATTGACTGTTGTGATGGTGCTAAACAATTTGGACATCTTTATAAGCATCCTACACAGAGTATGTGTTTGGGGCTGCTTGTGATTATAAAATAACCACTTATAGGGTGGTGAAATCTCAAAATACCCCTCATTCATCCTAAATTTACATATAAAATAATAATATATGAATGTAAATTTGAGATGAATGAAAAGTATATTTGACATTTCACCACCCAATATCACAAGCAGTCCCAGACATAGACAGTCGTTTTCTCTTTTCTTTCCTTGATGATTCCTTCTTTCCCTTTTCAATCTCATCTCTATCAGGTACCCCTACTTCAACCCTTCTTAACTTAATTAATTCCGGTTGCAATAACATACATAGATTGATTAATTAATGTAAAATTGATTCAAGGGTATAAGATGAAAGATAAAGTGGTGGTGAATGTCACAGTAAAAGGTAGCATTAGACCCATCAAAACAATGGTTAAATTGAGATCAAGTGTAATTGATACCATCAATCTCATTACTCTAAGCTTGAACGCCATTCTTCTTCCTCTTTTCATCCTCATTTATCCAATTTCACTCTACAAAATGAGTTAAATTTGAAATTTGGTCTACTGTGAATGCCACTATAATTGGGTATAATCGGTTGTATTGAATTTAAATTCACGCGTGTGTATATATATATAGCGTGTGTGTATATATATATAGAGATCTAGTTTGTTTCATGGGTTTGTACTAAGATTTTTTTATCCAAACTCATGTTTGTTATTTGTCCACCTATTTTTAACCTTCACTATTTTATCTCTCATCCCTCGTATAACCCATTGCAATGAGTTAAATCTATCCCACTAGAATGATGGATTAAAATAAACTCATCATCTCACTTCATTCCTATTCTGTAAAAGCTAAATAAAATAAATTAAGTTGGTGGATAAAATAAAAAAAAATTATTTTATTTTTAATAATTAACTTTATAAAAATTATATAATATATAAAAAAATATTTTCCACATATTTAATTTTATCCAGTCCCATATATTACCAAACATGACGTAGTATATATTTAACCAATCCTAACCAATCCAATCCTATCATAATCCAATACCGCAAAACAAACTAGCAATAGATTAGATGCAGTAGATAAAAATTAGAAAATCTAAAATAATTCTCAAGAGAAACAAACCGACTCGGGTCACCACTCGAACGATTCCGACTTACCCGCCCGCCATTAAAGCTCTTTTCAAGTTGAAGCTAAGTATCCTCTAAAGATCTATATCTCTGTAAACTCCCCGACCTCCAATCAAATCTAGATTATGCGAGGTCTTGACTTTGGGAGCTTCTCCACTCGACTCGCCCAATATCTCGAGTTACAGGTTCCATCGAGATCGAAATCCAAGCCTAGATCGATGGAGATAGCACTCGAGAATTTGATGATGGCTCTAAAAGACCCATCAAATAACAAAGAAATGTTAGTGAATGTTCTTACTCAATTCGAGTCTAGGATTCTATCGGGCTTCAGTTGTGAGTTACAAACTGCGACATTGATAAGGGTAGGGATGTCTGACTTGTCATTGGTACAGAGAGAGGAAATGCTAGAGGTTGATTGGTTTCTATAATTTTTATTTTTATTATTGTTTTTATTTACAAATATCAGTTTACACCACACAAAAATACTATGAGGATAATAGTGTAATTGTTCTAGTCAACAAAGATTTTAACTAAATAATAACGGAGAGGTTCTCTCAATTTTAAGTAACTTCTTATTCGACTATTATTTGCAATAGTACAAGATTGCCGGTGTAATTAGAGGTGAGCGAGACCGGTTATGGTACCGGAACTGGTATCAAAATCGAATTACCGATTCTTTATTTTGGAGGAACCGGTACCTGTATCGTTAGTACAGTTCTGTTACTGGTTTCGGTTTTAATGGTACCGGTTAATCAGGTACGGTTTTGGTACCGGTTCTGAGTAAATAATCAAATTTTTTACCATTAATCCAATTATTAAAAAAAATTGAAATTACCATTTATCAAATTTATATTTATAACATAATTATTCCAAAACCAATATAATAAAACAAACTTATACATATGAGAAAGTTACTAATGTTCTCAATTACCATAATCAATTTGTTAAATTAGTTCTCAAATTGCATACCAACAAATAGGGGTGGGCATAGTCCGGCCCGGCCCGGGTTTAACCGGACCTAGATCGGACTGACTAATATGTTGGTTCAAAAATTTTGGACCGGACCGACTAAAATATTAGACCGTTCAGTCCAGTTCCAATCGGTTTTGGTCCGGTCCGGTCCAATCAGCTTAGACTTTTTAGTGGACTTTTCAATTTTTTTAAAAATAATATTAAAAAATAATTTTAAGAAAATTATATATAAACCATATATTATACAAATTAAATACATTTATGGTGTTAATTATAATATTATATTTACTCATTTAAATTAATTTTATATTTAAAAAATTTAAATTAATACAATTAAATTAATTAAATATTAAAATAAATATTAAAATTTTTACTATGCAATTAAAAATTACATCTATATTTTAATTTATAATCTAAGTATATATAATTATTTTTATTTCAAATATTTTATTTGTATTGTTTAATGTTTAAGTTATTATTTTGTCCGCCCCGATTCAGTCCGTGGAAGCTTGGGACCGGAGTGGACCGACAAAAATAGTCGGTCCAAATTTTTTGGACTGGATTGGAACCGTTTGGATCGTGGATCGGTAATTTTTAGTTCAGTCCGGGTCGGTTCCGATCTGGTCCAGGTCGGTCCAGGTTTTATGCCCACCCCTAACGGTCACTATATTTGAAACTGTGAGAACGTAGGAACAGGCGGGCGGACACGGTCATGCCTGTTTGACACCATTACTAAAAAATAGAGGAAAAAATCAACATTCATTCAATTATTTACCAATTTTTCTTAAATTTATTTATTATTAAAAAAAATATATTTTTCTATTTTGAAAAGAATATGAGATTTGAAAAGATAACTTTCCAAAAGTGTTTAAACATATTAATCAATTATTTATTATCAAATTAAAATTTGAAAAGATATTACATCTTTAAAAACAAAACGAACATATTAGTCTGTATTTTATCAGAAATGACATTATTTTATTTATTAGCATGTTGATGTCGATGTTGACGTGAGTGAAAAGTTTTATTTTTTTAAAATTATTATTATTTTATTTATAGTTATTAATAGTAGTAATTAAATATTATTTAGTAGTATTTTTTTTTTTAAAAAATGAAATTTTATTCTAAAATTGTAATTTTTTCAAATTATTTTTAATGGAATTTTTTAATTAATAAATTTATTAATTATCAAAATTGTGTATTTTAATTTCAAAAATAAAAGAAATTTTATAATATATATATATGTGTATGTTTTAATAAATATAAAATAAAATAATAATTTATTTAAAAAAATAAAATTTATTCAAAGTGGAAGTTCTCTTCAAGTCAACATCGCAATAGTGGAAATTCTCTCCATGGTGCTAGTTACCAATGGTTATAAAGGAGAGAGAAAAAAAAGTATTTATTAAAAAATCAATTTTATTGGATTATATTGGAAAAGAATAAAAATAAAGCAACAATTATTTTATTGTTTAACTAAAATTTGAAAACATAAATTTTATTTATGAAATATCTTCAAGTCAACATCGCAATAGCAGAAGTTAAAATCATTTATGTTGGGCTATATTGGGAAATAATAAAAATAAATAAACAATTATTTTATTGTTTAACTAAAATTTGAAAACATACCATTCATGAGTTCTCTTCAGGTCAACATCGCAATAGTGGAAGTTCTCTCCACGATACAAGTTACTCAAAGGCATCCACTCGGTTCCTCAAAAGCATGCACTCGGTTCCTCCTCAATTACGTGGTTATAAAGAAGAGAGAAAAAAACCAAAATATTAAATTATTTATTAAAAAATCAATTATGTTGGAATATATTGAGAAATAATAAAAATAAAGCAACAATTATTTTATTATTTACTAAAATTTGAAAACATACAATTCATGAAATCTTTTCAAATCAACATCTCAATAGTGGAAGTCCTCTCCATGGTGCTAATTACTCAAAGGCATTCACTCGATTCCTCAAAAGCATACATTCAATTCCTCAAAAGCATGCACTCAATTCCTCAATTACATGATTATAAAGAAGAGAGATAAAAAAAAATAAAAATTATTTATTAAAAAATCATTTATGTTAGACTATATTGGGAAGGAATAAAAATAAAGTAACAATTATTTTATTATTTAACTAAAATTTGAAAACATACCATTCATACAATTATTTTAATTTATTTGGAAAACTGGAATTGATTATGCACTAGAATAAAAATGGAAAAGTTCATTATTTATTTTCTTTATTATTTTTTTTATAATTTAATTAAGATTTTATTTTATTTTTTATACAAGCATGTATGGCTCTACTTTTCATAATTGGATTTTCTTTAAATAAATTGAAAAATAATTCATTTTTTTAATGAATTTTCACATTCTTTTATGGTACATCTAATAAAATTTTAAAAACTTATGATAAATTAAATAAAATTTTAAAAAGTAGGTGTCAGGCAAAACTTATAAAAATAATATACCACCACGTCATGAATCCTAATTGTCAGGTCAAATTCATATAAAGTTCTATTACATTCAATGTATAATTTGAAATTATTGTCCTTCTAATACATTTAGCGACTATAAGCATGTTACCACTCAAAAATAGTGGTGTAACTCGTGACCGTGGGCGGCCCGTGACCGTGCGGGTACATGCGGGCACAGTCATCATACGGATGATCGTGAAACCACAGACTTTTACGGGCGGATATGGACTAAAATAGTATAAAAACCCGTGGGCGGTCCATGATCGTGTGGGCTCAGTCACTATATTTGAAATTGTGAAAACGCGGGAACGAGCGGGCACGGGCATGCCCGTTTGACACCACTACTCAAAAATAGAGGAAAAAGTCGACATTCATTCAATTATTTATCAAATTTTATTAAATTTATTTATTACTTAGAAAAAAGAAAATATAATTTTCTATTTTGAGAATAACATATACAAACAAATCATATGAGATTTGAAAAGATAATTTTCCAAAAGTGTTTAAACATATTAATCAATTATTCATTATTAAATTAAAATTTGAAAAGATATTACATATTTAAAAACAAAACAAATATATTGGTCTGTATCTTATCAGAAATGACATTATTTTTATTTATTAGCATGTTGATGTTGATGCGAGTTGAGTTGAGTGAAAAGTTTTATTTTTTAAAATTATTATTATTTTAGTTATAGTTATTAATAGTAGTAATTAAATGTTGTTTAGTAGTATTTTTTAAAAAACTGAAATTTTATTCTAAAATAGTACATTTTTTTAAAAATATTTTTAATGGAATTTTTTATTTAATAAATTTATTAATTATCAAAATTGTATATTTTAATTTCAAAAATAAAACAAATTTTATAATATATATGTTTTTAATAAATATAAATAAAATAATAATATATTTAAAAAAAATAAAATTTACTCAAAGTGGAAGTTCTCTTCAAGTCAACATTGCAATAGTGGAAGTTAGCATTCACTCGATTCCTCAAAAGTATGCACTCAATTCCGCAATTACATGATAATAAAGAATTGAGAGAAAAAACAAAAAAAAATATTTATTAAAAAAATCAATTATGTTGGATTATAACGGAAAAGAATAAAAATAAAATAACAATTATTTTATTATTTAACTGAAATTTGAAAACATACCATTCATGAAATCTATTCAAGTCAACATCACAATAGCGGAAGTTCTCTTCGTAGTACTAGTTACTTAAGGGCATTCACTCGATTCCTCAAAATTATGCACTCAATTCCTCAATAACATAGTCATAAAGAAGAGAGATAAAAAAAAATAATAAATAAATTATTTATTAAAAATTCATTTTTGTTGGACTATATTGGGAAATAATAAAAATAAAGAACAATTATTTTATTGTTTAACTAAAATTTGAAAAATATACCATTCATGAGTTCTTTTTAAGTCAACATCCCAGTAGTGGAAGTTCTCTCCACAGTACAAGTTACTCAAATGCATTCACTCGATTCCTTAAATGTATTCATTCGATTCCTCCTCAATTACGTGGTTTTAAAGAAGAGAGAAAAAAACCCAAAAAAAATAAATTATTTATTAAAAAATCATTTTTATTGGACTATATTGGGAAAGAATAAAAATAAAACAACAATTATTTTATTGTCTAACTAAAATTTGAAAACATACCTTTTAAACAATTATTTTAATTTATTTGGAAAACTGGAATTGATTATGCACTAGAATAAAAATGGAAATGTTCATTATTTATTTTATTTGTTTTTTTATAATTTAATTAAGATTTTATTTTATTTTTTTATATAAACATGTATGACTCTACTTTTAATAATTGGATTTTCGTTAAATAAATTGAAAAATAATTCATTTTTTTAAATGAATTTTCAAATTCCTTTATGGTACATCTAATAAATTTTAAAAACTTATGATAAATTAAATAAAATTTTAAAAAGTAGGTATCATACAGAACTTATAAAAATAATATATCACTACGTCATGAATCCTAATTGTCATTATTATGCCACATTAATATAAAGTTCTATTACATTATACATTTGAAATTATTGTCCTTCAACATTTAGCGACCATAAGCATGTTACCAGTCAAAAATAGTGGTGTAACCTATGACCGTGCGGGCACATGTGGGCACAGTCAACATATTGATGACCGTGAAACCACAGACTTTTACGGGCATGGGCGGGTACGGACTAAAATGGTATTAAAACCTATGGGCGGTCCATGACCGTGTGGGCACAGTCACTAAGGGTGGGCATGGTCTGGTCCGGTCCGGGGTTTGGCTGGACCCGGACCAGACCGACTAAAATATTGGACTAATCAGTCCGGTCCCAATCGATTTCGATCCGGTCCGGTCGGGTTGGACTTTTTAGTAGGCTTTTCAATTTTTTTTTTTAAAAAATATTAAAAAAATAATTTTAAGAAAATTATATATAAACCATATATTATACAAGTTAAATACATTTATGGTGTTAATTATAATATTATATTTACTCATTTAAATTAATTTTATATTTAATAAATTTAAATTAATACAATTAAATTAATTATATATTAAAATAAATATTAAAAATTTTACTATACAATTAAAAATTACATCTATATTATAATTTATAATTATTTTTATTTCAAATATTTTATTTGTGTTGTTTAATGTATATTTTTATTTATTTATTTAAGGAAAATTTTTTTTTATAGGCCATAAAAAGTTTACTATACAATTAGAGGCCACTTTTGAAAAGTTTGCAAAACTAAAGTTTGATTTTCACTTCATAGGCCATTCACATACTGTGACCGTAATTCACAGAATGTGAGCGTAATTCACAGAATGTGAGCGTAATTCACAGAATCTGTGAATTGTAAAGATTCAGGGGTATTTTAGGAAACTTGGCCTATGGAGTGAAAACTAAACTTTTAAAAGCCTTTTTTTTTGTATGTTTTTCAAAACAGGCCTATTTTGAACTTTAAAAAACCCATTTAAAAAATTTTTCACTTTATTAAATAAATATATTATTTTTTAAATTATTATTCTGTCCGGTCCGATCCGGTCCGTGGAAGCATGGGATCAGACTGGACTGAAAAAAATAGTCGGTCCAAATTTTTTGGACCGGACCGGAACTGTTTGGACCGTGGACCGGTAATTTTCGGTCTGGTCCGGGTCGGTCTGGGTTTTATGCCCACCACTACCAACAAACTCCAAAAGCTTCACTAATAAATTTAAATTTGATGTCTAGACAAAGAAAATAAGTTTAAAAGTTTCATAACCTTACAAATAAGTTGTGCATAATTTTAAATAATAATAATAAAAAGTTTCAAATGTTTTGCACGCTTGAGTCTAAACCGCATAGCCCTCCATATTCTACATTTCAATTAAAAAAAAAAAAATATTTAGTTAACATACACATAGTAATTTAACATAATTTAGTTGTAATATAAAAATTAATTAAAACATTAAATTAATATTTCAGGTAGATTGTTCAAGTGAACACATTTAACACTCCACTTTAACTCTTGGAACAACTCTTTGAACAATATTCTTCAAAACTTCAGGATCATTTCTAATTTCTAAATATATTTAAAATAACAATATATATATATATAAATATAAAAATAAGTGTTGAAACAATTCGATGGTGCATAAATAAAAAAAATAGATTAAAAATAGTAAAAATTCGCAAAATTAGACATTATCAACTTTTTTATTTTAGTTTTAGACAAATCCTAAAATTTTTTCACTTTTAAACTTTTTAATAAAAAAATTATAAAAATAAACTTTTTAAAAAAGAAAATTGCAAAAAATGAGCTTCCCGGTATGTGCTACCGGGAAGCAAGCAAAGTTTTGCCAGCTTCCCGCCGTGTAATACCGGGAAGCAAAAAATCATTTCCTGGTATTACATACCAAGAAACTGACTTGATTTTTACCTGTTTCCTGGTGTGTAATATTAGGAAATGATTTTTTGTTTCCCGGTATTACACACACCAGGAAACAGGCAAAATTCATGTCTGTTTCCTGGTGTGTACTACCGGGCAATGATTTTTTACTTCCCGGTATTACACATCGGGAAACTAAACTTCAATTTTACCTATTTCCCGGTATGTAATACCGGAAAACTGCTGTGTATTTTTTTTTTAAAAATATAGAAGGGTAAGATGGTCATTTTGGTCTATTTTTATAAAAAAAATTTAAAGTTTAGTTTTATAAAAATTTTAATGTTGATCTAAAAATATAATTTTTTTAATAAAAAAGGTCAAAATTGCAAATGACCCTTAAAATATTATTTTTTTTGAATTATTTATACAAAAATTACAACCACGATATACAATTTGAAAAAAAAATTGTGAGAAGAGAACGATATATATATTTTACCTAGAAATAAATTCGCCTAAAACGACTATATTTTATTTTATTTTTTTAGAAAAATCGGTTTCTTTACCGGTTCCAGTTCGGTTCTAGTTTAGGTCCGGTTCAGGTCCGGTTCTAATTAAGGATCCGCAACCGGTACCAAAAAATATAATTTTCGGTAACGGTTCCGGTCCGGTTCCAAATAATCAGTTCTTTTTCAGTTCCAGTACCGGTTCCCGGTTCTGGAGCGGTTCCAGAAGGAACCATGCACAGGCCTAGGTGTAATTAACTATTATTATAATTGTAAATCTTTATAAATGAACTTTAAAAAGTTTAAGTTCTAAAAATAGGCTGATTTTGAAAATCTTACAAAACTAATCCTAATTTAAAATTTATTTAAAGTTAATTTATATTTAGGAACCAAAAAACAAAAGATAGAATCCCTAATTTAACCCTACTGTAGTAAAATTGGTCGGATGAAAACTATCTAGTCTGATTCCAATTTTCATTTTGTGTCCATTCTCTTCTTTCAGCCATCGATAGCCAACCTTATAACATTTGGATATCTCATTTCTTTTCCTTTTTTCAGCTGATAATTTCTTCTTCTTTTATCAAAAGTTTCGTCATACTGATATGACTTTTCTTGTGTAATCTTTTCTTCCACCCTTGCTGCCTTGTTCGACATCGTCAACGAGAGTTTCTCTAAGCTGTGTCGCTGTTATTTTCTAATTTCTTTTATGTTTGTCACATTAAGACGTCTTGGTTAGAACCTTGTATCCAAGCTATTATATTGTGTTTTCCTATTGTTGAAAGAAGTGGGATTAACCTAGATTAGGTACTTTGTACACATACATTAACCCATTTATGTTTATATATTATCGTGAATCTATTCTCATACATTTTTAGGTAATATTTATGTTGAATTATCTATGACTATATCAGTAGACTTATGTGTTAAAGATTCTATCTTAACTTGCTGAAATGTTTGATAAGCCTACTTTTGTTATTGGCTTGAACTATAAATGCATTGGATAACTATTTTAGGGTATTTATATTGGATAACTAATTTAGGGTATCTAATATGATTGTCATCATTACCATACAAGATAGTTTTGTTGGTCTATACAATTATGCATTTGTTCGATTGTTTATATATTTGATTAGGATAAGTTTTGGTTTTCAACCTTTCTTCAATTAAAATCTATAGTGGTATATGCCTAAGTTGTGTTGTCTCTTTTCTGTTATATACAATTTTGATAATCATTCATTATTTAGGGTAACGTTCATTATTTATGACGACTATTTAGTTGTAATATATCTTGATATTTTGGATGCTAATTTAGGTATATGGCCTCCTTCAGAGCTATTGTTAACTATGACTCTGTATGGACTGAGACTTCTTATGCCATTGGAGACATTTTGTTGGATACATTTGATGAAGACTGGGCTTTGAGCAGGTCTTGGGTAGGATATACTCGAATGAGGGAATAGATAGGGCAAGATTGATCTTTTTCTGTACTTCTTATATCATAAACCTTGTCTATCATCACGAAGATTTTCAATTTATTATGATAGTGAGCTTAAATTTGCTCATTTGAGTGACGATCTATTGGAGATATATGTTGAGAAGGTGGAGATGAACATTTATGGGGATGGGGAAGCAAATGGATTGGTCAATCAATTGTGTACATGAAGTGATATAGTTATGTGTGAGGATAGAGATTTTGCTCGTTGAATAATGATTTAAATAGTAATTGTGTTCTTGGTTTACTCTGTGGTGGACTGGGTGCTGAAGAAGAACGAGATGTAAATAATGGGAATGAGGAAGATGATGATGATTATTTGAGTTATTGGGAGAGAGAAGCCCTTAATGCTTCGAATGGACATTTAAGGAATGGTTATTCGAGTTATAGCTATTGTTTCTATTTTCATATCAACATATATAGTGTCTAGATTGTGCCTTAAGAAACAACTGTATGAGTAAAGGACCTGTATTCAACAGCAAGAACTTTATAAAGCTTATAATCTTTAAATAAGTGTTGAAAAAAGTTTTCTCTATGTACACCAAATTCCAGCCGCATATGATTTGAGGTTGAGTGCATTGAAAGAGGTTGCACATTTATTTTCAAGGCTAGAAGATGTAATAAGGGATTCCCAATTTGGCATGTGACCGATTTTGTTTCATCTTTTACTTGTCTGCATGATCATGATAAAGTTGTAGCACATCAAGTAACTGGCAAACACATTGGCTAATTATTTATTTATCGTCATTCGAAGGCCAAATTTGTAGCTGATAACATAATTAGTGAGATTAGAGCAAGGTTTGCATTGATTTTGTTGTATAATAAAGCTTGGATGTCTCTTTAATTTTCCAAAGACCTTGCATACGGTACTCATGAAAAGTCACGACAGTTGCTCAATTCTATCTTAATATTTTGAAAGACTAATCCTAGCAGGGTGATTGATCTAGAGACTCTGCAGACAATATTTTTTGTATTCATTTTTCTGTCTTTGGTATTGTATCGAAGGGTTCAACAAGTTTATTCGTCCACTTGTTTGTATGGATGCCACTCACATGATGAAGCGTGGTTTGTCAGGATAATTTTTGTAATGGATGAGTCAGATTGCATTTTCCCTATTGTGTTTTGATTTGCTCCAAAGGAATCAAATGCCACATTGACATGGTTTTTAGAGAGGTTGCACAGGGCTATCGGATTTAGGGATAACATTGTTCTTGTTACGGATCGTATTAAGAGTATACCTCAGGCAGTTCACTTCGTATATCCAAATGTTCCTCATGCGGCTTGTTATTTTCATTTGAAAAATAATTTGATAAAGTATTTTAGCAAGATGAATGATGTTGAAAAAGCATTTGCGGCGTCTATATATACTCACTCAAGATCAAAATGTGCTAGGTTGTTGGATGGAATAAAAAATTCGTGTCCTAATTTGCAACGGGAACTAGTTGCTATTGATATTTGATTACCATTTTATTGCTAGTTATGAGTAATTGACGAAGAAATTGTATTATTTACCCTAAAATGTTTTTATTTTGAATAAATTTATTAACTTTACTAATACATATAGAGTATATTCGACATCAATTTTTCGATTAACTATTAGATTAGTGTTCGAACAACTATATTGGTTAACTATTACATTAACTATTAAGTTAGCCGTTAGGTTAACTGTTACATTGAGCATTTGGTATTACTTTTAACTTTTAAATTAGCTGTTAAAATATAAAATGACCAAAAGGATATTCTATATAAAAATTATAATAAATAAATAAATAAACTATATATAATTTTATAATATCAATAATGTATTATAGTCCATAAAATGACAACTACCGTAAAAATTGCATATCATAGAGGAAATACACTGGTATTATATGTTGGGGTGTCAAACCCAATACCACATCAATAATACAAGAGGATTATCACTTGTATATGAAACATCCACAAAACTCCATTAGTATGAGGTCTTTTGGATGGTGGTACTCATAATCGAATCTTTCACTCTAAACCCTGAATCTTTTTATTCAAGAATACTTTATGACTTTTTTCTTCTTCGAAACTAAATACTTTAGGACTTGAGTGATGAGGCATTACCAGTCGGTATCATATTTATGCTCCACACTCTGCTTATTAATTGCAAGTGACCAGAGATCCAACCCAGAAGTCTAATTCCTCATCCATTGAGTAGGCTACATTAGATCCAAAATGCCCATTAACTAAGACTGCTTTCACAAACAACAATGGCCGGAAACCAATTGGAACTTTATCAAACACACAATCTAAGTTTAAAATGTGTTTAAAATTTCAATTGTTACAAATTACAAATGCTTTCTGAGCATCCTATTGGAGTCGAGCTCGTTTTATATAAACACGTACCATTATAAAACAACGTTAACTAAAATGAAATTGGCTAAACATTAATTAAATGATTAATTTTAAAATTTTAACAAAATTTTATAATATTATAAATTTTGTGATATTAATTTTTTTTAAATATTCATTTTTCTACGCAAGTTTTAGAAAATAACACTACTATTTAAGTGTGATAAATCAAATAAAGCATGATGTAGATTCCACCATCTAGACACATGTCTATATGAATGTAGGTCTGTCCTCAATGTTTGACATATAGCTTAATTTGTTTTGTATATACTTCCTCCGTTTGTTTTTAATTGCTACATACACTGTGGCGCACAGAAATTAAGAATATTGTTTTTTCCAGAATTTCCCCTATATATTTCTTTTATTTCCTAATTTGTCCCTCCCATAACTTTGTCAGTAAAGTAGTAATTACTTTTAATACAATTAAAATTCTGGCGCCAGAAGTTGGCGCTTTTTGCCTGCCTACTGCCTACCTCTAATTTAAAAATACAAAGTAGGATGTCTTTTAAGAACATTAAAAAAGAAGACAATATTGAAGACAAGGATGCAACAACTTGACTTTATGCTCTTCCTTTCTGCTCCATAGGATGTAGCAACTTGGTTTTTTGCTCCTTTCTGCTCAATCCGTTTCTTTCGAATGTAAGGATACTATTTTCTGCTCCACCTGTTTCTCTGGACTTCAAAAAGAACAAATGATGGATTTCCATTGCCTTCATGCTGCTGATGAACATGACATTGCCATGGAAGAACTACTGCAAATGGAACATGAAAATGCATCAGATTTTGAAGATGATGAGAAATACTACCTCTCATCAGATGAAGAAGATGAAACAAATGATGATGGTTTGAATGATTTCATTCAAAATTGTGATGAAGTAGATGAAAATCAGCATGAAAACACCAACCCAAACTTACTGCAATCTGAAATGAGTACAAGCAGCAGAATAGCTAGTAAAACAAAAGACATGAACATCAACACAAGAAAACAGTTGGCTCAAAAAGTTGTAAACTTGGCCAATGAACACTTTGAGCTACCTAGGGGCAGCATAAGCAATCTAGCAATAGAGTTCAACAGACACAGAAGTACAATAAGCAAGTTTTGGAACAAATTACTTAAATGGCAATTGCTGAAAGGGGTTACAGTCAATGTGAAGAGCGACAAACATGACAGAGTTGGCAGAAAAGAAAAGCTTTATGATGAAACAAAGATCAAATCCATTCCTTAAGAACACAGAACTACAATTAGAGCTTTTGCTGCCGCATTAGAAGTAAGTGAAAGTGTTATTGTCAGAATGTTGAAAAAAGGCGTAATCAAATCACACACAAATAGCATCAAGCCATCAATCACAGCACTGCACAAAATCACGAGAATGAAATGGATTCTTTCTAAAATCATTCCTCGCACAATGAATAAGGTACCAAGATTTGATTTGCTAACAAATTTAGTACATATAGATGAGAAATAGTTTTGGCTTACTAAATTGATGCAAAGGTACTGCCTTTTACTGAATGAAGATGAACCCCATAGAAGCACACAAAGTAAAAAGTTCATTCCTAAAGTAATGTTTATTACAGCTGTTGCTAGACCTCAGTTTGACAGTGAGGGAATATATTTTTTTGATGGAAAAATTGGGATTTGCCCATTCACAGAGGAACACATTGCAAAAGGAAGCAGCAATAATAGAGAAAATGGCACAATTGAGGTAAGAGCAGTTCACTCAGTTACTAGGACCATAATTAAATAAGCAGTCATCAACTTAATTATTCTAGCCATTAAGGAAAAATGGTGTAGAATGGACAACAAATGCATATGGATCCAACAAGATAATGCAAGACCGCATATATGTTCAAGTGATAAGGATTTCATGGATGCAGCCAATTCAGATGGGTTTCAGATTAATTTGATTTGTCAACCAGCTCAAATCCCTGACTTGAATGTGTTAGACTTGGGGTTTTTCAATGCTATTCAATCAATTCAAGAAAAGAAATTCACAAAGGACATATCAGAGTTAGTCAAGTCAGTCAAAGATGCTTTTAATGAGTATGATGTTAAGAAACTTCACTACAATTGGTTGCAAGTACAGTATGTCATGACTGAGATTTTAAAGGTAAAAGGAGGCAATGAATACAAAAGTCCACATAAAGGGAAGGCTAAGTTAGAAGCAATTGGGCAGTTGCCTTATCAAGTTGAGGTAGAAGAAAGTCTACTAAATGAAGCATTGCTATATCTAAATGAAGGTACATTTGAAGTTAGGCAAAGAGAAGTTCAACCAGATGAAGTTGCTAGTTATAAACTGGTTCAGTAATCTATGTGCAATAACCAATAGCTTAGAACATTTTGTGGGCAGTTTTTGTAGTCACATTTTGTGATTTTTTTAATACTAAAACTAAACTGTATGAATGCTTATGCATAATGGATAATTTATATTAAATTTATTCAGCTGACTAATCTATTATAAAAAGTTTATGCTACTGATGTGCGTGTAGTTTGGCTTTCTTGCAAACAGAAAAGTCATCTTTAATCAGCAAACTAAAGCAGCAGTCAGCACCTCATAATATTCAGCAATCATCACATTTAGCAATCATACTATTCAGCTGACATCACATTCAGCAATCATCACATTCAGATATCATCACATTCAGCAATCATCTCATTCAGCAATAGACACATTCAACAATTGACACATTCAGCAATCGACATCAACCGTAACATATAACAAAACCAAAAATTTAAGAAAGATGCTTACTTGTGTAGTAGCAAGCGTCAGTAAATGAGGCAATACATTTTTTTTCCAAACTAGCTTTGAAGAACTCCAACCTGCTCTATTTTTATAAACTTCTCTCCGTGCCCAATGTCAATACTCTTACATACTTCATAAAATTCAGATATTTTCTCAGCCTGAAAATATATTAATTGAAATTTATAAGGCTAGGTATTCCATGAAATAGTCTCATTATTAGAGCAAAAAGAAGGTCAAATGATTACCTGCTACACTTGGTGGTGGATTCACCTCTTTCTTTGTTGAAGCTACACTTGGTGGTCTAGCAGGCTCGTGACTAACCATTCTCAGGCCATCCATTGCCAATTCAAATCCATTCTACAATTTAAGTACAACTAGTAATTTTTTCAGACTATAAACTTGAGTAGCTAAAATAAAGAAAGAATGAATCCCCATCAACACAATCCAATGTACTCTCAACATATCAATACAAATTGTGCAACCATATGTCCATTAGTAAGATTCCACCATCAGCTCATAAATTAAACAACATGAATAAGATCGAAATATACAAAACCTAGGACAAATTAAGTTTTCTTTGGTTCCATCGAGTTGGAATACTAGTTTAGACGGTTCACTTATTTCATTATTCAGTACCTCAAAGGCCCCTATTATTGATTTAGCAGACTTTCAAGTAGCCAACTCAGTGCAATCAAGTTGAAGTAAATAACATCACAAATCGTAAAGAAGTAAGAAGTTTAATTACCTTATCCAATGACAGTGTGCAATCCACTTCCATTTGTATCTAATTAAATTCCATACCTTGGCATTGCTAACTATGGAGTGATCATCCGGTGCAGCTGGTTGTACAGAGTACTTAGCGAGGAAAGGCATTAAATCCTGTACAGACGTTGTTATGTCATGTTGTGAAGCCTTGAAAGAGAAAAAACAATTGCAAAGCTTACATAAATTCCAACTTGCTTTAAAAGAATATCATATTTAGGTGTACAATGCCTCATACGGAAATCACATCAGGGTGTATTATTATACATCAATAATACTATATGTGAATATTAGGCTCTAAATAAGGCTGTATGTGCAAGGACTCTTACCATTTATCAGACTGTATGTGCATCATAGTAGTCCCCTGTGAATCCCTCATTTGTGCACCAAAACAGCGGTACACAAATGTCCTGTTACTAGAGACAAACAACTTAATAAATGAAAACAAAGTTATGTGCATTAGAGCAGAATGTTAAAAAATAGGAAGAAGGGTATGGATTGCGGATAGACCACTATGTCTACCTGTATAAAGTGTAAAGGTACTGGACAATCCTATCTTGCTCACACGACAATTATCATCAAGCTTTCAGGAAATACAAACTATAATAGTAGTATTTACATATTAGCATGAATATATGAACTTGAGTGACATATTAAATCATCAGAAAACCTAACATGCAATCCATTCGTGTTGAATTGTAGTCATCCCAGATGGATAGTGCCCTTAACAATAGTTACCTGGAAAAGAGTTAAGAAAGCAATAGTTTGTTAAATGGTTTTGCACATACTGAAACCCATAAGAATATCAATATACAAATAAAAACCTTAAGTCGTAACTACCTTTATTTTGTGTGCAAGTTTTCCATAAAGAATTCTGTGAGGTTCTTGCACGTAATGCTGCATCAATATCATCATTGTGTCCCATGGCAAAGAAATAGCTAGTTTTTAAATGTAACACAGCTTTCAATATACTATAGCTGTAAAATACGCTCACACCAGGTATTTTGCCGTATTCATATTTGCTTGTAACCTGAAACCCAACTAAGCAGAAAAGCATGCAATCAAATGATGATATTAAACATCAGAACAATTTAAACTACCAGAATTGTATACTACTATGTAGACATTACATACCTTTACCACGACTAAATTTATCCAAAGGAAGCAGAGTTCCTCATGTTCTCACTGTGAACTGATACTGTAATTGGCCAACCATTTTTATCACACAGTACATGTTCCTCGCAATGAAAATTGAAGGCAATTAAAAGCATACAATGGTTACCTTCTATATAAAGTAGAAACAAGTTTTCACACTACAGTATCGTCACAACAAAAATAAATCTGGTTTCATATAGACCATAAGAAGATGAGTTTGTTTAGTACATATAAGCCTGAATAAGAGTTACATGACTAAAACTATTTAATTTTATCTATAGTGTATGTTGCAATTTGAGGTGATTTAGGGTTGTAGATCTAGAGCTTGTCTTTTACATTAAGATAGTGTGAAATTGAAGTTAGTGGAGATAAGAGTAGACGTGTAAAAAACAAGCAAAAACAACTTAGCAAAGTTAATTACCAGTGTCATCACGTTCATCAGAGTCTTGGTCTTCAGAGTCTGGCACAATCTGATTAAGATCCTCCTGGCAGCCAATATCATAACCATCGGGTTCAACCGAGTCTAGCACAATCAGATTAAGATCCTCCTGGCAGCCAATATCATCACCATCAGGTTCAACCGAGTCTTGCACAATCTGCCTATTCTCTAGCGTATACAAGCTTGGCAGTAAAATTCTTAGCATTTCCTCAATAAAATCTTTTAAGATTGATGATCAGACCGCAACTGCACAGAATTGATCCCAATATCTCCATTTCCTACTCTAGGTACCACAATCTTCTCAATCAAGGTAGATTGAGCACCAGCATCTAGATGATGAAGATGTAGTTGAGGTTCGTCATGCTCTAGCTACTCTTGTGCTTCCAGATCTGATTCCACTCGTTCCTGTTTGATCAGAGCCTTGTAAGGATGTCTTTTGTGTCTCCTAAATAGACCCAGACGGCTTCGATTTCCCATCAGATTTGTCTGGTATGATAGGTGAGATTTAGGGTGCTTAAGAAAGTTGGATTCAAGAAATTAGGGTTCGTGGGTTGTGTGCAAAGAAGAGTGAGTGTGGTTCATCACGGAAATGAAAATATTTATTGGTTGCGTAAGTGAATCGGCTGGTGGTGTAAATTGAGCTTGGCGATTTTGTGAGAACACAATAGTGGGGGAATCAGGGTTTCAGCGAAAGAGAAGGATAAATTGTGAGAGTTTGGTAGGTGGGTTGGTTGAGTGTAATTAGGTTGGTAATTAAATTTGGTTGGTGAGATAATTTAATTTCGAAAAAATAAATAATGAAGGGTAATAAAGTAATTTTGTTTATTTTTTTATCCAAAAGGGAAAGTGTAGCAAATAAAAAAAGCTTTGCCAAATGGGGAAAGCGTAGCAATTAAAAAAAACGGAGGAAGTATATGTGTACTCAGATGATCAATACACAGATATACACGTGATTGCTTTCTGTTGCATTTTCTCTTCTCTTGTATTCTCTTCTGTATTCCATATTATAATAATTTAGTTGAATATTGAAGAACCATATCAAGATCCAAGATTACATGGTTACTTTCTGATCCCAATTTATTTTCCACTTAATATTGAACTGCTTTCTTCTCTTCTACCCTGACTCTATTTTTATTTTTACAACACGTTATCAGCACAAGTATGCTCTCTGGTTGCCGCTTTGCCGGATCTTCTAGATCATAAAGTGTCTGATAATGATATTTTCTTTCTTTTGTGTGTGCTGGAAATTTTTGGAAATTATGATGGGTTTGGAAATTTTTGGAAAAATACCATTATTCACCTGAGTTGAATAAATAGTGGATCTGGAAAATTTGAAATGATAATATTATTCACCCGAGTTGAATAATTTTATTTTTGAAATTGAATCTAGAATTTGGTGACTAAAAGGTGTTCTTATTTTGCAGAGAATGAAAAATCTGAAATTTGATAAGCTGGAAGTTTCTGGGAGAAATTATATGAAATTGTGTGATGATTGCGAGTTAATATTAAAAGCCAAAGAATTATTTGGGACCCTTAATAAGGAGGTGGAAACAACTGGGGTTGAAAAATGCAAAGCCATGTATATAATTAAAACACATCTGGTTAAGGATCTCTAAAATTTGTATATGAATATAAAAGATCCTGCAGATTTTTGGCAAGCTCTAAAATCCAGATATGATCGCCAAAAGGAAATCATGTTGCCTGAAGCACGTGATGAGTGGACCAATTTAAGGTTCCAAGATTTCAAAGGTGTGAGCGAGTATAACTTTGCCATGTACATGATTGTGAACAAATTAAAAATGTGTGGGGAAACAAAAACTGACCATGATATGTTGGAAAAGACATTTACCACTTTCCATCCTTCTCAGACTATTCTACATTAGCAGTATCGTGAAAGAAAATTAGTGAAATATGATGATTTGATTGTTTCATTAGATATTGCTGAAAGACACAACCAGCTGTTGCTGAAAAACAGTGAAAGACGTCCTGTTGGCAATGCATATCATAGTGAAAATCCAGGCCGTGTTCGTGGACATCGTGGCCATGGTCGTGGTTCTGAGCGTTGGAATAACTATGGAAATGGACGTGGAAATGGTCGTGGTAATGACCGAGGATCTAGAAGTGGTCGAGGATCTGGAAATGGCCTGGGACGTGGTCGTAACAGGGATTATGGACATCCATGTAATAATAAAAAATCTCCCTAGTAGTGGAATGTTTACAATGCTAGTTTCAGTAAAGGGAAAGAAATTCAGGAACCACTAAAGTTCAATCGTGGTCCTTGTTATAGATGTGGTTCCCCCACTTGTTATTCGAGAACTTGTCGCGCTCCCAAACATGTAGTTGAAGCTTATCAGAAGCTGAGACACGAACAAGAAAAGAAAAAGAATAATGAAGCAAATATGGCTGATGTTTTTTTCAATGGTGATATTGGTCCTATCGACATATCAAATCTGGAAACTGCTGATTTCTTTGAAGATCCTGATGGGAGGATAGATCACCTAATTGGTGATGGAACTGTTAACAATAAATGAAATGTATTTTCTTATTTTAGAATGTAAATAGAATGGAATGTAATTTTGATTTTGGTTGTAAATATTTGTAAATATTAATGAAAGATATTACATTTCCATTCAACTAATTTTGTGTGTTATTTTACTGAAGTTATGAATTCAAACCAAGAAATGGCTTCACATGGGGATGTCTGTCTAGCCGATAGTGTTACAACCCATACGATTTCTAGAGATAGAAAATATTTTCTGGAACTCATTCCAATTCAAGTGAAAGTGAATATTGTATCAGGTCCTGTAGATCTGATTGAAGGTTCCGGAAGAGCTTCGATCGTGTTACCAAATAACACTAAATTGGAAATCAAAAATGCATTATACTCTCACAAATTCAGAAGAAATTTACTCAGTTTCAAAGATATACGATTGAATGATTATCACATCGAAACAATTGATGAAAATGGTATTGAATACCTATGTATTGTTTCAAGAAAATCAAGCCAGAAGCTTGTAGTTGAAAAATTACCCATTTCATCATCTGGATTATATTATACAACCAACAGGCATGTTGAAACACATGCTATTGAGAACCAGAAGTTCTCTAATCCTAGAATATTCCAGCTTTGACATGATAGATTTGGGCATCCGGGATCTACAATGATGCGAAGAATAATAGTGAATTCAGTAGGGCATCCACTGAGAAATTATAAAATCCTACTGAATGATAAGGACCTGTGTATCCCATGTTCCCAAGGGAAATTGATAACGAAACCATCGTTTACAAAAGTAGGTTTTGAATCTCCATCGTTTTTACAAAGAATTCAAGGAGATATATGTGGACCCATTCATCCACATAGTGGACCATTTCGCTACTTTATGGTATTGGTAGACGCATCTGCAAGATGGTCCCATGTATGCTTGTTATCCACTCGTAATGTTGCTTTTGCTAAACTATTAGCACAGATTACTCGATTACAAGCTCATTTCCCAAATTACCTTATTAAGAGTATAAGACTTGATAATGCTGGGGAATTTACATCGAAAGCATTTGATGAATACTGTCAAGTATCTGGGATTGATATTGAACATCCAGTTCCACATGTTCAAACCTAAAATGGATTAGCTGAATCATTAATTAAGCGCCTTCAATTAATTGCGCGAACATTGTTAATGCGCTCAAGATTACCCGTTTCTGTTTGGGGACATGCTATATTGCATGCTGCAGTTTTGATTTGTATCCGTCCAACTGCTTATAATCAATATTCCCCATTACAATTGGTATCTGGGAATCCTCCTAACGTCTCACATTTGAGAATATTTGGGTGTGATGTATATGTACCCATTACCCCAACTAAAAGAACGAAAATTGGGCCGCAGAGACGTATAAGAATTTATGTGGGTTTTGATTCTCCATCAATTATCAGATATTTGGAACCAATGACAGGAGATTTATTTACAGCTAGATTCGCTGACTGTCATTTTGATGAAAGTAATTTTCCATCGCTTGGAAAAGGAAATAATTCTCCAGAAGAGAAATTTGAATTAACCTGGAAGGTTCTAACTCTAGCGCATATGGATCCGCGTACCCCGCAATGTGAACTCGAAGTTCAAAGGATCCTACATTTACAAATGATAGCTAATCGAATGCCTGATGAATTCAATGATACTTCGAAAATAACCAAGTCTTATATTGAAGCTGCTAATATACCAGCAAGGATAATTATCCCACAAGAACAATCTCAAAAGGCAATAGCAAGCGAAACTCCAATTCCCCGCTAGAAGCATGGTAGACCCCCTGGTTCAAAAGATACAATCCCATGAAAATGAAATAAAAATGATTTGGATCCTAAAACCACATTTGACGAAATCCCAAAAATTGATGATATTCCTGAAAATAGCCTCCTAGAAGGAGAAAATAATACGGAAATACCAGAATCAAAAAATGAAGAAATTTCCATAGACTTCATCTTAGAGACTTGGAATCGAAATGAAACAATCGTTGATGATTTATTTTCATATTCAGTGGCAATTAGTATTTCATATGATGATTATGAGCCACATGATATCCAAGAATGTAAAAGTAGGTATGACTAGAAAAAATAGGAAGAAGCAATTGAGACAGAATTAAATTCGTTAAATAAACGAAAAGCTTTTGGACCCATAGTTCGAACACCTGAAGATGTTCAACCAGTTGGTTACAAATGGGTTTTTTTTCGAAAACGAAATAAATGAAATTGTGAGATATAAAGCACGTTTGGTTGCACAAGGATTCTCACAAAGATTTGGAATTGATTACGATGAAACGTATTCCCCAATTATGGATACAATCACATTTCGATTTCTGTTAAGTCTTACAGCTGCTGAAAAACTGGAAATGTGTTTAATGGATGTAGTTACTGCATAGCTGTATGGATCACTTGATTATGATATTTACATGAAGCTCCCAGAAGGGCTGAAATTACCTGAATCTCATCGATCAAAATCTCAAAACTTGTATTCCATAATGTTACAAAAATCCTTATATGGATTGAAACAATCTGGGAGAATGTGGTATAACCGCTTGAGCGAGTATTTGGTTAAGGAAGGATACCAGAATAATACGATATGTCCGTGTATCTTCATAAAGAAATCAGGGTCTGGGTTTGCAATTATAGCAGTTTATGTCGATGATATGAATATCATTAGGACTCCAAAAGAGATCCAACAAACTGCTGAATATCTGAAAAAGGAGTTTGAAATGAAAGATTTCGGAAAAATGAAATATTGACTTGGTCTAGAAATTGAACATAAACTAAATGGGATATTGGTTTATCAATCAGCATATATTGAAAAGGTTCTAAAAAGGTATAATATGGATAATGCCCATCCGTTGAGTACACCCATGGTTGTAAGAACACTTGATCCCAAAAAGGATTCATTCCGGCCGAAGGATGATGACGAACAATTACTTGGTCCTAAAGTACCATATCTGAATGCAATAGGTGCACTGTTATATTTGGCTCAATGTACGAGACCAGATATCTCATTTGTTGTAAATTTATTAGCGAGATATAGTTCTGCACCAACCCGTCATCATTGGAATGGAATCAAACATATTTTGCGTTACCTGAAGGGTACAAAAGATTTGGGATTATTTTATACGAATTCTGATAAATTTCTGAGTTTGACTGGTTATGCTGATGCTAGATACCTTTCGGATCCGCATAAAGGACATTCTCAAACTGGCTATGTTTTCACGTATAATGGTACTACGATCTCTTGGAGATCTATGAAACAAACTTTAGTAGCCACGTCCTCAAATCATGCTGAAATTTTGGCATTACATGAAACTAGTCGAGGGTGTATTTGGTTGAGATCAATGATCCAACATATCCAGAATTCATGTGGTATCTCCAAAACTACAAATGGGTCAACTGTAATTTTTGAAGATAATGCTGCATGCATCGCCCAAGTTCGGGGAGGTTACATAAAAGGAGTTCGAACCAAACATATTTCCCCAAAATACCTCTACACCCACGAGCTTCAGAATACTGGTCAGATCGAGGTGAAGCAAATTAGGTCTTCCAATAATCTTGTCTATCTATTAACGAAATCATTACCGAAATCAACGTTCGAGAAACTTGTTTACGAGATCGGAATGCGAAAGCTCTCCAAATTAGAAAATTATTTTTATGAGTGTTGTAAACAGGGGAAAAATTTGTAAAATTTGATTCACCAACTGTACTCTTTTCCTTCGTCCAGATTTTATCCCACTGGGTTTTTCTGGCAAGGTTTTAACGAGGCAGTCAAGTATCTGAAATGGTGAAATCCAAGGGGGAGTGTGATAAATCAAATAAAGCATGATGTGGATTCCACCATCTAGACACATGTCTTTATGCATGTAGGTCTGTCCTCAATGTTTGACACATAACTTAATTTGTTTTGTATATATATGTGTACTCAGGTGATCAATACAGAGATATACACGTGATTGCTTTCTGTTGCATTTTCTCTTCTCTTGTATTCTCTTCTGTATTCCATATTATAATTGTTTAGTTGAATATTGAAGAACCATATCAAGATCCAAGATTACCAGATTACTTTCTGATCCCAATTAATTTTCCAGTTAATATTGAACTGATTTTTTCTCTTCTATCCCGAATCTATTTTTATTTTTACAACATTAAGCTACTTTTGAAATTTTAAATAAGTCAGAAAAAACGCCTCTAATAGATATTATCAATTAATGGTTTGACAATGTGTAATTAATGAAAAAAAAATCAATTTTCAATATATATATATATATATATTTGTTGTGACATGTGGATTCCACAATAACGATGCGTGGCTTCCTATTACTAATTGATACGTGCATGTTAAACACATGTCACACATGCAATCACTGCTTGTGTACTATATAAGCATATGTTGGCAAATTGAATGGATACACTCTTATCTTCTTCGCTGTTAAGCATCTCTCTGTTTCTATATTATCAAATCATCATATCGTATTATCATCAAAGAGTGGCCAGTAGTTTCGAGATTTATCATGTTATTTTCTGATTCCAAATTTATTTCTAGTTAATATTAAACTGTTTTCTTCTCTTCTAGCCCGATTCTATTTTATTTTTATAATACTTTATCAGCACGAGTATGTTCTCTAGTTGCTGCTCTGACGGATCTTCTGGATCAGAAAGTGTTTGGTATCTCTAGGTTATTGCTGATTGGGAAAAATTATTGTGATATGAAACCAGAAAAAATATCGGATCTGAAAAAACTGGATTTCCATGCACTGGAATTATCTGGAAGTAATTACTTAGCATGGGTGATGGATTTGAAAATCCACTTACGAGCCAGAGATTTACTAGATACTGTTGAGGAACAAAATCAAACTTCCGTAAAATAAAAATTTCAAGCTATGGAGATTATGAGACGCCACATAAACGAAAGCTTGAAAACTGAATATTTGAATATGGAAGATCCACTTGAGTTGTGGAACACGTTGAAAAACAGATATGAACACAGAAGAGAGGTTGACCTTCCAAAAGCCCAGTATGAATGGAATCAGTTGAGATTCCAAGATTTTAAATCTGTTAATGAATATAATTCTGAACTCCATCGAATAACAGCAATCAAAGAATCTTGTGGAGAAAAAGTAATAGATAAAGAGAAAATTGAGAAAACTCTTTCCACTTTCCATGCCGATAAGGTGTTGCTATCGTCGAGTTTTCGACAACATGATTACAAAAGTTTTGGTGATTTAATTTCTAAGTTGACATTATTGGAACAATATGATCAACTATTGATGAGAAATCATGAATTGCAACCATCTGGTACTGTGGCATCACCAGAAGTAAACAATAATATATTTTGTGGTCGTGAGAACCCAAATAGTGGTCAAGGTCGTGGTTTTGGCCGTGGTTTTGGACGTGGTCGTGGTCGTGGCCGCGATAATAATAAGAGAGGCTGTGGACGAGGCCGAAATAATGGTAGGAGTGGAAATAGGTTTCATCCGTATAATCGTGGAAACCTGGTTTGGACCAGAGATGAAACCCAGAATAGAAATGAAAATTCTGAGAATAGAAATAATAATAATTCCCAAAATGTCTATTACAAATGTGGAATCAGTGATCATTTCCACCGTCAATGTCGAACCACCCAACACCTGGAAGATTTGTATCAAGCTTCCTTGAAAGGGAAGAATCCTATAGAGGCAAATGTTGCAAATCTGGAAAGTGGAGAGGGAACCTCCCAGAAGAATGTTTCAAGTTTTCATACCTCTGATTTCTTCGATGATCTGGATATCGAGAATTTTATAAACTACACTGAAGATCAGAATGAAAATCAGAAGGCAACCTGAATTGTATATTTGTAAATGTGAATAGGAGTGATGGAAATATTTATGACTGGATTTTGTAATTTTGTTGTATATATATCTTTGTAATTAAAGTCAGAAATATTTATGGATATGTTTTATAATGTGAATATTAATGTAAATGTTTTGTTTATGTGAATAGAATATGGAAGTTCAAGGTTTTTGTTTAATTGATAGCGCAACCACTCATTCTATCCTCCCAGATAAGAAATATTTTCTAAAATTATCCAATTATAAGGCTCAAGTGAATACTATATCTGGTCCCGCTAATTTAATTGAAGGATATGGTAAAGCCATAATCCTATTGGAGAAGGGAACAAAAATCTGTATCCAGAATGCTTTATATTCAAGTAATTCCAAAAGGAATTTGTTGAGTTTCAAAGATATAAGAAACAATGGATATCATATGGAAACACTGAGTGAACAAAATGTGGAGTATCTGTGTATAACATAAATTGTTTTTGGACAAAAAGTCATTCTGGAAAAACTCCACACACTATCATCTGGTTTATATTATACAAAAATATTCCCAATTGAGGCGTATGTAAATGTGAGCCAAAAGATGTTGGATCCTAAAAGTTTTCAATTATGGCATGATAGACTTGGCCATCGTGGATCTACAATGATGCATAGAATTATTGAAAACTCAAATGGACACCCATTAAAGGATCAGAAAATCCTGTTATCAAATGATTATTTTTGTACATTCTGTACTCAAGGAAAGTTGGTAATTAAAACATCTCATGTTAAAGTAAATTTCGAATGTCCATCATTTTTGCAAAGGATCCAAGGGGATATATGTGGACCAATTAATCCACAAAGTGGGCTGTTTCGATATTTTATGGTATTGATCGACGCATCTGCAAGATGGTCGCATGTTTGTTTATTATCGACCTGTAATTTAGCATTTGCTAAGCTGCTTGCCTAGATAATTAAATTGAGAGCACAATTCCCAGATTATCAAATTAAATCCATTCGTTTGGATAATGCTGGGGAATTTACATCAAGGGCATTTGATGATTATTGCATGTCAATTGGAATTAATGTTGAGCATCCAGTTCCGCACGTTCATACCCAGAATGGGTTGGCAGAAGCATTAATCAAAAGGATTCAAATGATTGCTTGCACTTTGTTGTTACGAACCCAATTACCAATTTCTGCTTGGGGACATGCAATATTACATGCAGCTACACTGATACGCCTTAGACCCACTGGAAATCACGAATATTCTCTGTTACAGTTAGTAACTGGACATAAACCAGATATATCACATTTTAAAGTTTTTGGTTGTGCTGTATATGTTCCCATATCACCTCCTCAAAGAACCAAAATGGGACCCCAGCGTCGTCTGGGAATTTATGTGGGTTATGACTCACTATCGATAATTAGATATTTGGAACCCATGACTGGGGATTTGTTTACTGCACGTTTTGCGGATTGTCATTTTAATGAACAAGAATTCCCACAACTTGGTAAAAATGAGACTCCTATCAGAACAAATAATGAACTCATATGGAAAAATGAAAAGTTGTATTATCTGGATCCACGTAATGGTCAATGTGAAAGTGAAGTACGAAGGATTATTCATTTACAAATGGTTGCTAACCAATTACCAGATAATTTTACAGATACAACTAGAGTGACTAAATCTCATATCCATGCTCGAAATACACCCGCTCGACTGGTAGTTCCAATTGATAAATCTAGACAAATGATAGCAAACGAATCATCGAAAATCCAGAGAAAACGTGGTAGGCCCATTGGGTCCAAAGATAATGTACCACGAAAATGAAAAGGTCCAGATGAGAATATTGTTAAAGAAATACTCCCGAAAGATACCACATCTCAAGATCTGCAAATTGTGGAAGTTTAAAATCCTAATCATGAAAGAACATCTGAATCCAGAAATGAGGAAGTATCAATAAATTACATGAAGGAAATCTGGAACCGTAAAGATATTATGTTAGACGATATGTTTTCATATGCAGTAGCAACTGAAATAATAAATGATGAATATGAACCCCAATCCATTAAGGAATGTAAAGAACAAAATGATTGGCCAAAATGGAAAGCTGCAATCCACGCTGAATTGGATTCATTGAATAAACGAAGTGTTTTTTGGCCCATAGTTAAAACACCTGAGGGTGTCCAACCAGTTGGTTACAAATGCGTATTTGTTAGGAAACGAAATGAGAGAAATGAGATTGTTAGATATAAAGCTCGTTTGGTTGCTCAGGGTTTCTCTCAAAGGCCTGGTATTGATTTCGATGAAACGTATTCACCTGTAATGGATACGATAACTTTCCGATTTTTAATTGGTTTGGCCAAAGAACGAAATCTCGAAATACGTTTAATGGATGTGGTTACTGCTTATCTCTATGGTTCATTGGATATTGATATTTTCATGAAACTTCCAGAAGGATTAAAACTTCCTGAAATAAATAAAGATCGTAGTTTATATTCTGTAAAGTTACAGAGATCATTATATGGATTAAAACAATCCGGACGAATGTGGTATAATCGTCTGAGTGAGTATCTGATTAAAAAAGGGTACGTTAATGATGTTATATGCCCATGTTGTTCATTCGAAAATCAGGATCCAGTTTTGTAATTGTAGCAGTTTACGTTGATGATATGAATTTAATCGAAACATAAGATGAAATTCAGAAAACTGCTGAATATTTGAAAAGGGAATTTGAAATGAAAGACCTGGGGAAAACGAAATATTGTCTTGGATTGGAAATAGAGCATAAATCTGATGGGATTTTGATCCATCAGAAAGTTTATATTGAGAAAATTCTGAAACGTTTTAGTTTAGAAAAATGACATCCATTAAATACCCCAATGGTAGTTCGTTCCCTTGATCCCAAAAAGGATCCATTTCGACCCAAGGATGATGATGAAAATATTCTAGATTCTGGAACACCATATTTGAGTGCTATTGGTGCCCTTCTATATCTTGCCCAATGTACGAGACTAGATATAGCTTTTGCTGTTAACTTACTGGCTAGATATAGTTCCGCTCAGACCCGTCGTCATTGGAACGGAATCAAACATATTCTCAGATACCTTCGTGGAACAGTAAATTTGGGACTATTTTACTCAAATTCAAATAAACCTTCAGGTTTGATTGGTTATGCTGACGCTAGTTATCTTTCGGATCCGCCTAAAGCCCGTTCTCAAACTGGGTATATTTTTACATACAATGGTACGGCTATCTCGTGGAGATCCGTAAAACAAACTCTGGTTGCCACATCTTTGAATCACGCTGAAATATTGGCATTACATGAAACCATTTGGGAATGTGTCTGGTTGAGATCTGTCATAAGTCACATCCAGAGTTCATGTGGGATTCCCCAAAATATGAATGAGCACACAATAATTTTTGATGATAATGTCGCCTGTATCGCCCAAGTACGAGGTGGATATATCAAAGGGGATAGAACGAAGCACATCTCGCCAAAAATTTTCTACACCCACGAGCTTCAAGAGTCTCTACAAATCGATGTAAAGCAAATCCGGTCTTCAAAAAATCTCGCAGATTTATTGACGAAGACTTTACCGACCTCAACTTTTGAGAAGCTAATTTATGGAATAGGAATGCGGAAGCTCTCCAGATTAGAAAATTAGGTTTATGGGTGTTGTAAACAGGGGAGAATTTTGTAATTGGATTCCATCAGCTGTACTCTTTTTCCTTCGTCCAGTTTTTATCCCACTGGGTTTTTCTGTCAAGGTTTATCCGAGGCAGTTAAATATTTAAATGGTGGAATCCAAGGGGAGTGTTGTGACATGTGGATTCCACAATAACAATGTGTGGCTTCTTATTACTAATTGATACGTGCATGTTAAACACATGTCACACATGCAATCACTGCTTGTGTACTATATAAGCATATGTTAGCAAATTGAATGGATACACTCTCATCTTATTCGTTGTTAAGCATCTCTCTGTTTCTATATTAACAAATCATCATATCGTATTATCATCAAAGAGTAGCCAGCAATTTCGAGATTTATCAGGTTATTTTCTGATTCCGAATTTATTTCTAGTTAATATTAAACTGTTTTCTTCTCTTCTACCCCGATTCTATTTTTATTTTTATAACAATATTTAATTTAATTTCACTTTGTTGGACTACCAATCACCTAAGATCACCCACCATTAGTATAATCTTTTATAGTTTGGCCAAATTCTCAAAATCTGCTTGATAATCTTAATATTTATTTTTTTCAAAAAATTTAGTAAAAAAACATTTTACAAAAAGAATATGATAAAAGCATTAATACCCCCAATTTTGGTAGAGTATTTAGATTTATTGTTAAACTAAAATAATATTAAAAATTTTGAAAGGGTAATTTGTCATTTCAATTTTGGAAAAATTTCTGAAAATTTTTCGGATTTTTTTATTATCCCAAAAATTTATGTAATTTTTTTTTATTTTATGAAAGGATAATTAAGTAATAACATGATGAACATCTAATACGAAAAGTATGTGATAAAATTATCGGCGCATTTATGAATGATAAAGTTATCCTACATATATCGTATAAAATTATCGTTAGTATTATTTTATTTTATTTTAAATAGCACCCAAATGCTTGATAAACATATAAATCGTATTAAGTTATCCTATAAACCATGTGACGGTATACATTCGGAACATTCCAGATCGTACCGTACCATATTTTTGTGACATTCGGTATCCGGTATAGGAATTTTGAATAGCGAATACTGTATCAAAAATTAAAAATTCGGATCGAGAGATATCATAATATTTCGATTCAATATGAGACCATACTCGAATTAATAAAAAAAAATTAAAAATAAAAAATTAATTTTACTTTTCAAATTTATTATTTAAACTTATTGATTAATTTCATATTAATTATTAATTTTTATTTATTGTTAATTGTATTTCTAAATAGATTAATATTTGGAGTTGATTTATATAAAAATTTAAAATGTTAAATTATATTATATTTTGGGACTGTAACCTCCCGTATCAAATAACTGAATTTTCAATTTATTGTATCGAATACCGTGGTAAATTACCGAACCGTGCACGCCCTAAAACCTATATGTGAAAATAAAGAGTATAGAAATAATTGAAGTTGTAAAAGAATTTAGAACTTTGAAATTTCAACTAATTTGACTAGACAAAGGTATAAGAAAATATGATACAGACTATTTAACTAAGGCGGCTTAAAGAAAGGTGTACTTAATTTGTTGTTTTCATTTACTTCATATGAATGTGTTGTTTTCCATTTACGTCATATTCATATTTTGCGCTTCTATATAGATGCATGTGGTACGTCTAGGAAAGCAAACCTACAGAAAATGTAAACCATGTAAATCTTCCATAGCAAGCACATGAATCACTGTATTGCTCTCTCAAGAATTGGCAGTGCTATGCAGGCAACTCGTTCCCTGCCCTTGTTGGAAATATATCCTTGGATATAAATTTTATAACAATTAATGCATGAATTTATTTATCCAATTAATTAGTAATGATATAAATTTTATAACAATTAATGCATGAATTTATTTATCCAATTAATTCTTACTAAGAATATTTAGTACGTAAGAATAAGTACGGAAAGGTGTTATAGGCTATTAATCATTGCTCTCTGTAAAGAGTACAAAGCCAAACATAAATATAATTGAAAGATGATGTTCCAGTACATATCATCAAAATCATTAGACGACATTGTTATCCAAGGCTAGCTGCAGAATATCATGAATCATCGACTTCATATTAATGCAAGAAGATCCACCTTCTTCCAATGCCTTATTAGCCAATTCACCAACCTCTCTAGCTCTCCTTCTCTTCTCTTCACCTTTTTCTTCATCCATAACCGAATCAATAGCCTCAACAATAGCTTCTCTCTTCACCATCATTCCATACTCATCTTCCTGTCCCCACTTCAACGCAACATTAGCCCAACTCCCTCACCAATCCTCAACACCTTCACTATAAACTGCTCATTGTAAAACTGCTCAGCAAGCAAAGGCCAAGTTATCATCGGCAAACCAGCAACAACCCCTTCAATACACGAATTCCATCCACAATGAGTCAAAAACCCTCCAGTCGCCTTATGTGACAATATCAACACCTGGGGTGCCCAACCTTTGATCACAAGTCCTCTCTCCTTTGTCCTCTCACTAAACCCGTTTAAAAACTTCTCCAATTCATCTGATGTTTGAGCTTCTCTTATCACCCATATAAACCCCCTGTTCGACTCTTCCAAGGCCAATCCTAGTTCAATCAATTGAACAATTGGGACAACACTAAGCGTTCCTAAACAGACATAAACCACGGAATTCTCCGGCCGTGAATCTAGCCATTTTTGGTAATGATCACCTTCTATTGCCGATTTGTTACTACTTCTCTCAGCTTTTTCAATGTTGTCTTTGTTACATAAAGATACAGGACCAACACACCAGACTTTTTCTTTCACTAGTTGTCTAAATTTCTCAATATACCCACTTTCCAGTTCTTCAAATGTGTTGAATATCAACCCGTATGAAGCCTGATCAGCTGACACAATCTCTTCCCACAGCCCACTTGAACTATACTGTCCAGGATTCAAACTACCAGGAAGCTGAGCTTTTGTTAACTCAAATCTATCAGGTAAATCAGGCACAATAAAAGACTCTGTTTCACTCAAAACGTTCTCATGTATCTTAGACTTGTATATGTTATACGAACACATAAAGGAAAAACAGCTAGTTCCGTCAAAAGCGAGTCTTGGGATTTGAAACTTACGAGAAATGTTAATAGTCCAGGGCAGATATCTGTCGGAAATCAAGCAGCACGGTGGCGGTTTAGTCTGTTGAATGAAATCTTCAATTGGTTGTTGCATAAATCTAATGGCTTTAACGAAATTTCTGCCTAAATCTCTGCTGGGGAGAGTTGATAAGTTCTCGCAGCCTGGAGGCAGATTGGCCTCTGCGTTCGGGAAGGGGATTCGGTGGAGGTGGATTCGGAGACCGGATTGGATGTCACGGTTGATGGTGTTGTCGAACAGAGTGGCGTTCAAAGGTGTGGTGATGATGGTGACTTTGACGCCTTGTTGAGCTATGAGTCTGCTTAGGTCCACTGCCGGGATTATGTGGCCGGGGGACATTAAAGGTATGATGATGAAGTGTAACTTATGATGATTCTCCATTGTTGTTTCTGTTTTCATGGGTTGAAGAGAGTTTGAGAGGGTTTTATAAAGATGGCGATGGTCTTTTGTCAGCTTTGGCTCTTTGGTTTGAGTGAGATAAGGCAAAGACGTTTTTATATATTTACTGTGGGTGCGGATACATGTTCTGAAGTTTTGATTTGTCTCAAAGTCAAGTTGGTGCCTGGGAAAGCACCATGTAAGATAAGAAATGTCTCTTGTTCAAGCGGTTTACTTTTTGACTATAGACATTATATTAAATGAAATATACTAGAATCACATTAAATATAATTTTAAAAAATCTGTATATGATAAGGTAATAATGGCAGTAATATATTTAGGCAAACTAATCAAATTACATTAATTACTGTGCAATAATGGTCCCTCTGTTCTCTGTATTTGGGAGGGTAGAAGTTGAATAAAGTTTCTGGAGAAAGGCTTCAAGTAGTTTCTAATTAGCACGTCACTGGTTTTAATATTTGGATGTATTTTCAATGCTTTCTGACTTTTTATAATATAACCACCGCTTGTAATGTTGAAGTGACAGACAGGGTAATAGACAGCATCTGAATCTGATGGGACTCTGTCCATCTGTGTGCGTTAGTTGAGATGGGGTGGTGTGGCCTTCTGTCTTTTCCTTTCATTTTATGCAAACCAAACTATCTAGCCGGTGGACACCTCATTTGTGAAAATAATTTCGAAAAATACAACAAATCGGCGGCGGAAATGAATATAGATATAGAGATGGAAAATATAATACAAGATTTTTAATTGAAAATTCAAAACGGGAAAAAATTACGGCATAATTCACTATGTAACAATAAAGTAAATAGTCATTTCACACTTCTCAATTCAATTACATTGGTTACAGTCTTATACACAAACTCTCTCAATATGACTTTCACAGGATAACAAAACTCGATCGTAAAACTCAAAATCTCAATGGTCTCCATATTTCTCAAGTCCCATGGACACCTCCCAAACCTAACCAACTAGATCTATATTGTTCTCTCAAGATATCTAATAATAGATATAAGCACCATATTTATAGCATTAGGTTACTTACTCACAAAGTAATCCTAAATCTTTTCCTATTTAGGATTCCCAAGGATCTCTTTCCTAATGAGAATCCACTTTAGGAAATACCATTCCCTATCAAATATGACACTTCCAAAACAGTCTTCGAATCTTTTCCTAATTACAAACCAGTTATGGATATCGGAGTATATCCAAATTCTCGTCACAATCCTAAAAAACCACCCCTTGAAAAGAAATCCTTTTGTCTTTTCCAACGACCACAACTCAAAATAGAGTTATCATACCCCACCATGAAGGTATACCCACTCAGGTACGATCCATTCTAAGACAAACCACTTAGGAACCGTCAACTTAAGATTTTCTTTTCTCAGCATATGTCGAAACACTTGCAAAATAAATCATGGTGCTGCTTCCTTCATCAACTTTCAGGAAACTCCTCAGCCATCGACATACCTTCCACCACACCCACATCCATGCTGATCAAATGCCCGTGGAATTGTTGACAAGCGAGAATTATTCCATCCTTTTTCATGACAACCTTGATGGTTGAAAACATGTCATAAAGACACCTACCCTAGCGTACAGTCGGAGCCTTTGCCGAACCACTCCTTACAGTCCTTCCTTATATGAGTTCACCAACCAATTAATCAAAATTCTCAGCCCACAATGATTCCCAAATACCTCCAGCCAAACCCTCAATTTTATTTTGACTATTTGACCAAGCTTGAATCTTTGACCACATTTTTTTTATCTTTACTTGCATTAATAGAAAATCACAAAAGTCTCAAAGCTACTTTACCACCACAATTATACATGTCGTAAATCACCACCGCCATCGCTCGAGAATTACCGCCATCGCTCAAGAATTACCGCCGAAACTTTTTCATCTCTATGACCAACGCATACCAAATCTTGACAACACTTGCAGATTTTTTTTCAACATTGACTTTTTTTCCTCACGCAACCAGCTCCAAACTCGAACTGAGAAACTATTTTTTTTTTCAGAACTTCTAGAGACTCCGGGAGATTTACCCATCCTTCAAAATCTTTCACCTTCATCTTACTTACACCTATGTTTACTTTGACCAAACTAAGGACTCTGATACTAGTTGTTGGGAAAATACGGCTAGCTCTGATACCACTTGTTGAACAAATCGGTGATCCATTGCAGAGGATATGAGGTAACCATAAAGTAAAACAACATACACAAGGTAAGAAATAGAGATAGAAAATAAGACACGAAGTTTTTACATGGAAACCCAAAATAGGAAAAAACCACGGCCGTCAGGACGACGAGAGACTAATTCACTTTGTAACAATAAAGCAACAGCTACAACCAGAATACCCCTCTCACACTCCTCAATCCAATTATGTTGGTTACAGTCTCATACACAAGCTCTTCCAATATGGCTCTCACAAGATAACAAGACTTGATTCTAGAACTCAAGATCTCAATGGTCTCCATGATTCCCAGGCCCCTATGGGGCACATCCTAAACCTTACCAACTAGATCTATATTATTCTTTTAGGATGTCTAATAATAGATACAAGCACCATATTTATAACATCAGGTTACTTACTCACAAAGTAATTCTAAACCATTAAGAAAATATTTTCCTATTTAGGATTCCCAATGATCTATTTCCTAATTAGAATCCACTTTAGGAAATATCATTCCTAATCAAATATGATACTTCCAAAATAGTTTTCGAGTCTTTTGCTAATTACAAACCAATTATAGATACCAGAGTATACCCAAATTTTCGTTACAATCCTAACAAATACAAGCTAAAGCGGAATATATGGAAATGTTTTATGGGTATGAATTCATTACTTTATTATATTGTTAGGAAAACACTATTATGCTCTCGGTCTATCCAGTCATAATTAATTACGTGATTCTCTTTTAATTATATTAAATATTAATATAGTATTTAAAATAAAAGAAATACATATGATTAATTGGGTTTATAGATAACGTGGTAGATCGAAAATTTAATAATTTTATCCGATTTTATTATTTGTTTGAGTGAAATATATATTTATTTATTTTTAGAAATATTTCAAAATTTTGGCTACTTTGTATTTTGTTGAGGAGTTTTTACATGTTTTGAAGGAGTTCATTCAGTGATATAGGTCCCATTTCATTGCTTGAAGTCCAAGTTTTAACCTTTCTAATTATACTGAGTCAAGTTTTGAAAATAAGGGTTAATTTGCTTTTCAGATTTTTTAATCTCATCGTTGATAATGTTTTTTTTCCAATAGGCCAACTCATTGGTACTAATATAGGGAATACCAAATTCATCAGATATTACTTTCGGTGAAAATTCTAAGAAATGAGTTTTTTAAAGTTTAAAATACAATTATAGGCCTGTTTTGGAAAACATAAGACTTTTAAAAGTTTAATTTTCATTCCATATGCCAAGTTTCTTAAAATACCCCTGAAAACTTTACAATTCATAGTCTGTGAATTACGGTCACAGTCTGTGAATAGCCTATGAAATGAAAATCAAACTTTAGTTTTGCAAACTTTTCAAAAGTGGCCTATAATTATATAGTAAATTTTTTATGGCCTATAAAAAAAATTTTCCCGTTGCTTTGTCTACAACAAAATGAATATTTACTTCAATATGATTTGTTCGGAAATAAAAAATCAAATTTTGTGCCAGTTATCGAACTCCATTATTATCATATCAAAAGTCAGTCGTTGTGAAAGTTTGAATCTCAATTCAAATATCAATGATGTGAACTACAGATATTCGATGGAGATGAAAGTAGCTCATTATTCTATTTCTCATTATTCTATTTCTGTACTTGATAGTAATATTGTGTATTATTTCTAGTAGGATCACAATCTATCTCACCCATACAAATTAAAGATGACAATTTTATCCATCAACCCGTATACCGTGGATATCCGCCCGCAATGGATAGATATGGATATAAAATTTTATTCCTACCACGGGTATGGGTAGGGTATAGATTAAAAAAAAATACTCCATACCTGCTACCCGTTTAATGTAATAAATATATATTATTTCAAATTAAACTATATAATATTATAAAGAACAAATTTTCTAATTACATAAAAAAAAAATCTTACTTAACTTTAATGTCATATATTAATATTTTTTATTTTTGAAATGTCATATATTAATAATTTATTACAAATAATTTGGTAGGAATAATATAAATAAATTAAGTAAACGTAGAATATAACATTTTAATACCACAAATTAGATATTTTTTTGTATATATTATATTTAATTTTATTCGATTACGAAATTTTAATTTTATATGGAAGAATAATATATAAATTAAATATATTTTTTAATTTTATAAACATATGGATTAACTATGGCTATACCCATACATGCGGATAATGCCCTACACATACCCATTAGGGTATTAGAGAATATAGGTCACATACCTATTAGGGTATTAGAGAATATGGGTAAGGTATGGATGTCGGCCTACTTGCCCGAACCCTTGCCCTCCCTAGTAGAGGGTGCAAGGGATGAGTAAAGGATTGGAAATTTTCTAGCAATTAAGTCATATTATTGTGTCTGTCAAATTTGAGAGCTTTTAGGTGTTCTTGTGAGATTTTAGCCTTGTAAATTGATTGTGGTTTTATTTGGAACATATATATTACAAAAATAATGCAAGGATAATTGATAAAATATGTTAGTTAAGAAGGCCTAACTCACACCAAAAGAGCCCTCAAAGGGTGAGGATTACCTCAATCATTATATAAAAGTTATTAGCCATGTAGCTGAGCAATGAGGGATTTCACACATCCCCTCACGCCCAACATACGAGCATGGAGCCAACAGGTTATTTCCATGGCGGTTCATAATAAGGTCCATCCATCCACACATGCCCATGTCAGCTCTGATATCAAGTTAAAAAGGCCTAACTCACCCTAAAAGAGCTTTCAATAGGTGAGGATTGCCTCAATCATTATATAGAAGCTATTAACCCTTTAGCTAAGAACCGTGGAATTTCACAGTTTCTTCCTTAAAAATTGATGTGAAAATAAAATATATGAATACAAGTTTTATTTAATAACTTTTATATTTTCACTTATTTATTCACATTTTTTTAAATGAATTTATTTGAATTTTTAGGTGATATTATTGTAATATAAAATAATTCATTTAATCACATTTTTAATTTAATAATAAAAAAACTCCTAATAAAAAACGTTTGGTCAAACCTCTTCTTTTAAGAAGATAATAAATAAATTTTAAATTCCACCAAACATATATATATATATAGTAAAAGAAAATTCAATAATAATAATAATTATTATTATTATACAGTATAATAATAATGCAAATTTTGGATTCATATAAATTTTAAAATTGAATTCAAAAATCTGAAATAATTTAAATAAATATAAACTCGTATTTAAACATCAAGTAGCAAGTAGCTCCTTTTAGTGTACAAAGAGTATCAATATTTTAAAGGTTGATTTGAAAATTAACTGAATGAAAATCTCTTTTTCTATAGGAACAAAGAAAATAATTAGAGAGTTATATTCTAATAGTGGATAACAATTACTTTATTTCTTTTTAAAATTTAGTATGAAAATAAAATTTAAAAGTCTATTTTATTAATTCACTTTTTAAATTTATTTATTCATTTTTTAATTTAATCAAAATTCCGTATGAAAATAAAATTGAGAAGTCTATTTAATATATATATATATATATATATATATATATATATATATATATATTAGGCATAAGGGTCTCATAAGTCCCCAAACTTGGCCTTAACTTTTAATGTAACCCTTGAACTATGTGTTGGGTTAAATAAGCCCCTCAACTATGATTTAAAGGGTCAAACAAGCCCCTAAAACCACTTCCCCAGTCGGGTCCAAGCGCGTGTTATACAATCTCGGTCCAATAGATGCTGAGTCAGATATAATAATGATGTTGAATTGCCACGTCAATTTTTTTACAAATAAATAACGTTAGGTTACCGTCAATTAGAATTTCAAAAGTTCAAATGCACCCTTAATCTTATTCAGGTGAGATTTATCGACAATACTCTCATACATTCTCTGTCAAACAATCGACTGGGTTTCGATGGGGATTTGACCGGATTTTGACGGGATTCTAATATGGCTTTGATGGCATCAGTTTCACAATCACCGACAGCAAATCCAATATAGAAGTCCTATAATCTAGGTTTGTTCGTCGCTTCAGTTTGGGTTCTAACAGTGAGGTTACCGGTTCGCCACTTCAGTTAGGGTTTCAATGACAAGTCAGCAGAATTCTCTTCATATTCCCAACGCCCGTTCAAGAAACGAACCCCCTTCTTCAATCGGCCACTGTTGTCACTCATCTCACATATCTCTCTCAAATTGATCGAGTTAATTTTACCTAGAATAATTTGAAAACCTAATCCCCAATTTATGTTTAACAAACAAGAACAAATGATCTCCTTGCAACATATCACGTAAAATGTCCAGGTGTGCACAAAAATAGGTCAAACGCGCTCTGAAAATAAAAGTTGTCATCTCATCCTCCACATCAACTTCAGGGACTTGTTTGACTCTTTAAATCATAGTTGACGGGTTTATTTGACCCAACGCATAGTTCGGGGATTACATTGAAAGTTAAGGCCATGTTTGGGGGCTTCTGAGACCCTTATGCCTATATATTAACATATAAATAATTTAATAACTACAAAAAATAAAAATATCCATAAAACTTGAACAATTTTGAACTTACAAAACTTATAAATAAACCATATCATACCAATTTATTGACCTAATTCATGTTGGGTCGTTGCATAATATCTTGAATGAGAAGATCCAAATTCAAGTAAGAGGATCCACCTTCTTCAGTTGCTCCATTCGCGATCTCTTTAAGTTGTGTGGCTATTCTTCTTCTCTCCTCTCTTTCCTCTCCTTCATCCATGAGTTCATGCACAGCCTTTACTACCTGCTCCTTCTTCACCAACACTCCAATCTTCTCTTCCTCTCCCAATTCCAACGGAGTCTCCACTCCAATCCTTACACCAGTCCTAATAACCTGAGTAATCAGCTTCTCATTGCAGAATTGGTCAGCAAAAAGTGGCCATGTAAGCATTTGAAGACCAGCAGATATCCCTTCCACGGAAGAATTCCATCCACAGTGCGTTAGGAATCCCCCAACTGAAGGGTGTGACAAAATCAGTACTTGTGGAGCCCAACCCCTTATCACCAAACCTCTCTCCTTTATCCTTTCATCAAAATTCTCTTCTCTGAACCACTTCTCTAGTTCCTCTGTTCCGCTCCTTTGTCTCACAACCCAAATGAACGGTTTGTTTGATGCTTCCAAGCCTAACCCAAGCTCTATAAGCTGTGGAGTTGTGAAGTTGCAGAGACTTCCAAGACAAACATAAAGCACGGAGCCCGGTTGTCTTGAATCAAGCCATTTCAAGCATTCCAAGCCACCGATTGAAGCCTTGTTACCTCTCTCTGCCTTATCTGTACTGTCTTTGTTGCATAGGGAAACAGGCCCAACGCACCAAACCTTTCCCTTCTTAAGTTTCTTGTATTGCTTGACATACCCCAACTCCAATTCCTCAAATGTATTTATAATAACCCCATATGAAGCCTGGTCTGCAGCTACCATATTTTGAGTAAAATCTTCCATTACTCCACCGTCGCCTACTGGCATAGGAACTTGAGCTTTGGTTATCTGTATTTGATCAGGCAACCCTGGAATCAGAAAATATTCTGAATCAGATCTAACATTTTCGTAAGCTCTGGAGGCAACCAAATTACGCCAGCACAACAGAGCGAAGCAGGAGAATCCATGGAAACATATTCTAGGAACATCGAACTTGGTAGCAGTGTCAATGGTCCACGTAAACGTCATGTCAGAGATTATGCAGCTTGGAAGAGGCTGTATCTCTTCCAACAATTTCTCTGCTGGATCCTGCAGCAAATTTACTACCGTGATGAAATTAGACCTCAACTCCATTGAAGGAATCAAGTCTATAGTCTCGCATCCATCAGGAATTCCAGCTTCTTGAAATGGAAACGGGAGTTCCAAGATTCGGATCTGAAGGCCTGAACTTATTGCGCGAGCAAGAACAGTTCTGACTCGGGCAGCATTGATAGGTGTGGTGATTATAGTGATAATAGCACCATGTTGAGCTAACAGTCTTCCAATGTCCGCCATCGGAAGCAAGTGACCTTGAGCCATAAAAGGGAACAAGATAAAGTGAGGAGGCTGATTGGCCTCGGAATACTTCATCGTTTCAATTTAATGTAATATTTGTACGATCGGCATAGAGTCCGCTCTTTGCATATTTATACATGTGTGGTGTTGTGTTTAATTTCTCAAATGGCAACTGTACTGTGTGAATGAATGATGTAAGGTATTACGTGTACATTTTATCTGAATATGATAGAGTTATGTTGTGTGATGTGCACGGAGTCATTGGTTGGTCTCACTTCAGAGGTCAAAGTAAAGCTATCATGTAAACCGTGCGGACCAAGTCTATGGTTCTTGCACTGGGAAGTCAGGATACATGTGCGGAGCTAAGCGGGCCAGCGATGTTTCTACATCTGGATGGAAGGTCCACTCTACTTTTAGTAACGAGATACTATTTAAATGAAATTAATTGATTTAAATTTAAAATTATAAATATAAACTTTATACATATATATATATAGTATTATTATCTATGATATACGGACACTTCTATGGATATGGGCATGTCGTGTCGGAACATTTTGGACACTTTGATTGTCCGACACTTGCCCAACGTTGTATCCAAACCGTGTCTATTAAATAAATAAATAATAAAATTTTTTTTGGATATATATATGTCCGACACACGACTTCATGCGTGTTCTGAACACTTTTAATTATTATTAATTAATTATTTTATTTTATATTTTTTATTGAAAAATATCGATTTGTCACTTGTCAATTTAAATCACTCAAAATCAAATTAAAACTCTATTAATTTCAGATATTAAAAGGTGAATATCAACAATTTAAAATTACCTATAAATTTATACCATGAATTGTATATTTTAATGTAAAAATATAAATACACATATTATATTACTAATTATATATCCAGGTGTATAAATATTTACCTACATTTTTCTAATATAAAAATATTATTCTATATTATTTTAATACCCATATCGAAATCGTATAGTGTCTTAATTTTAAAAAATTTGTCTCCTCGTGTTTCATGTCTATATCGTATCTGTATCCACGTGTCACTATCCGTGCATGATAGATTATTATACACAAGTTTTTTTTTTTTTTTTTTATAATAACACTCATCTTACTTTGATTAACAAGTAATGCCTAATCAGATTGCAAATTAATCTTACATCTCTCTCAAGTTGGAGCTAGAGAAAAAAAGTCTAGCTTAGGCAACTCGAATTTTAAAAATAGAATGAGGAAGAGGTTTGATCAAGATATTAGCAAGTTGTAAAGAACTAAAACCATGAACAAAATAAATAAAACCTGCTTTAAACTCATTGCGAACTCCATGGTATATGAAGATATTTAGTGCGTTTTGGTTATGATGTGAAGTGCTACATGAAATTTATAATGAAGTTGTATTGTAACCTGAATAGGGATAATCCAATCTTGAAAAAGATAAGTGATCCATGCAAGAGCCCTATACTTAGCTTCAACAAAACTTCTAGATATAGTGGTCTACTTTTTATTTTTCAAGAGATTAAAGAGTTGCCAAGGAATATACACTAGCCACGGAGAGATCTTTTGGAGTTTCTGCAACTGGCCAGTCAGCATCACTGAAGATTTCAAAAGAGAGAGTTTGATTCATTTTGTAGAGATGGGAAAGATGAGAGGCCCCTTTCAAGTATTTCAATACATGTATAATAGCAAGCCAATGTGAAGAATGTAGGCTTGGTCATGAACTGGCTAAGGGTTTGTGTGGTATGAGTTATATTTATTCCGGTGAAGTCGAGATATTATAATCTGCCTATTATTCTTCTACACAAAGCAGGTGTTAGTATGGCATCAGCATCAGAGTAGGGGAGTTTACAACCAGGTGCACGTGGTGTTAAAGTAGGCTGACATTCTGATATTCTTAAAACAATCAATAAGTAATTTTTGTATTAATATTAGGATATAAACATCCCTTCTTATGATCTAGTAATCTCCAAACTAAGATAGTATTTGCCTTGACCCATATTTTTTATAGTGAATATTTGATAAAGAGAAGTCTTCATTACATCACTATTATCCATATTATGCACCATGATGAGTAGGTCACCTACATAGACCAAAAGTGCTATAAAAAGGTTATTAACATTTTGAATGAATAGGCAATGATCATGAGGTGATTGAACAAAACAATATGAGATCAAATGGTTAGTCAATTCATAGTTCCACTCCATACTAACCTATTTTGAGTTCATAAAGGGATTTCAACTTGCAAACTTTGTTTGATGTTACATTATGACCATCTAGAATTCTCGTATATATTTATTTCTTTAAGTGTCCATGAAAAAAGGCATTATTTATATCTAACTGCTCTACTGGCCAATCTTTGGAGGTTGCATGATGCGGATCAGTTAACTTTAAACTTTATGGAAGACTTGAACCGGGTTAAGATTAGAAGGAAAATTTTATTATTTTAGGATTTGAGATTTATTTCTCTTATTTGATTTATTTATTTTCTTTTTAGGTTGTTTTAAAATATTAGAGAATTTCCTTCTTAAAAGGATTTCTATTTAATCTAGGAATTTCCTTCTTAAAAGGATTTCTATTTGATCTAGGTTGTAACCTCTATATATGGAGCTTCCTTTCATCAAATAAAGATCTTTCAACTTTTGAATATCTTATTTCTCTAAAATAGAATTTCTCTTGGATCAAGGTTTATCTTCCCTTGGATTAGGGAATTTCATCGTCCCGGCCAAACAAAATTGGTCACCTAACACTTGTGACCGAGTATAATCAGTCTATCAAAACTCGTGACCGAGTCTAAACAGTCTTTATTAGGGCTGTGCATGGTTCCTTCTGGAATCGCTCCAGAACCGGGAACCGGAACCGGTACTGGAACTGAAAAAGAACCAATTATTTGGAACCGGACCAGAATCGGTACCGAAAATTATATTTTTTGTACCGATTCTGGATCCTTGATTAGAACCGGATCGGAACCGGACCAGAACTGGAACAGAACTGGAACCGGTAAAGGAACCGGTTTTTTTTAAAAAAAAATAAAATAAAATATAGTCGTTTTAGGCGAATTTCTTTCTAGGTAAAAAAAATATATATTGTTCTCTGCTCTCAAGTTTTTATTTATTTTCAAACTGTATATCGCGGTTCTAATTTTTATATAAATACTTCAAAAAAATAGTATTTTTAATCTTTTTTAATTTTATTTCTGCACCATCAGATTATTTCAACACTTATTTACATATATATATATATATTTCTATTTCAAATATATTTAAAAATTAGAAATGATCCTGAAGTTTTGAAGAATATTATTCCAAGAGTCGAAGTGAAGTGCTAGATGTTTTGATTTGAACAATCTACCTGCAAAATTAATTTAATTTTTTTATTTTTTTATATTACAACTGAATTATGTTAAATTACTATGTGTATGTTAATTTATTCAATTTTTATTTTTTATTTTAAAATGAAATGTAGAATATGGAGGACTATGCATAATTTATTTGTAAGGTTATGGAGCTTTTAAACTTATTTTCTTTGTCTAGACATCAAATTTAAGTTTATTAGTAAGCTTTGGAGTTTGTTGGTATGCAATTTGTGAACCAATTTAACAAATTGCTAATGGTAATTGAGAAAATTAGTAACTTTCACATATGTATAGGTTTGCTTTATTATATTGGTTTTGGAATGGTTATTTTGTAAATATAAATTTGACAAACGGTGGTTTCACAAAAGTTTTTTAATAATTGGATTAATTGTGAAAAGTTTAATTATTTTCCTTGAACCGATACCAGAACCGTACGTGAATAACCACTACCATTGGAACGGGAACCGGTAACGAAACCGAAATGGTACAGGTTCCTAAAAAATAAGGAACCTATAATTTGGTTCCGGTACTGGTTCCTTCAAGGAATCGGTACCAGAACCGGTCTCGCTCACCCCTAGTCTTTATCTTTATGCTTCTGTCCTGCGTCAGTCGGTATCAGAGCAGTGCTCGTCCATGGGGGATAATCAAGATGCAATAGTAGAGATAGAGATTTTTCGAGCATATTGTTGAGTTGAGGATGTTGTTTGTAGGATGATTATAGATAGTTGCAGTTATGAAAATCTAATTGCTGAAAAGTTGGTGGACATCCTATAATCACTAACAGAGCCTCATCCTTCACCATATAAGGCTTTTTGGAATAAAAAAGGTATGTTGATTGAAGTACATCGAATCTGTAGAGTACTTATTTCGATGGGTAAATCTTATTCAGATAATATTATCTGTGATGTTATGGATATTGATACGTGCGGAGTCTTATTGGGGCAACCGTGGTTATTTGATCTGAATGTTGTATACAAAAGAGAAAATAATTTGTACAACTTCAAGTGGAATAAAAAGAAGATTGTGATCTTGCCTATTGGATCCGTGAGACCATCTAAATTGGTAGAAAAATCTACAATAGCATCAAAAATATCAAGTGAGATCACGATCAAACATGACAGTGATTTTGTAATCGGAAAGAATCCCCCTCAAGCTGAAGAGAAAGTAGTAGTAAAAACATGCTCAATTTTGCTAGAAGCGGAAGTAGATTCTATTTTGTTAGTAGTAGATGTGGATTTCATTGTCGGCCATCCATGTACTCAATGTGAATCTGACTTTATTTTTGTTATAGTTGACAGGTTTTCAAAAATTGTGCACTTTATTTTCTACAAGAAGTTTGGAGATTTAGCTCATGTTACCAAAATATTTTTTTTTAAAGATTATTTATCTTCACGATATCTTCAAATTATTATTATTGAAGACAATATACATGTGGAAGAAAAGAAAGTGGAAATAATTTGACACTCTCCAAAGATATTTGATGAGAACTCGAGGACGAGTTCTTCTAAAGTGGAAGAGAATGATGCGGATCAGTTAACCTTAAATTTTATGGAAGACTTGGACCGGGTCAAGATTAGAAGGAAAACTTTATTATTTTAGGATTTAAGATTTATTTCCCTTATTTGATTTATTTATTTTCTTTTTAGGTTATTTTAAAATATTAGAGAATTTCCTTCTTAAAAAGATTTCTATTTAATTTAGGAATTTCTTCTTAAAAGGATTTCTATTTGGTCTAGGTTGTAACCTCTATATAAGGGGCTTCCTTTCATCAATTAAAGATCTTTCAACTTTTGAATATCTTATTTATCTGAAATAGAATTTCTCTTGATCAGGGTTTATCTTCCCTTGGATTAGGGAGTTTCATCATCTCGGCCAAACGAAATTGGTCACCTCACACTCGTCACCGAGTATAATCAGTCTATCAAACTCGTGACCAAGTCTAAACAGTCTTTACCTTTATTTTTCGCTTCCGTCCTGCGACATTGCAACTGACTATGGTTAATCATACTAAGTATGACTGTCACATTTATGATTGTTTTTACACTAATTATCAATTTTCTTTTATCATTATAATTTTTTTGGAGCTTTTCCAGTATTCATATTGCTACAAAGTTTATTGAACGTGATACAAGCAGTTATCACATTATATATTGTACTAGCTTGTAATTTATATTTAAATTTATTTATATATTGAGAAGGTGGGAAGGCTCTGCACATGATTCAAAAGTGTTGCATGATGTTTTATCTGGAAGAAACGAACTTAAAGTGTCATCAGATATAGTTTTATTTATTTTATTTTGAATGGCCTAATTTTATTTGAAGTGCTAATGTACTTATTAAAATGTACATCAGTGAAATTTCATCCAATTTTAAAAAATATTTGAAAGTCTGTTAAAATTAATAAATTAATATTTGAAAGTCTACAAAAGTAATTGAAAGTCTGTAAAAGTCACTGAAATTCTATAGAATTCATTTATAAAAATCCATCAAAATCTATAAAAATCATGAAATTTTTTTTATTTATGAAAGTGATAAATTTTATAAATATTTATGAAACTTATTCTCTTTTTAAGATTTATAAAAACCATTAAAAATTGATATTGACCCTTCAGACTTGATTTATAGACTTCAAAACTAACCTTAAGAATAAGCCATTAAAAGCATGAACCAAATTCTCGAGCAAATTACATAACTTTCAAGATAGTTATATCGCGCAAATGCAGCTTATATGTCATCAGTACATTGCTTATTGTATCAACTTATCAAGTAAGATGTCCAATTTTGTATTGTGGATGCTATGCACTTTGTCTATGGCTTAGTCCTTTTGACTAGGTCCTTAAAATGTGTATCAAGAGCAACTGCACCCTAATTGCAAAATCAGGGCCTCGATTACCTATTACAGTAGTATCTTTCAAGATTCATCAACTTTAAAGGTTCACGAGAGTAATATAATTATTAAATAGGTCATGTCCAAACATGGAAAAATAACATGAGGCAGTGAAACTTTGGAGATAGTTACTGTATAGTTAATATAGTTTCTTATCTACCATTGGAGTAAAGATCTTTCTAAATTTAAAGTTTGAAATAAACATTATCAATGAGTTAAATAATTAGATATTAAATTTACATTACATTATTAAACCACAAAAATGTTTAAATCATCTCCAACTATGTGTAATAGGCGTTTGATGCGATATGGAGTTCTAACAATGTGAGATTTTTACAATAAACTTTCATGGCCTTTAGGTCACGTTTGGTAAACAGGACAGGATGGAACGAGATTGGACAGGATAGGATAGGATGAGATAGGATGGGATGATATTATTTATTATCCTCTAGTTGGAGTGTGCTAGGATAGAATGGAATAAATTTTTATCACCTGTTTGGAAGCACTTCGGATGGGATAAAAATTTGAAATAGCTATTTAATTTTTTGGTTACCTATGAAAGTTAATCTATGGTAATCTGTTGAGGCAATACTAAACTTTAACAAACATATCTGGTCGGTTGCTATTGCTTTAGAAATTGACTAATAATCATGACACCGATGTTATGGCATTAGGCATCTCTGAATTAACTTCTAGTTTTGTTATGTGGACATCAGATTGACCTTGCTTAAAAGGTACTACCTTGACATGTTAGTTTGAAAATCAACCGCAACTTCCATTTCAAGACTAGATCAAGTTTTATGCTCGAGGAGTTTTTGTTCAATCATTGATATTATCATTCAAATATACTATAGACAAGTACAGTCTATACTTTAACCCCATCATTGCTCGCATCAATACCTTCCCTTTGGATGAGTTCTTGGCCTTTGATAGATCCAGATTCCTCACAAGGTTGTCTAATATTGAGCGGTAGCTTCCAATTTTGGGATTCTTAGAACTAATTTGTTGTATGTCTCCAGCTGTCTAGCGAAGAACGAGCCTTGACAAACTGTTTAGGGGAGGTAGATCCTAAATTGTGCAATGCACATTGAAGCAGAAAGTGGCCTTGGTTTAGCTTTGTAACCATAGAAGTGAACATGTATTTTAGCTTTGTAACTGCACAACTGAACACCATACGTATATCAAGTAACTTCACATACTGATGTCTAAGTACACATCTATACATTCCCATCCCAGTCACATACAGGAAGCTCCTAATCAGTTATGAGGTTCTTAATATCGTTACGGGTTTCACATAGAGACTCCATTGCTAGCTGCATCCAGGATGAATTTGCTGTAAAAGAAAATAAAAAAGCAAAAACACTGTGAAAATCACCATCTTTCAATTATAAGATAAACAACCCTATTTGACATGACATAATCTCATGGATGAGATGGAAAATCCTGCAATACATTTAATCAACAACACAATAGTTGCAGAACTAATTTGAGAGACACAAACCCCTAAAATTATTCTAACAAAGTATCTAGTTCCGAAGAAAACCACAACCATATGCAGTAGAAATAAACTCAATATCCACATGATAGGCAAAAAAAAAACACAACATGATGCTAAGAAAAGTTTGTGAACATAAATTTCATAAGGAAACCTATCGAATAAATCATTTTTCCTTTAAACTTTTGATTATTTGATAAGTTACAAGGAAAAGTTTTAACATAATTCAAAGAATCCATGATTAGTTAGCAAAAGGATTAAAAAAGATTTGCTCAGTTGTTCTAACTTTCAAAATCATACACAAAATTATGAACAAGTATATTCAATGAAAAGCTAACATATTATTTCCTTTCCTAAAAAATTATTTTCAAGAAATCCAGCTATTCTCAGAAAAAGATAACACGAAACAACGACCACAGCAAAAAAAACTATCAGATCTGCTTATTCACACAACCAAATATCCTAGATCTAGCCTTACTCCAACAAATCCATTTCATACTCATACATGTATAGCCAATGAAACCAACCAACACCATGTCTCCTTCAACAACAATTATCACAAGAAAACTCAAGATAAACACTTAACATATACACAAGTTTCAACAACCACAAAAATATATATCTCAAACTACAAAATTAAAGTCAAACTAACTTACTTAGATGCTAGATCGTTAGATCAAAATCCTGATAGCGCCGCCAGGTTGAAAAACCTAATAAATCCTAGATCAACAACAAAGATAGGTTATGTACGCAAACAAATTGCACTGAACAGGAAGTTGCGAGCCATTTTCTCACCATAACTGCACTATAAAAAAGAAGAATATAGAAACAACTGTTGAAGTAAAATAAAATGAACACAGTATTGAAACACTTAAAAGCTGTTACCCAACCTAAAACAAAACAATCAACAAAAATACCAGCAAACATATATTACAGATATTCATGCATGTGTTTCCAGTATATCCAATGAATTACAACATGTTGTGCAAAAATAGAGGACTATAGTATCATATTTTGCATCTATATTTACAATTAACTAAAAACAGTTGTAGTTCATCAAGCAAAATACAATCATTAACAAAGTTCAAAAGCGATAGATAGTATGAATAATAATCGATCAATCTCCAAATCCACCACTCAAAAGTGTTCCTATGAATTGAATCTTTGCATCATCATCAGGTTGTGCCATGAAAAGATCTCCAATTTCCAGTTGTTGTCTAAACTTCGGTAGAATGCGAACTGCACCGAATTTAGAAGTTGCATTTTCATAAGTTCATTTGCATATACTCTATTTAAATTTACCTTAGCATCAGCAAGCACTTCACAAAATCTGTTCATAGAACCTTCAATTGTCTCATTCAACACAGTTGTGAAGGTCTTCATACTTCGAAATATTGTATCTCCAGATCTAGACCTTTTCCTGCTTGATGTTTGAGATAAAGGTTAACTTACCGGCTGACTAGATTCAGTTTGGTTAATTGAAGTGGGAGAAAAAATTCCAACATGCTCTTCATCATTTTCAGAATTATGCGTCTCTATTTCCTCATCTGTTACAAGATTGTGAGGAGTATATGCTGATTTCCCATTTGCTCGATCTTTTCCAAATATGTACTCCAGCCTATCATAGAGTGGAAAATACTTAGCTCTCCACCCTTTGGCTTGTTTATGGTTCTGCAAACATAAGAATCAAATCATTATATTAATTAATATGGTTTCAAAACAAATGGCTAAACTTGTAAGAAAAAATCATGAAAAAAATAAATAAATTTCACCTCAACATAGGCCTTCCATGTCTCATTACTATTTACTTCAATGAACTTCTTCTCATGATTCCAACCAAATTCACTAACGTTTCTCATATCGTATATAATTCCATAATCCCTCTTCCAACTCTTAACTTTTGATTCTATATGGGGGTTAGCTTTCAATCCACAATTTGGTAAAATTCTTACTAATTGTCTCTCCATCATTTTATATGTACATGATTTAAAAGCTCCACAATCAGCCCGACCACCAGTAGCATTAATATCTTCAATGGTAGCTAATAAAGCCTCTTCTTCTTCTTTGGTCCACACTCGTCTATTTGCTCTTCTTTCATCCTCTAAAGGCTGGCTTCTACCTCCGACTTCCATGCCTATATACATGAATCAAATAGCATCAAATTAAGTTGTTATATTCTCTAACAAAAATCACACTGTAATATAAAATTTTTTCAATATTAATTAGCATAAAAATTAATTTAATCCAGAAATACACAATCAATATAATAAAAACCCAAATCAAACAGAACAAATAAAACTATTCTACAACAATAAACTAACAAAGTAGTTGTATAACATATAATACACAAATAACACAAAGAAAACCGAATATAATGAAATCAAATCTAACATATAATAATAACATCTTCAACTAAATTAAAATATTTAAATAAACAATCCCATAATCAAACAGAACTATTTGCCATCCATGTGTTGAACATTTGGTGCGCTAAATTATCTCTCCGAGCTGCCAAATCCAAGGTTGAAGTTGTTTGTCTAATAGTGTCGTGATCTGTACTATCATCATCTTCTTCACTTGTCTCTCTTTTCTATGGATATGTTAACATTTCTCTTCTGATGAGATTATCCAATAAGCAACACAACTATAATCTTGCATTGAGTTTTTAGAGGATAAAAACTTGAACTCCGTAAAATTGTCCAGCGCATTTTAAGTAAACCAAAACAACGCTTTATGACATTACGTGCAGATGAATGTTTCATATTGAAATATTCTTCATGATTAACAGGGGCACAACCGGATCTCCATTCGGATAAATAATATCTTGTTCCTCTATACGGAGCTAAAAATCCTTCTTTATTAGGGTAACCCGCATCCACAAGATAAAAGCAACCTAAATTGAGGAAAAGTATGACAACCAATTACTATCTATTTGAAAAAAATCTTATTAGAATATTTTAAAATTTTCACTTACCAAGATGAACTTTCAATCCAGTTGGTTTAGATAATGCATCTCAAAGAACTCTAGAATCTGATGCAGACCATCCCATCCCGGATATACAAAGGTAAACATCATAACTTTAGAACAAGAACCTAGAACATTCATTGCAAATTCACCTTTTCTTGTCCTAAACCGAGGTCTGTCTACTTCAGGTACATGTACTCTAATGTATGTCCCATCCAAACCCCTAAAAATTTCTATTAAAAGAACTATAATGTTAAAACATTTATAAAAATATTGTACCTAATATTGTACCTAACCTTTCCATTTCCATATACCATCGGAGCAATTTTCAGGCACTGGATTTGGCGAGACTAGAAGTTCATTATGCAATTGTAAAACTGCATAAAGAACAAAATTGAAGTAGCGACTGATTGTCTCTCCAGATCTACGAAACCTACTTATCATGGTTCGATTTTTAACATGGTGAGCTAGAATATGTGTAAGCATACATACTTGTTCCTCTAGAGAAACTGCACCATCTGTTATCAACCGCCTAGTGTTTCGCAACATTTCACATAAAACACCAAATGTTCTTCTATCCATTCGTAGTTGATTGATACACTCTATGTCATTGTTTCTAATGATGTTATCTATGTACTCTAGACGATTTGAATGGTTGACAAAGATACGATGACTCAATAATCGTCTATTATATTGATATGTCATCATATGGTATACCATTGAGCTTATTGCAGCCATATACAATTGTACTAGTTGCATAACCATGAACAAAATAGTCTCTTCTTCATCTATGTCATCCATGACTAAATCACAAATAGCAGAAAATAAATTAAAAAAATAAAACCAATCACACAGAAAAATAAAATATTAACACATACAAGTTTCTCAGAAATCCATGTTGACACCATTCAAAAATAAAAATCAGCACACCATTCTAAAATGACACCAGTAGCCAAATTATTTTTGCCATTGGAACAACACCACCATCAATTTCCAATCAGATGATTAACTCATAAATCATACAAATTAAAAAAAAATTGGGCATTTTACAAGTAAAATATCGTCCATTTCATAAACAATTTTTACAAAAATCTACTTACATATAACATGTAAATCAAGCAGTTCAATATTCAGAAGAATGTAAACCCTAAAAACCATCCAATAAAATAGCACAAAATCATCATAAAAAACTTAATAAAATCAGTCAAATTTGCTTACCGCAAAGAGTTGAGGAAGATTATAGAAGATTTTGATTCGAAATTTTGACCCCCAAACTTGATTTATCAGTTCCTAGATTTCAATTCACCTGGAAGACATGGTTTTGAACACTGGAGGTTTAAAATTTTGACCCCCAAACTTGAAGATTCTGTGCTTATGGGAGATATTGATCGAGAGTAGCACAAAGCGTTTTGATGGAGACTGGGTTTACAAGCACATAAGAAAAAACGAAAAGTGAAAACGGAAAGTAAGAAAAACAGGATTTCTAACTTGTGAAGAATCGAGTAGTAGGTGGGACTTTTAATTATCCCAACTGATTGGTGGGTTTTATTAATCCCAGTGACTCAGATTAAAAATAATAAAACAGGATAATTTTAAATCAACCTATGTACATCTAAACACATGCTAACTAAATTAACCAACCTATTCTCTGTTAATCCCTCCTACCAAATATGTTCTTGTTTTAGATAATAAATGCGGCCACCATATATATAATAATCAATAAAATATTATTCATAAATTAAACTTATAATTAATATTAATTTATTAAAAATAATTATAATTTTATTAATTAAACTTCCAAATTAATATTAATAGTATTTTTTTAAAAAAAATAATTAATAATTTAATTATTGAGTTATGATAATTTATTTTTTAAATATTATATATTATCGAGTTTTCTTAAATTTAATTAATTAATAATGTTAGGATTGCTTTGAATTATAAGGATTTCCTTTTAGGAAGTTTTTTCTATTTTGAGTTTGGATGTATTTCCTGATTGTTTGATTCCTTATTTTTGAAAGATTTGACTTTCCTAATTTGGTTGATTGTATTCTTTAGTTGGAAAGGAAACAAATTAGGAAAGTATATTTGATGATCACTATAGATAGAGTTGTCTTTTAAAGAAGAACGTATCTCGTCCTTATAGAGTGGTGATCATTGGATTTGGGTCATGTCTAGTGGGGGTAATGATCATTGGAATTGGAATCTCGCCATTAAAAAGATTTCGAGTATTGAGGTTGGGGTATTGCCATAAGGAGATTTCGAGTTGAGGTTGGGGTCTCGCCATTAAGGAGATTTCGAATTGAGGTTGTCTCGTCATTAAGAAGATTTTGAGTTGGCTTGACTTACTACTAAGGAGATTTTGATTTGAGGTTGTCTCGTCATTTAGGAGATTTCGAATTGGGTTGTCTCGCCATTAAGGAGATTTTGATTTGGGATTGTCTTGCCATGGTGGAGTTGTTCGCCTAAAAGATATTTTGATAAATAAAGCAATTTTGTATGGAGAGAGAGTTATCTGAATGACTTGTAATTCTTATTTCTCTATAGTAAACTTGTTATCTTTCCGTGGATTAGACAATTTAACAAACCACGTTAAATATTGTATTTGTGTTTGAGCTGATTGTTTTAGTTAAATCGAACTAGAAACTAAGAAGAAAGTGGGATAGAATCGGAAATTTTCTAACAAATAATTATTTATTGAATATATTTTAACTATTCAATTTATGAAATTAACTCTCTTTTCATGATTTTTTTTTTATAATATGAGAGGTGCTATATTTATTATAAATAGTTTTATATATTTAATATAATATAAATATATTATGTAAATTTGATATATTAGAATAAAATATAAAATATGAATTTAATTATATTTAAAATGATATATTAATCATTTATAAATGACATAAAATATATATTTGAAATGGTTAGAATATAAATATATAAAAATTTAAGAATTATTTTTATTATAAATTTATATAAATTTATATTAATATTTTATAATAGAGTAGAATATGATGGGTATTGTTAAGAAAATTCCTGTTCTATCCAAATTTCTTCCTAATTCCTAGTTCGATTCAACCAAAAAAATCAGTCCAAACACAAACACAATATTTAACGTGGTTCGGCAAATTGCCTAATCCATGGAAAGATAACAACTTTACTATGAGAAATAAGGATTACAAGTCATTTAGACAATACTTTCTCTCCACACAAAATTGTTTTCTTTCTCAACCAGAATCTCTTTTAGGCGAACAACTCCACCACAGTGAGACAACCCCAAATCAAAATCTCTTTAATGGCGAGACAGCCCCAATGCAATGATCATTACCCCACTCGGCAGGCATGACCCCAATCCAATGATCATTACCCCACTAGGCAGGCATGACCCCAATCCAATGATCATTATCCCACTCAGCAGGCATGACCCCAATCCAATGATCATTACCCCACTCGGCAGGCATGACCCCAATCCAATGATCATTACCCCACTAGGCAGGCATGACCCCAATCTCAACTCGAAATCTCTTTAATAGCGAGACCCCAACCCAAATGATCATTACCCCCACAGGTATGACCCAACTCCAATGATCACCACCCCAAAGGGACGGGATACTTTCTTCTTTATGAGACAACTTTATTTATAGTGATCATCAAATATACTTTCCTAATTTGTTTCCTTTCCAACTAAGGAATACAATCAACAAAATTAGGAAAACTAAATCTTTCCAAAACAAGGAATCAAACCATTAGGAAGTAGATCCAAACTCAAAATAGAAAAACCTTCCTAAAAGGAAATCCTTGTGATTCAAGGCAATCCTAACAAATCCCCACCTTGACTTGAATCACCTAAAACTTTTGAATCTATTTCCTTTGATCACTATCAAACCAATTTTGTCTCCATCATTCAATTCATTCTCTATCAAATCCAAAATATTTCTCCACCTCGAATGAGAAACTTTCAATTCCCAAATCCAAATGTTTTTAGTTCTTGATCTCAATCTCATACTTTACCATTCTTCCAATACGCAACAGTCATATTCTGTTCAACATCGCTCCTTCTATAAATCTCCGAAACGCATCTCCACCGTCCAAGTTTAATTTTCATTTGTCTTCTACAACATATCCAAAATTCAGCCTAATCCAACGGTTCATTCAAGAGATATGCCTTTTTCAATCTGACAGTGCAGGACAGATCCATGAAACCCATGAACCCTATTGTTGATGTCATATCTCTTTATTCCAGTCATTAATACAAACTCCGAACGGTCAAAAGTTAGAAATATATGTGTAGAATATTCGAATAAAGTTTGAGCATCATCCAACGGTCGGTTAAGGAGAAATCTTTAATTCTTCCAAGCTGTCCAGAAAATTCTGCTGATCAAAATATTCACTTAATTTATCTCACTGATCTACATCATGGATACGAATTCCAATCGAGGTGTCCACTTCAAACTTGATCTTCAAAAAAACCTCCACCAAAGCTCTGATACCAGTTTGTTAAGAAAATTCCTGTTCTATCCCAATTTCTTCCTAATTCCTAGTTCGATTCAACCAAAACAATCAGTCCAAACACAAACACAATATTTAACGTGGTTCGGAAAATTACCTAATCCACGGAAAGATAACAACTTTACTATGAGAAATAAGGATTACAAGTCATTCAGACAATACTTTCTCTCCACATAAAATTATTTTCTTTCTCAACCAGAATCTCTTTTAGGCGAACAACTCCACCACGGCGAGACAACCCCAAATCAAAATCTCTTTAATGGCGAGACAACCCCAATGCAATGATCATTACCCCACTCGGCAGGCATGACCCCAATCCAATTATCATTACCCCACTAGGCAGGCATGACCCCAATCCAATGATCATTACCCCACTCGGCATGCATGACCCCAATCCAATGATCATTACCCCACTTGGCAGGCATGACCCCAATCTCAACTCGAAATCTCTTTAATGACGAGACCCCAACCCCAATGATCATTACCCCCACAGGTATGACCCAACTCCATTGATCACCACCCCAAAGGGACGGGATACTTTCTTCTTCATGAGACAACTCTATTTATAGTGATCATCAAATATACTTTCCTAATTTTTTCCTTTCCAACTAAGGAATACAATCAACTAAATTAGGAAAACCAAATCTTTCCAAAATAAGGAATCAAACCATTCCTTTCCAACTAAGGAATACAATCAACTAAATTAGGAAAACCAAATCTTTCCAAAACAAGGAATCAAACCATTAGAAAATAGATCCAAACTCAAAATAGGAAAACCTTCCTAAAAGGAAATCCTTGTGATTCAAGGCAATCCTAACAGGTATTATATATAAGAATTTTCTGTTTTAAAATTTTAAAGTAAATTAAAATTTAGTGGTTGGTCGAAAATGCTCTAATTAATTTAAAAGTTAATACTCCCTCATCCCACCAATGTTGCAATATTTGTATTTTTCACATTTGCTAATGCATAATTTTAATGATAAATATTTTTAATTATACAAGACTAAAAATTATGGTAATTTTATATTTAAAAAATAGATATTAAAGATCTCACTTGATTTTATATATATATATATATATATATATTTATATATATTGCATAAGACACCATATATGAAATAAAATTAGTATATGAAACAAAATTAGTTGATAAATAGTTTATAAAACCCTAATGTCCAAACTAATATGGGATGGAGATAGTAATTAGAATCTATTTATATTGAGTTAATCAAATACGTGAAATCTTTTGTTAATATTAATGGTGACGCTTAACCAGTAAAGGAACTCATGGAAAGGAGTTGTTAATGATCAGCTCAAGTGCAAATCATGAGAACATCTTATTCCAGAAAATGAGCATATAAATAAACAAATCCTCTCAACCAATTTATTGAGCTAATTCATGAAGGTTGAGATTTATTAATGTGTGATATGAAAATTAAAAATCAAATATCAAAAGACTATTGAAATGGTCACATCTCCCTGCCTTGCTGCATAATATCTTGAATGAGAAGGTTCATATTCATGTAGGAGGATCCACCTTCTTCAGTTGCTCCATTCGCTATCTCCTTAAGCTGTCTGGCTCTTCTTCTCCTCTCATCTTTTGCTTCTCCTTCATCCATGAGTTCATGTACAGCCTTTACCACCTGCTCCTTCTTCACCAAAACTCCAATCTTTTCTTCCTCTCCCAATTCCAATGGAGTCTCCACTCCAATCCTTACACCAATTCCAAGAACTTGAGTGATCAGCTTCTCATTGCAGAATTGGTCACCAAAAAGTGGCCATGTAAGCATTTGAAGACCAGCAGATATCCCTTCCACGGAAGAATTCCATCCACAGTGCGTTAGGAATCCCCCAACTGAAGGGTGTGACAAAATGAGTAATTGTGGAGCCCAACCTCTTATCACTAACCCTCTCCCCTTTATCCTATCATCAAAATTCTCTTCTCTGAACCACTTCTCTAGTTCCTCTGTTCCGCTTCTTTGTCTCACAACCCAGATGAATGGTTTGTTTGATGCTTCCAAGCCTAATCCAAGCTCTATCAGCTGTGGAGTTGTGAAGTTGCATAGACTTCCAAGACAAACATACAGTACAGAACCCACTTGTCTTGAATCAAGCCATTCCGTGCATTCCAATCCACCAATTGAAGCCTTATTACCTCTCTCTGCCTTATCTGCATTGTCTTTGTTGGATAGGGAAACAGGACCTACGCACCAAACCTTTCCATTTCTGAGTTTCTTGTATTGCTTGACATATCCATCCTCCAATTCCTCAAATGTGTTTATAATCACCCCGTAGGAAGCCTGGTCTGCTGCTACCATTTTATCAACAAAAGCTTGCATCGGTCCACCGGCAGCGACAGGCATAGGAGCTTGAGATTTGGTTATCTGTATTTGATCAGGCAAGCCTGGAATCAGAAAATATTCTGAATCAGATCTAACATTTTCGTAAGCTCTGGAGGCAACCAAATTACGCCAGCACAAGAGAGCGAAGCAGGAGAATCCATTGAAACATATTCTAGGGACATTGAACTTGCGAGCAGTGTCAATGGTCCACGTAAATGGCATGTCAGATATTATGCAGCTTGGAGGAGGCTGTATCTCTTCCAACAACTTCTCTGCTGGATCCTGCAGCAAATTCACTACCGTGATGAAATTAGGCCTCAACTCCATTGAAATCGAGTCCATATTCTCGCATCCTTCAGGAATTCCTGCTTCTTGATACGGAAACCGGAGTTCCAAGATTCGGATCTGAAGGCCTGAACTTATGGCACAAGCAAGAACAGTTCTGATCCGGGCTGCATTGATAGGTGTGGTAATTATGGTGACAATAGCACCATGTTGAGCCAACAGTTTTCCAATGTCTGCCATTGGAAGCAAGTGGCCTTGAGCCATAAAAGGGAACAAAATAAAGTGAGGAGGCTGTTCGGCCATTGTTTGTATTAATGTTCTTGTTAACCCTTCCGTTATTTATATATGTAATAAGGTGAATGAATACGTGGATATAATAGTGTGTTTCCTGAGTACGTAGTCATCTATTTTTCCTGCAACTATTCTTGTCAAAGTAAGGCTTCCAGGTGAATCTTGTGGACCAAGTCGGATTTGGACGGAGGCCTTGAGATGTATGTTACGTTTTCATCATTCATCAATAAGAATATGATGGTGCTGGTACACATTATTGGTTTCAAATGATTTGAAATGGTTTGCCATATTATAAGAACCCTGCATCTTCTCTAGTATGTGAGTATTTTACCATATTATTGATTTTAATTTATGGAATTATGAATATGGAATAGTTTTGAAGTAATATGATGAGGTTGAGGAACTCAATTCAAATGAAAAGTATTAACGTGAGGTTGAGGAACTCATTTCCAATGTGAGTTTTGCTTCCGGGACATTTGAATATTCTAGTCCAACACCTTTCCAAGTAAAATTCTTGTACTAGTCATCGGTTGGAAAAGCAGTGAAAGAAAGTTAAAAGATAAAACAATCAAAACTGTCGTCAGATTTATCATCACGGTGGCTTACCATTTCCTAACAAGCATAATTTATCATGATCATTTTATTGTAAATGTGTAGAATGCTTACAAAAAAAAAATCCATCAAAATTTCACAAAATTATATATATATATATATATATATATATATATATATATATATATATATATATATATATATATATACTCTCACCTTGTAATAGACTTCATACATCAATTCAATAATTACAGTAGAATTTGTGATTGAAAAAATATTTTAAAATCCAACTTAAAAGTTCCAGGTCAAGTTAATTCACTTGTTAATAGGTATAAAATCTCCTTATACTTTTAATCATATTATGTCGATTTTAAAAATAAAAAAAAAAATCAATTTATTATAAATATAAAGAAAACAAAGGTAAAATATGTGAAATGAGCTAATTTATTAAAATTAAAATTATATATATATATAATAAATCCAAAAATCTAATATTAGAATGTCAAATTAACACCCTTTTTATTTCTTAACTAGCGTCTAATAGCACTGGATTGATTTCTAAAATATGATGGTAAGTTTACCATCCCCTTTTGCATCAATCTATACTCCATTTTATAGGGTTCCAGTCTCTCTTTCTTATTTGGAGTCATTTTCCTATTTGGAATTCTTTTCCTGATTGAGCCCTGACTTACCTTCCAAGAAATCCAATAGTTCTAGAATAGAGAAGCCTTCCTCCATTCAAAATAATCCAATACCATCCTCCTTCATTCAGCACACGAAAGAGGAGAATTTTGTGCACTTTGGACGCTATGAAACTTTTTGCACGCTAAAAGGCGGCGGTAGACGCCCCTTCGTGTTTAGTCCTTGTCGTTCTGTTGGCAGACCTGCTTACTTTGCGGGCGCTAGCTTTCCTTCCTTACTCTCTTGCACATGCTGCATCTTACTTCTCACTACAGTGCGCACTACTACTTGTCCTTTACAGAAATTCCTCATTTCTTTTTCATGGGAAGCATGAGAAAGCAATGTAAAACTGGGTAATCAACATGGTACAACCCGCTTTACCAGATCCTATCCTTTACCATGTATGTTTTAATTGAAGTGGAGAACTGACGTGATAGACAGATTTTTGGGAGCCCGCGCCAAGTATCTTCATGATGGCCTACCCACCTACTAGTGGACCACTTCAATGTCTTATTTAAACCTTTCTCTTACCCCTTCAACTCATTTCCAGCCTTTCAGTTTTCAAAACCCTAAACCAGAGACAAACGGTCGCTCCTCCGCTACTTCTCTACATCAACAACCAGTTCTTCCCGGCCCCTATTCTTTTACTGTGAAGGTAATTATCTTCATCAATCCCGAATCTGGTTACCATTTTTCATTTTCTGCCCTAAATTTTTGTTGTGATTTCTTAAATGCTTCTGTGCTATGTGCTTGTTTCGATTTCTTCTTGAAGTCGTCCATTACTGCTTGTTTGCATATATTTGAAAAAGGAGATACAAATTAAGGAGGGAGCTCGAGACATAAAAAGAATCATGATATGATTAAAGGAGAAAGCTAAAACGATAGAGCAACAACATCTTATTATGAATCAGGATCTCAGCAAGCTTTCACCTTCAATACGAAATAACTATAAACTTTTTCAACCTCAAATATTAAAGGAATGGAAATATGAGGGAATTATTGGAAGCTTATTGTCTTGACAATCATTTAGGTAAATATTTTTATTTATTTGAATGTCATTTTACTTTATTTATTTTTAAACAATCTATTGATTCATATATCATTATTTAGTTATATATTGTTGTGGTGCAGGGGTGTCTTTAAATTCTAATCTAGATTAACATCGTCAACCCTTTCATCTCCATGAGGTTACTAATTTTCTGGGTTAATGCCTTGACGCTGCTCGCTCTCAATTATCATATTATGCAAGATTATACAAGTCTTCATGATCTTTTCTGGTTTCCTTAAACTCCAGAAACGTGTTGGACCTTTGATGATGTGACATCTACTTTGCAATACTCTGAATGATCTTTCTAAATCCTTTTGAACAGCTTCTTGGTGCTTGGCAAATAATTTCTTAGTGCTTGGCAAATAATTTTTATTTCTTAGATGATGGTTCAAAAATTGTCTGAATTACTGTAGCATATTGCAGATATATTCCATTAGATAGGTAATCGCCATAGTATAATTATGTCCTTAGACCATGAAATTGCAAGGTGGTGCAATATCATTAGTAAGATCATCAAATAGTGGAGACCTATCTAATACGGTAATATCATTATTAGTACTCACCATTTCAGAAAAAGCATGCCAAATCCATAGATTTGAGAAGCTACTATCTTTAATATAAGAGTAGAAACTTTTTAAATCCATTGGTATACGTTCCATGGCAAACTGTAGGGAAATTTTTCCATTGCCAATTCATACAATCTAAACTTCCGAGCATACTTGGAAATTTTTGTTTTTCACATTCATCCATCAACCTTGTCACATCATCTTTATTGGGTTTTATTAAATATTGTTCTTAAAAAACTTCGATGATAGTATCATAAAACCTTTTTAAGCTCTAAATTGTAGTGGTCTCTCCAATTTGAACATATTCTTCAAGCACATCGGCTGAACATCCATATGCAAGCATTCGTATTGCAGCTATCATTTTTTGTAAAGGACTTAACCCAAACCTTTTTAGCTACATCAAATTTCTGAGTAAAATAATCATCATGATTTAAGATGTGTTTGAATAATTCAACATCCATTCGAAATCGGCGTCTAAAATGTTCCGGTGTGTGTTTTGAGTTTTCACCATTAACGTAGTCATTCATAATTAAATCATGACGCATCTCCCTATCATTATGAATATATCTTCTACTTGATGTTTTTCCACCATGCCGACATTTTTTAGCAATCGAATTTGTGGAGACAATCATAGGAACATGAACTGTAATGGATTGGAACACATTACCACTGTTTGCCCTTCATCCAGTAATCGTCAGCTTATTGATAGTGAATTGGAACACATTACCATTGTTTGCCCTTGGTCCAGTAATCGTCTGGTTATTGATTCTGAATTGTTGCTCGAAGATGAGCTATCAATTTCAAACAAAGAATGTGACAAAGATATGGATATGATATCACCTATAAAATAATTATCCAATAATTATAATTTTATCAATAATAATAATAATATTTTAGTGTTCTAGATTATTTAACCTCAATATAATAGTACATAAATTTTCATATCTATAATTATTAGAGAGAGATACCAATGAAGATCACATAACTTGACAACAAAATACATGGATAGGATGGAAGATAACATTGTTAGACCCTCCAAAGCCACTCTCCCAAAGCCACTCCCCAACTCCCATATTAATAGTCATTATCTTCTTGTATTACTGATGCGGTATAGGTTTGACAGCCAACAAACATTACTTCATAACAAAATATAGTATTACTGATGCGGTATAGGTTTGACAGCCAACAAACATTACTTCATAACAAAATATATAATAATTATTACCTAATTATGAGTGTGTTTGTATTGAAGATTGTGTTGATGATAAAAAAATGGTTAATCCCAAAAAAAATCCATATACTTTCACCGAAATCACCAAAAGACCATATTAGTTTTATTTTTCACTATTTTCCTACTTTTCTGTGACTGTTTCTGTTACTGTTCAAATCTATTACTAGTAAAAATCATCTGAATTCAAAGGGTATTTTCATCTCTATACACTTTTAATTAAATAAAAATAATAAAAGAAATAAAAAATGCCCTCTGAAGAATAATATATTCATATCTCTCTATTTCTAACAAATAAAAATAAAAATTTTCTTCCATGAATTAAACAAAACAAAACAAATTCAGAAGATAATGGACAAATTTGCATCTCAATTACCAATTAAATCAACAAAACATAACTTCACATCTGAAAAGCCAATTACATTTCAACAAAAGACAATAAAGAGATCTAACATTATCACCACCGTCAAAATCGACACAAACAATCGAGCCATCAATTCAATCAATCCACGACATCCCAGAAGAAAACATCAAAAAAATCAAAATCAAAATCCAAGATGCACAAATAGGAGCATAAAGTGAGCCCGTCGTCTTCAAATTTACATAAACCCATTTGCATAAAGTGATAAACAGAGAGTTGAATTTTGCGGCAGCGGTTTAAAAGCATTGACAAGTTGAATGGTTGTGGAGGAAAAGTCGGATCTGGCGATTGAGAAGAAGTACATGAAAAACAGATTTCTGATTAGGATAACGATAATTGTTGCCATTGATGGGGTGAACGTAACTTGGGAATAGGGATCATACCGTGTCGGTTGATCTATGCTCACAGATATGCTTAAGAAGCTTCAGATTGTTGTGTTTGCTCTGTTTCTTTTGAGCTTTCTTTTCTCTAAGAATGGAGATTCAGTTTATTTGTGAAAGATACAAATTGATGTACAGTGGAGGTGTGAAGAAGAGAAAATGAGAACAAAATTGAAGAGGAAAAGAAGAGGAGATGAAAACAAGAAGAAGAAGTGAAGGAGAAATAAAGAGGTGTGATGATGGCGGTGAAGATAAAACAGAGATGCATCTTCTCACAATCAAAACCCTAAATCAAATTAATTGAAATAATATTGTAGGGAATTGTGGTATTTTATTATTATTTTTTTAATTTTTAATGAAAAATATCCTCTCTAAAGCTGGATATTTTTCAACAGTAACACAAACAGCAATTTACGGAAAAATGGAAAAATAGTAAAAAATAAAATTGAAGCGGTTTTTTTTTTTTTTAGTAAACGCACGTGGGTTAAAAATTTTTTCCTTTTTTTTTTTACTACATCTATTTGAATTTTAAATATTGCTTTTATTTTATTTTAAATTAGAAAATTATAAATTTTTAAAAATAATTAAGTTTAAATCTAATTCGGTATAAATTAGAAAAACTTAAATAAAAAGTAACCACAGCATAATGTTCTTTTAATCATCATCCACACCATTTATTTATAATGTAAGTATGTTTCAATCCAATAAACCATCATATATATTTTAATAAATTGAGATAAAAGAAATATTGTATCAAACATACGACTATAAATGTATAAAGAAAAAAAATTCAATCCTATTCATAAAATTAAATATTATAAATCATAATTTTCTTATGTGATAATTCTCACTATTGGGCCAAAATTTTTTCAAAAGATTAGTTCTAACCCAACATTAAATTTAGTAAAAAAGAAACAATTGATAAAGTTTTTTTACAGCTAGTAGACCAAAATTACTATACTATCCAAATTATTAAAATAATATATAAAATAAAATAAATAATAAATTTATAAATATTAAATATAGTGAAATCCCAAAATACCCCTACCCTGTGCCTGTCGACCGTTTGAACACAAGAGAATAAACGTTTGTTCTTCTTCACTTCAACAACAGCGAACTCTTCTTCTTCACTTCAGCAACAGACTCAAATTGTGTTTTTCTTCACTTCACCAACAGCCTACGTCTTCTTCTCTCGTCTCTACAAGATCATTTTGTTGGTTCATCTCGCTTCTTCATCTTCTCTGCGAAGGATTCATCATCACTGCTTCTTCATCTTCTCTACAAACTTAGATCGCCGTTCATCTCTCTTCTTCATCGCGCTTCATCTCGCTTATCCAAATCATCATCCTCGTCATTCGCCGTAAAGAATTCATCCACATCTCCATTATGTTGACAAACTCCAAATGGGAAAGAAATCGTTACCTAAGAAGAAGTTTAGGGCTACTGGTGCCGCCGAGACATTTAAAGGAGTGGGTAAGAGTTCGAAAAGGCCGGTGGCGACGACGAAGACAAATGTAAAGGTTCGTTTCTATTGTTTTAAAGTTGGGTTTTCGGTGGAATTCAATTTACGGTTAGATATTGTTGATATAGATTAATACACTTTGGGTATTTAATGTTAGTGGTTTGATTTTGTGATGAAATGATGGTATAAGTAGTTGGATTTTGTTGTTTATAGTTTGGATTTTGGAATGAAATGGTGATAAGAGTTTATTTTGTTAAATTGATGATTGGATATTATTCTTTGGCTTTTTTATTCTTTAGGGTTTAGATGTTATTATTGTTTAGCTTGAATAGATAGGTGTTTGCAGTGTTTGTTTTTAATTGTGTTTCCCGGTGTCCCACGCCGGGAAACTGTATAAATATGGTGAATGCTTCCCGGTTTACAACACCGGGAAGCTATATTTCAAGTCCGCTTCCCGGTTGTAGGACCGGTAAGCCGTTGAATCTGAAGCTTGCTTCCCGGTGTTTGAAACCTGGAAGCCTTCACAGGTGCTTCCAGGTTTCAAACACCGGGAAGCATGCTTCAGATTCAACGGCTTCCCGGTTGTAGTACCGGGAAGCGGACTTGAAATATAGCTTCCCGGTGTTGTAAAACGGGAAGCATTCACCATATTTATACAGTTTCCCGGTGTGGGACACCGGAAGCTTATTTTTAATTGTTCTCTGCGGTCATTCTTAAGTATTTATATAGACATATTTATGGAAGTTATATGATTTATTTGGTTTAATTGTAAATATTTTTTTTTTTTGTTTTGTTTTTGTTTTTTTTTTGTTTTTTTTTTCCAGGATGGTCCAAAAAAAGTTCATTTCAAAGAGGGGAGTTATTTTAAGTATCTAGATAGGGACTTCTCAGAGGCAAAGCTCAACACATATGGGCAGCCATCCGTAATGGACCTTATTGAATATAAGTTGGGGGAATTCAATATAGTGGATGAATGGAAAAAAGGACCATTTAGTCAGTTCCTTCATATTCATTAGAGAAAGGGTGCTTATCCAGGCAATTTCATCATTCGAGTTATTTCTAAAGAGTTAGAGGGGAAAAATTGCAAACCTGAAGAGCTGTGGTTTGGAATACGCAACAAGGTAGTCCGGTTTGGCAAAGAAGATTTTGCTTTGATTACCGAGTTAAAGTTCGGGCAGATATCGAAGAGGTTAATGAAAGTAAATAGAGGACCCGAAGACTTGAATTCGGTTTACAATCGGTTCATTCATCGTCAGCCAAATCAACATGTAGCAGAGATAATGTCCTGGTTTAGGATGCAACATGCAGAAGATATGAATAGAGTGGATGTAATCTTCGTGGAGAAGTTCTTGATGGGTCCGGAAGGGAAAAGGTCCATGAAGAAGCTACTATGGCATATGGTGGAGGATCTGGAACGGTTTTACCGGTTTTCTTGGGGGACATTCTCTTATTCCTATACCATACATGGGCTTAAGAATTGTCTTCAAGGCAAGCCAGAGGCCGTGAAAACCTTCAACTTTTACGGTTGTCCTTGGACAATAGCGGTAAGCATTTCTATTTTTTATTTGATTATTTTTTGATAAATAATAATATAACTTGATTTCATATTAACATGTAGTGGTGGCTGCTGGAGTTATCACCAAATATGAAGGAGTTCTTGAAAGCTCAAGTGGATAAGAAAGTCCCGAAGAGTCCTAGATGTCTCAAGTGGAGAATCAGGGATTATTCAAGCAAAGATTCAAATGACTTCCTCAATAATGTGTGTAAGATTAATTTAGTTTAAATACCATTCATATACGTTTATTTAATTGTATTGGCATTTCTAATGATGTAGGTAATTAACCTCGGGAAGGGAAAATTTAGCCCACGCTTGAAGAGAAAAAGAGGTCGTATTACATTTCAGCACTTGAAATTGAATTGGGAGCAAAATCTGTTGATCCTGCTACATTAGGAGTCGATGATCTGGAGATTGATGATCACAAATTTCCCAGACATCAAAATGCTGAAGATATGGTTAGTTTTTATCAGTTTTCGTGTTTATTAGGGTGTAAAAGTTAATTTGTTGTTTAGGAATTAATCAATGTTGTTGAATGTGCAGGTAGTTGAGGAAGATCAAATGGCAAATGTTGGTCGTCAGCGTAATGTCAAAAATGAAGAACATGATGTTAGAGGTGTTGGTGAAGAAGATAAAAACATCATTAGCTTGCTGACCAAAATCCTTGCCAAAGTCGATGACAATAGTACAAGAATTGGAAAGTTGGAAGCGTTGGTGAAAAAAGCGCTTAAAAAAAAAGTATTATTTTATAAATATTTAATTTTATTTTAGCATTTTTAGGTATTATGGGATATTAATTTAGATTTATTAAATATTTTAGTGTGTTTTTTTAAAACAGGTGTTTCCCGGTATTACACACCGGGAAACACTTTAATTTTCAGTTAGCTTTCCGGTCTAGAAGACCGGGAAACATGTTTAATCTACTGGTTCCAGGTTTGTAAGACCGGGAACCTGTTGAAATTCAATGTTGCTTTCCGGTGTTCATGACCTGGTTTGTAAGCAATATTGAATTTCAACAGGTTCCCGGTCTTACAAACTTGGACTAGTAGATTAAACATGCTTCCCGGTCTTCCAAACCGAGAAGCTAACTAAAAATTGAGTTGTTTCCCGGTGTGTGACACCGGGAAACACCTGGTTTTAAAAAAATGTAATAATATTATTGTTATGCTAACATATGAATGTGAATACATTACAGATACTGATGAAAGCGCAGATGATGAAATGGAACAGCAGATGAGGGAGATGAGGAGAAAGTCAAGGAATGATCCATCTGCGAACGATGAAACAGTTATGGTGGCGGATGATGATCAAGAAGAATAAGGAGAAGATGAGGATGAGACGGAAGATGATCAAGATACAGATAAAGAAGAAGAGAAAGGAAGGGATAGATTCATTCTTAGTCAGCGTCCTCAAATGCAGTCTACCACTGATGTTCATATGGAAGAAATGGAGACCGAAGAGATACAGAAAAATGAAGATGAGGAGGAAAAAGATGAAGAGAAGAAAGAGGAAGTAGATGATGAGATTGAGGGCAAGAAAGAAGAGGAAGATGAAAAGGGGGAAGAAGGTGAAGATGAAGAAGATGAAGAGGAAGAGGACAAGAAAAAAGAGGACGATAAAGAGAAGGATGAAGAAGATGAAGAGGAGGACAAGAAATGAGAGGAAAGTAAAGAGAAGAATAATGAAGAAGATGGAAAGGATGATGGTGAAAAAGAAGAGGAAGACAAGGAGACGAAGGAGGAAGAAGATGATGAAAAGGATAAGGAAGAAGAAAAGAAGGCAATAAAGAAGCCATCCCTACTCAGTTGGTAAGTATTCACCCTTACCAAATGAATTTGGCTTTTATTAAAATTGTATAACATATATGACTATTTTTGCAAGTTTGGTGTGTTTTAGAGTAAAGGAAAAAGAGGTCGTGAAGAGGTACAGATATGCATTGACGATAATGGATCTACAAAGAAGGCAAAGAAGGCAAAGAAATCAACAAAGCCTAAAAAGCCAGCTCCTTGCAGGTCAACTTCATTACCAAAGGGTCATGTAGCTGTTGGTGAAATCATTCCGGGTGAGAGTTTTCATGGCGTAGCGACTATTCCCGAGGTCCCAGATGGGTTCGAAGATTTTGTAGCGCCTGATTCCAGAAGGACGTAAGTCTTTGCGTTATATTTTTTTTAGTGTTAAATTTTAGATGAGTTTTAATTTTGTTTTCAGGTCATTTAAACACCTGGAAATGGAAATCCATTTCCAGGTGTTTGAATGACCTGGAAACGAGTTTTAATTATACCTGTTTCCAGGTCTTATGGACCGGGAAACAGTTATAATTAAAACCCGTTTCCAGTTGTTTAAATGACCTGGAAACGGGGATTAATATAACTGTTTCCAGGTCTTATAGACCGGGAAGTTAGTGGTTAAAACATATTTAATCTTAATATGTTTTTGTATTTTCTTTTTCAAGAGAGACATGATACCTGAAGGAGGAACGGTATGACCCACCTACCTCAGAACGATACTAGATCCGGGTTGTTGGTTTAGTACCAATGGAATCAATCAATGGATCAGTTACATGTACGAACACCTACATGGCAAGAGGAAAGACATGACAGTAATGAAATGCACCATTTTTGTAAGTCAACAGCTATTTTTAATAAGAAACTTTTATTGATGGTTAAAATGGTTTTCCATAATTGTATATTTTGTTCTTATTTTCAGAATTTAATGATTCAAGAGCAAAGCAACAACGATGAGGAAGACATTAGACCGTTCTTTATGGACGTTGCTAGAGGTTTAGCGGAGAATGAGCTGAATGCTGCTTGGAGTGAGGTTGACATGTAAGTTCACATGGAAAGCTAACTCCACACTTTTTAAATTATAGTTGTATTTTCTTAAGAACTATTTGAAAGCTAACTGCATAAATGTGTTTCATAATCAGGTTATCTTCCCAAGGCATATTCATGGAAACCATTGGATTGTATGCGTAGTATCCATAAAGCGAAAAGAGATACTTGTTCTTGACTCTCTCGCTCCTAAGGCCAATAGAGTCATGCGTCACTTGAGGGAGTTTGTAACCTTCTTGGATAGGATGGTGAAGAAGCTAAGCGTAGAAGTGACTATGCATACGCCTGAAGGTGAATAGAAGGTGCTGGTGGTCAGAGAAGCCGTAGGATTGCCGATTCAGCCTGATGGGTTAGTGGAACACCTCCTAAGTCCCTTTGATACAACATTATGGCTCTTTCGTACATAGTTTTATAGTTGATTTTTTTTCTTTTGTTTTGCAGAACTTCTTGTGGTGCCTATGTATGTATGTACATACACGACCTTTGGACTAGGCAAGCTGCATGGACATTTGAAAAAACGGTCAAAGATGCACATTTGATACGGAAGAAAATTGCCTACAGTATATATGAGCATTCGGTTGAGGGCGATCCGGCTACTGAATAGTCAAGTGTAGTTTTAAAATGCTGACATTATATTCGTTTTTTAATGGAATTTTATATTATAGATTGATATCCTGATTACTAATAATTATATATATGCGTAGATATAAGATAAATGTATATCAAGTTAAATATTCACAGGGAACCAGCTTCCAGGTGTTGAACACCTGGAAATTGGCAAAAATTACTTCGAGTTTCCCGGTAATATTGTACGGAGACAGGCTTCCCGGTCCTCCACACCTGGAAACCGGAGGCCATTTTTGCCTGTTTCCAGGTGTTCAACACCGGGAAGCTGGTGGTGTATACAGCTTCCCGGTGCTGAACACCTGGAAACAGGCAAAAATGGCCTCCGGTTTCCAGGTGTGGAGGACCGGGAAGCCTGTCTCCGTCCAACAAAAAATTGCAAATTCACTTCCAAAAATCATAAAATAAGTATTTAGTCTCCCCTTGATCATTTAGGTTCCATAAATAAGTTATGAGATAACGTTGTGAATGGATTGGTTACTTATCCTAGAAACTACACTCTTACGTAACACTAGAAAACATAATGTTGAACGATTTTCAATATGCGATTAAAATGTTACATATTATTGTTCCTAATGTTGCAATCATGTTAAATGGATGGCTTTCGCAACTCTTAATCGACCTCCGTCCCTATATCGGAGCACATTTTCGATACGATTTCATATAGTGGATCGTTCAATCGTTAAAAGAGACTGGTAAATCAGACCCATAATGATTAATAGATCCCGTTAATTATTCCCCAATGTTAAAACTAGAAAATACAATTTTTTTCGTGGACGAAAACAGGCTTCCGGGTCCTCCACACCTGGAAACCGAAGGCCATTTTTGCCTGTTTCCAAGTGTTCAGAATCGGGAAGCTGTATAAACCAGCTTCCCCATGCTGAACACCTGAAAACAGGCAAAAATGGCCTCCGGTTTCCAGGTGTGGAGGACCGGGAAGCCTGTCTCCGTCCAACAAAAAAATTCAAATTCACTTCCAAAAATCATAAAATAAGTTTTTAGTCTCCCCCTGATCATTTAGGTTCCATAACTAAGTTATGAGATAACGTTGTAAATGGATTGGTTACTTATCCTAGAAACTACACTCCTACGTAAGACTAGAAAATATAATGTTGAACGATTTTCAATATGCGATTAAAATGTTACATATTATTGTTCCTAATGTTGCAATCATGTTAAATGGATGGTTTTCGCAACTCTTAATCGACCTCCGTCCCTATATGGAGCACATTTTCGATACGATTTCATATAGTGGATCGTTCAATCATTCAAAGAGACTGGTAAATCAGACCCATAATGATTAATAGATCCCATTAATTATTCTCCAATGTTAAAACTAGTAAATACAATTTTTTCGTGGACGAAAACAGGCTTCCCGGTCCTCCACACGTGGAAACCGGAGGCCATTTTTGCCTGTTTCTAGGTGTGGAGGACCGGGAAGCCTATCTCCGGTCATGTATTCACATCCATATGTAAGCATAAAAATAAAATGAGTATTTCTTTTTTTTAAAAAAAAAGAGGTTTTCCCGGTGTCTCAAATCGGGAAACACTTCAAATTTCAGTTAACTTCCCGATCTTGCAGACCGGGAAGCATTTTTAATCTACCGGTTTCAGGTTTGGAACACCGGGAAACTGTTGAAATTCAATTTTTACCTGGAAGCATAAGTTTTCTCACTTATGCTTCCAGGTCATGAACATCGGGAAGCAATATTGAATTTCAACAGTTTTCCGGTGTTCCAACCTGGAACTAGTAGATTAAAAAAGCTTCCCGGTCTTCAAGACCTGGAAGCTAACTGAAATTTAAAGTGTTTCCCGGTGTGACACCAGGAAACACCTATTTTGAAAAAAAAGGAAATACTTAAAAAAAATTGAGATTAAGATCAAATCATACCTAAAATGCTTAAAAGAAAATTTAAATCAATAACGCATTTGCCAATATATTTATAATACTATTTTGTTCTTCCAAAATGTAATACTTCTTTAATTTAAACGTAAATAAGATTCATCAAACAAAATAAAACAACTACTAAATGTATTTGACTAGAAATTATCTGAAGAATTGGATAACGCTTCACGATTTGAGGGTACTTCTTCGGACGAAGAGTCATCTGTGTGATCCTCTCCTTGTGTCATGTCTGGGCTCAATCCGGTGCCATTTGATGCTTGCTCTGTATCATGCTCTTGCAAACCTTTATTAGGACACTTACGAATGGTATGACTTTCTTCCTTACAAAATCCACAATGTACTGGTCGGCGTCGCTTCTTAGCTGGTGTAGCACTTTCTGTAACTGAAGCATCCGTATTACCTTCTACACCCGTTGTAGATGTTGCATTATTGCCACTTTTACGCCTGATAGGATTCTTACACGTGAGTCTTGTGTGACCCTTATCACCACACCTCCCGCATGTTTTAGTTCTAACGTGTTCTCCTTTGGAGGGAATCCTTTTATCCTTTGGACGGTCCGGCTGTCGCTTCTCTATAGGCGGTAAGACCAATCTCTTAGATGGCAGCCATGTTCTTTTGTGAGGAACGAGATTGATTGGATGTTCATATGATGTTCTCCACCACTCTTTGTTGTAATACTCATGGCATAATGTATATGGGTGAACTATTATCAACCTATGTCAATTTACCAAAAGTCAAATATATGAGAAATTATATGAATCGATAAAATAAAAGGTGTAGTAAAATACCTAGCTGCAGCAACAGCATGTAAGCAAGGAAGACGATCAAGTTGCCAAGCCTTACAAGTACATTCATTTGATTCAAAATCAACCACGTGAACATCCTCTCCATGTGTCACTTGATAGCGCCTACCTTCAAGAATACGAACTGCATTGCTACCATTGATATCGTTTTCAAGTTCATTTATGTGTGATACAGCCCCGGGCGTTACTGATGTAGTCAATTTTTGGGCCGCTTCGCGCCTATCACAAAACCAACATTGCACCATTGATCTTAGAAACTCATTTGCAGCTGATATGGGTAGTCGTCCAGCTTTCTTCATGGCTGCGTTAGTCGATTCTGTAATATTAGAAGTCAACATAGCATACCTCATTTCCTCACAATATGACCGCGCCCACCTTTTCTTACCAATCTTTATTAACTCAGCATACATTTTTGGACTGACAACATGTATATCGTCCAATAGCAAATCACATTCTTCTATCGTATGAGCATAACAAGCAGCCTTTAGTAGACGTCCTGTGTTTCCACGCTTGCCGCCAAATGACTTCATGTTATTTGCCAAATGGTAGTAACATATAACATGTGGAACACCTGGGTAAACTCTTCTTGTAGCAGCAAATATACTTTTATGTCTATCTGAAACAATGACTAAGTTAACGGGGTTTCCAATTGCTTTTCTCAGCTTCGTGAAGAACCAACACCATGAAGCATTATCCTCGACATCTGCAAACCCAAAGGCGATAGGGTATATGCCACCGTTACCATCCTGCGCAAGTGCAGTAATAATTATTCCGTTATACTCACCTTTCGTATGTGTTGCATCAACGGCGACTACAGGACGAACATGTGATAGAAATCCACGAATCGATGAACCAAGAACGAAGTATGAGTATAAGAAAGTATTGTCAGGCCTAGTCTGTATTGAAGTAATGGTGCCCGGGTTAGAAGCTCTCAGCTGTTTGAAGTAAGCAGGAATGATTTGATAAGATTCAATCCCATCACCGTAAGCAAACCTTAGAGCATGTTGAATGGCTCTCCATGCCTTGCTATACTCAATCTTAACTTGATAACGATCCTCTACCTCATTTTGCACATGTTTAGCACGATAGTCGACCACAGTGACCCGTGTAGAGTATAAATTACCAAGTAGATCGGACTTCACAGGACGATGGTATGAAGTGTGTGTATCTGGTATGCATGAATGTTTCGAGTTAAACTCTGTAACGTGCTACATTGAAGAACCTGACCCTCGCCTGACACGAAATGCGAAAGAGCATCTCTCGTCTGAGCATTCCACTTCAAAACGAATGTTGTTAGACCGGATAATTTTTGTCCTGAACTTATTCTCCGAGCATACTTCCCAACTGCAATCTTCATTTCCTTCTTCTTCTTAAATCTCTCACCTTTTTCGAGTGGATTTCTCCGAACTGGAGCAGAAAGTGCATATACGACATCTTGTGTGAATGAATAACAACTAGCACCCGGCAATACCCAAGTCGGATCGTCTGGCATAACGGCTCTAACTGGTTCTTCTTCATCACTTTGCGAGGAAACATCCGGACACTCTTCTAAATCATCCAAATCATCAACTTGCATTGGTTCAGTCTGCCCTCCATTTGCACCATCACTAATATTCTCCAACTCTTTAAACACATCATTTGCAGTGGGTTCATTAAGATAAAAAAAAGGTCGATGATTTTTCGTTGTAGTAATAATATCCCTATTATGTGTGTCACTGTCTATGTGACCAGTGCTCCCATTGACTTGTTCATTATGTTCCATGCCTTTTGCAATGGTATCAACAAATAGATACAAGTGATCTCCATGATCCTCATTCACAAAATTAAAATCTTCATCGTCTGTAACTTGATATCGTTGTCTCGTAAAATCTGATGACAGCGCATGTATGGTCAAATTTAAAGTAGATTGTATCTTCAATTTTGCATATAGTGTTTGTACTAATTGAGAATATGAAATATCTGTATCAAGTAGCAAAATGAACGTTTCACCACCATTATATTCACCATCAATTCATTCTGCCTTGAACTTCACTAGGGTTTTTCTAATTGCCATGCCTGAAAAAATAAAACAAACATTAAAAGTATTCCATAAAATAGTAAATCGAAATTTATATAAAAAAAAATGTGAAAATACGCATTTTTAGACCTTATATAAAAAAAAATTTAGTTTTAGACTAACTTTAAATTTTTTACACTTTTAGACTTTTTTAAAAAAATAATTACAAAAATGAGCTTCCGGGTGGACCGAGAAGTATCAGATCAGGAAACAGACAAATATAACTGTTTCCCGGTGTTCTTTTTCCCGGTCCAGGAAGCAAAACAGCGGAAAACAGTTATATTTTGCCTATTTTTCGGTGTAGTTTTTGTTTTCCAGTCTGCTTTGCCCGGGAAGCAAATCAAGACCGGAAAGTAGGGATATTACAATCATTTTGATCTATTTTCTACAAAAACTTTTCAAAAATTTTTAACTTTGATCTAAAAATATAATTTTTTAAATAAAAAGTCAAAAAATGCTATGCACAGAATAAAATATTTTAAATTAAATAGACTCTTTTTTTTTCCCTTCTTGTCACCAGAACACAGAACTTGTCCGTTAGATAATAAAACAAATGGGAGTAAGCTAGAAGCGAAGTTGGACAAAAATAAAAGCTGCACGTCATATATTTGTCCATTGCATTTTCATCTTATTCTTATTGGTTCATAATATCTTGAATAAGGGCCTCCAAATTCAAGGAAGAGGATCCACCTTCTTCAGTCGCTCCATTTGCAATATCTCTTAGCTCTCTCACTCTTCTTATTCTCTCATCTTTTTCTTCCCCTTCATCCATGAGTTCATGTACAGCTTTCTCTACCTCTTCCTTCTTCACCAACACTCCAGTACTTTTTTCTTCTGGTGTCTCCACACCAATCCTCACCCCAATCCTCAGAACCTGGGTAATAAGCTTCTCATTGAAGAATTGATCTGCAAAAAGTGGCCATGTAAGCAACTGCAAACCAGCCGATATGCCTTCCAATGAAGAATTCCAGCCACAGTGTGTTAAGAAACCACCGACTGAAGGGTGTGACAAGATGAGTACTTGTGGAGCCCAACCCCTTATCACTAATCCTCTACCTTTGATCCTCTCTTCAAAATTCTCTTCCTTGAGCCACTTCTCCAACTCCTCTGTCTGGCTCCTTTGTCTCAAAACCCAAATGAATGGTACATTTGATGCTTCCAAGCCTAATCCAAGCTCTATCAGCTGTGGAGTTGTTAAGTTGTTGAGACTTCCAAGACAAACATACAGTACTGAACCAGGTTGTCTTGAATCGAGCCACTTTAAGCAATCCACTTTACCAATTGAACCACCGTTGCCTCTCTCAGCCTTATCTTTATTGTCCTTATTGCATAGAGACACAGGACCTACGCACCAAACCTTTCCGTTTCTGAGTTTCTTGTATTGCTTGACATATTCAATCTCCAACTCCTGAAAGGTGTTGATAATAACCCCATAGGAAGCCTGATCAGCTGCTACAAGTTTTTCAACAAAATCAATCTTTGGTCCACTGACAGCCATAGGTATTTGAGGTTTTGTTATCTGTATTTGATCAGGCAACCCTGGAATTAGAAAATACTCTGAATCGGAGCTAACATTTTCATAAGCTCTGGAGGCGAGCACATTGCGCCAGCACAAGAGAGCAAAGCAGGAGAATCCATGGAAACAAATCCTAGGAACATTGAACTTGCGAGCAGTGTCAATAGTCCATGTAAATGACATGTCAGAGAGTATGCAGTTTGGAAGAGGCTGTATCTCTTCCAACAGCTTCTCAATTGGCTCCTGAAGCAAGTCTAGAGCTTTGATGAAATTAGTCCTCAAGTCCAATGAAGGAAGCGTGTCTAAATTCTCGCAGCCGGCAGGTAATCCGACTTCTTGAGATGGAAACTGGAGTTCAGAGATTCGGATCAGAAGTCCTGAGGTTATGGCGCGAGCAAGAACAGTTCTGACTCGTGTTGCATTGACATGTGTAGTGACTATAGTTACCATAGCACCATGTTGTGCTAACAGTCTTCCAATGTCTGACATGGGAAGCAAGTGGCCTTGGGCCATTAAAGGGATCAATATGAAGTGAGGAGGTGGATTGATTTGGGGATTATTCATCTTTGCTATTTTTGAGTAGTTTGGTGAGCTCCTTTGGTCTTCTTCACTCATTTATATGTACTTACTAAGTTCAATTATTGAACTTCTTCAATAGCATGATGTCACCTAATACGTCAATGTTTAGCCACTGGACAGGAGCAGTAAATATAACGTGCGGACCAAGTCGTTCAGGACGACAAATTTGAAGGCAATGGAAATGTGTACTTTCAAAAAAGCTAACCAATCACATGATTTACCTGGAGTGTTCGATCATCAAATAAGACTTTTAACGACCATATTCATGAATGACAACCTCACCTTCATTTTTCAAAAAGAATAGTCATCAGTTTGACTCGTATACTAATTGACAAATTGTTATGCAAATACAAGTTTAATATGTTATCTGTTATATCTCAACTGTCATATATCTGTAGATTGTAAATGATTCCTTTCCAATAGCAGAGCAGAGCTTAAAGTTAATGGGAAGAAGATGGTTTAGGACGAAAACCACACACACACTGAGGCTGTCTAATGCATTTAAATTTAAACATAACTTACTTGAGAAGATAGATTGTACAAAAAAACTGCAGAAACCATACTTATCTGCAGAACTGCCCATAACAACCCAGAACACCCATTCCCTGTTGCATCAACGAAAATATAACAAATGCACCAAGCATCAAATGCAATTGTGATTTCTCTCATCTCCACTCCAAATCAAACATTAATATGTAGCGCATTTTTCAAATGATTGATTGTTGCATAATATCTTTAATTACTTCTTCCAAGTTCAAGTAAGAAGATCCACCTTCTTCAGTTGCTCCATTTGCAATATCTTTAAGCTGTGTGGCTCTTCTTATTCTTTCATCTTTCTCTTCTCCTTCATCCATGAGTTCATGTACAGCTTTTTCTACCTCCTCCTTCTTCACCAACACCCCAATCTTGTCTTCTTCTCCCAAAGTCAATGGTGTCTCCACTCCAATACTCACCCCAATCCTCAGAACCTGAGTAATCAGTTTCTCATTACAAAATTGGTCAGCAAAAAGTGGCCACGTAAGCATCTGCAGACCAGCAGATATCCCTTCCACGGAAGAATTCCATCCACAATGTGTTAAGAAACCCCCAACTGAAGGGTGTGACAATATCAGTACTTGTGGAGCCCAACCTCTTACCACCAATCCTCTCTCCTTAATCCTCTCGTCAAAATTCTCTTCCTTGAGCCACTTCTCTAACTCCTCTGTTTGGCTCCTCTGTCTTATAACCCAAATGAATGGTACATTTGATGCTTCCAAGCCTAATCCAAGCTCTATCAGCTGCGGAGCTGTCAAGTTGCAAAGACTTCCAAGACAAACATACAGCACTGAACCTTGTGGCTTCGAGTCAAGCCACTCCCAGCATTTCAATCCACCAATTGAAGCCTTGTTACCTCTCTCAGCCTTATCTATATCAGCTTTATTACATTGAGAAACAGGACCGACGCACCAAACCTTTCCGTTCCTTAGCTTCTTGTATTCCTTGATATATCCAACCTCCAACTCCTCAAATGTATTTATAATAACCCCATAAGAAGCCTGATCTGCTTCCACTATTTTCTCAATAAATTCTTTCCCTTCTCCTCTAATGACCACAGGCACTTGAGCTTTTGTTATTTGTATCTGATCAGGCAATCCAGGAACATGGAAATATTCTGAATCAGAGCTAACATTGTCCCAAACGTCAGATACACGCAGATTATGCCAGCACAGGAGACTGAAGCAACAGAATCCATGGAAAGTGATCCTTGGAACACTGAACTTTTGAGCAGTGTCTATAGTCCATGGAAGATTCATATCAGAAATTATACAGTTTGGAGGAGGCTCTATCTCTTGCAACAGCTTCTCAGCTGGCCCCTGGAGCATAGATATAGCATTAAAGAAGTTAGGAATCAACTCTATTGAAGGAAGCAAGTCATAATTCTCACAACCATTAGGTATTCCCGCTTCCTGAGATAGAAACTGCAATTCATTGATTCGAATCGGAAGCCCATTATTTATGCCTCGAGCAAGAACAGTTCTGACACGAGCTGCATTGATAGGTGTAGTGATAATAGTAACAGTAGCACCATGTTGAGCTAATAGTCTTCCAATGTCTGTCATTGGAAGCAAATGGCCTTGAGCCAAGAATGGAAACAGAATAAAGTGAGACTCATTGGATTGAGAAACCATGTTTGTCAACTTGGTAGTGTATGTAGGTATACAACATTTTGTTGGATCTCTCTGTATTTATAAATAGTCTTGATTGAGTTTTGGGAAAAACTGAAAGCTCATAAATGAAGTAACATCTTTTACATTCATGTTTTGGCATTGTTATGTTACATAGTGTTTCATAGTCAAACAATGAGGTTGGGAATACAATATGTTTCACAATGTAATTTATGGTGTTGGGTTCTATCTCTTCTGTTTGTGTCTGTTGAATTACAGTTAATAAGTTTCAAAATTTAATGTCTCCATTGATTGAACATTAGTTGAATTAATAAATTTTACGGTTACTTATGTTTAAGAATTAATATGAGTTAATATTTTTTTATTTAGGTAGATATAATAGATATTCATTAGATTATAAATTATATTTAATTTTGAGTTAATATAATTAGAATAAATAGGGAGACTGGATATTTGGACCATTCAAGTTGGCATGTTTATTCATTTGGATCCTTTAAGTTTGTAGGGCTTTAGATGGACCTTTCAAGTTGGCAAAAACTATTAATATAAACCTTTATTGCTAATGTGTAATAGCGTTAAAATGTTAGACAATTATGAGCGCGTGAGTTGCTTATTTATGATGAAATATCTTATGGGTCAGCTAATGAATCAGCAAATAGTTGATGAATCAGCAAGTATAAATTAAAACATTCATATATAATGTAATCGAATTTTGAAAGAAAAAACTCTAATCTCTATCCTCAATCGATTTTCTCATTCAATTTCTCATCGTGAAGGTAACCATGGATGAAGATACGGAGTTCATCTTCTGTCGATGTCACAAGGGAGCTTTTCTTATGATATTGAAGTTAATAACACTAACCTACTCTCAATCAAGGTATTCAAATCCCTAAATCGGTATGAACATTGATCATTCACCCCTCTTTTGAAATCGTTGTATTCTATTCGATAAAAGACAAATAGATAGAAACCCTAATTTTGAAATCGCTTTACAATTTGAAAACTACGATCAACCATCTCTCTAGTTGAGTCATCAATTTTTTAACACGTCAGCTAAATGCCAAGTATTCAATTTTTTAACATGTCATCGCAACTGCATACTACGCGCCATGTTGTGAAGATTTATTCGTAAAAAAGGGTTTATATGATTCGTTTTTGCCAACTTGAAGGGTCCATCTGAAACCCCGCAAACTTAAAGGGTCCAGATGAATAAACATGTCAAGTTCGAGGGTCCAAATAGGCATTCTCGCGAATAAATATTACATTCATATTATGAAAAGTTTCATAAATTTGAGTTGCACTTAAGTGCATAAATAAATCAAATCGAGCTTTATTAAATATCTAGTAAAATAGTTTGAATTGATTTTATAATAAAATTTTAAAATTTAAATTTGAAATAATAAAATCATTCGAAATACTGTATAAAAATAATTTATTAATAAAATTTTTAAAATATATTAACTGTTTTTATAACTTACAAATATAAATCCATAATAAATTGGAATATGAAGCTCTCCATATGTGTATATATAGAACCACTTGATTAGGGGTGTAGGAGACCGAAATTGATATTGAAAAAGAAAAACGATTAAAATAAATTTACAAAACATAATACACTATTAAGAAAACTTTAAATTAAAAAAAATAATAATAATAATAAATCCACATAGATGAACGGAGAACAAATCTAAGGCATTTGCCATTTCTCACTGTCTACATTTATCAGATGATTGTTGTTGCATAATATCTTTAATTAATTCTTCCAAGTTCAAGTAAGACGATCCACCTTCTTCGGTTGCACCATTAGCAATGTCTCTAAACTGTCCGGCTCTTCTGATTCTCTCGTCTTTTTCTTCTCCATCATCCATTAGCTCATGTATACCCTTTTCTATCTCCTCCTTCTTCACCAGCACTCCAATCTTCTCTTCCTCTCCCATAGTCAATGGTGTCTCCACTCCAATCCTCACCCCTATCTTCAGAACCTGAGTAATCAGCTTCTCATTGCAGAATTGGTCAGCGAAAAGCGGCCACGTAAGCATCTGAAGACCAGCCGATATCCCTTCCACGGAAGAATTCCATCCACAGTGCGTTAGGAATCCCCCAACTGAAGGGTGTGACAAGATGAGTACTTGTGGAGCCCAACCCCTTATCACTAATCCTCTACCTTTGATCCTCTCTTCAAAATTCTCTTCCTTGAGCCACTTCTCCAACTCCTCTGTCTGGCTCCTTTGTCTCAAAACCCAAATGAACGGTACATTTGACGCTTCCAAGCCTAATCCAAGCTCTATCAGCTGGGGAGTTGTCAAGTTGCAGAGACTTCCAAGACAAACATACAGTACTGAACCCACTTGTCTCGAATCAAGCCACTCCAGGCATTTCAATCCACCAATTGAAGCCTTGTTACCTCTCTCAGCCTTATCTATCTTATCTTTATTGCATAGGGAAACAGGGCCCACGCACCAAACTTTTCCGTTTCTGTGGTTCTTGAATTCCTTGACATATCCAGCCTCCAACTCTTCAAATGTATTTATAATAACCCCATAAGAAGCCTGGTCAGCTTCTATAAGTTTCTCACCAAATTCTTTCCATTCTCCTCTTATGGCCATCGGTACTTGCGCTTTTGTAATTTGTATCTTATCAGGCAATCCCGGAACCAGGAAATATTCCGAATCAGAGCTAACATTGTCACAAACGTCAGAGACACGCAGATTATGCCAGCACAGGAGACTGAAGCTGCAAAATCCATGGAACGCAATTCTCGGAACATTGAACTTGCGAGCAGTGTCTATGGTCCATGTAAGTGTCATATCAGCGATTATACAGCTTGGAGGAGGCTCCATCTCTTCCAACAACTTTTCAGCCGGCTCCTGAAGCATATATATGGCAGTGAAGAAGTTAATCATTGACTCCATTGAAGGAACCATGTCGAGATTCTCGCAACCTTCAGGTAATCCCGCTTTCTCAAATTCAAACTGGAGTTCCCTAATTCGAATCGGAAGCCCCTGACTTATGCTACGAGCAAGAACATTTTTTACACGGCTTGCATTGACAGGAGTGGTGATTAAAGTAACAGTAGCACCATGTTGAGCTAATAGTCTTCCAATGTCTGTCATTGGAAGCAAATGGCCTTGAGCCATGAAAGGAAACAAAACAAAGTGAGGCTGAGGCTGATTGGGTTGAGAAACCATGTTTGTTAACTGTGTAGTAGTGTAGGTATGCAACTGCTTGTCGGATCTCTTTGAATTTATATAGTCCACATTGAGTGCTTAGCAAGTTCAAAAATCATTGATGGATGAAGTAAGATCTTACGTTTGTGTTTTGGCATTGTTGTGTCACATAGTGGCCCAGAGCTGAACAACAAGGTTGTGGATACAATGTGTTCCACATAGTGATTGATGCTGCTTGATTCTGTCTGTTATGTATACCGCCAAAGTTAGGCTTGAAAAGTTGAGGCGTGTGGATCAAGGAGTGAACGAACTCATTTTCAAACAAGATAGTTCCTTTTCTCTTCTGTATTGGTGCACCAATTTAGGTCGGTTATTGCTCAAATCCGTATCAGATCATCTCAGCTTTATTGTCCTCCTTAAAAGATAAAATAAAATTGCCCTCATCATTTGAACCACAAAAAAAAAAAAAAAAAAAAAAAAGATTTAGCTAAATTACCTCACCCGTAATGTTACCTACAACTTTTATAACCATTAAATTAATCTAATGGTCATTAAAAAATATTATATTTTAAATTCAATTAAATAAAGTTATTTACTACCGGATAATTACTTATTTAGTGATTTTTTAAAATAAATTAAATCCTATTATAATTGTTTAAAACTACAAATCTTTTTATGATTATAATTAATTAAAACTATTTAATCTTTTTACGATTCATCAAATTCTAAATTTAACTACAGAACAAAACAGAAGAAAAAATTTACAAAATCAACAGAAAAAAACAAAGAGGAAAGGACATCAGCTTTAAAGTCTAAAAGTTTAGCGGCTAATCGAAGAAGAGTGGAGAAGGTTTAACACACGCTGTTTTTCAATATAATCTTTACAGAAGTTTAACGAAGTATTTTCGAAACCTGAGGAATGCGGTTCTTGGAGTCGTAATATTATAGTTATAACTAATTAAATGTAGATTCGCAACTGGAATATCCAATTTGTTACCTTTCTACGTTGGAATTGCGTACTGATAATTAAATATATCAATCACGTTACATCCGTAACCTTTTTACATCAATTTTGTAACATCTTTACATCAAATTTGCAATATGAAATTTTAATATAACTTACTTGAAAATCAAAACCGCTAACCCGGATTATTTAACTAAAAAATATAACCAAGTCAAAATTTAATTTTATAAATTAATTTAATATAAAAACTCCGATGTTATGAGCACTTGTTCGTATATTGTATATCGTTGAGTCATAATATTATTGTTATAACTAATTCAATGTAAATTCGCAACAAGAACATCCAATTCGTAACCTTTCAATGTTAGAAGCGCGCATTAATAATTAAATATATAAATTACGTTACATCTGTAACCTTTCTACATCAAATTTGTAACATCTTTACGTCAAATTCGCTACATGAATTTTAATATAACTTACTTGAAAATTAAAATCGCTAACCCGGATTATTTAACTAAAAAATATAATCAAGTCAAAACTTAATTTTATAAATTTATTTAATATAAAAACTCTGATGCTACGAGCACTTGCTCATATATTGGATATCGTCAAGTCGTAATATTATTGTTATAACTAATTCAATGTAAATTCGCAATTGGAACATCCAATTTGTAACCTTTCAATGTTAGAATCGCGTATTAATAATTAAATATATCAATCACGTTACATCTGTAACTTTTTTACATCAAATTTGAAACATCTTTACATCAAATTCGCAACATGCAATTTTAATATAACTTACTCTAAAATCAAAACCAGTAACCCGGATTATTTAACAAAAAAACATAATAAAGTTAAAATTTAATTTTATAAATTTATTTAATATAAAAACTCCGATGTTACGAGCACTTATTCATATATTGTATATCTTGGAGTCGTAATATTATAATTAATTCAATGTAAATTCGCAATTGGAACATCAAATTCGTAACCTTTCTACGTTGGAATCGCGCATTGATAATAACATATTTCAATCACATTGCATCCGTAACATCTTTACATCAAATCTATTACCCTTTTACATAGGATTCGTAACATGAAATTTAATGTAACTTATTTTAAATTAAATACTGCTAAATTGCACTAGTTACCTAAAAATCACAATAGAGATAAAGTTTAAATTAATAATTTAATTTAATATAAAAAATCTGATAATATATGTACGATTTCATGGAGACGTAACATTATTGATAAACCTAAAACAATGTAAATTCGCAATTTGAACATTCAATTCGTAATCATTGTACATTAGAATCACACATTGATAAGTAAACATATTAATCACGTTACATTTAACCTCTTTACATCAAATTTGTAACCTCTTTACATAAGATTCGCAATATTGAATTTTAATATAACTTACATGAAAATCAAAAATTCTAAACCGGATTAGTTAACCAAAAACACAATCGAGTCAAAATTTCAATTTAAATGATTAATTAATGTAAAAATTCTGTTGCTATGAGTATTTGTTCATATCTTGTTGTATATGATGGAGTCGTAATAATATAGTTATAATTAATTCAATGTAATTTTGCAACTTGAACATTCAATTCGTGACCTTTCTACGTCGGAATCGCGCATACATCAATCACGTCACATCCGTAACCTCTTTACATCAAATTTGTTACCTCTTTACATAGGATTCGCAATATGAAATTTTAATGTAACTTATTCAAAAATCAAAATCGTTAAGTCATACTAGTTACCTAAAAATCACAATCGAGATGAAGTTTTAATTTATAATTTAATTTAATATACAAAGTCTGATGCTGTAAGTACTGATTATAATGGAAAGTAACATTATAGATAAACCTCAAACAATGTAAATTCGTATATTGAACATCCAATTAGTAACCATTATGTATTGGAATCGCACTTTGATAAGTATACATATCAATCACGTTACTTTTGTAATCTCTTTACATCAAATTCGTAACCTATTTATATAAGATTCACAACATGAAGTTTTAGTGTAACTTACTTTAAAATCAAAATTTTTAAGCCGGATTAGTTAACCAAAAACACAATTGAGTCAAAATTTAAATTTAAATTATAAATTAATGTAAAAGTTTCTATGCTATGAATATTTGTTCATATATTGTATATGATAGAGTCGTAATAATATAGTTATAACTAAAACAATGTAAATTCGCAACTTGAACATTCAATTTGTGACAATTCTACATCGGAATCGCACATACATCAGTCACGTTACATCCGTAACCGCTTTACATCAAATCTGTTATCTCTTTACATAGTATTCGCAATATAAAGTTTTAATGTAACTTAATCTAAAATCAAAACTGTTAAGTCGTACTAGTTACCTAAAAATCACAATCGAGATAGGATTCACAACATGGAATTTTAATGTGACTAGTTTTAAAATCAATATCAGTGAGTCGTATTAGTTATTTAAAAATCACAAAGGAGATGAAGTTTTAATTTAAAATTTTAATTTAATATAAAAACTTTAATGCTATGAGAACTGATTATCATAAAGACGTAACTTTATAGATAAATCTAAAGCAATGTAAATTCACAATTTGGACATCCAATTTGTAACCATTCTACGTGGAAACATACATTGATAAGTAAATATATCAATCACGTTACATCTGTAACATCTTTACATCAAATTTATAACATTTTTACATAAGATATCTAATATAAACTTTTAATGTAACTTATTTTAAAATCAAAACCGCTAAGCCAGGTAAGTTAACTAAAAAAATACTATAACGTCAAAATTTAAATTTATAAATTTATTTAATATAAAAACTCTGGTGCTACGAGCACTTGTTCGTATCTTGCATATCATGAAGTCGTAATATTATAGCTATAACTAATTCAATGTAATATCACAACTTGAACATCCAATTCGTAACCATTCCACGTTGGAATCATAACTTGTTAAATAAATTTGTAAATGATCTTACGATCATAACCTTTAACATCACATTCATAACCTACTTACATTGGATTCCCAAATTCGATGTTTTAATATAACTTAGTTTCAAATCATAACTACTAAGTCAGCTAAGTAACATATAAATCACAATTTGGTTGAAGTTTAAATTTATTATTTTTAAAACTCCGGTATTATGAGTATTATTTTGTATATTGTATATCATGGACTCGTAATATTTAAAATCAATGTAAATTAGCAGTGTGAACATTCAATTCGTAATATGTATATACTAAAATCGCAACTTGATAACTAAAGTATATGAATTACGTTACATCTCAACATCATATTTGTAATTTCTTTATATAGGTCTCCCAATATAAAATTTAGATGTAACTTAATTTAAATTAAAATATTTAAATCTAATTACTAATCTAAAAATATATAATCTAAGTTAAAATTAATATTTATAATTTAATATAACTATTTAAAATTATTGATGGTTGTGGAATAATATCTGTTATTGAAATATACCAAATTAAATTAATTAGATATTTTTGATAAATAAAAAGTAACTTTTTTTTAACAAAATAACAACAAAAATTACCAGTGATAGTAAGTTAACATCATCAAGTAAGGTTACTGGAAATTGAATTCCAGTAAGGTAGCATGATCCAAAAAATAAATCAATAAATTGAAAATATTGCCACCACATGTTGAAGTATACTACTACTGATGCTTGTAATAAAATTAGTTTAAGGTTTTGTTCGGATAGTTGTCAAAACTGTTTGGTGTCGGCTATAATTTAAATTAGTAGTATTATTTCGTATAGTTCGAAAATTTTATTTAGGAAGATGGTGTAATTTTAAATAGTACATTTAAATTTTTTGTTTGGTAATATAGTATAGTTTCAAAAGTTAAAAATTGAGAATAACATTTTTATGTATTTCCACATTAAATATTTTTATGATTTAATTTATTTTTCATAAATTTTAATTTAATTTAATTTCTTTTAAATTAATTTGATAAAGTAAAAAATTAAGGTGTCATTTTTTTTAAAATTTTTTTAATTATTTTTTATTTATTTTTAAGTGATTTCTATTTGACTTATTTTTTTTCAACTTATATTTTTTATTCAAATTAATTACATTTACACACATTTTATTGTGTTTCCATATTCAATCCACTTTTATAAAAGAGTAAATTGCACCGACATCTCCTGTACGAACATTAATTGTAGGCGGGTACACTTTTTGTTATAATTGACAATGAGCATCCCTGAGCCCACTGTTGACCACACGTTGATCGTTAGAATGTGATATAGTTCTGTTAACCAATTGAATTTACAAGAATACACTCCTTCAACAGTAGTAGAATGGTGCCTAACACAGTTGAAATGATTATCAATTTTTTAAATATATATTTTAAGTAATTTATTATTTTTGTCGTTGTTCTAGATATTATTAATTAAATAATATTTTTCACCACATGTGACTATTAATAACGGTAAAAAAATATTTGTCTATTTAACTGTGCTGCATCAACCAGCAAAAATGTAAAAATCTTATCTTCTTTTGAATATGCAAATTAAATTTCTTCTCCATCTTTTGAATACCCAAATCAATCATGTTGCCTTTGTCTTCTCTTCAATTTTTTTTATTTTTTTTTAAAATCTTTATTGTAGATGAGTAATCAAGTGGGTGAGTAGCGGAAGATCAAATTTGAAGATCGCAAGTGTTATTGCCATAAACGAGCTGCGATAAGAGTTTCAAAAACGAAAAAAAATCCAAATAGATTATTTTTCACATGTAAGAACGAAATGTGTAATTTTTTTGAATTTTGGTCCTACCTAGATAAGGACAACCAAAGGAACGAAGCTGCAAACTCTACAACGGATTCGAACGAAGATGTTAATTTCAGGTTAGAAGTTAAGATCGATACAATCATTCGTCAACAACAAAGTATTATACATTACCATGGAGGATACAAAATATTACATAAAGTTGTATCTAAAGGCAATCATACCTCTTATCATAGTCTGGTATGTAATTAAAATAGTAGCATAATTATACCAAGTATTTTAGACTTTATGCATATGACTATTTGTATAGGAAATAATCCCAAGCGTAGCTAAAAAGTTGTAGTTAAGGAGTTCTAAATATGGTTCTAAATTGCACTCCTAGACTGTAATGTTACCAAAATATGACCAAAAAAATAGTTAAGTCTTGATCTTGAATATGCAACCGACTACTGCTTCATGAAGTGAGGCTTGATACTTCTTTAAGTCAAGCCAACTGCAGCAACACAAAATATACCAAAAAAAAAAAAGCCTAGTATCATGTTGAACCAACCTACATAGAACCAACAATTACTCATCAACTTCATTCTCAAATAAAACACAAATATTATAGCATGTAAGATTCAACAACCATAAATGAATAAACACAACAGACTAACATAGCATCCCAGGCACTCAAATTATCTTGTCATCCCTAATATAATACATATGACATTGTATTTAACTACCAAAAACCTTATCAATCAAACATACATATAACACACATATTCAATCAAATGATGTTGCAGGAATTAGAAAACGTACTAATCCTTAGTTGGTGGAGGTGCTGCTTGGGTTAGAGGCTATGATGATGGCTCCCCCTGTTCCATGGTGATGTGCTGAAATCTTTCTCCATCTCTAAATCTCAGCAACTACATTAACAATTATTAAATATTAGAGACAAAATATTTGGATTGTCCATAGCCAAATTTTTGTTAATGGTAGATGTTGACAATATGTAAAAATAACACTTCCTAAACATTAACCTGCTCAAATGGTTCTATTTTTCAGCATTTAATGTCGAATTCCTACTAACTCTCATTATCTAAAATGAAATCATATTTACAATTACAAAATGAATGATCAAACTAGGAAACATCATAGTAGCATATTCAGTTTATATTGTTATTTATGCCAAATGAATAACTACCTGTTGATTAGGAGAGTTATGCATTGATCCAGTTAGTAGTCTTGTTCTTGTTGTAGGATTTTCTGCTTGGTGGACCCTATCATTCCTCCCAATTCCTACATTAACGGTACTGGTACCAGCTTGCATATTGCTTTGGCCATTTAAGGGTGGCACATATGAAGAAGTAGGAGCATAATCCTGTATTAATAGTACTCATGTAATAGTCTAAATATTTAATAATGATGAATTGAATAAATTTGAAACTCATAACTTACCTTATAATTATATTGGGTAACAAACACATTTCCCCTTGTTGAGGTTGATCCTTAATTTTCAAACTCATGTCATACCAATTTGAATAATAAGCATAGAAAGTTGCTAAAAATTAAATATATAACATAAGTTATATGTAGTTACTGCTCTCCTCCTTTTCGAACGCCTAGTAGGAGCCTTACCCAATGCCGGACATATCCTTCTATTATGCCCCACCTCATGGCAATGTTTACATCTACAACCAACAGCTCTTGGCACACTCACTAGCTCATTAGTTCCTCTTCTTCTCAATGTTTTTGGACTACCAACTTTTCTTGTTATGATTGGTGGAAGGATAAGTGCAAAACTAACCTCCGGCCACCTACTCTCATCTGGAAGTGGCTTTATGAAGAAGTTGTAGGTCATTTGATAAGCAATTTTGGTCATTGACTGATCAACATAGTCAATAGTTTTCATTCTCTTCTTGATGATACAAACCAGGGCATGTGCACAAGGTAGACCGCTGATTGCCCAGAATCCACAATCACATAATTTTCTTTCCAAGTCTACAACATATCTCATATTCCCATCTTCAACTTCAAAGGTAAACTCTCCACATTGCAATGGGTTCAAACCTCTTCCAAACTTTATTATACCAGAAAGTGCCTTCTGGATGTTGGGAGGTAGAACATTATCTAGCCACTTTAGACATTGTTCATGCCTAGCAACAATCCGCTTAGTTATAAGCTTCCTTATCGCCTCCACCATCTGTAGCATTGGAAGATACCTAGCAGACTTCACTCACTGATTTGTAGTTTCCACACAATTATTTGTTATTTGGTCACACTTTGTCTCCGTATCAAATGCATGCATTGCCAAAAAAATGTAGAGGAATATTCATGAGGTAATTGTAGGCTGCTTCACTCAGATTTCTGATGGCCTGCATCTTCTCTAGGAACAAAGTTTTGTTAGGTGATTTTGCAACATCCCAAAAATAGTCCTTGATGAATCAACCTTGTAAGTAAAAGTTACATTATCCAGTATATGTTTAGCGCAGTGTCGGACTCAATGGTTTGGCCAGTACATTTCAAGTGCAGGACTTATACCCTTCTGCCTATCTGACATGAATGTCACTCTCCTGGTTTCATTAACTCCAACATGTTCCCAAAGCAGTTCTAAAAACCACTTCCAATTATCCCAGTTTTCTATTGCAATTACTCCTAAAGTCAAAGGATAAACCCCATTATTGGCATCTAATGAAACAACAAGTAATAAGACTCCTTCATGGCTTGCTTTGATGTGTGTACCATCGATACCAATAAAAGGCCGGCAGCCAGCTAGGTATCCAAGCTTTTGAGCCTGAAAAATAAGTGGAAATGAGCAGGAGTGGTGATATTGGGATTGTACCTGATCGTGCTCACAAAAACTGAACTACCAGGATCTCTCTAACGGATTGCATAACCATATCTATGGAGCTTGCTAAAGCTTCTAATGTATTCCTCTTTTCCTTGACGAAGAACAAACTTTTGGCTCTATAGAGTGTATGCAATGGTATTTCCAATCCAGTCTTCTGAATAATGATATGCTTCAATGTCTCCACATTCATATCTCAATTGGATCTCAATAACTCCCTATACTCAGTTTCCAACCAGGTGGAGATGACATCTCTATTTCTATTCACTTGAAGACAAGTATGAACGTCATTAAGAGTTTTGATCCGAAATAAACCCTTGTCTCAGTTTTGCTTGTGTGTACACGCCACTTGCATCTTTCAGCTTCACAACCAGAGGTGACCCGCCTAGACTCATTCTTCAATCTTTTCAGCTTAAACCCTTCCTGTACTGAGTATGCCAACAATATCTTTCTAAAATGGTTGGCATTCCTAAAGACTTAGTCAACCATTAAAGCAATCTTTCCATCAGGAGATCTTTTAAAAGGAATGCCAACCGGGAGAGCTTCAACCTGGTCCTCAAAATCAGCATCACTTTGAATTCCTGTTTTGTTATAATACCTACCATCATCTGCATCTGACATTTCATCTCCACTATTATCACTATGATAAATGCGATTGTCTTCCCTACCCACTTTTTCATTGGATAATATTCATTAGTAGCATAGTCACTTTTCGAAGAAGCCTCTGTCGAAACTTCAAGATTAAATACAAAGAAGGTTGGATCATCACTCTGATCACTCTCAAATATCGGTTCATCATCACTATTATCACCTAACTCGAGGCCATCACCATCCAAACATGGGCTATTAGGCTGATTTTGTAGGTTTCTAAAGCCCAAATCATCACTAGGGTTACTGGAAGCGGACAGGCCTTCTGTATTGGTTTGCTCATAAAACCCATCTTGGACACCCATAAGCTCATTATCTAATACATCAATAGAAACTGGATATGGCAATATATCAACAATGAAGGTGATATCATGTTTGACCTTTGCAATGAATTCATCCAAAGCTTCCAATAGAGACTTGTCACTCTAAATGGGCCTTATCTCTGCAGTCCAAGTGAATATTACTTTTAGATTCAGCTGTTCATTTAAATGTGTCTTTCAATTCCATTTCGCCATCATACAACTGTCCCATAACTGCTTCAAGAAGATACTCTCTCTATCAAAGTTTCCAAGCTCTTCCATACTGTCATCTCCATTGAAAATGGCAACTACCCTTAAATTATACATCCTAATAACAATACAAACAACAGAACACAACTAATATCAATATCTATTTCTGATAGTAATGTGTAACTAATATCAAAGACAAGTAATATAAATATTTACAACTATGTAAGTAATATTAGACAACTAAAAAAACATGCTACATTAAAGTTAATATCTTTTCACTCATAAACCGATAGGATAAATGATGAAAATAAAAATAATGTTCAACTGTCTTACGGCAACAACACACCCAAAAATGACAATGTTACGTACATAACATTACAGAAACTATTAACAATATTCTAAAACAAAAAGACAACCACTTGAACTAGTTAAACATTGTCAAACTGCAAAACAATACATTCATCCATCATATGAATCAAAACTTGTGCAACAAAAATACATGAACCAAACCAGAACTAACAAAAATATTGTAAACCTTCCATTTACGACAAAGACCTACTTTAATAGAGTCTAAACAACATATGAATCAAACCAAATAATACCAAAACACAGGAACCAAGCCAAAATAGATTCCAGATCAACATATTGTAAATAGATTGTAACTATTAACAGATTTAAAACATCATAGGAATAACAACCAGGCAGCAAAAACACAAGAAACAAACCAAACTAACAACAAAAATGCTAACATTCCAGATTACAAAATAGAATTACTTTAACAAAGTCTAAACATGGAGGTGAAAATGTACAAAGTAGTTACCTCAAATTTCCACGCTACCACAGTGTCGAGCAAAATGAGATGGTGTTACACTTTGCAAATCTGATCTGTTTTGAAACCAGAAAACACAATATGTTGGCAAACAGATAAACGATTTACACATCCATTGTAGCAAAAACTAAAATAGCAAACACCGGTTGTTTTTTAAGTGGATTCCTACACTTTAACCCCAACAACAACCATGATGAAACATAAAAAATAAAAAAAAATAAAAAAATAAAAAAAATAAACTTATCATAAACAAAAACACAAAATACAATCAACTTGAATAACTCATTTAACCCAGAGAAGTTTAAAAGTGTGAAATACTCACTTGATTGAAGAAGATAAACTGTTTTGATTGATTGAAGAAGATGAACTGTTTTCATTTAACCAACAATAGTAGATTTTTGCAAACCTTAATGCTCACAGAACTTTTCAATTTCTTTTTTTTTTTTTGTTTGGACTAGAGATTGAGTTTGAGAGTGATTGTTTAAGTATAGTGCACTCTATTCCACTACTAGAAGTATTGCCGTCAATTCCATCATTATTTACCTTGTATTATGTTTATTTTTAATTTTTAATTATTTTTTAAAAATAAGCATTTAATGCAGGTCGGCTGAGTGGACGTGAACCCATACCCATGCAAGCAATTGTCGATTATGCCCTTCGCGCCATAAGTCTTGCCATTTACAAACGGTAAATGTGAGATCAACTGTGGGCCTAGAGGTGTTCAATGTCAATTATACCAAAAAGTATACTCGCCAGCAATTAACGTTCATACAGGGGGTGTTAGTGCAATTTACTCTTTATAAAATAAAATTGAAAATTTTCTTCAAAATGATTTTTTTATCTAATTTTTATTTAATTTTATAATTAAAATAGTAAATTAATAATAAATAATTTCAACCAATTTTGTAAACAGAGATCGTTGTCAGAGCTCTAACGGTCACTACTGGAGTTTTGACAACCTTTTTCGAAGCTCCAATTACCTCCTTTGCCGAAATTACAATGACCACTATGACCTCTTCTGGAGCTCCGACAATCTATGCAGGAGTTCTAAAAACATTTTTCGAAGCTCTGGTGACCACCTTTGCCGAAATTACAGTGACTACCGTGACCTCTTCAGGAGCTCCGACAATCCATGAAGGAGTTCTGACAACCTTTTTGAAGCTCCAGTGACCATCTTTGTCGAAATTACAATGACCACCGTAACCTCTTCTGGAGCTTCGACAATCCATGCCGGAGTTCTAACAACCTTTTTTGAAGCTCCAGTGACCACCTTTGTCGAAATTATAGTGACCACCGTGATCTTTTCTGGAGATCCGACAATCCATGCAGGAGTTTCTTCAAGTATAAAGGCTAGTTAGGTTCTTATGATGAACTAACTTTGAACAACACAGTCTCCATGTCTTAATCCCTATAAAGATAACACAAAATCATCATAAGAATTAAGAAGCTCGAAAAATAAATAATGTTCGAAAAAAATCATCATGCATTGAATCATGCATCACATACAGCACAACAAAATTAATCTAAACAAACAATTGCAAGAAGGTTTTCCGGATCTTGGATTTGTTAGGGTTAGGATTCTTACCTGATTTTTACCTCCATTCGTGACTCTAGTATGAGATGTTGCTAGATCAGATCTACTACCCTCGCGATTCCGGTACAAGGTGCGGCTCGATTGGAAATACTACCCTCGTGATTTCGCTATAAGATATGGCTTGGTTGGAACTAGGGGTAGGAATAGGCCAGACCAGACTAGGCTTTCGGTTAAATAGGCCCGACCTGTATTCTAATACTCTGGCCTGAGCCTGGCTTACAAGCCTATGATAGGCTTGTATTAGAGGCCTGACCTGATCTGTTTAAAAGCCTGTTATGCGTGAAAGCCTGTTTAAAAGCCTATAAACAACTAGTTATATTTATAAAGAAAGTATTGGGCTTTATATTTATAAACAAAATATTGGATTTTAAATTTATAAACAAACATGTCAATAAATTTAATAAATAAATGTATATATAAATAATATATGGGCCGACCTGTTAAGTTACAAAGGCTTCTACCATAGCCTGAGCCTATCCTATTTAAATAAATAGACTTTTGAAAAAGTTTAAATCTAGCCTATTTATTAAATAGGCTAGGCCACACGAGGCATTATGTAGGCTAGGCTCTATGCCCCTGAAAGGCCGCCTGGCCTATTCCCACCCCTAGTTGGAACTATTACCCTCTATTACTTCACACATGACCGCCGGAAACGAGTACTAACGAAAACTAGGGTTTAATAGAATTTAGATTTTCTCGAAAAAATTTTCTTTCTTGGTATGAAATCTGACAGCTTTGCTGCTATCCTATATAGCAACACAGACTAGAAACCCTAACCCTCTCCCATTCACTTATAATCTAATCGTGCGACCCAATAGGTTGTTATTTAGTGTATGTTTGGCACTAGATGTTACATTAGATGTTGAGTTAGCGATTGAAGAAGCGATTAGCTGTTAGCTGTTAAATTAGATGTTAAAGTAGCGATTTGGCATGAGTATTTGGTAATAACAATTAGATGTTAAAGTAGCTGTTAGATGTAAAATTACGTAAACAATACAATATATTATTTTTGCCTTATAATATAATTTATTAGTATAAGTATTCATTTTTAAACATTTTTTCTTTCAAAATTTTTAATTTAAAACCAACCATCCTTTAGTTATCAACAAATTAAAAAATAAATAAAATAAATACTAACTAAAAAATGTTATTTAAAGATTTTTAATCATATTTAATAAATAAAAACTTATTAAAATTAACTAATTTAGTATAAATAGAAGTCTTTAATATTACTAAGGTAGTTTAGTAATACTCATAAAATGATAAGGGCAAAATGGGAGCTTTTTGATTAGCGATTCGTGGAAAGCTACTTGAAGTAGCGTTCTGGAAATCGCTAATTAAAAATCTAATCGCTAATCAAAAAGCTTCTCCCAAACGGTTAAATTGTCAAATCGCTAATGAAAAATCTAATCGCTACTTAAAAATCTACCTACCAAACACACACTTAATCGTAGACCCAATACATTATCAAAGCCTATTGGTTATAATTGGTCTCTAGTAAGACATAATAACTAAACAAATAATTTAATTGTTCTTATTTATAGTTTATGTTATAATTTTTTTATTTCACGATATCTTATTTTAACACATTGCATGTTGCACATCAACCATTTCTCATCTAAATATTATTTTCTCGATCTCTAAGTAAACTGATAAGTAAAATGACATTAATCAGTGGCGAAGCTAAGATTATATTTTTGGGTGTTCAAAATATGGATACAAATAATATACATACTTTAAGAACTATAAATATTTGGTGTAATATGGTCATTTTTAAGTTTTAAAGTCTATAAATATTAAAAGTATTTAAAATTAATATATAATTTTAAAAAAAAAAATCTTTGGGTGTTCAATAGAACACCCAAAGTATAATGTAGCTTCGCCCCTGACATTAATAACCCTTTATTAATTCATTTTAGCATGACCATGCATTTCCTCATTTTCTCTTACTCGAGTTGTCAAATGGATATCTCTCTACCAAGAGGAATAAATTCCATCTTGTATAAACGTCCAATTATAGTCTTTATAGTTATCCGATTAAAGATAATGTTTGACCATATCAAAACATCATAAACATCATAATCTTTATGTGGGAACTATGACATACTTAGGTCTAAGGATTCAATAATCACATGTAGTAATTTCGTAATGGACGTGTCCAATATTTGTTCCCCAACAAATACCTACTAATCTGATATGTATCATACATATAAATATCACATAATAATAGATCAAACTCGTACTAGTTCTACATAATAGAATAACTAGGGACATATTATTATATGTATATAACATGCCAATACAATAATAATAATATCATAATAATATATCTATTATTAATAAAATATAACAAAACAAATAAGGTCCATATCGGCTTAGAGCATAGTCACTAACCAACAAACAAACTTATCAACAACATATACAATCAGCAATCTTATAAATAAGCGTGCACTTAATTTAATGACATTCAAAATTATTGTACCATTAGAAATTTACTGTAATATAGAAAATAGTAAAGGAGAAAAAGTAGTTTTAGTATTAGTACAAATTAACTTACAACAAATAAAGCCACCAACTTTAAAAAAAAAAACAACACATAAAAATAATAAAATGAAAAAAAGCATTTGATAATGATGTCTCCTTACTTTTGGTAAGAAATTAGACCAATAAATAAGAAAGGGTGAAGAAAGAGAATGTGGAATGAAGAGTCTGGTACCTTATTTGTTCATATGATGTTATGTTCAACTTCTTGATTTTAATTTTATTTATTAGTATTATTATTTTTAATAAATTTTGATTTATTTTTAATGATTTTTTTTATTACATATACTTTCCGTTTTATTTATATAGAAAAAATTATTTTGTATTATTAAAAAAATAATTATTTTCTAATATTATTCCTTATTAATCAATTAATTCATTCCACCCCATCTGCACTTGAATTAAACTAAACCGTAAACCATCCGCACTTAAATTAAAATAAACCATAAACCATGACAACTTACCCCATAACCCAATCCTAACCTAGACTATTAATAACCTAAAACATAGTATAGAGAACCAACGGATAATTTTGTTAATTTTGAGGGTGCTCCTTGTTCATTTGAGTATGATTCATAGTGCTCTGGAGTTAGGAAGAGAAATCAAATTCATATTAATCACATGCTGGAATTTATCTCTGCAGATGAGATATAGATGTGTGGATTATAGAGGAGTTGTGTAGTGTGTGTCCTTTTGTTGCTGGGCTGGATTGCCAATTACTTTTATTGCAAGCATGGGTCGTGTTGCACAGAATGTGTTTGACGTTTTGCATTAGTCTTCTTTGTTATTGAATACGTTTCGTGGTGATACATCTTAACAGTGTACACACAGAAATTAATTGCTGTAGCTGGGTTGATCACCTCTCACCACCATATGACCATTGTATAATATGATATCTTGTATAAGAGCATCCAGATTCAAGCAAGATGATCCACCATTTTCCGTAGCCTTTCTTGCCATCTCTCCAAGCTCTCTAGCTCTTCTTCTTCTCTCATCTCTTTCTACTCCATCATCCATAAGTTCATGCACTGCCTTTTCAATCTCTCCCTTTTTTACAAGCACTCCAATCTTCTCTTCTTCCCTAAATTTCACTGAAGTTTCCACTCCAATCCTCACACCAATCTTCAAAACCTGCACAATTACCTTCTCATTGAAGAATTGTTCTCCAAAGAGCGGCCATGTAAGCATCTGCAAACCAGCAGATATCCCTTCCACTGAAGAGTTCCAGCCACAGTGTGTTAAGAATCCACCAACAGAAGGGTGAGACAAGATGAGTACTTGTGGAGCCCAACCCCTTATCACTAGCCCCCTATCTTTGATCCTCTCATCAAAATTCTCTTCTTTGAGCCATTTCTCTAATTCCTCTGATACAACCCAAATGAATGGTACATTTGATGCTTCCAAGCCTAATCCAATCTCTATCAGCTGTGGAGTTGGTAAGTTACTGAGACTTCCAAGACAAATATAGAGTACAGAACCTACTTGCCTTAAATCAAGCCACTTTAAGCATTCCAATTCACCAATCGAAGCTTTGTTGCCTCTCTCAGCCTTATCTATATTATCTTTGTTGCATAGAGAGACAGGGCCAACACACCAGACTTTTTTGTGTTTATTTACTCTCTTGTATTCCCTGATATAATCAACCTCTAGCTCCTCAAAGGTGTTCATAATAACCCCATAAGAGGCCTGATCTGCAGTTGAAATGTTTTCAGCTAAACTCATTCCCCTCAATAACTTAGGTAACTGATCTCTATTGATTTCAATTCGATCTGGCAGATTAGGAATCAAAAAGTATTCCGTGTCAGAACTAACACTCTCTGCAACTTTAGAGACACGCAAACAATAGAAGCACAGGAGAGCGAAACCGGAGAATCCATTGAAAGTTATTCTTGGAATGTTGAGCCTGTGAGCAATGTCCAGGGTCCATGGAAAGCACATGTCAGAGATTATGCAGTTTGGAGGAGGTTTTATCTCTTCCAACAGTTCTTCTGCTGGCTGCTGCAGCAGCTTTGATGGCGCATTCATGAAGTTATATATCAAGTCCGCTGAAGGAACCAAATCCAAATTCTCACACCCATCTGGTAATCCTGCTTCTTGACATGGAAACTGGAGTTCAGCTACTCTAACTCTGAGGCCTGAACTCATTGCGCGAGCAATAACAGTTTCAACACGGGATGCATTAACAGGCGTAGTGACTACTGTGACAAGAGCACCGTGTTGAGCTAATAGTCTAGCAATGTCTACCATGGGGAGCAGGTGACCTTGGGCCATAAAAGGAAACAAGATAAAGTGAGGCTGGTTTGCTTGGAGACTCATAGTGGAATGAGTATTAGTGTATGAACCTGGAGTTTCTCTCCTTTTTGTTTGTGTGTAACTTTGCTGCAAATGAAACTACATAATGTGGTTGAGAGCTGAACAATGAGGCTGTGGATGATGTGTATCCACATTGACTTATGCGTACTTGTTTTGTGTGTATATTTTTGGCTTATGAATAAAAACATTGACTGCCGCCCATATTCAGCTGTACAATAGGCAGGCATTTCAAACTCTTATCAGTCCTTTTCCTTCTCTTTTTCTTTAGGCTGCTAGATGAGACTGTCTAGATTCTCTGCACACGAGGAATTTATGACAGTTTTTTGTTTACGCTGCTAGATGAGATTATCTAGATGCTCTGCACACGAGGAATTTATAATGAAAATACTTTCTTTCGCTAAATACCAATTAGGGGTGGGCACCTGCGCCCAACCTGAGCCACCAGAGTTGAAAATATTGTTCGATATGGATTAAAAAATGTCAATCCGATTTTTTTATGGGTTAGGTTGAAAATTTATAACCCAACTCAATCCGACTTTTTATATGTATATTATAAAATATTAAATATATTTGAAATTTAGTGGTGATTACCAGATGTATTATAAGTTAAACTATACAATTTGAAAAGTAACCTATAATTTTTAAATAATTTTAATTTCTTTAATATCTAATTTTCACCCCAATGCAGGTTGAACGATCAACTCAACCCAATCCCGAATTGGGTTGGGTTGAAAATTTACCAATCCAACCCGAGGTGGGTTGAATGATTTTCGACCCGACCCGACCCGATTTTGCCCATCCCTAATACTGTGCAAGGGTAATCAAATATTTACTTGAATGTTCAAATGTTTATTTTACTATGCAATCACATTACAATTTAATTTCATTAGTTGAAAATTTTCATACCTACATCCAATAGTAAGTTTTCCTTCTAAACCATAAAGTGGAGTGGTGGAATTGATGGCTTTGTTAGCCGGGATGATTTCACAAGATCATTCAGACGAGAATTCTGACCTCATCAATTTGAAGACAATGTTGAGTCCCTATTTTGTCTTCAAAAGATTGCTTTTGCAAAGGAATAGGTCTTCGAATTTTGCCTAGTAACCAAGATCTCAAATTTGGGACCTTCCTGGCAATTAAGTTGTTTCATAGGAGGCCTAAAAGAAGAGATTCATCATGAGGTAAAGATGTTTAAGCCTTTTGATGTTCATGAAGCTATTTCATATGATATGCAAGCTGCATTTAAGATACAAAAGGGTAGATCTACCCTTTCATATGATATATTGGTAACGTGTTTAAACCTAAAACAATAGTCAGAATTTTTTCTAAAGATTCAATGGAATCTAAAAAAGATGATGAAATCTTGAAGGATGAGGTGCCTTTTAGGAAGTAACACTTGATGAAATTCTGAAGGAAAAATGTGTCTTTTAGGAAGTTAACACTTGATGAAATACTGTTAAACTTTTGTGATGGGCCTTAAATTATGTTGGTCTAAACTTCAAATTTAGAGTTGTTGAACTTGTCCATGTTGTTGGGTTTTAGTGTGATAGTTCTACTTTCAAGGAAAAGCCCTAAGGCCATTTGGTAGGAACCCACACACACTTATATACCCTTTAACTTCTCTATCTGTTTTCAATATTGTATTCTTATTTTTTATATCTCCAACACTCCCCCTCAAGTTCAACTAACCTGGCCAAGTTAAAACTTGATCTTATCCATATCAATATAAACCAGTTGCAACCAGGATGGCCGAGTTGAAACTTGCCCTTATTCATATTCTTACGGCCCATTTGCAACTCATATGGCCCAGTTGCAGTGTGCCTGTATTCGTATCTCCATATCAAGGTTCAATTCTTGGACTTTTTCATCTTCATCTTGGCCCGTTATGTATGTATCGGGCTATCCATCTCTATCATCATCTTCAATTCTTCATTATGGGTCGTGAGGCCATTGGTCCGTATTGGATTACCATGATCGACTATGATACCATGTTAATTTCATAAGGAAATATATATTTCATATTCAAAGGATTCTAAAGAGTTTCTCACATTGAGACTACAAAGAGAATAAGAGAAATAAAAGAGACAATTTATATCTAGGGCAAACGTAGGGTAAAAAGACAATAATACCATTATGCCAAAATAAAAATAACGATAATCTTCTAACACCTTACCTCTTTAAACTCAAGATGGGGAAACCATTGAGAGTTTGCTTAAGAGTGATTGAAATCAGGGGAAACCAGCAAGAGTTTGCTCAAGAGTGATTGAAATCTCTGAATAGTATAAGATTTCATAAAGAAGTCGGGCAAGCTGAGAAGCAGAAGCAATATACGAAAGTATAATAACTCCATGGAGAAACTGATGACGTACTAATAGCAATCTATCTCAATGTGCTTGGTTCATTCATGGAAGACCGGATTTCTAGCGATATGAATGACACATTGGTTGTTACAATATATTGGAGTGGGATCATTTTGATGAACACCAAGTTTAGAAAGAAGTAATCGAAGCCATACAATCTCTGCTGCAATTGTAGCCATAACACGGTACTCAGCTTTTGTTGAAGAATGAGAGACAATGCTTTGCTTTTTGCTTCTCCAAGAAAGAAGATTATTACCCAAGAAAATGCAATGACCTATAGTAGACTTGCGATCAATAACATCCCCTACCTAATCTACATGTGAATAAGCATGCAAGATTAGCTCTGGATCAAAAGAAAATAACAAGCTTCGAAATAAGGTTCCACGAATATAACGGAGGACATGATGATAGTAGCCCAATGAGGTGTACGGGGAGTTGAAACAAATTGACTAACAATGTGAACTGTATAAGTAATGTCAGGCCGAGTAATAGTCAAGTAAACCAACGTACCAACTATCTCAAGATACAACGTAAGATCTAGAAGAGGAGTGTCATCCAAACAATTTAGCTTGACATTAAGCTTAAGATGTATCGGCTACATGTTCATCAGTCATGCGACCATGATCAACTACTTCTGAAGCATATTTTGATTGAGATAATAGGTATGGAGAAGTTGACACCTCAATGCATTGACAGTATCTAAGAAGACTTAAATCCTTCATTTCAAACATAAACAACAATTGAGATTTCAAATCTTGAATGCTTGTATGGTCATCGCCAGTTATAATCATATCATCAACATAGAGAAGAAAAATAATAAACCCTACAGAAGTGTGATGATAAACATAACTTAATCATAATTAGAATAATTGTAGCCAAGTTGAAGAAACGTGTTGCTAAATTTTCCAAACCATGCTCGAGGATTTTGTTTGAGACCATAAAAAGCTTAATTCAACTTACAAACTACACCAGGTGGATGAACCAGACCGGGTGGTAGTTGCATGTAAATCTCTTATTGAATTTTAACATTTAAAAAGGCATTTTTTAACATCCATTTTATGCAAATTTCATTTTTTTAATAGCTGCAACTGCTATCAAAGTGCGCACATTTTTCTTTTGAGCAATAGGTCCAAAAGTTTCATTAAAATCTACACCGGGTTCTTGAGAATATCCTTTGGCCAGTAAGCGAGCTTTAATCTTTCTAATATTCCATCAAGATGAGTCTTAATTTTATAGAACAAGTTACAACCAATAGCTTATTTTCCTACTGGAAAAGGTATCATCTCCCAAGTTTTAGTCTTATGTAATGCATCAAGCTCTTCATCTATAGCCTTACGCCAGTTTACATGTAAATAGACTTCCTTGTATGATGTAGACTCAATAAAAGAATGGATAGAGGTTAAGAAAGACAAGTAGTCTGAAGAGAAAAATTGAGTCGGAAAAGCATACCTAATAGGTAAACAATGATCACGAGTAGGATATCAACGGATGAACAGAGGTGTAGGGTTAACATCCATTGAAGAGACAGTAGGGATCTCGCTTTCGGGAGGAGAGGTTTGTGGAGGAATATAAGAGGATTGACGTGAACGACAAGAATACACTTGTGTTATCGGAGGGCGAGTACTTGCAAAAGTCAAATCTTGCACATCCAATGAAGATGAATGCTCATTATCAGGTAATATAAAAGGAAAATGATCAATATGAACTAACTAATATATGGTGGGATGACTAGGTGTGTGAGTTTATAATATGGTAATTTTTTTAAGAAGACAACATGTTGGAAAACAAACAGATGTCTAAACACTGGATCATAACACCTATATCCCTTTTGAGTGATATCATACCCTAAGAAAACATACATCACATGTCTAGATAATAATTTAGAACGACTCACTATATACAACAAAACATAGCATGTGCAAACAAAAATATGCAAATGACTATAAGAAGGTGAAGATCCATAAAGGCATTCATTAATGGATTAACGATTAAGAATAGAAGATGGAATATGGTTAATAATATAATTTGTGGCCAAGATAGCCTCACCCCAAAAAATAGTAGGAACTGAACTAGAAAGGACAAATGAATGAACAGTCTCCACAAGGTGTTAATGCTTACATTATGTATCTCTATTCTATTTAGGTGTGTACGGACATGAATTTTAATGTATATTGCTTTTAGAGCCCAACAATTGCTTAAAACCTGTAATTAGAATCAGATCAGAATCATTTTGATAGGCGTTGAAAATTTAATTTTAATAATAGGATTAAAAGACATGTAGATAGATAAAAAAAAATCAGATTTCTTAAGCAACAAATATAACCAACAATAACGACTATAATCATCAATGAAAATGACATAATATCTAGCACCTCTTTTAGTGGGTAAAGGTGTCGATCCCCAAACATTAGAAAGAACAAGTTCAAAAGGTGCACTAGAAGATGAACTCCTACTACTAAAAGACACAATAGAATGTTTAGCTAAATGACATACAATTTGAAATATCACGAAAACTAACATTAGAACTTAATAAGCCTCTTTTTAACATAAATTGAAGTTTAGAACTAGACACATGTCCTAATCTAGAATGCCAAAGATAAAATGATGAAGAAGCATATGACAATTGGAATGATGGTGAATCAACATAAGCTACAACTGGTAAAGGAAAAACGAAAAGTTCCAAAATATAAAAACCTCTATTCTTATGACCTATCCCAATCTACCTCCCTATGGTGCGATCTTGTATGACACAAGAATGGGAAGAAAAAACAACATTAAATCTCAAATCAGTAAGTTTACTAACAGTAAAAGGCTAACAGAAAGATGTGGAACATGAAGTACATTCAGAAGAGACTAAGTAGATTAAATCACTAAACCAATAGAGTCTAGAGGCATGGATGCTCCATTTGTGGTCATAATTGAAGTACATTTAGAAGGGAATACAACGGGACATTATATTTTTATTAGGTGACATTTGGTGTGTAGCACCGGAATCAATAATCCAATTAGTAGACAAACTTGAATGTGATATACTAGAAAAACCTAAAAGAGATGTAAACATGGTGTCTAATGTTGAGGAAGCACCAAGAATATGATCTTACTCCTTTGCAATAGACAAGACATTACGAGATGGATGATCCTTTGTGTAAGTGGGAGAAGGAAACCTAGTATTAGTAGCTATTGTCGTTACTCTAGGTTTCTGATACATCTTAGACTTATTATTTGTGGACTTGTTTGCTTGAGTTCTCGGATACGAACTTTTCCAATGCTCTTTTCATGATAATAAGCACAGTTATCAACAATAATCTTTGGTTTAAGTTTGTCGATAACCTAAACTAACCTATGTGAACTAGAAGCAAAGACTTGTGAAGAACTCAAATGAGACATCAAAAGTAGGCAACAACTTATTTATTTCAGCAGATATGGTAGATAAAGGTGATCGATGAAGCATTGAACTTCGAATATTCTTAAATTCATCCCGCAAAAAACTATCAAAAGTTCCACCAATTTATGCTCTTCTTGTAATTTCTGATAAGTATAATTTTTCACCAACTCAAAAGGGTCCATTAAGGCTGATTGATCCCATAACTCAGTTAAATATAAATAGAACTCTTGAATTGAACGATCACCTTGTTTAACTTCTTGAAGGTCCATATTAATCTGATATCTTCTAACAAAGTTCAATTAATTATACGTGACAAAAAGATAATCCCATGAAATTTTTGGATACTCAAAATTTTCTAAGTGAATTCTGATAAATGATTTGACCGAGTTGTTAATCCATGTCAAAATCTTTGCTTGTTCATGGTCCACTTACGAATTAACTTCTCGTAATCATCTTCACTGTTACTTGGGTAAGTGACACTACAATTAACATAGTCCCACAAATCTTTATCCAAAAGAAAATTTATCATAGCAAAACTCCAATACATATAACTTGTACCATTCAAACTTACGGAAATAGTCTTGAAATCATTCTCAGAGGAATCCATATTTAATTTTGACCAACAAGATAAGATGTCAAAGAAAGAACTAATGCAAGTATTGTACCTTAATTCAATCTTAAAAAAACCACATCAAGATCCAAGAAGACAAATCATTGAATCGAACTCAACCTTCAATTTGAAAACTGACGTAGAAACAAACATTCAAAATCCTAGTTGAAACTTGACATTATATACCCTTTAATTTCTCTATCTCATTTCAATGTGGTATTCTTATTTTTTATATTTCCGACACTCTCCCTCAAGTTCAACTGACTGGACCCAATTGAAACTTGATCTTATCTGTATCCATATGGCCCAATTGCAACCTGTATGGCCCAGTTGAAACTTGCTTATCCATATTCATATAGTCCACTTGCAACTCATACGGATCACTTGTAATGTGCCCGTATTCATATCTCCATATCCAGGTCTTGTCAATTCTTAGATTTTTCATCTTCATCTTGTCAATTCGTGAGGCTATTGGTTCGCACTAGATCATCATGAATGACTCTAATACCATGTTAAACTTCTGATGATGGGCCTCAAATTATGTGTGTCCACACTTCAAATTCAGATTTGTTGGACTTGTCCATGTTGTTGGGTTTTAGTGTGATGGGTCTTCACTAAAAAACTCTAACACTATTTGGTAGGAACCCCACACACACTTATATACCCTTATACTTACCTATGTCTTTTCAATAAGGTATTCTTATTCTTTATATTTTCAATAAATTCAACCATAAACGATGTAACAAATTGTTTTTTTTTATTGTGATGAGAAGTGGTCTAAAGGACATAATGTGCCAAAAATAAATTTTTTTATCTTAGACATTATAAATGATGATATGTATAAAGTAGAAGAATTAAGTGTGGAAGAGACTTCAAATAAGTCTTGGAAATATGTTGCATTTTAACAATTTCTTTTTCTTATGAGTTGGCTTCTTCAACCATCAAAATGATAAAAGTAAATTCATTGATAAAAGTCCACAGTGTTGTTGTATTACTTGATTTAGGCAGCTCTCATAATTTCATTAGTCAAAAAGTGGTTAAGGCCTTAGGATGGCCTGTAGTTGAGTCTCTAATTTTCGATATTATGATCGGGAATGGTGGACATTTGAAGAGTAAAGGAGTATGTGCAGCGGGTACCTTTAAAATTAAGTTTCTATACATATCTCTCAAATATGTTTTGTCTTCCTTTGGGAGTCTGTGATGTAGTTTTGGGGGTACAATGGTTATGTACACTAGGACCTGTTTTGTGGGATTTCAGCAAGCTGACAATGGAGTTTTGAAAAAATAATGTGAATGTGACAATTATTGTTCTAAACCCCAACATGTTCAATTTATTTCTGCACAACAAATGGAAAAGTGTATTTTAACTGATTCTTGTTATTGAATGATATGTGTAAACTTGATCTCAATATGGTTAGAGAAAATAATATAATGATATAGTCTAACCCTACCTTAGAACATAAGGAAATTGAAGCTCTTTTAGAATCATTTGGAGATATATTTGAAGTTTCTACCACGCTTCCTCCTATTAGATTTCATGACCACAGGATTTCCCTTTTAGAAGGTAGTAAACCTATAAGTGTGAGACCTTATACTTATGATCCCCTATAAAAAACTGAGATTGAAATATGTGTTAGAGAATTGTTGGATGCTGGGTTATTCAAAAATAGTCGTAGTCCATTCTTTTTGCCTTTTTACTATTAAAGAAGAAAGATGGCATATGGAGGATATGTGTTGATTACAAGTAACTTAATGACATTACTGTAAATGAAAAATATCTGATTCCACTCATTGATGACTTACTAGATGAGTTATATGGGACCAAGTTCCTTACTAAGTTGGACCTGCAAAATGGCTATCACCAAATCAGAGTAGTTGAGGATGATGTACCTAAAACTGCTTTCCATACACATGAGAGGCATTATGAATTTTTAGTAATGCCATTTGGTCTACCAATGCACTTGCCACTTTCCAAAGCTTGATGAATTCTATTTTCAAGCCTAGTTTGTATTAATATGTGTTGTTTTTTTATGATATTTTAGTCTACAACTCTTCATGGGAGGCTTACATGAGACATTTAAATCATGTATTTCAATTACTCAGGCAACATCAGCTTTTTGTAAAGAAAAGCAAATGCTCTTTTAGGGTAAAATCACTTGAATACCTTGGTCATGTGGCATCTGCAGAAGGCGTTTCTGCTGATCCTTCTAAATCAAGATAAGAGCTAATTTGCCTATATCAACATCTATCAAAGGATTGCGTGATTTCCTTGGATTCACTTGATATTATCGTAAATTCATTCCCAATTATGGCAAGATTTGTCATCCATTGACATTATTGACAAGGAAAAATGCTCATAAATAGACAAAGGATGCTACAATTGCATTTAATTATCTTAAAGAAACCATGATTTCTCCTTATGTTCAAGCATTATCAAAATTTTCAAAAAAAAAAAATTTATTATTGAGATAGATGCTTCTAGGGTTTGCATTGGAGTTGTGCTGCAGCAAGATGGACTCTTAATAGCATTTAATAATCAAGCCTTGGGTCCTTGAAACCAGAGTGCTTCAGTTTATGAGCATGAAATGTTGGCAATAGTTCATGCTATTAAGAAGTGGCATCACTACATACCAGGAAGACACTTTGTGATTCGTTCTGATCATAAGAGCTTGAGCTATTTTTTAGCCCACAAGAAACTCCTTTCCAACAGAAATTGGTTCCCAAGCTTTTAGGATATGATTATGAAATTCAATGTAAAAGAGGTATTGATAATTCTGTTCTAGATGCTTTTTATCTAGAGTTTCTTACAATTCTTTTCTGCTGCTAACTAGTCCATGGGATATTACTTTATCCTTTAAAGGTACATGTTCAAAATCTAATGAAATGAGTGAGTATATGCAAATCTATTACCCCCATATGCTCACTGGTTAGATGAGCTAAGAAGATTTAATGAATCTGATCCTTGGATACAAGCAAAAATGGAGACAATTCATATGGATATAACTAAAGGTCGAGTTCTTCCACGTTATTTTGTGGATAATGGGTTCCTTAAATATAAAGGAAGAATTGTATTGAGTCCTAATTCAGTTTGGAAGCATAGAATTTTTATTCTATATCATGCATTACCAATCTCACGTCCTGAAGAAAATTTGAAAACATATTAGAGGTTGAAGAAATTTTTCTATTGGGAAGGATTAAGAAGGAGATTCGATGATTAGTTTCTGAATGCTCGACCTGTCAACAACATAAGTACCAAACATAAGCTACTTCAACCTCTTCTAATTCCAAAAAATGTGTGGACCGACATTTCGATGGATTTCATCATTGGTCTTCCTCTCTGCCAAGGCAAATCGGTGATTTTTGTTATGGTTTGCTTGTGTAAGTATGGTTACTTTATTGCATTAAGTCACCATTATACTACTTGTTTAGTTGCAAAGGTCTTTGTAGATAATATTTTTCGTCTTCATGGCATGTCGAACTCTATTATGTGTGATCGAGATCTTGTGTTTGTAAGAAAATTTTGGTGCGAGTTCTTCCACTTGCATCAGATCAAGCTGTGAATGAGCTCGGGTTATCATCCTCAAACAGATGAGGGACAAAGGTAGTTAATTGTTGTTTGAAAACCTATCTTTGTTGTCATACAAGTTCATAGCCTCGCAAGTGGTTGTCTTGGTTGCCGTAGGCAGAGTTTTATTATAATAATTTTTATCATTCAGCTTTGAAACTAACCCCATTTGAGGTTTTTTATGGTCGACCTCCTCCAGTAGTTGTTCTTTACAAAACAGTTACCTTTAGCTTTGAAGGAATGGAGGAATCCATGCGAGATCATGATAGAATGTTGAGTTTGCTTAAGTCAAATTTAAAAATGACTCAATAGAGAATAAAATTGGCTACTGACAATCATAATAGTGAATTGAAGTTTAATATCGGTGATTTGGTGTATTTGAGATTGTTACAGTATAGAGTAAGGTCTCTTATAGGATAATAATATCACAAATTGTCGCCTCTGTTCTATGAACCATACATGATACAAGAAAGAATTGGAAAGGTGGCCTGTAGGTTAAAACTTCTAGATGGATGTAAAATTCATCCTATGTTTCATGTTTCTGCTCTTAAAAAATATCCCAGGACACATGTTGTTTCATCTCAAAAATTTCCGAAAGCAGTTGGAGAGGGTTTGGAGGTGAAGTTCCTCACGTTATTCCAGAAAAAAAATGGTAAAAAAGAAAATTATAGCAGTATGATGATTTTGGTACAATGGAAGGGACGATCAACTGATGAAGTCACATGGGAAGAGATAAATGATAAAGTACTCACTAATTTTGGTGTAATATTATGGTTTGTGTGAATAATTTTTTTATTAGTTTTAACACATTGCGTGAGTTTAGTTTGTTAAGAATAACACTTTCACAATTATATAAAGAAATCTCAAAGCTATATAAAGGAATATCATTCCATATAACGAAGAATTTTAAAGATACTATCGATAAAACAAATAGAGCAAATATTTATAACGAAAATAACGAAGGGTGAAGGATAAGAGGATTTAGTCGAACTCGAATTCAACTTTCACGAGCCCGAATTTGAATATGAAAAGTTTGATGAATTTTGAAATGAGCTTGAACTCAAAAACTTTTGGTAAACGAAACAAAGCCAGAATAAACCCCTCTTGTTGTGTATCAACAAGTGGATTTCCACTTCTATTGTAAGTTACCAGATGTCATGCATGCAGTATAAGTATTCATGCTGGTTGACACCTATTCAGTGTTTCTTACTATAAATATGTACATTGAGATCAATTTACTATAAATATGTACATTGAGATCAATAACAAAGACCATATCTGATTTGCTCTGTGTAGCATTCTCCTCTTCTCTTCTCTCGTGTTCTTTTTGTGTTCCATATTATAATTATTTAGTTTAGTTTTTGCTGAATATTGAAGAACCATATCAAGATCCAAGATTACCAGGTTAAGTTTCTGATCCGAATTTATTTCCAGTTAGTATTAAACTGTTTTCTTCTACCCCACTTCTCTTTTTATTTTACAACACGTTATCAGCATGAGTATGCTCTCTGGTTGCCGCTTTGCCGGATCTTCCAGATCAGAAAGTGTCTGGTGATGATGTTTTCTTTCTTCTGTGTGTTCTGGGAAATTTTGAAAATTATGATGGATTTTGGAAATTTTTGAAAAAATACCATTATTCACCCGAGTTGAATAAATGGTGGATCTGGAAAGTTTGAAATGATAATATTATTCACCCGAGCTGAATAATTGAATTTTTGAAATTGAATTCTGGAAATCTGGAAATTTGAGGAAAGTGTTCTTGTTTTGCAGAAAATGAATCGATACAATTCGAGCCATTGTTGGTTTCTGTAGCAAATTATATGAGATGGTTGAGTGATTGTGGGATAAGGCTGAAATCCAAGAACCTGTACGGAACTCTAGATAAGAATAATGAAACAACTGAGCAGCAAAAGAATAAAGTTTTGATTATAATCCGAACCCATCTGAATGATGATTTACAAAATCAGTATATGACTGTCACTGATCCTACAGATCTGTGGCAAGCATTGATCTCTAGATACAATCGCCAAAATGAAATCATCCTACCTGAAGCACGAGATGAATGGCAGAATTTGAGATTCCAAGATTTTAAAAGCGTGAGTGAATACAACTCAGCCATGTATTTGATTGTGAATAAGCTGAAAATGTGTGGGGAAACAAAATCTGACCATGAAATATTAAATAAGACATTTACCACATTCCATCCTTCCCAAACAATTTTACAACAGTAGTATCGGGAAATGAAATTCCAAAAATATGATGATTTGATTAGATATTTGGATCTTGCTGAAAGACACAACCAGCTGTTGCTGAAAAACAGTGAAAGACGCCCCTTTGGCGCCCAAGCATTCCAAGAAGTGAATGCGTATTATAATGAAAATCCAGGCCGTGGTCGTGGTTACCGTGGTCGTGGTCGTGGCCGTGGTCGTGGTCGTAATTCTAAGCGTTGGAATGATTATGGAAATGGACGTGGTAATGGCCGAGGAGGTCGAGGATCTGGAAATGGCCAGGGACGTGGTCGTAACAGGGATTATGGACATCCATATCATAATCCAAATGCTCCCCAGAAGTGGAATAATAATAATGCTAGTTCCAGCAAGGGGAAAGAAGTTATGGAACCACCAAAGTTTAATCGTGGTCCATGTTATAGATGTGGTTCCCCCACTTGTTATTCGAGAACTTGTCGCGCTTCCAAACATGTAGTTGAAGATTATCAGAAGCTGAGACGCGAACAAGAAAAGGAAAAGAATAATGAAGCAGATATGGCTGATATTTTTTACGATGGTTATACTGGTCCTGTCGACATATCAAATCTGGAAACTGCCGATTTCTTTGAAGATCCTGATGGGAAGATAGATCACCTAATTGGTGATGGAACCGTTAACTACAAGTGAATGTATTCCCTTGTTTTAGAATGTAAATAGAGTGGAATGTAATTTTGATTTTGGTTGTAAATATTTGTAAATATTAATGAAAGATATTACATTTCCATTCAACTAATTTTGTGTGTTATTTTATTGAAGTTATAAATTCAAACCAAGAAATGGCTTCACATGGGGATATCTGTTTAGCCGATAATGCTACAACCCATACGATTTTGAGAGATAGAAAATATTTTCTGGAACTGATTCCAATTCAAATGAAAGTGAATACTGTATCAGGTCCTGTAGATCTGATCGAAGGCTCCGGAAGAGCTTCAATTGTGTTACCAAATGGCACTGAATTGGAAATCGAAAATGCATTATACTCTTGCAAATCCAGAAGAAATTTGCTCAGTTTCAAATATATAAGAATGAATGGATATCATATTGAAACAGTTGATGAAAAGGGTGTTGAATATTTGTGTCTTATTTCGAACAAATCAGGCCAGAAGCTTGTGATTGAAAAGTTGTCTATTTCATCATCTGGATTATATTATACAACCATCAGGCATATTGAAACCCATGCTATTGAGAACCAGAAGTTCTCTGATCCCAGAATATTCCGGCTTTGGCATGATAGATTTGGGCATCCGGGATCCACAATGATGCGAAGAATAATAGCGAATTCAGATGGGCATCCACTAAGAAATTATAAATTCCTACTGAATGATAGGGACCTGTGTATCTCATGTTCCCAAGGGAAATTGATAATGAAACTATCGTTTACGAAAGTAGGTTTTGAATCTCCATCGTTTTTACAGAGAATTCAAGGAGATATATGTGGACTCATTCATCCACCTAGTGGACTCTTTCGCTACTTTATGGTTTTGATAGATGCATCTACAAGATGGTCCCATGTATGCTTGTTATCCACTCGTAATATTGCTTTTGCTAAGTTGCTAGCACAGATTACTCGATTACGAGCTCATTTTCCAGATTACCCTATTAAAAGTATAAGACTTGATAATGCTGGTGAATTTACGTCGAAAGCATTTGATGAATACTGTCAAGTATCTGGATTGATGTTGAACATCCAGTGCCGCATGTTCATATCCAAAATGGATTAGCTGAATTATTAATTAAGCGCCTTCAATTAATTGCGCGAACATTGTTAATGCGCTCAAGATTACCCGTTTCTGTTTGGGGATATGCTATATTGCATGTTGCAGTTTTGATTCGTATCCGTCCAACTGCTTATAACCAATATTCCCCATTACAATTGGTATCTAGGAATCCTCCTAACGTCTCACATTTGAGAATATTTGGGTGTGCTGTATATGTACCCATTACCCCAACTAAAAGAACAAAAATGGGGCCGCAGAGACGTATAGGAATTTATGTGGGTTTTGATTCCCCATCAATTATTAGATATTTGGAACCAATGGCAGGAGATTTATTTACAGCTAGATTCGCTGACTGTCATTTTGATGAAAGTAATTTTCCATCACTTGGAAAAGGAAATAATTCTCCAGAAGAGAAATCTGAATTAACCTGGAAGGTTCCAACTTTGGCGCATATGGATCCGCGTATCCCGCAATGTGAACTCGAAGTTCAAAGGATCCTACATTTACAAATGATAGCTAATCGAATGCCTGATGCATTCAATGATACTTCGAAAATAACCAAGTCTTATATTGAAGCTGCTAATATACCAGCAAGGGTAATTGTCCCAGAAGGACGATCTCAAAAGACAATAGCAAGCGAAACTCCAATTCCCCGCCAGAAGCGTGGTAGACCCCCTGGTTCAAAAGATACAATCCCACGAAAACGAAATAAAAATGATCTGGATCCTAAAACCACATCTGATGAAATCCCAAAAGTTGATGAGATTCCTGAAAATAGCCTCCCAGAAGGAGAAAATAATACGGAAATACCAGAATTAAAAAATGAAGAAATTTCCATAGACTTCATCCAAGAGACTTGGAATCGAAATGAAATAATCATTGATGATTTACTTTCATATTCAGTGACAATTACTATTTCATATGATGATTATGAGCCACGTGATATCCAAGAGTGTAAAAATAGGCATGACTGGAAAAAATGGGAAGAAGCAATCCAGGCAGAGTTGAACTCTCTGAATAAACAGAAAGTTTTTTGGACCCATAGTTCGAACACCTGAAAATGTTCAACTAGTTGGTTATAAATGAGTTTTCGTTCGGAAACGAAATAAAAGAAATGAAATTGTGAGATACAAAGCACGTTTGGTTGCACAAGGGTTCTCACAAATACTTGGAATTGATTACGATGAAACGTATTCCCTAGTCATGGATACAATCACATTTCGATTTCTGTTAAGTCTTACAGTTGCTGAAAAACTCGAAATGTGTTTAATGGATGTAGTTACTACGTATCTGTATGGATCACTTGATTCTGATATTTACATGAAGCTCCCAGAAGGGCTGAAATTACCTGAGTCTCATCGATCAAAATCTCGAAACTTGTATTCCATAAAGTTACAAAAATCCCTGTATGGATTAAAACAATCTGGAAGAATGTGGTATAACCGCCTGAGCGAGTATTTGGTTAAGGAAGGATACCAAAATAATACAATATGTTCGTGTATCTTCATTAAGAGATCAGGGTCTAGGTTTGCAATTATAGCAGTTTATGTGGATGATATGAATATCATTGGGACTCCAGAAGAGATCCAACAAACTGCTGAATATTTGAAAAAAGAGTTTGAAATGAAAGATTTGGGAAAAACGAAATATTGTCTTGGTCTGGAAATTGAACATAAACCAATTGGGATATTGGTTTATCAATCAGCATACATTGAAAAGCTTTTGAAAAGATTTAATATGGATAATGCACATCCGTTGAGTACACCCATGGTTGTAAGAACACTTAATCCCAAAAAGGATCCATTCCGACCGAAAGATAATGACGAACAATTACTTGGTTCTGAAGTACCATATCTGAGTGCGATTGGTGCGTTGTTATATTTGGCTCAATGTACGAGACCAGATATCTCGTTTGCTGTAAATTTATTAGCGAGATATAGTTCTACACCGACCCGTCGTCATTGGAATGGAATCAAACATATTTTGCGTTACCTGAAGGGTACGAAAGATTTGGGATTATTTTATACAAATTTTGATAAATTTCTGGGTTTGATTGGTTATGCCGATGCTGGATACCTTTCGGATCCGCATAAAGGACGTTCTCAAACTGGCTATATTTTTACTTATAATGGTACAGCGATCTCCTGGAGATCTACGAAACAAACTTTAGTAGCCACATCCTCAAATCATGCAGAAATATTGGCATTACATGAAACCAGTCGAGAGTGTATTTGGTTGAGATCAATGATCCAACATATCTAGAATTCATTTGGTATCTCCGACACTACGAATGGGCCAACTGTGATATTTGAAGATAATGCTGCATGCATCGCCTAAGTTCGGGGAGGTTACATCAAAGGAGATCGAACCAAACACATTTTCCCAAAATTCTTCTACACCCACGAGCTTCAGAATACGGGTCAAATCGATGTGAAGCAAATTCGGTCTGCCAATAATCCCGCCGATCTATTAACGAAATCATTACCGACATCAACATTCGAAAAGCTCATTTACGATATCGGAATGCGAAAGCTCTCCAGATTAGTAGATTAGATTATGAGTGTAATTAACAGGGAGAGTTTTTGTAATTGGATTTCACCAACTGTACTCCTTTACCTTCGTCCAGTTTTTTGTCCCACTGGATTTTTCTAGCAAAGTTTTAACGAGACAGTCAATAGGTGGAATCCAAGGGGGAGTGTTGTGTATCAACAAGTGGATTTCCACTTCTATTGTAAGTTACTAGATGTCATACATGCAGTATAAGTATTCATGCTGGCTGACACCTATTCAGTGTTTCTTACTATAAATATGTACATTTAGATCAATAACAAAGACCATATCTGATTTGCTCTGTATAGCATTCTTCTCTTCTCTTTTCTCGTGTTCTTTCTGTGTTCCATATTATAATTATTTAGTTTCATATTATAATTATTTAGTTTAGTTTTAACTGAATATTGAAGAACCATATCAAGATCAAAAATTACCAAGTTAAATTTCTAATCCGAATTTATTTTCAATTAGTATTAAACGGTTTTCTTCTACCCCACTTCTTTTTTATTACAACACCTCCCTATTTGTGTTACTTTTGATAAAGCTAGTGTCTTGTCCTAATTATGTAATATATTTAATAGTTTACATGAAATGAAATCGTCTCACAAGCCCACACGTGCGGGTACACTTCCCACACTAAAAAGCAGTTTTTCTTTTTAATTTTTTTATTTAATTAGAGATGGTAAATATAAATATTAAAATTTTGGGATGTTGACATATAATAATGCTATAAGCTAGCATGAGCTTCGTGAACTTCTTGAAAGCCATCATTTAATAGATTTCAAACTTTGATTGAACATGAGCTAAATCATCATAAGTTTCCATAATAATATAGCGTGATCTGGAATCCAAATTTACAACAATACTGAAGAATAAACTCGTACAACTAAAATCACCCATGACCTACGGCAACATTTCACATACAAAGTTCTAAGTTACAAGCTTTACAACAAATTATCAGACCTTGCTATTTGCAGGGCCATCTGTACAGAAACTTCATTACAAATTACAATAATTTAACATCAGGTCTGATGTGGTAGATCAACATTATCATATTGCGCTTCTTTAAATTTGCACAAAAGTTTCACTTAACCCAATCCCCCAAAACATCACCAGAAGTTTCACTTCTTATTTCTTATTTCTGATTATAATTTAGTAAATAACTTATTTCTGATTATTACTTAGTAAATGATTCAGATTCACAACCCCTTCCAAAGTCTGACTGATCAAAACGAGTTGCTCTCCATGAGGTTGAGTTAGCTGATTTAAGTAACAAGGTTAGAGATGAAGCCGATGTTGCTCGAACAATTGCATCAGTAGTACGACCCATCTTACCTACCAGCATTCCAAATACCTGAATAAGAGATAAAGATCATTTGTAAACATTTTTCTTCAGCTTTAACAAAATGACATTGAATTGGAAAAAGACCTGGGAATAATAAAGAGCCAGAATGTGTTGATCATCTGATAGAGAGAGAACACTACAAGAAAAGTAGATAGCATTTGCCTGTATTAATGGCCAAGGAGCATCGAACGCCTGAAACATCATAATCAAGCAATTAAGACTCTCCGGTAGTTCACAGTTACTTCACGAAAGTAATAGTTTATTACCCAAATGTACCTTTAATAATTAATATATATATATATATATATATATATATATATATATATATAGATATATATATATATATAGATATAGATATGTATATAGATTAAGAATGAAGATAAATTATAGAATGCAACTGAGTGAGAAGACAACAGCCCAAGTTCAACAGATGAGATAAGAATTAGAACAAAGTGCCATGACAAACATATTTAGATAGCCAACCTGATGCAGAATGCATGGTATTGCTAAGCTATTATATTAGGCAATTACACTGACAAGCTTTTTAGCATAAAAACCCTAACCTGTATTGCAGATGCCATATAGTTACCAATTCTTGTGGGAAGATGCTCCACAAATTGCCTTGCAATATCTCTGACAAAATTTTCGTAGTCGCTACTGAAATATAGAAGAATTTTTCATCACAACAACCATTGAAACAAGATGATATGTTACATTTCAAATATAAAAAACCACACATACCGATGGTCAGAGTTTGAATAATGCAAGTTCAACAAGCCAATCAATCCTTCTATCTCTAAATGAGGGACAATTTGTCTAAGTGTAATCTGGTTAAAATATTACATTGTATAAGTCAACACAAAATGATATTAATACTAGAAGTTTAACTAAGTATCTTGGAAAAAGAAAATTAAAAAAACAAAACTATTATCACTTACTCGACAAGCCTGACGAACACTGAGGTCCTCATCATAGAGGTGTAGGATGAGACGTGGAAGGGCTGCATGTATCTATAAATAGCCGTGTGGAATTAGCTGACACATTCAATCCAAGGGAAAAGGAAAAAAAGAACAGAAGAAGAATGTTCAACAAAATTTACAGTAGTCCAGAGCATGAGAGCCACGGTGACACGCTACAGATGAACAAATGTAGGAATAAAGTACCAGAACCAATAGTAAATGAGTTTGAAATTTGGTTTCAAATCAGAAATAGCCTTTTTCAAGGTCAAATCAAAATATATAAAAGTTTTTCTTCCCTAAATGGTGTACTCAATCAAAGAATCGAAGTCTAAAGTAAATCAAAAGGTAAAACTGAAAAAGAATTGGATAATTACTTCGTAAGGTATCAAGAGAAGCAAAGAACCTGCTCAAGAAATGTTTCATGTTGAGGGCCAACTCCAAAGTTACTAAGTGCTCCAAATGCTGCAAAAGCATCTGCTCGCATCTTGACATTATTGCAAAGCTGCTCACCGCAAAAGATGCATCGATCGAATAGTAGGTAAGTTGTATGGCCAAGATGTTGTGAATAAACATAAATTTAAAAACTTCATGTATTTGTATGCATGAATGTGTAGCAACTGGAACTCAAAAATAGGCAAAATATTAGGTCTTAAGGAGCATGCACATCAGAAACTACGATGAGAACCAATGAGACTAACATGGAATGCTCTTGTTAACAATATTAGAATTCTGCTTCTGAATATGATAGAATAATTGCTGTCAATTTTGGTCAAAAATGATAACCCGATAGACAATAGAGAAATCAATTTCCGCTGCAGATCTACAATCACAATACAATTATTTCAGTGTTTCACTTTATTGCAAAAGAATTGTATTTCATGCTAGCCCAAAACTAGTTCACAGTTACAGTATCTTTCTGTGCTCAAGAAAAGAAACTTTTATGTCATAAAAATTTTAGAAACAAAAGCAGAAGACGACAGCAAAAGTGAGACTGCTATGAAAAACAAAAAGCTGTTAGCAGCTGCATGAACCCAGAATTTTAAAAATAAAAAAATAAATTAAAACACAATGCCACAATGAGCAACAGGTGTTCATTGAAAATTAGAACTACTTTTACAGCTCAGTCTATATATGCAATTCCCAGGAGTCAACCAATTTTATTCAAAATCACTTTTCATAACTGCAATTTAAGTGGAAATCATAAATTGGGGGATAATATCACAAGCCATAAAGAAATTAAGAGAAAAGAACATGTTATCAATAGCATACCCAATGGATCCTCCACTATGGAAAGGAGCATACATAAGTACGGGGTGAAAAACACAAAAGATATATATAGAGAGAGGATTGAGAAATGCGATCTTGGGTATAGGGATAATGCTATACGTGAAGTATCAATCACCAAGTTTGAAAAGATTACAAAATATCCAAAATGTAATGCAAAACATTCAGAGCGTACTTGAGATATATGTATATGCATCTGCAAGTGTCTATTAAAGTTTTGCTAACATGAAATATCATATAATGATTCTTCATGTAATGACACTAGTGCAAAATCAAATAACATATAATAGATTTTACTAAAGTATAATTTAAGTACAGGAACACGTACTTGAAGATTACGGAGGCGCACAGAAAGATTCGGCAGAATTGGCTCCACAGCATCATTGGGAGATGACTTTAGGATCTAATTTTGTCACAATACATAATGTAAACAAAATCCAAGTCAAATACATGAACCCAAACTTAGGAACTATAAACAGATTAAAAGAACACAGGGAAGTAAATCTGCACAACCATGCGTACATGTATAAACACGAAATCAACTGAGGGAACCATAGGTGACTCACCATGAGCAAGCATGACACTGCAGTTAATTGCACCGACTCATCAGAATCATCAAGCAATGCCAATATCACACCTAGAACTTGAGTTGTATACTGATAAATATGAATAGATGGTATCTGTAATAAAAATTTCAAAATAATTTTCAGAAAGTATAACATTTAACTAATTCATAACGTAGTAGATACCGTGTGATGTTAATCTAACACTTATCCAGAAATTAAAAGTCACCACACATCTAAGTAAAGAAGTCATCCTGTTAACATCAGTAATAGAAACATGAGGACATCATAAATCAGGATAATGCACCTGCACTAATCCTTTTAAACAAAGGCTTCTAACAGTTGGAGACTCATCCGATACATGTCGGCACAAAGCTTCAACCATCTGCTCCAATAATGAAGACAACCCGCCGCTGGACCATTAAAAAAATAAACAAATAAATTTAAAAAAGAATGCAAGTAGTTTAGTGAAAAAATTTCCAGAAGATGAAGTCACCTAAAAATTAAGCACGGAAGCTATTTTCACAGGACATTAAAGGAGTGATTAATGCTAACCAATTTACTTTCCATAATAAGGCATTTTCTTTCGAAATTCAACCGCCCATTTTACAGGTCAGAAAGAAACAACTATATAGGATACAAATACACATTGAACACACATATAGGATCTTAAAACTGTTGGATTGTTAGAATCCTACATTGGTGAGACCGTGAGACAAATGAAAGCAACGTAAATATATAAGACACTGGGTATATGGTCAACCAATGGATGGTCAACTGATGTTAATGGCTGTAAAATGGAGCGATACTCTTGATGGGTCCAATAAATATAGATGGTTTTTGACATGGTGTCACAGCCCTAATGGTTTAATCACCAATGATCTAGGATCCATATGCACTTGTGGCCTCTGAAGTTCAAAGGGTGTGTTACGATCCAAGTGCAAGGTATGGGACTTGTGATCCCACATCGACTAAATAGAAGGTTGGTGTGGGGTTTATAAGGACTTTGGGCTCTCCCTCCTTACAAGCTGGCTTTTAAGGGGTGGTTCTCCTGAGGTTCTTATCATTTGGTATCAGAGCCTAACTTTTGCGCCTCCACATGCGGACACGGAAAGGGCTGCCTAGGAGGGTTGCCGCCGTTGACACGGAAAGGGCTACTTAGGAGGGTTGCGACCGGCCAAATGTGCCGAGTGAGCTGCCTAGAGTGAAAGCCGTCGTGGACATCAGCTGTGAAGGGCGGGGTATTGTTATGATCCAAGTGCAAGGTATGGGACTTGGGATCCCACATCGGCTAAATAGAAGGTTGGTGTGGGGTTTATAAGGACTTTGGACTCTCCCTCCTTGCAAGCTGACTTTTAAGGGGTGGTTCTCCTAAGGTTCTTATCAGTGTGCCTTTGCAATCTTAGTGTCAACGTCGTACTGTCAACCAATCTTAATGGTGTTGGGCCAACTTGGTTGTGCTAGAGAGGAACTGATAGAATATTAAGATCTCTCACATGGGTAGGATGAATTAAAACAAAGTAACTACGAAATATAATGGGCTGGTGGTTAATTGGATTAAATCATTTTAACCATAATCAAACCCGAAAAACATTTAATGCTGAAAACGGATAGTAAATTGATGTTAATGAACAAAAAATAAACCCATGCTCTAAATGGCCCCATGGACACAGATGGAATTTCAAAAACAACAAAAAAAAAAAAAAAAAAAAAAAAAAAAAAAAAAAATGGAACCAAATATTTATAAACTGCAGACATCATATTCACAAAGATATTTATAACAAGACCAAGTAATTTTGAAAGAAAGACACTAGTTAAAGACAGTTGACAAAAGCAATGAAGTAAAATCATTCATTTGCCCCATTTTTATCTTTACTCATTCCTTTCGTTAAGAACTGTCTATTCTCATTACTATGATTTATTCTTGCAACAAAGCTACTATCCTTGTACCACATAATATCCAAAATCCCCCAGTATTTGGGACGGCAAATCCATAAAAGCACTATGATCCTTAATATAGAGGAAGAAGCAGCAGCAGATGACAACAATAATAATGTATTATAGATTGTGCACAAACCTATGACGAACAAACTCTGACAGAGCTGCAGCTGCAGCTTCTCGCTGAAATCTTTGCTCACGGTTTAAGGATTTAGTCAAAATAAGGCATATAGTTTGAACCTGAAAGAACAATAATAAAGTATCCATATTTCACAAATATTTCTGAAGTCCACTGAGCCATTATGTTATGAAGAAAAATAGAAATACACATTCAAAAAGCTATATCGAAAGAAGCTCATAGTAAGAATAACAATTAAATTTTTCTGAGTTTCTACCAGTTTTCATTGAAACAGCAGGCATATACAATGCAATTCATTCGCATAATAACTTTAGATCTATCACCAAGAAGGCAGAGCTACTGTCATGTTAAGTTATGATATTTAGGAAGGCAAAACTCCCAGTTCACCTTGAAGTTATTCATTTGTTATATTAAGCATGGAACTAAAGCACTACCCGCTAGAATAATAATCTTTATTATGTGATTTCTCAAATAAAATAGCCCAGGTCTTCTTTATTTCTTTATTTCTTTTTCCTTTACTGTTGATTTTGAACCATATTAATTAATATTAGCAAGTACTTACATTCCCTTCTTTAATCCATAAAAGTAAGCTTGCTGCAGAGCCGTATTAAACTTAGCAAGTCTAACATATTACATTACCTCCTTTGGTCTCTTTATAGAAACACAGCGAGCTACTTCTCCAATAAGATTAATCCACTTTTCATTTTGTTCGCCATCTCTAGCTAAAATCTGCAGACAACAATATGTTGATAACTAAAATTGAATTTTTCATTGTATTTGAATGAAAGGTGATATCTATCAATCATGTACCTTTCCCATTTCAAGGTCCCCAACACATTCACAGAAAGCCTGAAATGCAGTCAAAAGAGCACTGCAATGGCCAGGAGTAAGCATTAGATTCAGATACCTACCAATGCAATTGAGGGAACTGTATGATTCAAACCTTTTTTGAAGCACTCACCGTAGTGGTTCATTCACTCCAGAACAGGCTAAACCATGACAGCTTCCAAATTGAAGGGTAAGTGCAGCAAGTACAGGGGCATAACTTTGCTCGACAGCTTTTTTTCCAATTTTACCACCACCTCTATAATTTCAGTTTCAGAACATCTATGAGATCATAGATGGTGATCAAGGAATGATATGATGGACATTTATTATACTAACCTAAAAAAGGCAGTGAGAGCCAAAACAGCTGCCTGCAAAATGTCATCATCCATCTGAGTATCGACAAGAGGATTTGAAATGTCTCCTTTCTCATTGACAACCTTTGGGGTAGGAGTCAGGTTAAGTGCAGATATTAGATGCTCCAGAAATGAAAAAGAAAGGATGACATGTTGGGAGAAGACCTATAAGGAGACCGGAAGAAAACAATCATACAACTGAAAAAGGATTAATTGATGAAGGTAATATAATTGACAGAATTGGGGTTAAACTGTAGTTCGAGAGAACTGAATAATCAGATACAGGTGATCCCATTTCAAATGGGGAGGGGAAGCTGATAATTACAAACCAAGTTTTACATAGCCAGTGGGGATGGTACACTTGGATACTCTAGTATTTGGATCTCAAGCAGGATTATATACATTCAATAAAAAATAAAAAAGGAAAAGAGAGATTAATTCCAATGACAGAAACAGCACAGTATCAGTAACAATAAATAAAAGAAAATACCGTGTCAGTAGCTTTTTTTTTTTTTTTTTATCAGTCATGTAGATACAATATTCATATAACTTCAGTCAAATTAACAAAAATGTTTTCTCTGAATAATTAAAGCTGAAAAGTGAAAAAACTCATGCCACGATAGTAAAGCAAGAGAGAACCTTCATGCGACACCACTCTTAACAATACTGGAAAACAAGCTACCAGTTATAAATATTATAAAGCTAAAGGAATTGATATGCACCAATGTTATTCAAATATGATTCATCAAGTAGAACAAAGTGAGAAAAAAAGAAAACAAGCTTATAGCTTAACATGAAATAGGACTTACAAAGAAAGCATCTTGCATAGGCCAGCCACCGCGTAGTCTAGATATATCCTTTGTGACTATATCTCTTCCCGCTGCTGCCAACACTTCGTTGAAAACAACATTAGAATTTGTGTTTTCCGCAAGAGAAGAGATCTGCATGTGTTAGGAATAAGCACAACAAAGGTACAGCTGGGAAGGGAATATCAAACAAGCTTTCAGCAAGATAAATGCCAAAAAGTAACATAAGTTCAACTCTTGACCACTCATTAGGCTAATAATTTTAACTAAAAAAAGAGAGATTTGATAAGGATACAGCTCCAAGTGTTTCCAACCGCAAATGTTTCTCAGTTACATGGACAGCGGCAGAGAGCAAAGACTGGGTTGTTCTGAAGACAAATATAATAATACTTATTTCCAAATCATCATATTTGTTTCTCTATCATAACAGTCTAGACATTTCAGAATCTGTCTAAGTTTTGAATTAGTATAAAAACCTTGAGACATCAGCTTCGCTCAACTCATTTCCTCTTTTTGTAACAAACTCAATGACAGCTTGAATGGCTCCTTCAGCTGACTGTCTGATCCTATCACATATAGCCACTGTACAACTTTGTAGGGTGGCTACAAGCTTGAAGAAATAAAATACAATGTTCAGCTACCAATCTAAAGCCAATTCACAAGCCACATCAGCAAACTAAAACTCACCTCATCCTTCATCAATAATACACAGACTGAGGAAACAATACGATTAAAAACTTCTGATGGGTCAATAGAAGCATCCTGAATAAACACAGTAAAAAGTGTCATACTTCCCTATAGCCGTGCAGAAAGGTATAAGTAAAAGAACCAAGTAAAAACAAGTCTGCACAATGGACTTACACTTCTCAGGAAGGCTATAACATCCTCAAGAGACGACAAGGCGCGGTAGGATAATTCAATGTCCAAAACAGAATTTGAACCAGAAGGCCTTGGGAGTGAAAGAGAGATGCTGAACAGTTGATCAATTATCTGAATAAAGGAAAATTGATAACAGGTTCTTCTTAAACACTTACATAAATCATAATGATTAAGCATATTAAATCATCCAATGGCACCATTCAAACCTGCAAGAGACAAGATGCAGACAACTCATTCTCATACCTGGGCAGAAATTTTTCTGACTTCTGAATTGGTGTCTGCACATCGCGGAAGATACATTATAACACGATCTCCCAGACATAGAGCTTCGCGACTAGGCAACACATATGCCGCTGAACAATAAACAGAGAATAGGAATGTTTTACAATTACTTAAAAGGAACAAAATAGGCACACTAATAACAGACACCAGCAGAAAAATTTGCATAAAACAAAATTACATGGTAAGTTGGAAAAATTCCCGTGGACAGTACGGTCAATTTGCTTGCTATGACTGCAATTTCCATGACAGCCTAAGGCACAATAGCCGCTGACGCATAAAGTTCGAAACTTAAAAAGCATCTCGTGAACAGCAAGACAACCCCTTTTCCTCTGGTACTCAACAGGTGAACCAACATACTGATCAACTTGTCTCAGGAGGTGCAACAGCTGTTCAGCGCGACTTCTACCATCTTCTCCACTGTCACACAATGAGGCAGAGGAAGTATCAAGAGGTCAATCAAAAGTATTTGTCTACATAAAAACCAGAAATAGGATAGACACAAACAGTTCTAATCTAAAATGTTAAGCAGCATATTAGTTGTTACATGTTATATTAAGAATGAATGAGTAATCATTCCTGAGTTAAAAACAGAAGAGAATATCAACCTTACTAATTGTTTGGCTCTCAAAAAATTAGCTTAAATTTTGCACCTCTTAATCAAAGAATAACTTAATTTGTTTTATCTCTTAGTCAAGTAGCGGCTTCAATTTTTACCTCTTAATCAAAGAAAATTTTTAGCTATCTAGAATGGCGATCTATTTCTGCTGGGCAGTAGATATTCTCTCTTTCTCATTACATATATTGATGTAGGACAATCTTATAACAATTAGGATTCCAACTTTACTAAAAATTAGGATTTTAAGTTTTTCAATAGTTAGTAGGATTTATTTCCTAACTTTATTGTTCCTATTTAGAAGATTATAGTTATTTGTATTTTCACCTAAGGGATTGCTGTCTTTTTTACCCTTAGTTTACCCTAGATATAAATCCTTTTTTATTTTTCTTGTTTTCTTTAAAGTATTCATTTGAGAAACTCATTAGAATTCTTTGAATATGAAATATATTTTGTCTTAAGAATTATCATGGTATCAGAGCTAGGGTTTTGAATTTTCGTTTCTATGTCAGTTTTTCAAATCAAAGGTTGAATTCAGTTCAGCGGTTTGTCTTTATGAATCTTGTTGTGGTGTCTTTGGATTGAATTAAGGTACCAATCTTGCATTAGTTCTTTTCTTTGGCATCTTAACTTATCTTGTTGGTGAAAATTGAATATGGATTCCTCTGTTGATGATTTCAAGACTATTTCCACAAGGTTGAGTGGTACAAATTATAATTTTTCTTTTGGGTAAAGATTTATGGGACTATGTTAATAGTAGTGGACTTGTCCAAGTAATATCGAAGATGATTACGAGAAGTTGATTCATAAGTGGGCCATGAACAATGTAAAGATTTCGACATGGATTAACAATTTGTCGAATCATCTATCGGAATTCACTTAGCAAAGTTTGAGTATTTGAAAGATGCATGGGATTATCTCTTTGTCACGTATAATCAATCGAAGTTTGCTAGAAAAAATCAGATTAATATGGACCTTTGAGAAGCAAAACAAGGTGATCATTCAATTCAAGAATTCTATTCATATTTAACTGTGTTATGAGATTAATTGGCCTAAATGTACCCTCTTAAGTTGGTGAAAAATACTACTTATCAGAAATTACGAGAAGAGCGAAAAATCGATGGAACTATTGATAGCTTTGCAGGATGATTTTGAGAATATTCGAGGTTCAATGTTTCATCGATCACCTTTGCCTACCATATCTGCTATAATAAATGAGTTGTTGGCTGAAGAGACTCATCTAAAATCTTTATGTTTGATGTCTCATTCAAGTTCTTCACAAGTTCTTCACAAGTATCTGCTTCTAGTTCACATGGGTTGGCTCAATTTACCGGCAAACCTAAACCAAAGATTGCTACTGATGAGTGTGCTTATTGTCTTGAGAAATAATTCGTGTTCGAGAAGCCAAGCAAACAAGTCCACAAATAATAAGCCTAAGATGTATCAGAAACCTGGAGTAACAACAATAGCTACTAGTATTGGGTCTACACCTTCTTACAGTCATTCGGGTCTACACCTTACAGTCATTTGCGTGTTTTTGGTGGCACATTTTATGTTTTGTTGCCTAAAGTGATTCGTTCCAAATTATCACCTAGATCTATAGTGTGTCTTTTCTTAAGGTATGGTATCACTCAAAAGGGATATAAGTGTTATGATCCAATGTCTAGATGTCTGTTTATTTCTGGACATGTTGTCTTCTTAGAGTAATTTACCGTATTATAAACTCACACCACCTAGTCATCCCACCATATCTGAGTTAGTTCATATTAATCCTTTTCCTCTACATTGCCTAATGATGAGTATTCATCTACATTAGATGTGCAAGATTTGACTTCTGCAGGTACTCGCCCTTCGATAACACAAGTGTATTCTTGTCGTCCACGTCAACCCTCTAATATTCCTCTAGAGACCTCCCCTCCCGAAAGCGAGATTCCCCCGCCTCTTCAATGGATGTTGATCCTCTTCAAAGGATGTTGATCCTCTTCAAAGGATGTTGATCCTCTTCAAAGGATGTTGATCCTGCACCTTTGCCCATCCGTCGATATTTTACTACTGATCGTTATTCACCTATGAGGTATGCTTTTTTAACCCAATTTTTCTCTTCAAACTACTTGTCTTTCTTAACCTATGTTCATTCTTTTGTGTAGCCTACATCATACAGGGAAGCTTCTTTACATGCAAACCGGTGTAAGGCTATGGATGAAGAGCTTGTTCCATTGCATAAGATCAAAATTTGGGAAATGATACCTCTTCTAGAAGGAAAACGGGCTATTGGTTATAAGTGGGTCTATAAAATCAAGACTCATTCTAATGGAACATTAGAAAGATACAAAGTTCATTTAGTGGACAAATGATATTCTCAAAATGCTGGTGTGGGTTTTAATAAAACTTTTGCTCTCATTGCTCTAATAAAAACTGTGCACACTTTGATATCAGTTGCAGTTATTAAAAAATGAATTTGCATCAAATGAATGTTAAAAATGTTTTTTTCAACGGTGATCTTCAAGAAGAAGTTTATATGCAACCATCATTCAGTATTGTTCATCCACCGGTGTAGTTGTAAGTTGAATCGAGTTTTATATGGTCACAAACAAGCTCCTCGAGCATGGTTTGAAAAATTTAGCAGAACGACTCTTCAACTTGGCTACACTTGTTCTAATTATGATTCAGCTATGTATTATTGTCACACTTCTGGCAGGTTTATTGTCCTCTATGTTGACAAGATTTGGTTCTCTAGATACTTTCTGGGCATTGAGATGTCTATTTCTCCATAAGATACATATTATCTCCATCAAAATATGTTTCAGAAGTAGCTGATTGTGGTCGCATGACTGATGAACGTGTAGTTGATACACCTCGAGCTTAATGTCAAGTTATATCGTTTGGATGGCACTCCTCTTCCAAATCCTACTCTTTGTTTCAACTCTAAGCACACCTCATTGGGCTTCTGTCATTCGTATTCTCCGTTATATTCGTGGAACCTTATTTCGAAGCTTGCTATTTTCTTTTGATTCAGAGCTATTCTTGTGTGCTTATTCAAATGCGACTTAGGCTGGGGATGTTGTTGATCGCAAATCTACTACTGATTATTGCATTTTCTTAGGTAATAGTCTTCTTTCTTGGCGAAGCAAAAAGCAAAACATTGTCTTACATTCTTTAGCAAAAGCTGAGTATAGTGCTATGGCTACAACTGCAACAGAGATTGTATGGCTTCTGGGTGAACTTGGTGTTCCTCAGTGTAATCTCACTCCAATTTATTGTGACAACCAAAGTGTCATTCATATTGCTAGAAATCCGGTCTTTCATGAATGAACCAAACACATTGAGATAGATTGTCATTTTGTAGGTCATCAATTGCTCCATAGAGTTCTTACACTTTCGTATATTCCTTCTGCTTCTCAGCTTGCAAACTTCTTTACAAAATCTCATACTATTTAGAGATTTCAATCTCTTGAACAAACTCTCGCTAATTTCCCATCTTGAGTTTGAAAGTAGGGTGTTAGAAGTTTATATTTATTTGTATTTTGGTCCAAGGGTATTACTGTCTTTTTACCCTTAGTTTTCCCTACATATAAATTCTCTTTTATTTCTCATATTTTCTTTGTAGTCTCCATTGGAGAAACTCATTATAAATCCTTTGAATAGTTATTCAATTAATAAATTTCAGGTTTTATACCTATTTATCTCTGGTTTATCTATCTTTATCGCTTCAATTGCGACACAGCCTTCCGCTGCTTTATCAAATGGTATAGCAGAGCGAGGTTTGCCCTTGTTCGATGGCCAAAGATAGTTCAAGTGGTTCAAAAGCTTTTCAGAAACTTCATGCACTATTTGCAGAAACTGATGTTGACACCACAAGTTTCTTTCTCTTCCAACTTACAAAATTTGCCCAAACAAATGCAAAATCCCTGATGTAGTCCAAACGGTTTGTGAATCCCTTCCATACGCATCTAAACTATAATTAAAGGTGGAAATATAATTATGGCAAAGTGAGTCCCTTCCATTTGTTAAAGAGTTAGCAATATTTTTGTAAGTGGGCAGGCTATCACTCTAGAAACAAAGCAAATTCATTCAGACTGGTAACCAACCAAATAAATAGTTAATAGTTGCAAATAAAACAACAATTTCCAAATATGCACCACCACATTTAACAGTACCTTGTAAGAAGAATCGCACATAAGAGGGTGATAAGGTTGTCTATGAGTAGATTTACCACATCCATTGGCTCATTAGGCAATGCAAAGAACCCCAAGGTAGCCTGGCAAAGTGTTCAGAGTAGTCTCACCACAGTGAGAAATGGTGTAAATAATGACAAAATTATATTGACAAATATACCTTCATAACAAGATTTCTCGTCTCAACTGAAAGTTTTGGTTCCACTGAAACCAAAGTAGTGCAAGCACTTAGAGCAAGAGCCTGAATAATATACCCAAAGTCATAAAAATCCACATTAATGCTTAAATAAAGAAATAGATATTGTTGCTTCAACACCAACTCATTACAAAGCAATCAAAAAATACCTGAGTACGTAGGAGTTCATGATTGGAATCAACAAAACCATCATTTTCATCATCAATGCCCATCAAAGTTAATATGTAGTCCAGCAATTGGTCTCTCCTTTTTAGGGGGAATGGTGCTCCATTTTCCGCAGCTCTAATGACAGCATGACCTGCACATGCAGTACTACTAACTATAATATTCCACCATCAATATTTTACCTGGCCGAGTGTTAAAATAAATTATATAATAAAAATTATCATATTGCATGAAATGGTGAAATGATAGACAGGTATTAGAAACAGCTAGATCTAAATATTTGCAAAAAGTACGGCACTTAATTCAACATATTTGGCATGTGATAACTGACAAGTACATGATCTTATGAAGGGAAAAATTAAATATTTTAAAACTTCATCACAATTAGATGACTTCCATGTTCAGGACTTCTATTCAAGGTTGTTTTTATTTAAAATTTGTATGATTAAATTAGAATGCTTTGTCTAGTAGATATAATATGGATTGAAAAACAGACTCAATAATATGGATGGAGAGAAGTGATAACAATCAGAAAATGCAATTTTCACAAAGATATAAGCAATAACAGATAAAATACTGCAGTTAAATTAGTACAAACCAAGCAAATCAATAGCAGTGATAACAGCCTGCTTTGCAGTTGGGTGCCGTACATGAAGAAGTCTTGAGAGCATATTTGTTCCCTGTAAGCAATAGACATAATTCCTTTGACCATATTCATATACAATAGCAGTGAAAATAGAACGACAACCGAAATAACAGTAGAAGCACATTAGGGCACAGATAAAACTTAAGGAGACCATTCAATAAAAGGAGTATCTGACTGATTCAACCATTCTTCAATTTTTTAGAATTGGCAGATTCAATAAACTTCCCACCAAATGAACTAAGTTATTCATTAAAGAAAGTAATGTGTTGCATGAAAAGTAAATAAGTTAAGCTCAATGACGCAATTTGATGCAGGAAATTCCTACCGTAGTTAGGATTCCTACTACGTATCAAGGAACAAAACATAGCTTCTGTTTGACTGATTTCTTCAAGGTTAAAAGTTGAATATCTCCACATTAACGTAAATTTTGGGGGCAAACCTAGTTATAGTAGTGGAATTTTGTTCTAATCATGTTGCAAAAAAATTGAACTAGACATGATAACTGGAAATCGAAAGTGTGGTAAAATTTATAAGAGATAACCAAAGCTAACATACTTTATTCAAAATAAAATAAAACCAAAGCTAACATACCAAAATTGAAGTCATCGCGTTTCCAGTTCTAATTCAATTGAAAACATAAGTCCCAACTCTACTTGATTAATATTGATTTTAAAGTAATCAAACTATTATACATAGAATGATCATACATTAATCAAACTATTATATCACTCCTTAGAATAAGGAGATATATATTTTACCTTGCAACATTATCAACAAAAAGAAATAAATCATAGATTTAAAACTGTATATAATAGCCATTAATAATAAAAGATGTGAAACCCCCCAACTATTGAAAGAAACGAGGCTGGCACTAAGGAAAAGTGTCCAGAATCCATCATTTCGAGCTATGAGTCATGTCATCTACTAACCATTGGACTGCAATCATGGAATATCTAACCAGTTAAACAAAAATTTAGAGCTTGATAAAGAGGATTTAAGAAAAAAAACATAACTCTAATAGCAATATACTCCTAAGAAGAGGCATGAACATATATAAATATGCATATAATTAGTTTATATGAAAATGGCGTACGCAAGTGCATCAATTCATATAATGCTGACTCAAAATTTTAATGAGAAAATGACATACAATAAGTGCATCAATTCTGGCTTCAATAACAGTTGATGGAGCATATCTTGCAGCATATCCATACATTAGTGCTAAAGCAGCATGTATGTCATCAGATTCCTCCATTCTATTACTGTCATAAAAGAAAGATACAATCCTGCAAGAAAATGAAGATCCCACATCAAATTAAACAACAATCCCCAGCAGTATGGATAATTAGATAAGGGAAACAGGGACAGAGGTAATGGGACTTGGAAAAATACAAATTAACAATGACAACTAAATATATAAAGAATCGAAACATCTTCTTCAGATTTCTATTTTGCAAAATGCACGATGAAGTAGATCAAAATGGAAGTTATCCTGCATAAGGCTACTAGCGATTTTCAAATAGTTACTTAAATGGTTGTCGAATGTGGATCATATCCCCACATCAATTGTACATTTACAAACTTGTAAATGATGCATATTAGCAAATTTGTGATGAAAGTGTGTACATGTTTCACATTTCACTTCACTACCATTTAAGTGATTATTTTTTAATCATAAGTAGCACCAAAAACTTTCTAGATCAAATAGATGATGTAGGATAATTCCTACAGCAATTTCTACTTTACTAATAGCTAGTAGATTTTATTTCTTATTCTTATTAGATTATATTTTCTATTTCTAGTTTGTTTGTTTTCAAGTTTTATATGTTTTTTAAGTCATTCTACTAGGGTTAGTTATCCCTATTTAAAGAGATCCTTAATTCAATTGTCATTCAATTCTTATTCATACATTCAATAAATAAAATTCAGGTTTTATATTTAGTTATCTCTAGTTTATCTATCCTTATCGCTTCATTCTGATATAGCCTACCGTTGCTTCATCAATAAAAGTTGCAATTTTGATCCAGATTATTCCTCCAATTATAAGGTTTCAGATGTCTAGGTGTGCTTCTTCAGAAATTCAATGGTGGCTAGATAGCTGACGAGAGATTCTAGCTTAACTACCAATTATAGTAAGATACTACCAAACGATATTCCAACATCTTAAAACTCTGAACAGCATATGCGCATAAAGTTGTTATACTATACAAAGAAATATTATCTGTTTGTGTGAATGTGTAAAGTTTTCTTAGCAAACCTTTGAAAAATACTTTTGCCAACGCTATCCAAAATATTTTTCAGCTTTTCCAAAACAGTATCTAAGTGGGATGCCGCAACCTGAAAAGCCATACAGCATAAGTTATTATCTAACAAAATAGAGGGTACATTAGAAAGCTTTAAGGCCTGAACTACCAATCCCATGGCTTTTGCTAAACCAAGTCTGTTAGCTGGAATGGCGATATTGGCTTGTTTGTACATCCAATCAATCTTGTCACAAACATAAATCCTATCATCAACTTTCTGAAGAAGCACACCCAGACATCTGGAACAAGAATCGAAATAACAAAATCAGACAACCATCAATTAATGCAGATTTACCCTTGATTTCTGGGCCAAAAATAAATTTTGATTACACGTTCTGACAGCACTTTGTTAATGGGATCTATAAGCAATCACGTATAATTCTTTGAAAAAGAAAATAAACCATATTAATTAAGAAAAATAAACACAGCAGGAGGAAATAAATGAAAACAAGAAAGGCAGACAAATAAGTTATTGAGAATTGAAACACAAGTGAAGAAATTTTATATTTTCAACCATCAAGAATACTATCATACTCTATATTTCAGTAAAAATAAAATTAAAAAATAGACACGTCATGCTATTAATGAAAAAAAAAAAAAAAAAAAGCATATGAAACTTAGATGGAAGTCTAGAGTGTAATAATTTTTATGACACCAGAAATAATAAACTACTTGATAGGAGATCTACTTTTAGATAAGAATACAGAGTAGTCAGATGGTTGTAAATAAGATAAAAATATTTCTGTATATAAATATTAGCTTTAGCTCTTTCATGCAGTTATGAGATATATCACTAGTTACTTTGTCTCTTTCATAAAGGTTTGAGATAGAAACTTATAATATAAGTGCTTTTCATTATATCTAATTTCTAAATGGATATTCAGAAAGTTAATCAAACACAAATACCGGTGTAGAAGTGCCGAATGTTCATTTTCAGGCGCATATAGGGTATAATGTTCACTGAAGACATTTCCCAAGGATATCACCCAGTCATTGTCTTGAATCACATCCAAGGATTCTGCAACGAACTGCCAAAGATCAAATAGACATAGGTTATATTAACTTTAAGAAAGTATTTGTATTTACTTACATATAATAACCGCAGTCAATTTATAAATTATACACCAGAAAAAAATGACTCCACAATTTTTTCCCCAAGAACATGCCTCTACCCACCCCAATAGACAGACAACGAATACAAAGGCAGTGACAGAATAAAACTAGCAATCTGTTCCGCATATTGTAAGGTGAAAATTCTTACATTGATTATCATGTCATCCCAAGTCTCTTGGCAAGAAGGATCCAGCTTTAGGTCATCCGTGTCACTAACATAGGCCTTCATTTTCGGAATCTAGAGCTTACCAAATATGACAACCAATTAAATTCCAAACATAATTGATTACCATGCTCACTAGAAATACAAATACATGCACATTTTAATATGAATGTAATCAAGTGAATGCACTTTTTCTTAGAATAGAGCACTAGCTTCTACTACCTCCAATAACAATCAACGAAAGCCCGCCCTACCATTTTTGTTAATGTGATTTAGCAATTAGAAGCCTCTTTATTTTATTAAACCTGTATATTAATAGTACTAAAGTACTGAACTTCATCCACGGCTAATAGAATAAGATTTATATAATATATATACATCTAAATTGCTTGACCTTACATGAAATATTGCGAATTTTCCTAGATATCCATTTAACATTTGAATTCAATTAATAAACAATATTATATTTATGCAAGTTTTACATAAATCTAAATTTTTAATGTGTTAATATTTATGTTATATTTATTTAAATTATAATATTTAATTTAATCAATTTATATATACCATATTCAAAATTTAATTAATTTTAATATAAAATAAACACATCGTTTCAATAATCAAATTTTAATTAATTTTGAATGAAATAAATTAAAAAAAATAGAAAAATAATTATTCAATTGCAATGGTGAGGGAAAGGCCCCAAACATGCAAAGAAGCAGAAAGATAGAAACTTAGTACACTCAAACCCAATTTTGTGCACTGTGTCAAACTTCTGATTCTCAGTGATCCCATATCATCAAAATCGCAAATTTGATTTCCTTGTTCATTAGAAGTGGTTTGCTTCTTCAACCTGTGGTTTTGTGTTCAGTTGCGCAGGGTGGAGTTGGCGGTGTGTAAGTTAGAATTTCGGTAGATAGATGTGGATATGATAAGTTAATTAAATTATTAAATTATTGTCAAAATACCCAAATTCCCACTAAGGTTAATTAAATTAAAACTAATTTTTGAATTTGTAAATAGATCCATTGAGTTTGTTTCAAAATATTTATAATTACTAATTATTAAACACTTCACTTATTTTTTTTATAAATTTATATAAAATCATATTTTTATAATGAAAATTTAAAAAAAAAAAAAAAAAAAATCAAGTATTAATTGAAAAATAATGAAATATATAAACGAGTAGATGATAATATGTTAGAACTATATATACACATATTTTATATTAAATTATAAATTTTAATAAATTAGTTTAGTTTACTTGTTTCAACTTTTTTTTTTTTAATTTTCCATACTTAGAATCAAACTTGGATGTTGTTTTTGGATTTATTTTTAGGAGGGTATAAAGGTCATTACATCAAAAATCTGCTAAAAATAATAGGAAGTGGTTTTTATGGGTATTTCTAAAACAAGTGTGGTTTTTTTTGGTATTTTGGCAAACCTTCATGGGTTTTTTAGATTTCTCCCTTAAATAAATAATTTGATTTATAAGAAAAATAGAATATTTAAGGATAAAATGTGAAAGGAGGTTGAAAAAGAAAAAAGTTATTATTACTGAATCATAAAATAAAATAAAATAAAATAAAATAAAATAAAAAGTTCAAGTGGTGGAGATTAGTAATAAAATAAGGTAAACTTAGATGGTTTGGCCATTGTTAAGGAAGCTTAAGTGTGTGAATGTAAAAATTTGTTGGTCAAGGGTAGCAAGAGGGGTCGAGGAAGACATAAATCTACTCGGAATGCATAAGTCTACTCAGAGGAGATAGTTGCTAGAGATTACGAACATTAGGTATTGAGGCCGATTTGGTGCAGAAAAGAGTTGGAGACGTAAAATATGTCGACGAAATTTTTTATGACTTGTGTGGCTACTTGTGTTTATTGAGGTTCACAGTTAGAAGATTCATACAGACGACCCCAACCGGTTTAGGATTAAGGCTTTGTTGACGTTGATATATTAAATCCTAAACTAATTAAAAGGGTATTTTCGAGGTGAAATGTTATGTTAAAAATTTGCACATAGCAAATAGGAATGACTCGTATCTATACGAGTTTTGCAAAAGCCCAAATTAATCAAATTAAAAATTTATTGAATACTAAACATTTCCAAGAGAGAATGAGATTGAAGCTAAATCATATTTTAATGATTTAAGGTGATTATCTCCCTAATTCTTAGTCCTAGGATTGTGCTAGCATTCTACATGAGAGACTACCTAAATCTTAGGTTTGACAACAAAGCTAAGATATTTGGCATTGAAGGGATCATACATGACTGCAGACAAGGTGAGATGGTGCCGCGGAAGTTCATAATTGAAACAATTAAACTAAAATAAAGATAACATAATAACTGAACTTTATTGATGAATTGATTAATCATAGCAAACAATCGAGAATCCAGACTCCTTAAATAGGAAAATTAATGCATTACTAATAGGAAGCAGATCAATGGTCTTTAAGTTTCTCTATGGACAAAAGAGAAAAGGCAATGGAAAAATACTATTTTGGTCAATGAACTATTGCACGTTGGTCAATTTAATCTTGAACTATCTTTTTGTTTAATTGGGTCACTGAACTATTCCATTTTGTTCAAATAAATCATTTTTTGACAGATTCAATGAAGATTCAATGAAGCATGTATAGCAAACTCTATTAAGGCACACATATACAGAAAAATATAAACTATTTTAGCCACTGAACTATTCTTTTAGTTCAATTTAGCCACTAAACTATTACCCCTTTTTTTTCTCAATTTAGTCACCCAATCATTAACACCATTAGAGGTAGTTCAGTAAAATAATTAAAACCGTTAAAAAGTAACTAAGTTGAATAAAATTGAATAGTTCGGTGATTCAATTTAGCCAAAAAGTAGTTCAGTAGTTGGACCAAAGTGTACTAACTTTAGTGGCTAAAACGGTATTAATTTCGAAAAGAATTAACAAAGAAAAGAATTTTTCTATGGATTATTATTAACGTGTATATATTTAGATAAATGTAACAATAATACCGTCCTGTATTCCAATCCAATCAATTGAATTCATAAAAATGATAACTTGAAAATAATCATATACCTTTTAAAAATAAGTGTAATCAGATAAGGATAGATCTACCATTCAAAACAATAGCTTGCCATAGATTTTCTTTTTATTTTTTTATTTGTTTACTTCAAAAATTATTTTTATGCATGCACTAACAGAAACAATTTCAAGATTTCAGCATCCTTGTTAAATCAGTGTTTTAATTTTCTAAAAGAAAAAAAAAAAAATTAAAATCTTAATAACTTTCAGAGAGGCTCTCAGTTTTCTATTTTGTTTATATCTTCTTCTACATATGAATAGGTATACCTGGGTCATATTCAATTCATGGATTTCAATCACATTGTCTATCAATTAACATGGTATTATAAACAATTTAGATTAAATCAAACATAAATTGGCATATATTCCTCTTAGACACTAAATCAAACACAAACATTTTAGCAATAATACCTGAACTTTTCACAAAAATAATAGCATACCTCATCTTGCCAAAACAATCCGATGTTCTTTGGAAACAAAGGTGCCAGATAATAGAGGACCTGCAAGAACATAAAAATTTTCCTCCCTAAGTTATATAAGAAACCTTCGAAGTCTCAATGGAATTGTTCATCTCTAATTACATTCTAAACTAACAACATAACTACAGATATGAACAAAAAGTTGTTGAATTCGAGCATAAGAAACATATTGGAAACTGTATAATTGTGAAGAAAATTAATGAACAAAACTAAGACTGGCCCATATCAATCATCCAACATACGATTATATAATTACCCTTTATTACAGCTAATCATACTCAATCATAACTCAAAAAGTAGGCATGCACAAACTAAAAGAACAGAAATAAATAAATATATATATATATATATATGTACACTCCACGTAATTAAGAAACTTTGACATACGAATATGTAGGAACATATAACAAATATCCTATTTTCTGAAATTTCTTGTCAAAGCGAAGAAACTCCATCTTTCTCACAGCCAAACGTATGAGCGAATCCCCTTTCTATAAATTATCTCAATAAAAATAAGCGTCGACTGAATATAGTACAATTTGATTACTTCATTTACACCTAGCCTAAAACAGTGGCTCCAACCCTATTTTAGATGAGTTGGGCCACCTCACCATCTTGATAAGATCACAACCCAATCCTCATTCCAATTTTTCTATACAAGTTACCAAACACGATACACAGGTGGACACCAAGTGCTTCATAAAGTAATTTTGTAAATATACAATTATGTCACACGCTCCTCCAATTTTTCTGTTGTAGAAGTCGAAGGCATTTGATTAACCCTAAAAAAAGCCCTCAACACCCTTCCTCTCCTTTCTCTCGCTGATGAGTCAATAAGTCTCTTGATTGTTTGTCTTCCCCAGGCTAACAGATTTTCAAGGAATAGGGAGACAAATTATGCTGAAAGACTTGTTATAGGGTTAGTTGTCAACCCTAAGACCAGTCTTAAATGGACAATATTCCTATACGGAGAAAGGGCATTACCAAACTGTATTGTGGAAATCCTATGGCCTCGGGTTGCACTTAAGAATTAGAAAGCCTAGGTAGCTAACTAGCAAGGAAAAGATTCAAGAACTGTAAACATTGTGTTCTAAAGGATGATAATAACGCCTTATGATTTTATGATTGATTTCAGGTCAAAAGTCTTCATAATTCTACTATTCATATAGTGCACATAACTTTCAAGGCCTTATAATATGAGAAATCCATAGTTAAGCATGTATGCCCAGAAACAGTCTTAAGAATGTAACCCAAAATAATGGATATAAACTTTAGGCTAAATCTTGTACCCAGATACATGTTAGGCTTAAAAGATATACAATCCAAAATCATTATTTTAATCATATAACTCTTTATTCTAACCAAGGTCCATGTGTATTCACAACTTATTCCATTGGAAAGAGAGATGATTGCTTACTGTCAAAATATGAGTTGCCAGTTGCTCCCTTGCTAGAGGGTTATGCAAAAGCACAACCAAGCGTGCAAACAGCTCCTGATTACATGTAAAGCAGTTTCAAAATTAACACTTATTTAATAGTAACAAAAGCTTATATACATTCTACACATTCAATTAAAACTAACCTCTGGTTTTGGGATATCAGCACGAGCTTTACATTCACTGAGCATGGCATTGATGTTAGAAGATCCATGTCGGCATAATTCTGAAATGCATCTGCAAACCTGAAAAGAAAGCACCGTAAACAACTTTTTAACAATTACAAAACAGTGTAATTGGTCAATTTATAAAATAAAATAATACATAAAAATATTGTTGATAACTGCAGTTAAATTAAAAAAGGTAGTGTCATGTCAAGGAGAACCTTATCTGAAAACTAAGATTCAAACCATGCACCAGAAAATATTTAATGTCCAAGTTATACACTTGTATTTAGGCCTACTAAGATTAAAAGATTAACACATCGAAGTCTTACAGTAGCAGCAGCACCCGTATATGCCCTTGGAATAATCATCTTCAAAAGAAATGGCCAAAGGATGTGCTGCAGGTATTTTAAACACCATTAGTTATGATCCAATATTAAAATAATAAATCAGGTATACATTGTAAGTGATAGCCATGAGGAAGTATAGACACCATTAGAGATCATATGTATACCTCCATTTCAGGAATTGTAACAGTTAGCAAAAGAAGGCCTTTTTCACAAATAGCTCTTAGCTTTGCTGGACAAACCAACCCTATCTTCACCTTGAAAAACACCAGCTTAAAATTTAGTAGTTATAAATAAGTAGACAGGTGTCTCAAGAAATGACATCTAACGCATGTAAAATAAATAAATTCACCACTCTGTTTATCTTGTGATAACTACATTTTTGTGAACATCATGGATCATCAGGATATCCTGATGACCAACTCTTACACAAGTTCAGATCAATAACTCCATCAAATTTTCAAGTCGAATCGAAACTGTATCACAGAACCGAACCATACCCTAGTATTTTCCTGGTCACCTTTATCCTGATCAGACAGAGCACAATGGCGTACAAGATATTCAATAAACAGCTCCCCAGAAGGACCAATAAAGTAGCAATGTGAAGCCATGACTACTATCAACTGCACCCAAAGTGACAAAATATTAATCAAGGAGAAAAAATAAATGCATTTAAAATTTAAAATTATAGTGAAGTATGAGTAGATTTATGTTAATTAATTTAAGAGTAATACTACGCACCCTACTCTTATGTACTATTTTTCTTGTGTACTCATACGTGGCAATAAATGATTGGTTGGATTGTTATTAATTATTACGAGTATTTCTTTTTATTTATTTAATATCCATTATTTGTTGCCACGTATGAGTAGACAGGGAAAGTAAAACATAAGAATGGGTTGTTTAGCATTACTCTTAATTTAATAGTGGGTGAGGAGGTTTTTAGTACTTTTAAGTATTGACACTTTAGTTCCTTGCTAGGTATGTATTTATGCTACATCTTTCTAACCAAAAAATAATAATAAAAAAATAAAAATAAATTTTCAAAAATATTTCTTCTAAATTCATATTAAAAGTCTTTATGGCATCAAAGGTTCTTTAAACACTTGTATGTCAAGTGAGGACTCAACTGTAGAGATGTAGGCTTCAACAGCCTGCAACCCAAATATCAAAACAACAAGGATGTTAAGGGTTTTATGGCTAATAATAGTAGATGTTCAGTTACATTCTTTTCTGCTCTTAGCGGCCAACAAGTGTCTTCAAAATCTTGGATTGAGGATTCGGGAGTTACGAATCACATGACAGGCGATGCTAAAATTTTTAATAAATTTGAGCCATGCAAAAAAAATTATAAAAAGAAAAAATAAAATAAAATAAAAAAATATTCTAGTGTTAAGATTGCAGAAGGGTCTTTATCAAAAGTTAGCCGTCGTTCAACTGTGATTTCAGCACCCTTACACCTAATTCAGTGCTTCTTGTACCTAATCTAGACTGCATTTGTTGTTAGTATCAAAACTTACTCATGACGAAAAATTTATGACATAGTTCCACCCATAGTATAGTGTCTTTCAGGATATGACCTCGGAGAAGACAATCTGAACTGCTAAAGAGTCATTAGGTCTTTACATCCTTTGATGTCAATGCTCCAAAGGGTATACAATACAATTCTTCCAGTTTTATGCTATCATCCAGTGAGTCTAGTCACAATAAAAATAGTGCAATCATGTTATGACACTATAGGTTAGGTCATTTGAATTTTACTTATCTTGAGAATTTGTTTCCAAAATTATTCATGAATAGAATAGAAATCCTAAATTTTTCCATTGCAATATCTATGCATTTTCCAAACATACCCGCACTTCTTATCCTCCAAGTAGCTACAAGAGTCTAACTCATTTTCTTTAATCCATAGCAACATTTGGGGATATATTGACACTTTATAAAATAGAAGATTGATACAGAAATAATCAAAATAGTGAATGAATCTTCAAGCTCTCAAATTGCACATTTCTTAGTACGCCTTAGTGAATAGAACCCTTTGCGCCTTAGTGCGCCTTAACGTGTCTAATAGCATCGATCATGGTTTCAGAAAGCGTTAGGAGTATCAAGGCACAAACGGTATTTGGTGCCTTTCCTTTATGCATTCATGGTTATCTATTTATATATGTTACACTAAACCTTAATCTACCTTCTAAATTTTTCCCTCTATCAACCCAACTATTTAAAACTTATGTCAAGTATCTTTCATCCTTATAGAGTTTCTACAGGAGGAAGGTTATTTTTTTTTCATAAAGTTGAACACTGTCATCTAAGATCCTATTGAATTTAAAAAGAAAGGATATTTAGAAGCTGAATGTCAGTTAAGGCAGGATGAACATAGCAGCTAGTATCTAGGTAATTAGTATTCTACTATACATAGGATGAACAAATTATAGCTATTTTAAATTGCACTTTAAGTATTTAACTCTGATATTAAAATGTAGGGTATGTCAGCTTTTGGAGTTATGCAGAAAGTTTTTATGTCAAAAAGTTGTTATACGCCATTGGTTAAAACATTAATAAATAAGTATCTGCAGCTTGCTGTGTCTACAAAGTTATCATAATCTAATATATAGGTCTCTTTTTCTAGCAAGATGCAAAATAAGCTGCAAAAAGTTTTTTTTTTTTTTTGTTGATGAAAAGAGGCACACCCTAGACTAGCCTCATTACCTTACTCCTCAGTGCAAAAGGTGCACGCCTTCTAGCCAAGGCTTACCTGTATGTATATGAGGCTGCACTAGTTTGTCTTGCTCACACAGCACCTAGGCTGCATTCTAAAACTATGAAACTAAAGAAATTTAGATGTATGAAGATCATTTGAAATGGTACAGACATGCTAGCATAGCCATTTTGGAGGTTTGATGGGAGGGTATTCAAATTGTTAGGAAAATAAGATAAACCGGCAATGAATTTAGGCAATGTAGTTAGTTATGATTTTGGTTATTTAGGATTTAGGGAACAAAACAAAAGTACAATTTAACTGATTGCAATTAATTTGGCAGCAAGGATATTTTTTTCCTTTTTTTTCTTCTTAAAAAATTATTTAAGTAAATATTTGAAAAATGAAAAGGGAGAACAAAAATTTCCCTTCCAACCAAATAGGGACAGTAAAGGATCTGTTACACGGTAACAACACACCTCAGATAGAGCTTTTCGAACACCTAAATTTTGTTCATCAAGTAAAGACTTCACAGCATCAACAAGCAAATGCCTTTTACCGTGCCAAGCTTCAGATGACCTCCAAATGAAATGAAACAAGTCAGATCACATCATCTAAGCAAATCAACGAAACAGTTAGTACCAAGAATGAATGAAACCTGGGTAGGAGGTGCTTCAGAACACAGAGAGCACCAAAAGTGTGAAATTCTTCTTTGAGCCTGCATTTCTAGAACCAGAAATATATAGGAAGAGAAGAAACAGCATATCAAAACATTAAGATAGTTATAGATCTGGAAATATACTGGCAACTAAATGATCAAATTCAGAAAAATGGATAAACAACCTGAGATATCAGGGTACAAGAATCAATGCTAAAAAAGTAACCTATGACTCACATTCAGAAGGAACATAAACAAATCATCAGGGTACACCAAACCAACTGTCAGAAAACAACGTTGGACTTCATTATACATCTGGAATGTATTGCAAAAGAATATCAGCACAACAAAAAGAAAAGGCGAAAGTTTACTAGACTTTATAAAACTCTGATTAGGAGCGTAATCTGTATAGAGATCAACAATGTTAATCCAAGTAAATACCTTTAGTCCCACTGAAAAGGCTGATTGCTCTTTAGTTTCACTATATACGCAAACCACAGGAAGCAATGTTGATACGATAACTATAAGATCCTGCAATATAAAGCATAAACTTTAAAAGGATTCAACTACAACACACTTGAATATGCACCTATCTATGACAACAGTGCAGATACACTGGTAAAAGACAGTTGCTTGAAAAGAGAAATAATATTTCAGTGAAGCCTCCCACAGAATTAAATCTTTTGACATGATGCTATAATCTACCAACTTTGATGCCAAATCCTGGTCTTATCAATTTGTAGACACTCCATGAAAACATTTCCAATCAATTTAGAAATGGGTGTTCTAGACCTATTAAAAAAGGGCTTCGAGTCTGCACAAATTTTGGATTTATCAGCAATTATATTAATTACCCATTTTCAAAGCAGGTTTTTTTCTCCTCTCCTCAAGGCTGAGGACCCGCGGAGACCGAAATGGACATTTTCAACTTTTTCACATGGCGGAGGTCAGTGAAAAGTAAGAAAATGTAGACTCAGATGGTTTGGGCATGTGTTAAGGAGACCTCATATTTCAATGCGCAAATGTGAAAATTTGTTGGTGGAGAGGGTCAACAGGGGTTGAGGAAGACCTAAGTCTACTTGGAAGTAGGTAGTTGCTGGAGATACATGTGCCTTAGATATTGAGTCCGATTTGGGCATAGAAGATTTGAGTAGAAACGTAAAATTCATGTCGATGAAAGTTTTTAAGGCTTGTACTAACTACTTCCTTTTGTTTTATTGAGGTTCATTATTAAATGATTCATACATAGCCGACCCCAACTAGTTTGGGATTAAGGCCTTATTGATGTTGATAGTAATAAGTACTGAGTATCTATCACTACATGATTGATCACATTATTGTAGGACTATTTATGTTTTCTACAGTTTTTATTAAACTATTTGGTGCAGCAAAAGTTTGTTTCGAAAAAAACGATAGATAAAAACCGAATTTTTTTTTTTAATATATATATATATATAATGAAATTGTCATAGCAAATGAGACATCCCAACTAGGTCCCCCCATCCACCCAAAAACAGCCACATACTAAATTAAAATAAAAGGAAAATAAATGGGTACATCTAAGAAAAGAAATATTGACAAATCCTCATACCAAGTATGGGGGGAAAACCTAGTCAACAAATGAGACATCCCAACTAGGTCCCCACATCCACCCAAAAACAGCCACATACTATATTAAAATAAAAGGAAAATAAATGGGTACATCTAAGAAAAGAAATATCGACAAATCCTCATACCAAGTATGGGAGGGAAAACCTAGTCAACAAAACCTAAAATAAGGACAACCCCGAAAGTCTTTACTGACAAAAGAATTCAAAAAGTCCGGATATGTGGACCACCCAGTATATCCGCATGTTAGAAAAGAAGAGAGGCAGTTAATTTAACATAATAAATCTCTATTTTATTGACTGAATATACGAATGAGAATGACTAACAATTGAAGTTAACGACTCTTTTATATAAGGGTAACTCATTAACTAATCTTAAAATGATTTAGAGAACAAATAAAACTAAGAAAAATAAATAAAATAAAAAATAATATAATAAAAATAGGAAACAAGTCCTGCAAATTGGTAGGAAAATAAGAATCTTAACTACTGTAATATGTTCAGTCTGGTCCGAACTTAGAGTAGGTCTAAGCAGACCAAACATGTCCGCTTGGTACTACTAGAATGTTCCAAAAAGTTATGCAAGAAAAAATAAATGACTATTGGAAAACAAAAGGTAGTACTTATTAGTAATGAGAGAAATGAAGCGTAGTTGAGTAATAAAAGAAGACGATCTAAATGAGAAATAAGCCTGAGACGTTTCACACTACATTGAGATTTCGGTGTTAGATAAACTATTTAAACTCGTTTAAAGCTAATTTCCATTAAACATTAATAAAATTTTAAAATTAAAAAATAAATAAAATATAGAAGAAACAGTATAATATAGATTAATGATCAAGAGAAGAAGATAAGCAGTACCTCAAAATCAAGCAACGGAGGACCTGTTTCTGACAACAATGATGCGCTTAACAAATTGAAGAGGCTACAAGTTGCAACTAGTGCAACGTCTTGATCTTTTCTATACCTGTAAATAAATTATAAAAAATAAAAATGAAAATGAAAACCACCAGAAATCCTATTTGACACCTACAACTCATAAATTTCAACTGGCATTTCAATAAATTAAAAATAAAAGAGAAGAAGATGCCTGAAAAGATATATATTAATACACCATGCTTGCTAAACCAATGCACAAGAAAGAACTTAGAAAAGGGTAAACAGATGAGAAACAGGAGAAAAATTGATCAAAGAATACTCTGGAGAAAACAAAGCTTGAATAAGCAAAGAATAATCATATGTCCCCCTTCATTGAGGAAACCATAACCGGGTTTTTTCTCCTGTTTATTTTCCTTTGTTTCTATGTTACTATTCTAACCACTTGGACTGTAATATCTGCTTCTAATGGAAGTTCAACCAGACAGAACCAAGAGCATAGACTACATCCACCATGTGCAAGCCATTATTACGTCTCAACAGGGGCTAAATGATATGCAGGATAACATTATACAATCTAATTTGACAAAATGGAGATGAACGAAATCTTACAATTCCAATATTGTGGGGATAAGTCTTGGTAAAGCACTTTTTAATTGGGATCGAGTGACAAGACCAACCATCTGACCCAATGCTTCAACAGTCGATATGCGAACCTAATGTCAAAATGAGTAAGATAACAGCCTTACTTGAATAGAAAAGTAAATGTTTATATCTTAACCATAAAAACCGATGGAACAATTGAGAATGTTGCACCAATTACTGGAAAACAAATTTCTAAATTCATACTCGCAAATAGAGCAAGTAGTGTTAGTTCAAATTCAAAGGAGCCTACAATACCCATCCAAGGATACGTAGACTTAAGACAACATTGAAAATTATGCCGGAATAAAAGAAAAATAAGAAACCATGGAAGTGCACATACTGGAAAAGGCAGGATTTGACAGTTTAATTAGATAGATTATTCATCTGAAGCACAAAACTGCATGTTTAGCAATCATACACATAATCATAACTGTGGAAGGAAATTTACTTGAGTTATATTTCTTTAAAATGTAAGTATTCCATGCAATGTACAGGATGAAAAATACCCAAGCAAGGCACATTCATTATAAACAAGAAAAAGAACAACAAAGTACATTAACAACAGGGCATAAAGAAGGAAAGATAAAAATTATATCTACAAACCTTAAGATCCCGCGATGATGCCCAAACTCTCAACAGCAGCTCAAAAGCCGAATTTAGAAATGACCTTGACGGAATTAAACATTCACATCAGGCATTCTGTTATGATCTTATACCAGAAGGAAACAGCAAGTGGATAGAATTTTTTTTCTTTAGGTGAGAAGAATTGAATAATTGAACTCACATTATATCACCATCAAGAAAGGTCTGTGAAGGGAAATCAACATTAGCCTGACAAGCAGCTTGACACCAACATTTGAATGCTTGTGAACCACAAGATGATAACATTGTCATAAACTAGATATGTAGAAAAGAGTACAAATGAAAAACACTTGTGAAAGATGATTACTGCAAATCAACCTTATATAAGAATTAACAAAAGAACCGGAAATGAACTCAGGAACTGTATATAAATTAAATGGCTTTTTGGATCTGCAGCATCTATCTGACATGAAAACTAATAAATTTTGTGGAACTACTAAAAAAATCTGTATCAAAAATTTTATAGGTAGAGATTCAAATTCAAGCTCCAGTTAAGGAAACTTCAGAACAGGTCTCTAATGCAGTAACAGACTCTACAGTAAATGTAAACATGATGGTAGACCGGTTCTCAACATATCCTGTTCCAAAAGTCCTGCAAATGTCTGAAAGGAAAAAGTCCTGATGGTTCCATTGGTAATGCAAACAGAAAAGAAAAGTAGAATCCATCCTGCTAATTGCTCATTTCTTTTCTTATTTTTTTCTCTGTTGTATTGGTTTTTGAAAAAAGAAAATTGAACACAAGGAAATGTTTAAATGGTAATGAACATAATAGGCCAATCAATTGAACCTCATGCATTTTTGTTAAACATGTGGACAAACTTCAGCAGATCATTTTTGCCGTCATTTTATTCAGTGCAATAACTAACGTATTAATTGAATCACAACGATCACATAGGAAATTGAAAAATCAAACATGTTAACCATGGGACATGTGTAATACCATTTGCAAATATAGGTCGATGTACATCTCTAACATTTCCAAGTATTGGTAGAACTCGTGACAAGACACCTTTTAGTCGAGGAGTAAACTGCAAAGCTTTAGCCAAATTGAAAAATAATACAAACAGTTTGATTAGCACACAAGTGTGGTACACAGAAATATGCACAGGAACAATTAAGCAAAAGAAAAGGGAAGTTAGATTTCACCATCAGCAGAAGCAAAGTCTGCAAGTGTTTGAACCATAGCTGGCAAAGCCGAATTAGGTCCAGAAAAATAAAGAAATATTTCTTCCATCATCTATCAAATAAAAATATGAAGGATCCATCAAACCACATAGATTCAACAAAAGGAAAAGGAGAACAAAAACAATGCAGATTGTTAATATCAACAAATTCGAAAAGACGAATTGCAGTTACAGAACTCAAGAGACTCAGTACTAAGATTATCGCATTACAAATATTGATCCAAACAAACAAATATTAAATCAGCAGCATCTATGATCAAAAGAAAGTTGGCAGATATTATTCCTGTTTCCAGCACACTGTGACACCAAGCTGTTAATCAGTACATTAAAACTCATTACAAACAACTAAGTTATCATCTGTTATAAATCTAAAAGCCTGCAGGAAATTTTTCCTTGCACTTTCTCCTAAACAGCCTCATACTTTTATACAAATGGTTAACACGACTGTATTAGCAAACTGACCACAGTAGTATTTCTACCTCTTTTTCTTATCAAGAAAGAAAAAATAAAACCACCACCCAGTATTTCTGTAGTCCCAAACCAGACAACCATGTATCCTCGGAACATTGGCATTCCTAGTCAAAATCAAGAAAACTCTTAACCCTGCTTCATTTGAGAGAAGAGAAGGGAGACTGGAAAGCTTTTCCCATTGATTGGTATATATGAGGGGAAAATGCAGAAATCAGGCTGTTAATTTGTATTCCATCATCAATATCTTCCCCTGATCCTTTTAAAAGAGCTGATAAACAAAATTTAGAAGTTTACAAGTTCCCTCATCCTTTCAAAAATTTATTTTTCCTAAAGGATATATAGAGGAAGGAAAACTTCACAAACTTCCTTCCTTACTTTCTCTATTTCACACAGGTGTAACTAACAATGAGTCAGATATAATTTAATAGATAGGAAGCTCAAATAATAAAGGCACGAAACATGTCTCTAACGACACAGAATCAGTATGACAAAAATGTGTAAACCTGTTATCGCCCAACTAGATCACATAGATTGAAGTCAAAGCTAAGGTTTTGACACAATAAACCATAATACTGACTGTAAACAGTAGGTATAAACTCATGCTGGAATTTGATGATGTACTAAGGATATGAAAGAGGCAACAGCAAAAACTTACAAGGTCGGGCAAATGTGAACCTATTGAAACAAGAAGACTAGCTGCTGCCTTTTGCCAGTCAGCATTGAGTTCCTACATCGTAACAAACAAACTAGATTGAATAACTGTTGTCAAGTTCAACTTATTGACCTCAGAAAGAGCACCAAATAATAACCAAGGCAACAAATGACAGATAAATATCATGCCATACACAATTTCAAAGCATTTACAGAAAGTAGATGGAAGTACAGAAAGTTCTGTACGAACAAATTCACTCAGAAGGAGCATCCAGCTTCTGATTTAAGAGTATCATTAACCAAATTCATTGTGGTGCAATATCATTCACAAGCAAAATATGACATAACATAACCGCATATACATAAACCTAGAGCTGCACAGTTTCAAGTAGTAGCAAATACATAAACCTTAGAGGAGATCATCTCAGCAGTGGCAATTTTGGCAAGCTTGGACATGAAAGCTGGATCGATGTCATTTTCATCCAAAGCTCGAACTCCAAATGCCATCACTTGGAAAATCCCCGCCATGTTCCCGAAACGCTATAATCATTTCCAAGAAACAGCAAGCGAACTCAACAAAATTAAGATCAATTGATAACTAAAGAGAGTGTGTGTGTGAGAGAGAGAGAGAAGTGTACCCGACGTCCTCCTCTAGAGACAGTGGAGCAACAATCGAGTACCAAAAGTGGATTCCTGCAAAACAATGTCGATTGATTTCCTGAAACAAACAAATAAATGTTCAAAAATGTACACGAGAGAACAGAGAGAGATGAAATGTGTACAGAGCAGCGAGTTCTTCTAGTGAAGCCATGGAAGCTTCTCTGACAATAATTGATTCATCAGCTAACGATGAAACCAGCACCTGCACCGCTTCTGCAAGATACAAATGAAAGTAATACTGTATATTGTGAGACAACACGTCATATAAGAAATCGAGAACCGATTGAAAATGTTGAATATACCAGGAGCCGGGATAGAGATCCCGGAACTTGCAGAAGCCATGAAATTGAATAAAATAAAAACAAAATTCACAGGAGAGAGAGGACTAGAGCGAGGTTCTTATTTGTCTAATAACGGTAATGCAATTTCAATCAATTCGATAGACAAGCTGTCCAGGAATGCCATATCTGTCTCCCTCCTCGAATCACCATCAAGAATCTGCCATCTTCACCTTTGCTTTCGATTAAAATATTTCCGTTTTGGTTTTCTATTTTTCCTTCTTCATCTATTCTTCTGCGCGTGTGGCACGTTTGTTGCTGCTTAGATTTGCTGGAAGGGTTTATATTTTATTTTAATTTAATATACTATAGGAAGCTTTATCTAATTGGAATTATTTTCTTGTATATTAATAGATAGTACCACTGTCAAGAAAAATAATTCGGAACTTTGCTTGTTGGCGGTATTCTGCCAGGGGCCACACCGGGTCACTCACGCTAACCATGCACTTAAAAAGATGGACAGAAAAATGAATGGCATTTTCAAATGCATTTGGTCTTATTATTTAAGAAAAATTGTAATAATTGAGTTGTTTAACTTTTTGCTTAAATTTATGATGCTTCAGAATTTTAATTAAATTTCTAATCCAATTGAAAATTTGCATTCATTCAATAAAGTATAATTATTTTTATTGTTTACTTTTATTGATAAAATTATTTTAGTAATTTAAATATTTAAAAAATTTTAAAATAAATATCCAAATAATTCTGATTTGTTGATTCTTATTTGTAACATTTTATATTCTTCATAAATTATTCTAAATATTTTCATACATCCTTTATAAACATAAGTCTTACAACTGACGATCGTTAAATTGAAATTAGTCGTTCATGGTAATACATTATAAATTGAGCTTCGTTGTCCATGGTGATACATTACTTCCAAGTCAACGATAATTGTGTAGCCACTATGTAGTTAAGGTCACGTAAAGTTTTATTTTTTTTAGTATTTACATTTGTTGTTATGCAGTGAGTTGATAAGTGCATATAAAAGTTTAGTAATATATTGAATTTAGGTTTGATATAACACATTTCAAGTGCCTATCATGTAACTAAGGTCACCTGAAAGGCGTTATATGTTTTTTTATAAAACGTCTTTTATATGGTCAACATCTAGTTAAGACTACATGAAAGGCGTTTTATGTTTGTTAAATATAACTTGTTAGTATCCAGTTTAAATATGTGTTTCAAGCGGTGTCTTTTATTGATGGCTATGTGAAGCGTACTTGTTATTGTAAAATATTGTTTGATGTTTTACTGTAGCTTCATATGTGTTAAATGTGTTTACATGCAAGCATAATTGGTACATACCTCTTATATGGTCTATATGGCTGGAAAACTAGTAAGCTTGAATGATTGAAGTTTCTTATTAATAATATTTTTTTCATCGCTGACTATTGTTCATTTAATTAATAGTTTATCATATGTTGAAATGTACGTTAGGTTGTTTGTAATCTGGATTATAAGCAGGAGCTCCTAAAGTGATTTTGCAGTAGAGGATCAACAATGATTTCAAACCAAATGTTCTTGTAAATCTTCTAAATGACCTTGTTCGTAAGTAAAGTTGGAGTAAGTTCATATATGGGTATCCATTCCATCGGTTTTTTGAATTAGTAGATCATGCGGGTGGAAAAGACTAAGTATTTTATGAAAAAATTATTTTGAGGGTGCTCGCAAAGGACATTAGGGTCTTTAATCAAAGTGACAATGATTTGCACTACGAACATTAAACTTTCCCTCTAAGAAAAGGGTCTTGAACACTTTGTAAGTTTAGCTACTTTTTGAAAAAGTAATAGATATCTCTTGTTTTTTATTCTCTTTAAAATTGTAAAACTTCTTAGTGAAAAAGATTGAATTCATGCATGAATCTTTAAGACCCAAACTGAAGACTCAAGATCCATCATCTTCATCGCTAGTTTTATCTTATCCTTAACTCTTTTCATTTAAATATAGAGTTTTACTATGGAATTTTTCATGATTTGTATTTATATTCGCCTAGTTGTAGTAGGCTAGACTTTATATGGTTGAATTTCTATACATCTAAGTAGATATTATGATTCTAGAGTTTTAAGTGTTTTAATGGTGAATTCATGGATATTTCATATTTTGATGTTTAATTGCTAAATTCAATTGATGAAAATTGATTGATATATGAATTTGATCTTAATTTATACTAGACATAGGGCCTGTTTGGGATTGCTTTTACTTTTAATTTCTGACTGCAGAAGAAGAGAAATAGAAGTTAAAAGTGTTTTTGTCCTGTTTGGATGATTGATCAGAAAATAGTTTTCTTTCACATGAGTGTTTTTGAAAGTTGTTTGGATAAAATTTTATAGGATATGGTTTATCTACCATATTAATATTTTTATATTGAATATATTTCAGTATATGGATCTTTAAATTTTTATTATGTGTACCAACATTATGTTTCTATTTTTTTAATTGTATTTAAAACTTAAAAAAGAAATTTGTATAACATCACAATTTAAATTATATGAAATTCAATATGACAAAACAACATCAAAACATTGCATAGAAATTATGATATTATACTTATGTCATCATCAATTCCATTGCAATTTTGTCACGAAGCGTACTCATCTCACTTTCATCACTTGCTGAATTAATATTAAACTCATCATCTTCTAGTATATATACCTGATTTTCATCATCAAATGACTTAAAATCAATATCTGCAATTGACTCCCTCTTTATGAAATTATGTAGAGCAATTGAGGCTATAACAATAGCGACTTGTTTCTCAAACGCGTAATTCGGCATATGCTGCAAAATCATCCATTTTGCTTTCCACACACCAAAACTACGCTCAATTACACTATGTAATGATGAGTGCACATAATTAAATATTTTTTGTCCACACACCAAAACTACGCTCAATTACACTACATAATGATGAGTACACATAATTAAATATTTCTTGTGCACCTTTTGGTTGACCACTACTATGAAATATCGGAAGATGATATCGTTGCCTTTATATGGAACCAAATAACCTTTCATATTTAGATATCCTACATCAACCAAATAATATTTACCTGCCATAAAATATGTTTAGAATGTGAATATATTACGTAAAGTATAAAAATACTTTAATAAAAATAGAACATAATGGTAATTAAATGACTTACCATTAGGTGGTGTTGGAAAATGTGAATTTCTTAATGCCTTTAAGAAAATTTGTGTATCATGTGTAGATCCTTCCCATCTTTACCAAACAAAAAAGAATAACATATCAAAATTACATACTGTCATAATGTTTTGAGTTAGAAATCATTTTCTTCCGATATAAGGAACTTGTTCTTTCACAGGAAGCGAAGCTCGAACATGCGTTCCATCTATTGCTCCAATCAAATGGAAAATAAACTGTAGACAAGGCTAATGCAAAATTCAGAACACAACAAAAAATAAAATACATGTAAGCTAATGAAAAATTTACTTTAAAAACTTGCCTCAGAAGGCAAATCAAGCAGCAAACAACCAAATCTCTAACAATCAACTATTGTCCAACAACCCCTACATATAAGAATCCAAAGAAATGTTATTGGCAATAATAAAAAAAAAAGATATAAAAGCAATGGATGATTGCTATTCAACCAAGTGAAAGAAGAAAACTCCAATAAATAAATAAACTTATAAAAATTGGGGATTTTGTGGAGAGTAAATTAATAAATAATTAAACATGTAAAAATGAGGGCTTTTATTCTAGGAAGGATCAAAGTATACATAAGTAAATCGAAAGTTCAAAACCCCTAATAAAATAGAGAAAAAATTGAATAAGAAAAAACCCTAATAAAATCCTAATCAATATCACCAGAAAATGACAAAAAATCTTACTTGTTTGTCAATTCCAGTCTTGATATCTTCCAATACTCAAGAACCACACTGTGGAGAGAAGAGTCATGAATCCATTATTGTCGCGAGATCTATTATTGCGAGGGAGAAAACGATTGAGGAAGAGAATGGTTGAATTTAACTTTTTAAGTTTGATATTTATACTTAGGGACAAATATGGAATTATTGATTTATTAGCTGGGCTTCCCGTGTTTTTGTAAAAAGAGCTTTTTGGTAGCCAAAATTTTAAATGCTTAAAATTATTGCTTCAAGTGGAAGTCCATTTTAAAAGTCAAAAGCCAATATTAATTATATCCAAACAATTTCAAAAGTAGCTTCTATATCTTAGAAGCTAAAAGTAGCCCTTTTCAAACAGGCACATTGTGATGTTAAGGTTATATTAAAGAAATTAAGTGATTGATTTTATACTGGCCATAGTGATAGCTGATCATCTCTTCTTATGGATAAAGTAGGAAAGATCTTGCAAATATCCCAACTAGGTTAGCAACCCCACAAACAAATCCTTTATTTTATAAAAGTAAAAGAAAATTGTGAAGTTTAAAGAACAACGAAGATAATTAGTTTTAAATCCTTGTCTATTTGTATACAGTATAAATGTCTATTCATTACACAACCCTAGGGGTAAAAATGAATAAACAAAAAATAAAACCTAATTTACATAAAATAAGAATTCTAACACTCCCCCTCAAGTTGAAGCATAATGGTCATATGTGTCAAGTTTGTTACAGATATAACATATTCGAGGACTTCTTAGAAACTTGGTAAAAATATCTGCTAGTTGATTGGAGATGCATTCGACATCTTTGAAGGAGAAGGTGTTGTTGATGACAAATTGGAGAAAATCGAGGTCACTAACTTCATGACATTTGTCTCATACTAGGGTTTCCAACCTTATCATCGGAAGCCACTATCTTCTATGGTTGGCAGGAATCTTGATGTCGAGAGTATGATGGAGGCTACTAGAGTTGAACCATGGTGATTTTGCTAGGATTTTAGTAGCGACAGTAAGATAAAATTAGGATTTCCTTATTGAAGTGAAACATAATAAGAGAAAGAGACAACAGGGAAGTAACACAGTTGCGAAGGATTTAGAGACTAAGACAACTGGAAATAAATACAGCTGTAAAGGATTTAGATATTGAGAATATCGGGAAGAAACACAATTGTGACGGATTTAAAGATTGAGATAACTAAAGAGAAATAGAGTTTTGAGGATTTAGAGAATGAGATAACCGGAAAAAAAAAAAACACAATTATAAGGGGTTTATCACCGAAGAACATTGGGTTAACCGGGTATGTATAACCTAAATTATCTTTGAAACAGGTTCCATCTCTGAACTTGACTCTCTGAACCAGGCAATTAGGCTCTGATACCATGTGAAGTTTAAAGAACAACAAAGATAATTAGGTTTAAATCCTTGTGTATTGTATATAATATAGAGGTCTATTTATATGCAACCTTAATGGTAGAAAAGGAATAAATAAAATATAAAACCTAATTTACATAAAATAATGATTCTTACAAAAATAAAGTCTCAAGATACAAAAGAAAACCCTATGAAACAAGTTAAAGTTATAAAAGATTAAGTGTTAAACCAGATTTAAAAGACATACCCCCTTAAGAAAATCTGAAATAGAGTCCGCCTTGCAGATCTTTACAAATAAAATCCCATAAAATAATAGGATAATAGGCCCAAATGTAAATCCTTTTAACTTCTTGCTTGGTTAAAGTATCTGCCGCCTGGTTTCCCTCTCTATGTGAAATATGAAGCTCTATGCATGTAAGATCATGTAAGCAGTTCAACCAGTAAAATAAAAGATGTTATGATACACAATTTGATTTGGACTACACTAAATGAACCACTAGTAATGAATTTGACTCTACCCATTGCTTGTACCAACCTCTTTAAAATGTCAGCTTCACCGCAACGATGAATGTAAGAATCTCTACTTCATATATATGACCGAATCCTTCTAAATGCATAAATGCTATTTGGAGAACCCTTGAGGAGTAAAAAAGAAGGTCACTGAAAGTCAATCGCCGGTCTTCATCCCATACACTGCCATCAATATTCACTTTCAACCATCTAGGGGATGAAGGATTCGACCATACTACCTTCGCAATCTTTGGATGCTAAAAATAATCTGTCAACTTAAAAAATAACATCAAAAGATCAAACTAGTTAGACAATGTCGAACTTAAATATGTCAATGTCATCAATCGTTGACCAGATATGGGTGGTTATAGTAAGCGGAGGACTCCGTTGGTTCTAAAAAATAAACTGATTTCTAACATACCATATCTTAGAACAGATTGTTATAAACTGTGTTTTTAGTATAGCCATGACCCTCGACTGTAATAATACTTTACATACACCAACAGAAAATCAATAATCCTCAAGGACATATATAGAAAGTTTTCGAAAGAAGAGCAAAATTGCAACCTATATAAACATGTTTAGCAGTCTCAGAATGCTAAAGACAGAATAAGAACATTTAGACTAGTGTAACCCCACGTCACTGTAGTAAAGACGGAGTGGAAAATGAACCATATATCAATAGCCTGATGTAAATGGATAAACTCTAAGGTTTAGAAATAACTCCAAACACCGTCGGAGTCAAGATTTCTTTAAGGGGAAATCAAGAAAACACCTTTAGGAATAGATAAAGACTGAACTTAATATTGATATCCAAAATCTGCCCCAAAAGACTTACATGACTCTTAATATATAGGACTAGGATTGATGACTTTCAAATAACCTTATAATTATCTAGATGACTCTTGAGGTTCACTAGATAACAATTATTAGTAATAATTAAAACTTTAAAAGACTCAAACATTTACTAAGGAATATTGACCATCACTTGCATCATTCTCCTCTCCTTTGAAGAACTTGTCCTCAAGTCTTAACAGTAGTTTCTTCAACTTCTTCTCCACCTGCATAGGGATTTAAATCTGCCACATTAAATGTTGGATCAATTCCCATGTGCTTTGGAAGATCCACAACATAAGCATTCTCCCCAATCTTCTTGACTATCTTGTATGGCCCTATTTTCTTCTTGCTTAGCTTTGAATAGGTGCCAGCCGGAAATCTCTCCTTTCGCAAGTACACCATGACCATATCACCTTCCTTGAAGATCTTTGCACGCCTCTTCCGATCAGCATATTCCTTATACTTTATATTGGACTCTTCAATTTTCGCCCTTATCTCTTCATGTAACTCTTTCATGGTGACAGCCATGTCTTCTCCTTTCAAACTAGTCTTCCCATTATTTGGTAATGGCATAAGATCATAAAAATGCACAGGCTGCTTACCATAAACAATCTCAAATGGAGTTCTGCCAGTTGTTCGATTTTTGGTGTAATTCTAGGCAAACTCTGCTTGTGCTACTACACCTTCCCACTGCTTTGGGTTGTCCCCAACCAAACACCTCAATAAATTGCCCAAGCTCCTATTAACAACTTCTGTCTGCCCATCAGTTTGTGGATGATATGAAGTACTGTACTGTAGCTTTGTCCCCATCTTCTTCCATAATGTCCTCCAAAAATGTGATAAGAACTTTGAATCCCGATCTGAAGTGATTGATTTTGGTACTCCATGCAAGCGTACCACCTCTCGAAAATACAGATTTGCAATGTTTGATGCATCCATCGTCTTTCTACAGCAAATAAAATGTGCCATTTTTGAGAATCTATCCACAACTACAAAAATTGAATCCATACCTCTTTGGCTTCTTGGCAGTCCCACTATAAAGTCCATGCTCACATCCTCCCAAGGAGCTTTAGGAACTGGCAGCGGGGTGTACAAACCAGTATTTTGTACCTTCCCTTTTGATTCTTGACATACTTGACACCTTTTAACAAAGCGACATACATCCCTCCTCATCTTAGGCCAAAAGAATTTCTCTTCAATAACCGCATATGTCTTATCTTGTCCAAAGTGACCTCCCAAACCTCCGCCATGCATGTCTTGCATAATCTTTTCCTTCAGCGAACAGTCTGGAACACAAAGTTGATTTCCTTTAAAAAGGAAACCATTATGCAGTAAGTAGACTCCAACTGGGCTGTCAACACAACTCTTCCAAATGGAACAAAAGAAGGGATCATTTGGATAGAGATCCTTAAAAGCTTCAAAGCCTTCAATGGTAATTGACATGTTAGTCAATAACATGGTCCTTCGACTAAGAGCATCTGCAGCTTTATTGTTTATCCCCGACTTGTGCTTTATGACAAAGGTGAACCTCTGCAAGAACACGATCCATCGTGCATGCCTCCTATTGAGCTTCTGCTGGCTATTAATGTATTTTAACGCCTCATAATCCGAGTACAAAACAAACTCCCGATGTATCAAATAATGCTCCCAATGTTTTAGAGCTTGGACAATTGCATAAAACTCTTGATCATAAGTGTTGTACCTCCTCCTTGTATCATTCAATTTTTCACTGTAAAAAGATATTGGCTTACCATTTTGGCTGAGAACTGCTCCAATTCCAATTCCAGAAGCGTCACACTGCACTTCAAAGACCTTCTCAAAGTCTGGTAGTGCCAAAACTGGTGTGGTGCTTAGCAGAATTTTAATCTTTTGAAAACTTTCTTCAGCTTGCTCAGTCCACTGAAATTTCCCCTTTTTAATGCAATCGGTTAGTGGAGCAATAATGGTGCTGAAATTCTTTATGAATCTCCTATAAAATGAAGCCAGACCATGAAAACTTCGAACTTCCCCTACTGTTTTTGGAACTGGCCAGCTTCTGATTGCTTCCACTTTGCTTTCATCCACCTTTATGCCTTCTGCACTAACAACATATCCCAAAAATAAAAGAGAATCAGTGAAGAACTTACATTTCTTCATGTTGGCATATAACTTTTCCTCCTTCAGAACTTCAAGTATCGTCTTCAAATGCTGCAAATGAGACTCCTTGGATGGGCTGTAGATAAGGATGTCGTCAAAGTACACGACCACGAATTTTGAGATGAATGGCTTTAGTACTTGGTTCATCAAACGCATAAATGTGCTTGGCGCATTTGATAAACCAAAAGGCATCACAGTCCATTCGTAAAGTCCTTCCTTCGTCTTGAAGGCAGTCTTCCACTCATCACCTTCACGAATTCTAATTTGGTGATATCCACTCCTGAGATCAATTTTTGAAAACACTTTTGCACCATATAACATATCCAACATGTCATCAAGTCTTGGGATGGGATACCGATATTTTATGGTGATTCGATTAATTGCTCGACTATCAACACACATGCGCCACGATCCATCTTTCTTTGGAGTCAAAAGAGTTGGAACTGCACAAGGACTCATTGATTCTCTTATGAACCCCTTCCTCAATAAGTCATCAATTTGCCTCTGAAGCTCTTCATACTCTTTGGGATGCATTCGGTAATGTGGCAGATTTGGTAAGCTCGCTCCTGGTACAAGGCCTATGTGATGTTGAACATCCCTCTTTGGAGGTAATCCATTTGGTAATTCATTAAGAAATACCTCTTGAAAATCAGCCAACAGCTCCTTAATTTCTGGTGCCATACTCTCTTCATGCTCTACCACTTCTTTCGCCATAAGCACAAATGCAACTCCACTATTTTCAACCTCATTTAGGAAGCATCGTGGGCTTAGAAATGAGTTTTCCTCCTCTTGCCTTCCCTTATCTTCACAGTCTCCCATTGATGCTAAAACAATCTTCCGCCCATTTTTGTAGAAAGCATAAATATTCTTTTCTCCATGATGGATAGTTTTGTTGTCAAATTGCCAAGGTCTCCCCAAAAGCAAGTGACAAGCTTCCATATCCACCACGTCACACAATACTTCATCAGAATAATGTTTCCCAATTGAAAATGGAACTTTGCACTGCTGCGTCACTTCTACTTCACCACCCTTTTTAAACCAAGCAATCCGATATGGCCTCGGATGTGGTATAACCTTCAAATTCAGTTTGGTTACCATCTTTTTAGCCACCAAATTTTCGCAACTTCCACCATCTACAATAACATTGCAAAGACGTCCATTAGAGGAACACTTAGTTTTGAATATGTTGTCCCTTCGCCAATCATCTTTTGGAACTTTTGGAGACAACATCATCCGCCTTACAACCAAATTTGGTAGATCCCGATCTTCAAAAATCACTTCATCTTCTGTGAAGTCCAACAATCCTTCATCACCCTGATTTTCCCTATCAAATTCCTCATCATCGGTTGCATCATCTCTTTCATTCACCAACAAGCTATTAGCTTATTTTCTGCACTCAGAAGATTTATGCCATTCTTTTCCACACTTAAAGCAAACTGTCTTGCCATAATTCGCCCACCTATTATTCTTGCGAGCACCATCTCCTCCAGTCGCACGAGCTGGCCCTTGGTTGCGACCTTGGAAGTTAGCTGATGACTTATTTTGAGTTTCATCAGCCATTACTGCTGTCTTCTGCTTGCTATCTCTTCGACTGGATTCAGGATAAGTAAGTCCTCTACTGCTCTGCTGTGGTTGATTGTTGGCACGCTGAGATTGATTTTTAATTTTTAAAGCCAACTGGACAGCATTAGCGAGTGTCCAACAAGGCTGCAGCTCCACCAAATTTCTTATGTGTGGCTTCAATCCCATAAAGTAGCGATGGATCACCTGGACTTCTGTCTCCGCCAATCTTACTCTAGTCCGCATCTTGTAGAATTCATTAGTGTATTCACGTACACCACGTGATCCCTGCTGAAGAGATTGATATTGTTGGAACATAATTCCTTCATAGTTCAATGGCAGAAATTGGTTGCGCATGAGTCGCTGCATCTTTGTCCAACTCTGAATTTTTTCTTTTCCAGACTGAAGTCTAGTCATCTGCACCTGCTCCCACCATGATGATGCATAACCCTTCAACTTTATAGCTACTAACTTGACCTTTTTGTGCTCCGAAAGGTCAAGGAATTCAAATATCCTCTCAACTTCATTCAGCCAATCTAAAACTTCTTCTGGTTGCTCTTCACCGCTAAAATCAGGAATATCCACTTTAACTCGCGGATCCCGATCCCGATCCATGTTGCGATTATGAAAGGGTCTTCTCTCAAAGTGCAAACTTCTGTCATCATCATCATCTGATGATTCAGAAGGAGTGGGCTGCCGCTCACGATTCCTCCGTCGATATGTCCGGAAAGGTTGCTCCTCTCGTCTTCTATTATTGTTGTTAGCCTCGCCAAAGATTCCTGCTTGTTCCAATCTCGTGCACAACTGTTGAATTTGTTGTTGTAAACTAGCAAACTCCTCCCTTGTTGGTCCATTCACCACTGATGAATTCTCTCCCGCCATTGATTCGCAACAATCACGAATCCACTTTAGGCTCTGATACCAATTGTGTAAATGGATAAACTCTAAGGTTTAGAAATAACTCCAAACACCGTCGGAGTCAAGATTTCTTTAAGGGGAAATCAAGAAAACACCTTTAGGAATAGATAAAGACTGAACTTAATATTGATATCCAAAATCTGCCCCAAAAGACTTACATGACTCTTAATATATAGGACTAGGATTGATGACTTTCAAATAACCTTATAATTATCTAGATGACTCTTGAGGTTCACTAGATAACAATTATTAGTAATAATTAAAACTTTAAAAGACTCAAACATTTACTAAGGAATATTGACCATCACTTGCATCATAGCCAAACCAATATGGACCTTCAAGGTGGAACACAATGAGACCATAACCAGCTTCCTTAACTAACCTCCGAAAATTGAGTAGCATATTGATCATAAGTTGCACAAGTAGCGACATTCCCTCCCTGACATCGCTTCCAAATCATGTTGTCCTGACCCCTACAAATGACATTTGTCCCTAAAATGTCTTGGTATAAATCTCCGTATTCTCCAAAAATTAATAAGGAGATTTCAATGCTCGTCATAGTAATAATCTGATACCAAAATTACCCTATTCTCGACCAAATGCGAGTCAATCTGGTCACACAAAATATATCTCAGTCGATTTATACTTTAAAATTTAACCACACTGTGCTCTCCAATTAGACAAATGGTTTTTGCTAAAAGAGATAAAATCACTTTTTGATCGAATACCAAATAAAAGATTTGTAGTAATTCGTATAAGGGGTACCTATCGCGGTGAGAAAATGAGCTCCGAATGAAGCTATAATGAGTCCCAAACCATCTAGAATTGCCCACGCCAGCTTACTAGGAGGGATTTATTTGTGGCTTTTAAAAACTAAAAGCCCAATCCCCATTGGACCACAAAACTGCACACTTTCTTCCGTGAAACCGTGACTAGTTTCCTATCAGTTGCAACCCCATTCCAGATAAAATTTTGGATGACTCTTTTAGATAATTGAGCAATGAATTTGCCATTGATATACTGCAAAAGAGTGATCGAGAACTCCACTAATAACACATTTTCCCAACATAACCCTTCCTGTCATGTATTTGTCCAAGAAGTAAATCGGTTTACTACTCTGTCATATAACTGTGGAAGATGAACCCATTTAGGTTTTCTGGGAAAGAGAGGAATTGAATGTATCTTCATAATCATGTTATAGACATATAAGTGGTTAATTGAAGATATAAATTAATGATAATTGTTGGAGAGAATATTCTACTAACGCATATTTGAATCTCATGCTTGTTAATGTTTTCCATATGTTGTTAAAATAATCAAGAAAATGATCAAAATTCTATTTGGCGATATAGGAGTTCAACCATAATTTCTTCGTCAATATTTGTTAAGTGCTAGGTTTTAGTTCAAGATTCTCATTGATTTACTTTTACTTGTCATGTTTTATAAGCATCATTATTATTTCTAATTTTGAATATACTTGATTTCATTATCACTCAATTATAATAGCTTTCACAATCTCTAGAATCCAATGTCCATAACATTATGTTATAGGATATTTGGGAACTTTTTTAAAGTTTTAACTTTATAATAGTTTAATGGGGTAGAAGTATCTCTACTATTTTGTAGAAGTATCTCTACTATGAGAGTTTTAGTACTCATTGAAGGTAGAAATTCATATAATAGAGTTATTTAAAACGTTTAGGCATATGTTAGCGACATAATAATATATTGGTTCATTTCTTTGTCATACTTAAGGTCCTTTATCATGGAATTCATGCCTAGCTGCTTTTGGATGTGATAACTAAATATTTGGGTTTTATTAATATATTATCTTTAAATTATATAAAAAAATAATCTCAAAAAAAAAACTGTGAGGGTTTAAAATTTTTTCCAAAAAACCACCATATTTCTATTTTTCCTAATTTACCACTTCGTCGTTAGTCAACTTCATGTTACCATTAAATTATTGTATTGGAAGAGTAGTTTTGTCCTTTCAATTTTATTTTTTCAAAAATAAAAATAAATACCAAAACATTAAAACAAATTAATGGAGGAGCTTATGTCATGTAGCCCTTTTCATTTAAAAATGTTAAGAAAGAAATTTTCCAGGTGGTTTTGTCGGCCAAAGTTTCTTCATGTGTGATTTAAGAAATCGTTCAAACTGATTTTGACACTCATTAACTTGGTTGTAGATGTTCTCTCTAAGTTTTTTTAAAATAAATTTAGGGAGAAAAAGAATCCATTTTTTTTTTTATGGTGAAAGGGGTTTAGCTTCTTGCGTCTTTGCTCCTTTTTTAGCCCGGGGATTCTAAAATGATTTGCTTCAAGTTGCTTTGTTGGATTTTTGGAAGATGATTATTGGTTGATTATATCATGTGAAGGTTTCATTTGTGATTTGCCGGTAGGACTAGTTGATATGGGTCTCTTTTCAATGGGGTTCGTTTTCAATAGGGTTCATAAAAGAATTCGACTGGGTCAAACTGATGAAGAAAATGGCATAATCCCTGCATTAGTATTTCTTTTCCTTTATTTAAAGGGTTAAACTATTATTTTTATTTATATTATGTCATTAGAATTTCTTTTTATTTTGATTAGGTTTTCTATTATTGTTAGGTTTATATTATTAGGTTTTCTAATTAGTTTTTTTATTATAAATATGTTATTCTGAGGCAATGAAAGCATATTATTTTCAATTTATATTTTATTTTAATAAGAATATTTATGCTTTACCATGTTTTTCCCTTGGATTAGGGTTTTTATTGTCCAATCAAATGAAATTGGCTATAAAAAAAACTATTGACCTAGACTAAATAGTCTTAACATTTTCCATTTTGCATGAGTTGATATCAGAGTCAAGGTTCAACTATGGAAGACAATACAGAAACTCAACTTACCACTTTGGAGATTTTGGTAGCTGAGATGAAGAAACAAATCGCACATATCACTCAATCGTTGTAGCAAGGGAGACAGTATCACGACTAAAGTCTCAATGAAGGGTATAAAATTGCGAGGGATTTTCAAGGCTTTTGTGGGTCGCATGATGAAGGCGTTATTGACTGCTTGTGGAAATGGATCGATTTTTTGAAAACATGATCGTGAAAAAAAAAGGATCGAAATTGTTAGGAAATTTTTGGTTCTATCCTAATTTCTTCTTAGTTCCTAATTCGATTCAACCAAAACAATCAGCCCAAACACAATATTTAGGTGGTTCGGCAAATTGCCTAATCCACGGAAAGATAACAACTTTATTTTGAGAAATAAGAATTACAAGTCATTCATACAACACTCTCTCTACTTGACTTGAATCACCTCAAACTTTTGAATCTATTTCCTTTAATCACTACCAAACCAATTTTGTCTCCACCATTCAATTCATTCTCTATCAAATCCAAAATATTTCTCCACCTTGAATGAGAAACTACCAATTCCCAAATCCAGATGTTTTCAGTTCTTGATCTCAATCTCATACTTTACCATACTTCCAATACGCAACAATCATGTTCTGTTCAACATAGCTCCTTCTAGAAACCTCCAAAACCCATCTCCACCATCCAAGTTTAACCGTCATGTGTCTTCTATAACATATGCAAAATTCAGCCTAATCCAACGGTTCATTAAAGATATATACCTTTTTTAATATGACAGCGCAGGACAAATCCGTGAAACCCATGAACCCTATTGTTGATGTCATATCTCTTTATTCCAGTCATTAATCAAAAATCCGAACGGTCAAAAGTTAGACATAAATGTGTAGAATATTCGAATAAAGTTTGATCATCATCCAACGGTCGGTAAGGAAAAATCTTCAATTCTTCCAAGCTGCCCAGAAAATTCTGCTGATCAAAATATTCACTAAATTTATCTCACCGATCTATATCATGGATACTAATTCCAATCGAGGTGTCCACTTCAAACTTGATCTTCAAAAAAACCTCCACCAAAGCTCTGATACCAATTTGTTATGAAATTTCCAGTTCTATCCCAATTTCTTCCTAGTTCTAATTCAATTCAACCAAAAGAATCAGCTCAAACACAAACACAATATTTAACGTGGTTCGGCAAATTGCCTAATCCACGGAAAGATAACAACTTTATTTTGAGAAATAAGAATTACAAGTCATTCAGACAACACTCTCTCTCCACATAAAATTGCTTTCTTTCTCAACCAGAATCTCTTTTAGGCGAACAACTCCACCATAGCGAGACAATCCCAAATCAAAATCTCCTTAATGGTGAGACAACCCCAATATGAAATCTCCTAAATGGCGAGACCCCAACCCCAATGATCATTACCCCCACTAGGCATGACCCAAATCCAATTATCATCACCCCACTAGGCATGACCCCAATCCAATGATCATTACCCCACTAGGCAGGCATGACCCCAATCCATCGATCACCTCCCCCAAAGGGATGAGATTCCAATACGATGATCATCACCCCAAAGGGATGAGATACTTTCTTCTTCTTGAGATAACTCTATTTATAGTAATCATCAAATATACTTTCCTAATTTGTTTCCTTTTCAACTAAGGAATACAATCAACCAAATTAGGAAAACCAAATCTTTCCAAAACAAGGAATCAAACCATTAGAAAATAGATCCAAACTCAAAATAGGAAAACCTTCCTAAAAGAAAATCCTTGTGATTCAAGGCAATCCTAACAGAAATTATAGTCTACAAACTTAAGGGACAAGCGCTAACGTGGTTGTTAACCATTGCCTTCGCATGAGATTTGTACCCATATCGGATTAATCAGTGATGAAATAATCGATTGAATAACATTTTCGGCCTAGCTATCAAACTCAAATTTTCTGCAAATCAGTATTATGATTGTAATCAAGTGAGTTTGCCAAAACCCTTAAAAAATTTTCATATTAATGATTTTATCAGTATTCCAATCCAGTCGATTAAAATAAAGTCATTTATAGATTCAATTGATGTCATATCTGTTCACAAGATTAAACGATTCAATCTATCTGGATCTAATTGGGAGAAACATAATGGAGCATTACCATTATTGTTTCCGACAAGATGGAGGAAGAGGAACATAAATCTAGCGGAGTGGATTTTGAATTGTTTAATGAACTTGGATAAGTTGTAAGGATGAAAATTGATATAATAGAAGTGAAGGAGAATATTGGATTAGGCATCAAGGTTGCTACCCTATTAAATTCTGGTGAAGGTTTATATCATGCAAATGCTGCAGAGGTTACATCAAAGGAAGTTGATTTTTAAATGAAGTTTAATTATGATTATAAAGGAGCTTTTGTTGAAAATCATGGATTTACATTGAGATACTTATATGATATACATGGATTTTTTTAGAGGTTTATTGTGGATTTTCAACGACGACAAGACAAACAAAATCAATTAAAAGATTGACGTTTCAAGTATAAGACTATAGCTAATCCAAAGAACTCGAGGTCAATTTCTTTACAAGTTGAATAGAATGATGCGGGCCAATTTTCAATGGGGTAGGAATTGGATTGGGTCAAGTTGGTGAGGAAAATTTGATTGGGTCAAGCTGGTGAGGAAAATGGCATAACCTCTACATTAGGATTTCTTTTCCTTTATTTGGAGGGTTAAACTAGTATATTTATTTATATTTTGTTCTTAGTATCTTTTTTAATTTTCATTAAGTTTTCTATTATAGTTAGGTTTATATGATTAGGTTTCCTCAACGGTTTTTATATTATAAATATGGTTTTCAATTTATATTTTATTTTAATAAGATTATTTTGACTTTGTCGTATTTTATTCTTAAATAAGCGTTTGTTTACCCTTAGATTAGGATTTTTACTGCCTAAATGAAATTGGATAGTGTTAGTTTATTTCCATTCTTCGTCAGTAGCATATGCATTTTCATCTTCGAGTGAGAGTGTTTTGTTTTAGTTTTAAAATTCTCTATTCCCAATATGGGGGCAAGAAAGATAGACCTAGTATTAGTATTTCTCATGGCCAAATGATTTTTTTTGGCTCTTTTTATTTTTGGGCCCTAGAAAGTTTGAATTAATTTTATAGGCCTATTTTCAAATTAGATCATAAATGAGCCTCCCAAACTTTGTATTTCACTCTATAGGCTGTGATACCTATTTTGCCCTTTTAATTTAAAAAATAATTAAATAAATAATTTTGATATTATTAAAATAAAAATTAAAAAATCAAATTGTTGTATTCCTAAATTGCCCTTAACATTACAAACCAAGTTTAACTTACCTGAGAAGATTGATTACCCATCCAGTTTCTTCTTCCTTCTCGTGTTCGATTTCTTCTTCCTCCTCGTGTTCGATTTCTTCTTCTTCCTCTTGTTCGATTTCTGCTTCCTCCTAGCTGAGTGTCTTTCTTCTTCAAAACCCATGAATGAATTCCATCTGCTTCTCTCGCTGGTTCAATTTCTCCACTGGTGACGTCTTCCCATTTCGCCGATTCGGTTTCTCCTGTCGCTAATAGAATTCGACATCAGGTAATTCGTTGAGTCAATTCGATTGTTGTGCAAACAAAATCGTTGAGCGATTTTGGTTTCTCTTCTTGTTCGTTCGTATTATCCAATTCGAATTCCAATTGTGTTGTGGTAGAAGCAATTTGTAAAAGTATGCGTTCGAGGTTATGCTTCTTTGATGTTAATTAATGGCGAAAACTGCTTTGCTCACTTTTTTTTTAATGTTTATGTGGGCATTGGTATAGTCATGTTTGCATTTGGATATAGATCTGTAGATATATTATGCAACTATTTATGTTCTTGAAATACATATTCATATTGTAGTTGTACAGATATTCTAAATTGCTGCTTCATATTGTAGTGTTCATATAAATAGCTTATTTATTTTTGTTATTGGTACTGCTGCTAATTTGATCTGTTTCATTTCTTCAGTTATGATCTGTTTCATTTCTTCAGTTATGATCTGTTGTTAAACTGCTTGGATTTGCTTCATATTTTTGTGTTGTGATTCTCATTTGATGTTGGATATTGATTCCATATGAATGGACTTTGATGTATTAATGACCTTTTTAGATGTTCAAAGGATGTTTGTTTGTGTACAAAACTATTTTGATGTTGTTTATAGGTGTTCAGTTTATTACGGGTTGCAATGTGATATTAGTCAGCTTTAAAACCATTATCTGTTGTGTTGTTGGGAAGTATGTTATTTGCTTGGATAAGTCTATATACAGTGTTATTAAGGTACACGTTCGTGCATGCTTTGTTGGTTATGTTTATGTGGGCAGTTTTTTGTTATGATTTGAACTCAATAATCTTAAAGGTTAGATATTTTGGTTTAGGGTGGATGTTAGTTCAAAGCTGGTAAGTAGGTTACAACCCTTATTTTTTTGTATTTGAGTTTTCTTATTAGTTTCTGATCGCGTTTCGGAATGTTTTGATGACAGATCTCTGTATTGTGAGTTCAGATATCTTAAAATTTTATTTATGTGGTTGTTGTCTTTGAATGTTTTTATTGCAGTTGGATTGTGTCCTTTTTTGATTGATTTGGCTTTAATTGGTAAGATTATTTCTATTTTAAGTTTAATTAATTTTATTGAGATATAAGTTATTTATATTCTTAATTAGATTGATTTGGTCTTAATTGGTTAGATATTTCCTGTTTTGGTTTAATTGATTTGGTTAAATATGTTGATATGAGTTGTTTTTTTAATTGATTTAATCTTAATTTGTTGGATTATTTCCTTTTTTAGTTTAATTAATTTGATTTTGTAACACGAATAGTTTATTTTCTTTGTATTAGATTGATTCTATTATATTTTTATTTATGAGTTGTTTTTTTCTTGGGATAATATATCCATCAGAAATATTCATTGATATGCAGGACATACTGTACAAAGTTGCAAGGAAGCAACAATTGATATAGATGCAACATGTGATGGGATCTCTCATGTACCTTCCAATGGTCAGATTTCAAGAGAACACAAATAGAGTACAACATTTGATAGCCCGACATGAGAAAGTAACAAAGTCATAATTGTGTAATCGTTGTACTTATGTACATGTAAATTATGGTTTTCATAAATTGTAACTCAACTTAAATCGTTTATTTTTTAAGGAAGTGAAAATTTGGTTGGAACCATAAATTAGATTAAACTGTAATTTTAGAATAAATTTGGTTGGAACCATAACTGTAACTGTAACTTAACTTAAATTGTAATTAAGCTCTGATATAACCTCAGACGGTAATATGGTAGATCATAAATCTGATGGCACCTCAGAAGCCCAGTTTTGGCCACTTTTGAACTCCAGTTCACTTTGCCCATGTATGAAATGTCATTTACACAAGTAGTACTAAACTTTCAAATAGACAAGTTCATTTGCAACTCCCTTTAGTGGAATTCATGAGTGTAAGGGACTAGATGTGATATTCCTACTTTAGGAGGTACTTAAGTATAGTTCAAAAGTCGAGTCCCCTAAGTTTTTTTTTCTATAAAGATAGGTCAGATGGGGTGGGAAATGAAGGCTTGTAAGATTTGAGGCTGATCGGCCCAGCCATTTGTGAGTAAATTAGACTCTGATGTGACCTCAGACGGTAATATGACATATCAGAAATCTGATGGCACCTCAGAAGCCCATTTTTGGCCACTTTTGGACTCCAATTCGCTTTGTCCATGTAAGAAATTTCTCTTACACAAGTAGTACTAAACTTTCAACTAGACAAGTGCATTTGCAACTCCCTTTAGTGGAATTCATGAGTGTAAGGGACTAGATGTGATGTTCCGACTTTAAGAGGTACTTCAGTATAGTTCAATAGTCGGGTCCCCAAAGCTTTTTTAATTTTTTCTGTAAAGATAGGTCATGGGAAATGAAGGCTTGCAAGATTTGGGGTCGATCCGCCCAACAATTGGTGATTTAATTTTACTCTGACGTGACTTCAAATGGTAATATGTCAGATCCAAAATCTGATGGCACCTCAGAAGCCCAGATTTGGCCACTTTTGGACTCTAATTCGCTTTCCCTATATATGAAATGTCCCTAACACAAGTAGTACTAAACTTTCAAATAGACATGTGCATTTGCAACTCCCTTTAGTTGAATTCATGAGTGTAAGGGACTAGATGTGATACTCCTACTTTAGGAGGTACTTAAGTGTAGTCCAATATTCGGGTCCCATAAGATTTTTTAATTTTTTCTATAAAGATAGGTCAGATGTGGTGGGAAATGAAGGCTTGCAAGATTTGGGGTGGATCCGTCCAGCCATTGGTGAGTTAATTTTACTCTGACGTGACTTCAAACGGTAATATGTCAGATCAAAAATCTGATGGCATCTCAGAAGCCCAGATTTTGGCCACTTTTGGACTCTAATTCGCTTTCCCTATGTATGAAATGTCCCTAACACAAGTAGTACTAAACTTTCAAATAGACATGTGCATTTGCAACTCCCTTTAGTTGAATTCATGAGTGTAAGGCACTAGATGTGATACTCCTACTTTAGGGGGTACTTAAGTGTAGTCCAATAGTCGGGTCCCATAAGATTTTTTAATTTTTTCTATAAAGATAGGTCAGATGTGGTGGGAAATAAAGGCTTGCAAGATTTGGGGTCGATCCGTCCAGCCATTGGTGAGTTAATTTTACTCTGACGTGACTTCAAACGGTAATATGTCAGATCAAAAATCTGATGGCACCTCAAAAGCCCAGATTTGGCCACTTTTGGACTCTAATTCGCTTTCCCTATGTATGAAATGTCCCTAACACAAGTAGTACTAAACTTTCAAATAGACATGTGCATTTGCAACTCCCTTTAGTTGAATTCATGAGTGTAAGGGACTAGATGTGATACTCCTACTTTAAGAGGTACTTAAGTGTAGTCCAATAGTCGGGTCCCCTAAGTTTCTTTAGTTTTTTCTATAACGATAGGTCAGATGGGATGGGAAATGAAGGCTTGCAAGATTTGAGGCCGATCCGCCTAGCCATTTATGAGTTAATTTGACTCTAATGTGACCTCAGACGGTAATATGGCATATCAGAAATTTGATGGCACCTCAGAAGCCCAATTTTGGCCACTTTTTGACTCCAATTCGCTTTGTCCATGTATGAAATGTCCCTTACACAAGTAGTACTAAAATTTCAAATAGACAAGTGCATTTGCAACTTCCCTTAGTGGAATTCATGAGTGTAAGGGACTAGATGTGATACTCCTACTTTAGGAGGTACTTAAGTGTAGTCCAATAATCGAGTCCCTTAAGTTTTTTTAGTTTTTTCTATAAAGATAGGTCAGATGGGATGGGAAATGAAGGCTTGCAAGATTTGAGGCCGATCCGCCTAGCCATTTATGAGTTAATTTGACTCTGATGTGACCTCAGACGGTAATATGCATATCAGAAATTTGATGGCACCTCAGAAGCCCAATTTTGGCCACTTTTTGACTCCAATTCGCTTTGTCCATGTATGAAATGTCCCTTACACAAGTAGTACTAAAATTTCAAATAGACAAGTGCATTTGCAACTTCCCTTAGTGGAATTCATGAGTGTAAGGGACTAGATGTGATACTCCTACTTTAGGAGGTACTTAAGTGTAGTCCAATAGTCGGGTCCCCTAAGTTTCTTTAGTTTTTTCTACAAAGATAGGTCAGATGGGGTGGGAAATGAAGGCTTGCAAGATTTGGGGCCGATCCGCCCAGCCATTTGTGAGTTAATTTGACTCTGATGTGAACTCAGACGGTAATATAGCAGATCAGAAATTTGATGGCACCTTAGAAATAGTCGGATCCCCAAAGAGTTTTTGGTTTTTGTATACAAATGGGTTTGATGGTGTTGGAAGTGATTGCTTGCAAGATTGTTGGCCTGACAACCCTACCATTTGTGAGTATATTAAGTGGTTTAGGAGTCATTCAATTGTAGGAACGAAAATTGAGGAAGAGAGACTTGTGTACTGATATCAACCTCAAAAAATTTGAAATCATAAACTGATATAATATTAGAACATTCACAATGTTATAGAAAAATAACAAAACAAATATGCAGAGCTTACAGAAAATCGGTATCCTTAACTTAAACATAACGAACATGTAGAGCTTACACAAAATTGGTGTGCTAACCCACCATTTCCTACAAGGACACCACAAGGTAGAAATTTGTTATCTAAAAAATGCATGGATGACTCACAATCAACGCCATCATGATTTGATATATGTGGATCGACTTCGAAGTCACAACAACTGAAATACCACGGTGTTCTCTCTATCTGTAAAGGAACTAATGTCTTTTTACCAGGTACCTGAAAATGTACGTAACATCAGACATATCTGAATACAGATCACACATATCTGACTTGACTTCAGAAACAACTGGAACCAAAACAAGTAACAGATTATTTAAAAATACATGTAATATCATGTCAAAAACCTGCAGATGAAATAACAAGTAATAAATCAACATTGTCCATAGTATACACTTCTTCGAATATATTCTCCCAAGGGAAAAAAAACAACTCATAAATGAAAATATAATAAAATTAATCTAACAAAAAGAAAACAAACAACTCGTGTTACAAAATCAAATTAATTAAACTCAAAAGGGAAATAATCTAACCAATTAAGATCAAATCAATTAAAAAAACAACTCATATCAGAATATATAATCAAATCAATTAAACCAAAAAAGGAAATAGTCTAACCATTTAAGACCAAATCAATCTAATTAAGAATATAAACAACTCATATATCAATCAAATTAATTAAACTCAAAAGGGAAATAATCTAACCAATTAAGATCAAATCAATTAAAAAAACAACTCATGTCAGAATATATAATCAAATCAATTAAACCAAAAAAAGGAAATAGTCTAACCATTTAAGACAAATCAATCTAATTAAGAATATAAACAACTCATATGCCAATTAAATTAATTAAACTTAAAATGGAAATAATATTACCAATTAAAGCCAAATCAATCCAAAAATGACTTCATCCAACTGCAATAATATTCAAAGACAACAACCGCGTAAACAAAATTTTGAGATATCTGAACTCACAACACAGATATCTGTCATCAAAACGTTCTGATATGCGATCAGAAACAGATAAGTACAATTCAACAAATTTTAAAACAGATTACCTCACATACACGAAAATAATAGTTGTAACCTACTTACTCACATTGAACTAACATCCAAACAACGAAAATTCTCCAAACACAAAAAGCAAATCCTATCACCTTTACTATCTAAGGTGTCGATACATTTACTCTCATAACAAGATTCTCCTTAACGTTTTTCAGCTACCAAACACACTTCAATGTCAAAATCAAACTCTATTTTATTATCACAAAATCCTAACAAACAAAACCCTAAATCTCAACTAAGTTCGACTATAAACCAAATATATATAAATTAAACTCCAACTCCAACACCAAGAAAATTCAAGCAATAAAAACAACCTAATAAATTACACACAACAACAACCCTTTCTCTGTGGTCTCAAGGACTGCATAACATTTGCAGATTCAACCTATATGCACAACAAACAACATCAGTACATTAACAACACCACAAATTACATACAACAAAACAAAACAGTAACCAAGGAAAATGTATCAATAACTACCACAACCACAATAATCACATCTAAAAAACATATATAAATACAAAGAAGCAAACTAACCAACCTATTTCTTAGTCAGAGGAAATGTAGCGGTCTTAACAAGCACAATCAACAATATAATAGCAAACCCGTAAGAGTAGGGAACGTGTAAAGTAGACAATCCATCTTTCAAAAACTGAATACAATAACCACAAACCATAAGAAGTCCAAAACTTTAAATACAAGAACCAATGTAGAAACACAAACCACTCACCTTCAAAATAGTTTCCATAACATTGGTGATACCAGAGAGCCAATTAGAGTTCTATTTAACTGTTTTCGTCACCGTTTCTGGAGAAGAAGAGACAAAAGCATCAGCTATAGTATAAAGCAAACTCTCAGCTTGGCTAACTAAGTCCCCAATTGAGTTTGCAACTTTGAAACTATACATATTCTTTCTTAGGGATTGTAGTTCAATTGGTCAGAGCAGCGTCCTATCAAGGCGGAAGTTGTGGCTTCAAGCCCCGTCAGTGCCGATTATAGAATCGAACTTGATGATTCTTCTTACGATCTGGTTGAGGAGTTTTGAGGACGTGGCGAAGACGGCGAGTGGCGGTTGTCGGCGGAATTGAATAATGATGATTCAAAGAAGGAGTTGTGAGGTTGATTTGGAAAAGAGAGAAAGGAGAGGGATGGACGATGGTATCTGGGATGGCGTTTGTTTTGATCTCTACAGATTGTGTTTTTCTTTTAAAATTTATTTAGTTGGTTAATTTTACTTAGGGATAGAATAGTCATTTCACATTTAAATATAACTTAAAAGTTATCTTAATGGTATTTTTGTAAATAATTTTTTAAAAAAGGATATAATTGGAAGTACAGCCTATTGGGTGCAAAGTAAAGTTTATAAAGCTTATATTTGAAAGATTTTGAATTTGGGCCTATAAAAATAAATCAAACTTTACAAAGCCCATTTTGAACAATTTCCTTTTTTTTTTTTTTAATAAGTTTGGAGAATTCGAAGGAAGGTTATATTCCTTTTCCACTTCTTATGTCTGTTATGGAGTATTAAGAGTTTTTACTAATTTGTATCATTTGGTCATGAACTTGAACCATTTCCACAGTGAAATCAATTGCATTTAATTTAATTTCAATATCTGAAACAGAGGATGATGTTAGAGACAATATTTTGTAGTGTTTTTCTTTAACACTAGTGAATATTTCCGCGCGTTGCGCGGGTTGAACATCTTAATAAATTAAAGTTATGCGGTGATTTGAAAATAAAATAGTGTCTAAATAACTTTTTAAATAGGATAAGTGATAAAAACAATATGGAAAAAAAATCAAATAATTGATAAAATATTATAATAACTCAATTATTGATTCGAATTTTTATACAAATAAAATATTTCTACCTAACATCTTATTGTAGACCGAGACATAGGATGCGTTTGAGACCGCTTAAATTATAAAAGAAAAAAAAGAAATTACTTATTTAATAATTAAAATAGATTATTTAATAATTTTTCTTAATCAAATAATCGGGTTTCGGGTAGCGTCTGAAGAGATGTTTTTATAAGCAGATTAATTGAGAAGTGGTACAATTTATATTGAAATGAAAATAATAAACTTATTGGAAATTTTGTAATTGTATTAGTTTTTAGTTTTTTCTTTTATTTTAAAAAGTTAATTTATAGGTAATATATTTTAAAATAGACCGCCTAAATTTTTAATATTATTACTAAAAATAAAGAACTTTAATAAAAAATTAATTATAATTTTTTAAATTTTTGTAAATTGGTATTCTTTAAATTGGTTTTTTAAGAATTTGTGTCATCATTGATTTCTATATAATTTTTGTTTGTTAATGATCATAATTAATTTTTTTTTAAAAAAGGAAAAAAAAAGCAAAAATAATTTTTAAATTTCTAATTATTAATATTATAAATATTATTATATAATAAATAATAAAATTATCCATTTTGGTAATGCTAAATTATCTCTCGATTATTCAAATAGGTAATAATAATAATAATTAAGATAAAAATAATAAACTTGAAAATAAAAAATAAACTGTAAAAAAAATAGAAAAGAGTAAAACATGTCTAATCAATAACTGTAAATGGATGTAGAGGGCTAAAAATCCTAGCCCGGTCCAAAACCAAGGCCCAAGCCCAAAATCAGCGACTAGGCCTCCAGCCCAATCCCCAGACCCAATGCTTCCGAGGGACCTAGGCCCAATGCTTCCGAGGGGCCCAGGCCCAATCGTTCCGAGAGGCCCGTAGGCCCAATACTTCTTCCGAGCTCTTCCAACTGACATATTCTCAGTTGAGAGGATCCCGGATCTTGCGGAGATCCTTCCGCCAGGATCTCAGCAAGATCTTCCAACAGGCTCCTCAAGCTTCTATAAATAGAAGCCACAACCTCATGGAGAGGGGGACGCTTTCACGTATTGAAACTCTGCCCAAATCACTTCTCGTAGTGCTATTGTCGTCAGTCACATTCCGGTGTTTAGTTCACACCTCCGATCACACTTTGGTGCATAACTCACGACTCCGATCATCGTATTGGTCTTAACCAATCGATCCCAGAGCTCTAGGTGCCATACTGCCACACAATCATTCCTTTCCGACAGGAACCATCCTTTGCAGGAAGTATTACTCTCTTCTTCCTTTTCCATTATTTTCTTATCTAAGCCCAGAGCTGACTTGAGCGTCGGAGTGCCTACGGCAGATACCACACCGGTGTCCCCAAGGTCCGCTGGACGTTTCCGTTAGTGTTTTTGCAGGAAACCCTTTACATCAGGAATCGGTCCTCTATCGTCCGAGAGAATTCGGTTCCATCAGGCCGGATCGAACTGTTGTGTCCGAACCACTACA